>JAWRVZ010000034.1:3813333-5025000 GCA_037043235.1 Rhodeus uyekii
AAATTAGCTCTAATCAAAACGTCTTCCACCACTGATAGTAGTCTGAAAAATTGTGCCCTTTCAGAAAAAAAAACGAAGTGTAAGCACAGCAGGTTTTCAGAGGGCTGAGATGAGGAGTGAGAGGTGGTGGCTCTTAGTCTATAGATGTGTGTTTTGTTCAACTTTTGGCCTTCTTAAAAAATATTTTGCAAACTTTCACAGATTTAATTTGTGTACTAACAACATCCAGTAAATTAAATTTTAAATGTGTTTGAAATATGAATAGCAATAGCATTGTTCTAGAAATATTGTTGCTTGATTGGATACAAAATTTAAATACTCTGTTCACAAGTGGGAATAACTTGCTTAATCTGTGTTTTCATATTTAATTTCACTCCTTGGTAACAAAATACACCAAGTAAAATTGTATTTTTCTTGTAAAAATGTATACAATTATTTTCACAGAAATAAATATTGAAATTAACTAATTAAAAGTTATTGAATTAGAACAATATAGTTCTTCTATGTAATAGTTTTTTGTTTTATTTTAAGACGTTTCAAGTCTAGGTTTAGGACAAGTGGAAAACTAAACATACATAAGACATGTGACCTTCATACAATAAAAATGTATCTCTTTAAATAAACCTCTATGAAGAAACATACTTATAGAGAAATGGCACCATTCTTCTCTGACACTTCACACAATCATTACAAGGGTCAGAACAGATAATCATAACAAGAACTACAGCCTTACACAAATGCTGAGAGAAATCATTACACTGACAAGACAAATGAACAGCATCATTATTCACATGGGAGAAACAAAAACGTCAATTAGCACAAAATCACGAAGCAGGCATATCTTGTAACAAATCAATGTACATTACACCCACACCAAAAACAGAAAATATTTTATGCAGCATATAATGAACATTTCACCAGGCAGCATTGAACAATTTTTTTAGAATGCAATTATGCTCAAACTGCTCAGTGCTTTGCCTAAAACCATCCATTCGGCCTGCCCCACAAATCAGGACACTCTCCAGCCCATCTTAAAAACGTCCTCATAACAAATATGCAAATCAATATGAACGTGAGACTGTGGTGGCTGGACAAGGCAAGGGAGCCCCCACTTCTTTGGCTTGTGAGCTACTTATAAAATGACCTGGTCAAAAAGATCTACCTACTATAAAAATACAACACATATATTTATTTATGAATATATTAAGAATTCTTTATATGCACAATATATGTTGGTGTAGCTTGCATAACTACATGAACCCATATTGCACAATACAACTGAGTTTGTACAAAATGACTGCTGTCCAGACAACTGAGATGGATTTTTATCCGGACGGATGATGGGCTGACGTCTACTTTGTTAATTCAATGCAATCTATTACATTACCTTTATAATATACCTCTATAAATCACATTACCTTTGCAATCGACTGGTAAATAATAATGCAATCGACCGGAATAATAATAATAATAATAATAATAATAATAAAAAAATTAAAAAAAACTTTCATTTTTTGAAATAAAGTTTAAAGGGAGAAAATTGTTGCGTCATTTTAATATTAACTTAAATTGGAGTGTTTATTAATAATGGAGGTCTTTATCAGTGGCGGCTGGTGCTAAAAAAATGAAATAAACTGAATCATACTGTTGCAGTAATTGGGATATCAATATCAATGAGATTCAGAGATGAAGGTCATAATACTAATGTTGTCCACTAGAGGGACAGCAACTCCTTCAAGGTCTCAGTTTAAAGACCGTGAAAATTGTTCAATAAATTGACTTGTAGCAAAGAAAATTTGCTTAGAAATTCATTATAGTTTGATAAGTATAAACTTAAGCTTGCAAAAAACTGTGATTTCAAAAATACAGATAAACCTAATTTTAATGATATTGGCAGCATATTTGTCAAGTTGCCAGACACGACTGTGTCCAGTTGAAGAAGAGAAACTATTTTGTGTGTCTATTTTAATATAGTACATATAATAATACTCCCATAAAGAGACATTTAAAGTCTCATATTGTATTGGAAAAGAAACATATCATGTATGTGCATATACTGAATATACTCAGGAGCTTTGAACAGACCAAAGCCTGACACTTTACATGCAGATGTTACAAGGTTAAGTGGATAGCAATATATCAAGGTTGTATTGAAGTAATGCAGGCGTGTGTACATGAGGGTGGGAAAATATATATGTGTAAAGGAGTCTGAAGCATGTTCACAACACTGCCATACTATTTCTAATGTACCAGTGTATATATAATGTTTGTGCAATACACAGTATGCAAATCTTCTGTATGTATTGAATACCAGGCCCTATTACATTTGGTGAAATTATCATTATGCAACAGAGCACAGCATATTATCAACTTGACCTTTAATTTCCATCTTAATAAATGAACAAAAGTAATATCAGCTGCAATTTTTTATAATTCATTTTTCATACTTTATACATTTAATGCCAAGAGTTAAGACATTTTTATGCAAAATTCTATTAAGCATGCGTCATTGTTATCTACAGTTTACATTTACAGTGACTATACATATACCATTTGAAATATACACATAGTATATGTATGTGCATAGTTTCACATACATATACTGTTACATGTTTCGCTTTTTTATAAAGAATAACAGGCAGTACAGGGCGTAAGATTTTAGTAGTTTATAGTCGGTCAGTCTGGTCCAGATTCACTACAGACCACAATGCATCCAGACGGTCTATGTTTGTCTGTTTGTGATACTGCTTCTCTCTAGTCAAACCAATCAAACATTGAAGACTTGAGCTGGGCTTTTTGTTTTGATGCACTGAATGCGGTAATTTGCTAGGGAAATAATTGAGGGAGAAATTTCTACTAAGCAAACAGTCTTACACCAGGTGTGAGAAACTGCTTCCTGTTTAGACTTGACACCTCCATATTCTACAACATCTGGCCATAAGCTGCTGTCGTTGTTTGTTTTCTCTGTTCTCTCTTGGTGTTTGGCTTGCAGTACTTGGCTATGTGTGAAAGGATTGAAATACAATTTTTTTTCAGTAATCAGTGGCTTCATTTATCATGATAACGTGTTCGACTTTGGCCCTCGCTCTGATGACTCTTCTTTACATTGTGTTGCTAAAATGCTTGAATACTCTACACACAACTTTTGCTCATATTTTTGTAGTGTGCAGTTGTTAATGCTAGTTGCTAGTTGAAAATCAAAGTTAGTCTGTAGATATTGTTAGTCCATCCAGTCGGAGGATATCAAACATGTTGAATATTTTTAGAGATGCACATATTGTTTTAATTTGTCATATGTATTCTATCAATGAGGTACATGAGTTTGTTTTGCGTTCGCAAAGACTTAGAAGTCTAGTGTTTGATCCTCAGTGTAATGATGCCAAGTTTTTCTGTTACCGTTTACATAGTAGGCAAGTGTGTGATAACTTGCGTTTCAGATTTTCAAAGTGGTGTCGTTATTCCAGCCACTTCATATTTTTGTCATTTGGTTTTCCTGACTGTGAGCTCATATCTGATTTTACATGCAAGTCTACATATGGCTTTCATTCAGTGTAGCAGTGACATGATGCCATTGACAGACATATTACTGTGATAGAAATGTCACACATCATCTTAGTGAGACGTTGACTGGCATTATCATGCTGTTGGCACTGCAGGGGTGTTCTTTGGTGGCATGTCAAAGAGATTCTGGGTCACTGGCAGGAAACGCTAGTTGTCAGAATGGTCAAAATAATAGTTTCATTTTTAGCTGACAGGCAATGTGTTACTGAGATGTTTGGAGGGAACTCTAGGATTAAAAATTGTTAAAAAGGATGTGATTTTATTGTTTGAGGCAGTTGCATACACAGAGAAGAGTCAGAGACCACACATGGGAACAATCTTATGCTTGGTCAAAATCTCTTTATAGCTTACAAGTCTTTATGGAAATACACAATCTTTGTAATACTTAGGAGTGGTATTAAAATAGAGCCCACAAAGCTTTTAAAATCCCTAAATTAAACAAATAGACATCTGACTGACATAATTGCACACCCTTAGTATCAAACTGGAGCAAAATCAGAAATAAGAACTTAACTGACAGGACTGCATCTTTTAGTTTTTTCTTTAAAAAAATCAAATATATACAAAATAATACGCATGTTATATATTTAAAATGTATATATATTTTAGTAGATATATTTAATTTAATGATTACAAATTCTTTAAAAAAAGGCATATACATTCATGGCTAATGCTATGCTAATGACTTATGTGTATGCCACTTTTAGGCCTCATTTGTGTATAGAGACTTTGGAAGTTTTTCCATCACATTATACATATTTTCTATTTGTTTTGGCCGTTCATTTACATGACAACAGCGTTTTGGGGGGCCTAAAAATGCTAACTTTTGAAAACAAGTTTCAATGGGAAAGTGTGAAAAAAATGTGAAATTCACAAAAAAATTTGAAATTAAGAAAACAGTAACTTCATGCGCATGCATATTGTGTGGTCATTCTATAGGTGCCCGGGAGCACAATGCAGCGTTTTTTTAATCATTGTCACAGATCCGTGTGAACCTAAAACATTTTGACAATGCTGTCGCCTGTACGTGAAAAAAAAAATTGTTCTATTTTTGGTACATTGTTGTCTTGAGTGTTGCATTTTAATCCAGGCCTTTTTAAAATGTGTCCACATTGCCATATTTAATTACTTCACACATCCAGTAAAATTATAAATATTTATGTACTTACATTATATACTTACAATATTTATGCTTGTACATTTGTAAATATTTTAATTGTACTTTTCTAACTAATACGTTTATTATTTAATGTGGGACAGATAATGAAACACTTGAATAAACATTCTGCAAACATCTTGCATTCATCTGGTCCTGTTTTTGAGTGCAAAGCCCACATCTCAATATCCAAACAACTGATGCAGAGAACCAAGTCTCCACCTTACATTTTTCGATAGTCCGTTACACTTGGACTTACATCACAATATGGTAAAGATCTCTCAATACTTCCATTTCATTGCGACTTAAACTTATTTTTTTCATATTACTACATCTGTATATGAATAGACAATGTATTAATTTACCTTGTACCTTTTACTGACACTGTATTTCATTCTTCTTTGCTATTTAATATTGTAGTCTTCTACAGTCAAGTTAATACAGCTTTGTAGTTGCTGAGAGAGTGATGCAGACTGATGAATTATTATAGACCTATATCCTTTCCATTGCAAAAACAAAGGGAAAATGGAAAACTCTTTTGAAAATCTCTGTGTATGCTTGTATTTTTTTATAAGAACTGTTTGAATGATTTGGCCTGGTTTGAATCCTTTAGTAATAAACTGTTACCAATAGACCATACTTAAACATTGCAGCCATGCATGATTCAGCAAGATCTACAGCATCTCCAGCATCACCATGAATTGATTTAATTTTATTCCCACAGTAGCCCACATCATAATCAATCATTACTCTGTGTATAAAGTAAAAATCCCCCATTATAGCATAGCAAGATGTGGGAAAGCCACCGGGATGCAAAATGATTATATCGCTAAACTGAATTTCTAAACAGTAATGACATCCATCAGTAATTGCATTAGTTATGCTATGACTGGCATGGTGCTGAAGAGAAAGTCTCAGCTGGGTGAGATTGTGAAAAGGGTCATGAAATGAGAAATACAATTTTCCTTGACCTTTTGACAAATAAGAGGTTATCGTAGAAAAGAAAAAAAAACGCTGAAAAGTTTCAGAACTGAAAACTTTTTTTGTTGGTCCAAAAACAGCTCTTGAAAAATATTGATAACATTATAAGTGGACCTCTGTTACATGTATGTCATGTCACTGTTCTCTTCCTGGTTCCTCCCATGTTCTACCAGTCATTTACATTTACGCATTTGGCAGACGCGTTTATCCAAAGCGACTTGCATTGCATTCAAGGAACACATTGAATCAGTACTTGTTTTCCCTGGGGATCGAACCCATGACCTTGGCATTGTAAACACCAATGCTCAACTGATCGAGATCCAGGAAAGCTCACCTGTCTCATCAGCTGTGTCTTCTCCCCTAATCATCCTCTGTGTATATCAACCCTGTAGTTTCCATCAGTTTTGGTCTGTTCACGTCACTGTAAGGTCAATGTTATCGACTATGTTAGAGTTGCTACCCTTATACCGTGGCTCAGGAAATAAAGCCTGTAAACTGTATCTTCTTTGTCATCGTGCCTTCTTCCCTGCACAAACTATGAGAACCTCATAGAACATTATAAAATAAATGCATTTTCATGACTCCTTTATTAGGCTACTTATTAAAAGCCCTCGAGCCAAGAAAGAGGTTTATGTTTTATGTTACCTGAATTTCTAAAGTGGTGTCTGCGGCTTACGGTGCACGTCTTTTACTTTTACAACAATCCACATTCTCAGGCTGTATTACTCTCATTGCATTGTGAAGCTCAGTGATAGTTTTCCACAAATGAACTCCTCTGCTTGTTTCAAAGTAGACTGAGGGATTTCACTGGGATGATATTTCATTTGAATGATATTTCTCAAATGAGTTTGACTGTAATGGTCTTTGTGTGGGCTGACTTCATTATGTTTCAGGAAAGTGAACGAGAGAGGGAGTGGGTAGGAC
Source organism: Rhodeus uyekii (assembly GCA_037043235.1). Classification (NCBI taxonomy): domain Eukaryota; kingdom Metazoa; phylum Chordata; class Actinopteri; order Cypriniformes; family Acheilognathidae; genus Rhodeus; species Rhodeus uyekii. The sequence goes on from JAWRVZ010000034.1 coordinate 3,819,956, forward strand.
TTTGTCGAATAAGATGAGTTTTTTTTTAATGGTTGCATGAAAATTCATTGCCACAAATCAGACTTTCTCACTTTCTGAAGCATATCTCAGAAAAGCAGACATTAAGACCATGCAACTGTTTAAACATGAAAGGGAAGTGGTTACATTTCAGTTTAGAGAACCTTTAGTGCCTAAGAAGTTGATCACGATGATAATGTATTAAAAGTTACTTATACAGAGCTGCTGTCTGAATTAATAATACACACCATTGTCACGCAGTGCCATTAATGTACCATTTCCCAAATGAAAAACCTGTATTTTAAATAAACTTTCTAAATCTATGGCTATTGTGGTTCAGGAATTAAGGACCAGGATAGTGCCATTAAAATGAGAGTATTTCTACAAATATATCAGTGCAACCACAGATTCCACGCCCTGTCATTTTCCAGGAATAGATGGACGGGTAGTGAAATTATAGCTTTTGAAAGGGTGGAAATTTATGCACTGTCAGTTTAGAACTGGGAGCGACAGTATGATTTTTATCGGTTGTGCGTGTCAGAATGATGTTCATATTAGTAACAAGGCTTACTCATCTTTCAAGATGTTAAGATGTGTCAAGGTTAACTGCTTTTACTTTTTTGTGAGATACTGTACTTTCCAGTGCATTTTGCTGTCAAGTACATTGAGAATAACAACATGAGCTTAATATGTGATTATTTGCTGAGACTGCTTGTGCAATTACAAGCAGTCACAGCAAATAACTGCATATTATTAAGCTCATGTTGTAACAAATTACATTTAAAGTAAATATGCCTATAATTATTTAATAATAAGCTACATATTATTTTATATATTAAATATTTTACATATTATTTATTATTTTATAAGGTACTTATTTCTTTATATAAACTATTAATTTATTATTATTATCGTAGTTATCTTTTTACATTTTTGGATATATGAATTGAGCATCTTACCTCCAAATTCAATTCTTAAGCCTCTGTATTTTAGAAAAAAGTATTATATTAGAAAAAAAAAGAGTTGACACCTTTTGATGAATCGGACTGCTGTTTATAATCCTTATAGCATTTTATTATTAGCAACTTTTTAAAGCAACTGTTAAATGTACGTTTTGAAGTGTGTTTAAGCCATTTATCTTGTAGACCAAAACCTGAAACTCTTTTGAAAAACTTAATAATAATGATAATAATGACAAACATACATTTCAGACTTGATTTTCTCATAAACCTCGTTCAAATCAACCCGATTGCTTGAGAACGCATATTCGTTTTCGGGTTTTGGAACTGCAATCTGAACAATCTCAGTATAATCATATGAGAGCATTCGCTAAAAGCTTTCTCTTCACTCCATCTCTATTCCTGTGGAGAGGTTCTGTTGTCCGAATTGGCGCTGTCTCTCCAAGGGGTGGCGTTTTACACCCGCTTGTCTCTCGTGCGCCTGAAATCACCCCCTCCGTCGCTCTTATCAGCAATTCAGATTGCATGCAAATGCCCTGTGAAAGAAGGAGCGTCATTCTGAAAGGAGAGCGAGTGTGTGCGCGCGCGCGAGGGGGGAAAGCAGCGGCATTCCTCATTCCTCTCTCCATTCTTCTCTGTCCGCCGGCTGATGCTCGCGCGTTCATTCAGCGCAGATATGAGCGCAGAACACAGTGAAGTTTGAAGAACACCGAGAGCAGCGCGCGGCCGTATTATTATTTGCATCAAACTAGTCCGGCGTTTGCATTAAGACTTCGTAACTTTCTCTTTTACGCGTTTGGTTTGACCATGGGCTCTTTCCGCAGAAAGGCGTTTTATTGGCCCGTTTGGTCATTTGCTGTTGTGTTCGTGCTTTTGAGTCAGCGTTGTCGTGGAAGTTGTTCAGAAAAGGAGCTGGAAAAAAGAGAGGAAGAGGCGAATATAGTTTTAACCGGGACCGTAGAGGAGATCTTGAACATGGACCCGGTGCACAACACTTATTCCTGCAAGGTAAGACTTTGCGCACCAGTCACTAATCACATGAATCAAAGTGAAAGTATAAAGGTAAAATGTACTTCATAACACATTGTGTCGCAAGCTCATGCTTGAATATCTGGTGTGCAATATAGATCACCTGTTAGACGTGTAGAAAAAGCTACCAGTTCAAGATTTGAGTTGTCCTGGTCCAAAACTCATGGGAACATAAAATGCTGCCTGGATGCAAGTTCCTAATATAAAATTGCATACCGTTGTAAATAAAATAAATGTGTGTTTAACTGTTCCTTCTTAAGTGTGAACATCGGTTCTGCTCAGTTAATGAAAAATGTCAACTTGCACAGTCCTGCTTTGATCCACCTGTAATTTGAGCTTTCATACATGAGCAACCTGAACCTCAGCCTTTGCAGTGACTTGATGTTCGCTCAAGCTCTGTTAGTGCTTCTGGTTCAATTATATTCAATTATCATGTAGTCATGGACTTGCTTTGTTAGACGTAACTGAATGCAGTTACGTATATCAAAGTCTTGCAGAAACTAATCACTGGGACACGAAAAGAAGAGTAATCTGAAATTGCAGCTCTTCCTATATCACGTCACTGTGTGATGAACGAGATATGGCACTGCAAGGCTTAGAAACGTCTGAGACCACTTGTGAAAAATGCCTTTTTCTTTGCATTTTTTTAGTAAGTAAAAAGTTGGATTGAAATTGGAATTTAATGACAAGAGCACTTGATTTCCACATGTTGGTATGAAACTTGTTATCCATCATTGAACATCTGACTGTGAGGCTTTCATGAATTTGCTTAAAATTAATAACTTAGGAATAGGGCCAATTTCTTTAAATATTTCTTATTCATTTCACATCACAACTTTTCATTTTGTCTGAAATATTTAAAAATCCTATTTTTAATGTGGTCTCTCATTTTTGGACCCCCATTGAGTAATAAAAGTGTGGCGCAGAGATAAATTGCAGAATCGTATGCAGCTGGTGTTAGGTAGCCGCACTGGAATTTGCAACTTTCTTGAGTGACCTTGATCTGCTAGAAATGTTGTTTTCTTAATCTCATGTTGTCTGTCCCCTATCTGAAGGTCAGGGTATGGCGCTACCTGAAAGGCAAGATAATGGTAAATGGAGAGGTGCTGCTGGACGGAGGAAACAAGGTCATGATCGGCGGCTTCGGAGACCCCCATATTTGTGACAATCAGGTGGCCACCGGAGATACCCGCATTTTCTTTGTCAACCTGTCCCCTGAGTACATGTGGCCGAGTCACAAGAACGAACTGATGCTCAACTCAAGCCTGATGAGGATTACTCTCCGCAACTTGGAGGAGGTAGAGCACTGTGTTGAAGGTAAAAATGCTTTCCTGACTCAGCATAAAGCTGTAACTCGCGTCTGCTGGCCTTGCAGAGATTTGAGAGTTAGAAAACTCCCGTGGTTGAGATGGTGGTCCTGATTGCAAAAGCAGGTGGTGTTTTCTGCTCTAACTGCATCTTCATTCTACCTAATGAAGCGGTGCATGTTTTGTGGCATTACATTAACCATTTACATTATATTAATACAGCAGTCATGACTTTCCAAATTAAACTTTTTATAAGACATTTCTCATTGAATTTCTTGGGGCCGTGGCCTTAAAAGCAAAGCATATCGTGTGCCGTCAGCCATCAGCCGCTGATACTTGTTCTCGAAGGGTGTGTCTGTTCACTAACTGAGCACCTGCAGGTCCTTTGAGTGAAAGTCCAAACCTCTGCCTTTCCTTGAGGGAAATCATTTATAGAGTTAGAGTGGAGATACTAAAATGTAACTGCATAGCTTCAAGCTATGTGGCCCTCACAAGGTCCCCTGCATCTGTGTTATGATGACATTCTCTGCGTATTTCTTTTTTTCTTCTCCAAGCTAGACTGTCAGAGGAAAGTTTGAGTCTTTGGGAAAAAATAAATAATATAAACTACTATGACTTTTCAAAGTGCTTTTGCTTCATTAATGTAAATGGGAAATAGTGATTGTCCTTCTACTATAAATGGAGAGTTTCTTTTTTCCATTTTCTAAATCAGCAGTGCTTGTAGTTTAATCTTGTTTAGTGCTCTACAATGCTGGCAACTGTACAAGCAGAGAAAATACACATTAGTCTGGAATACAATAGACGTTTGAAGCTATCATCACTCCTATAGGTCCAGTCGATTCTGCATCTCTGGATGGCAGATTGTATAATGTAGTAGACTATCAACTACCAACACAGTCTAGTGCACTTTGCAGTTTATTTTGGCCAAGAAACAACCAATTTTATAGGAGGATTGCCTGATTACCTTTCAAAACTTAGATTAAATATATTATTTTATTATATAAATGTATTATTTAACTTAGATTTACTATAGAATATATAGAATTGTTAGCCATTAATCAACTAATCACACGTTTATATTAATTCAATTACTTAAATGTATACTGGGGGAATAGTCTTAAATATATGCATAATATTTTCCTATTATGCACTCAAGTACATGTATAAAGCTTAAAGAATAAAGTAATGATTATGATGTGTTGGAAAGTAAAACAAGGAGACATTTTAATTGTTTATTAATAAATAAAACAATATTAATGTTTTGTGAGTCGGTGTCAGCTGCAAAGTTGAAGTTGCCGATGCTGATCTTAGACTATATAGTGAAATGCACCTTCCATATTATTATGTAATCAGAGAGTATTTGTTTTCCATTTGAATTGGTTCATTTAAAAGGAGATAGTTCAAGCTTTCTTTAGATATATTTTTTCATGTCTGCAGGGCAAATAGACGATACTCTTAGTTTCGGTTCATTTTTGTGACGTGATCCAGATCCAGTTTGTTTTCACTATTTTACAAAAGCGCAACATTGTTGTTTCTGTGAGCTTAAGTAAATAAATGTAGACAGTTTCACATGATGTATTATCTTTAAGACCAAAAATGTTTCCTCTTATCAGGAAAAAATGCAAGTGATTGCGCCATCGGCTCCACATCATGCAGTAGCACGTTAATACTTTAGCTTCCACACTCTGCACAAACACTTGGATATCCACCAAATAATGGCACACATTTATATAGGTTAACATTAGAATGAGCGGCAAAGTAGAAAGTAAAGTTGCTACTACTTGCGTGTTTCAAATGATAAGCCACATTTGAAGTTGATTATAGGAAAATGTTTCGATTTCCTGCCCAACACTGTCATTACAACAAGGATCCACCGTTAATGATTTGTGACTTCGCCTCTTTCTATGGAGATTTTATTTTCTGTGACCAACCGATTTATACAATTTTGGTTGACACTTCTTGCCAAATAATGTTTAGATGACTATTAGGTGGAAGCCCTAATGTGGAGAGTAAACTAAATACTCTTGCGTATTTTTTTTGCAATGAGCTGGGCAAATTTGGGAACATTTCGATCAGTTAACGATCATTCGATCATTTTAACAATTGTGGTTCCTTGTAAATTGTTTTCAGGAGGATTGGTAAAAACCTTTAAATCTCCTGGAAGTTAAGTTAAGGGGTTAGTTCACCCCAAAACACAAATACTGTCATCGGTTACCCACCCTCATGTCATTCCAAACCCATTAGGCTTTTGTTAATCTTTGAACCGTAGATGGATCGATATTTTTAATGAAACCTTAGAGATTTCTTTCCCTCCATTGAAAGTCCATTCAACTAAAGCTTTGGCTTCAAAAGGTTCATAGAAACATTGTAAAAGAAAACCAAATGAATAGAGCAGTTTAATCCAAGTCTTCTGAGGCAGAATTGTTTTCATTTTTGGGTGAACTATACCTGAAGATAACCAATCAGATTTGACTTTGATATATCAAGCGCATGTCCGCAATATTTTGTCCAATACACATCAGGTTATTTGAGAGTGTGTCCCTTGTGAGACTGAACCTACACGGCTCATGAGTCCTCATTGGTTTCTAGTGTTTAATAGAATCAAGCACAAATCTGAAAAGTGTTCCTTCAGGGCACAAAACGTCTCCTTTCTCCTCCTCTTATTTTGGTAGTCTGCTTTTTAGTGCTGAGTTTTGGCACAACCCGTTGCTGAATAGAAGTCTTTTTTTAGAGGCTGCTAAAATCTTAAAAGGTTTGATAAGGGGGCAATTTAGCAGAGTACTGTGTCTTGCATTTGACTAAGTGTTAGGCCACTGAACATAAACGCTGATCTGGCTAATGAGAGGCCATGTGCTTCATTTAACAAATGTGATTCTTTTTATATTGTAATGGGATTGAATCTCGTTTTACACACACAAGATGCTCAAGTATACGCTGCAAATAGCAAACAGCTGTGTTCAGAGTGGCCAACGGTTTTGTTAAACGCGCAGCTTGCGAATTCTGATTCCAAAATCGCAGAGTCTGTAAACAGAGACTGTGTACTTCAAAACATTCAGAAACAGTGGTTCTGACCTTGCTTTTGACATGGTTAGGCAAGGATTCTGTAAACCAGGCCTTGAATAAAAAGTGCTGCCCTGAAGGCTGAGTGACTTGGAATGGTGCCTAATGGTGTTCGTTTTGTGTTAGCTAAACTGATTTAGGAATATTTGATGTTATCCATCAATTATTTAATACAGCTTGAACTTTTAGTGAAGTTTACTTTTTTCCTTCACTGCTTAGTATCCATGTTTTAGACCTACAGCAAAAAAAGAGTGTGTGTGTGTGTGTGGTGGAAAGAACAAGATAGTACCTGCCAGCCAGCCGAATGTATCCTCTCCTCTCTCCTCACCTCTGACAGGTTAGAAAGCATGAAGAAATGAAGAGATTCCAAGGTGATGTTGAGAATACTGCCGTCAAAGCTAAAGCTTTCTTAAGGGGACAAAAACGTTTGTAATGAAAAGATTAGGAGGGTGAAATGTGATAACAAGAGAACGCAACAAGAAATTCTTGATACAAGTGTAGACTGGAATGCTTAGAGGAGAGGCCTAGAGGCGTTGAGTTCTCTCCCACCCCGTCTGCTCCACTTGGGTTGTTAGGTGAAAAATAAAAAGCTAAAACGTCTTTGGGTTAATAAGTTCACCGAGCACTAAACTACACTAGACATTTAGAAGAATGTCTGAGCTGCTGTTTTCTATACAATGAAAGTGAATCGCGACTAAGGCTAAGCAAGATTATCAGTGAACAATTACTTAAATTTCAGCTTGTTTGTCACACAAACTATATCGTGTGCTTTATTCCAAGTCTTCTGAAGTCAAATGGACCTGTATGAATAGTATTATATAGATATACGAATAGTGATTTTTTTATTTATTTTGTTTGCTTTTTGGTCCTTTTGAAGCTTGACAGACTATGGTCCTCAATCCACTTTCATTGAATGGAATAGACTTTAACTTTTTATATGGAAAAAGAAAGCCATTCAAATAAAGTAAATGATTTTTTTTTGTTGAGTGAACTAATCTTTTAAATCCTGTTTTATTCCACAATTGCACTTGTATGTTCAGAAGTCCAGCAGATCATTTGGCTTTTAGTTAAATCAACAGATCAAATGTTGTCCTTACTCTGAAGTTAACATGTGCGAACATGCTGCTTTTCAGGGTTTCTCTGATTTTGCTTGCATGTGTGGATGCTAATTTATTAAATGCCAAGCTACACTATAGTGGAAGCTTTCATTGTGCTTTAAGATAATCTGTTGAACTGTAAGGGAATTTACATTTTACATTTACTCATTTAGCAGACGCTTTTATCCAAAGCGACTTACAATTTGAGGAATATAGAAGCAATTTGTCCAAAGGATACAAAAACACATAAGAGCGCTTACAATACAAAGTTTCAAACATTTTGAATACAAGTAGCACAAGCATGGGGAGTAGAGAAAAGGGAATTTTTTTTTTTTTTTTTTTTTTTTTTGTGAGTGCATGTGTGTGTCATGTTAGGTGCTCATGGAAGAGATGCGTTTTTAGTAGTTTTTTAAACCTCGACAGGGAATCTGCATTCCGGATGAGGGCAGGGAGTGTGTTCCACCAGCCAGGGGTGGTGAATGAAAATGTTCTTGTGATCGTTCTTTTTCCTCTCTGTGATGGAACCACGAGTCGCCGCTCGTTGATCGATCGAAGGTTTCTGGTCGGTGTGTAGAGTTGTACCAATGAGTGGAAGTATGAAGGTGCTGAGTTTGTGTAAGTTTTGTATGCAAGAGTCAGTGCTTTGAATTTGATGCGTGCTGCGAGAGGGAGCCAGTGTAGTGAGATGAAGAGTGGTGTGACATGAGACCTTTTCGGTTGGTTGAAGACCAGACGAGCTGCTGCATTCTGGATCAGTTGTAGGGGTTTGATTGCATTTGCAGGAAGCCCAACCAGAAGAGCGTTGCAGTAGTCCAGTCTGGAAATGACCATGGCCTGCACCAGAAGTTGCGTAGCTTGCTCAGTGAGGAATGGCCTGATCCTTCTAATGTTGTACAGTGCAAACCTGCATGATCGAGCCGTCTTTGCAATGTGGTCCTTGAAAGTCAGCTGGTCCTCAAAGATCACTCCAAGATTTCTGACAGACTTTGAAGGGGTTATCGTGGTAGCACCGTTCTGGATAGTGAAATCATGCTGTCGGGTTGGATCGGCAGGAAAGACTAAAAGCTCCGTCTTTGCCAGGTTGAGCTGCAGATGATGCTCTTTCATCCATGTCGAGATGTCCGCTAGGCAGCTTGTGATTCTCGCAGCCACCGTTGGATCATCTGGTTGAAATGATATGTAGAGCTGAGTGTCATCTGCGTAGCAGTGATAGGAGAAGCCGTGTGCCTCTATGATGGGACCCAGTGATGTGGTGTACATGGAGAAGAGAAGTGGTCCAAGAACTGAGCCCTGTGGAACACCGGTGATCAGTTGACATTCTTTGGAGACCTCCCCGCACCATGCCACCCTGAAGGACCTATCCGTGAGATAGGATTCAAACCACTGAAGGGGAGTTCCGGTGATGCCCAGTGACGAGAGGGTAGATAAAAGGATTTGGTGATTAACAGTGTCAAAGGCAGCAGAAAGATCCAAAAGAATGAGAACTGACGATTTTGAATCAGCTTTTGCACTCCTTAGAGCTTCCGTGACAGATAGTAATGCCGTCTCGGTTGAATGGCCCTTCTTGAAGCCAGACTGGTTGATGTCCAACCGGTCATTCTGAGACAGAAAAGAAGATACTTGGTTAAAAACAACACGTTCAAGAGTTTTAGATATGAATGGAAGGAGAGAGACAGGTCTGTAATTATCAACGAGTGATGCGTTCAATGTGGGTTTTTTGAGCAGTGGGGTTACCCGAGCCTGCTTGAACGCGGTGGGGAAGGATCCCGTGTGAAGGGATGTGTTGATGATGTGAGTAAGTGCTGGTAAGATTGTAGGAGAGATGGCTTGTAGAAGGTGTGAGGGGATTGGGTCTAAAGGGCAGGTGGTTGGATGGCTGGAAAGGAGAAGTTTAGATATGTCTACCTCAGTGAGTGGAGAGAAGGTTGAGAGAGTGTTTCTGGTTTCAGAGGGCAGTGTAAATTCGTCTGTGAGTGGAGGTGAGAACTGGCTACTGATAGTTGCAGTTTTGTTAATAAAGAAATGGGCAAAATCATTTGCAGTTAAAGAGGTAGAGGGAGGTGGTGGAGGGGGAGAGAGTAGAGAGTTGAATGTTTTGAAAAGTGCATGCATGTTGGAAGTGCTGTTGATCTTGGTGTGGAAGTGTAAAGATTTAGCAGTATGGACGTCAGTAGAAAAGGTAGAGAGAAGAGATTTATACAAACTCAGGTCAGATGGGTCCTTTGACTTGCGCCATTTTCTCTCAGCTGCCCTTAGCTTGGCCCTATGTTCACGAAGAACATCAGTTAGCCAGGGGCTAGAGGGAGTAGCACGTGATGACCTGGAAGAGAGTGGACAGATATTATCTAGGCAAGACGTTAGAGTAGAACATAAGGTATCTGTTGCTGTATTCGCATCCAGAGTTGAGAACTGTTTGTGAGAGGGAAGAGAGGATGAGACGATAGAGGAGAATTGAGAAGGAGAGAGAGAGCGCAGGTTACGCCTGAAAGTGACTGGAAGAGGGGTTGGTGTTGCAGGATTAGTAAGATGCATATGAAATGTAATGAAAGAGTGGTCAGAAACATGCAGTGGTTTAACTAGAGTGTTGTCTGTGGTGCAGTTGCGCGAGTAGATCAAGTCGAGTTGATTGCCCGACTTGTGAGTACCTGTGGTGATGAGTCGGTTGAGGTCAAATGAGGCTAGGAGAGAGAGGAAGTCTGTAGCGCAAGGCTTCTCCAAATGTATGTTGAAGTCACCAAAGACGACCAGCGGAGTGCCATCTTCAGGAAATGAGGACAGCAGCATGTCCATCTCCTCTACAAAGGTGCCCAGCTGACCTGGAGGGCGATAGATTACAACAAAGTGGATTATTGCAGGAGATGAAACTGTAATGGAGTGAAATTCAAACGAATTGTACATGCATACGGAGGAGTGAGTAGAGTATGTCCAGTTGTTAGAAATGAGGAGACCTGTGCCCCCACCCCTACCAGACTGGCGAGGAGTGTGGGAGAAAGAGAAATTGTTAGAGAGAGCAGCGGGAGTTGCTGAGTCCTCTGGACGAATCCATGTCTCAGTCAAACCTAGGATATTAAGAGCAGAGTTAGTAGCAAAGGCTGGGATAAAGGTAGCCTTATTGACTGCTGACTGACAGTTCCAGAGACCTACAGAGATGGAGAGAGGTGCATTAGAGGAAGGAACAGAATGCAGGTTGTTAATGTTGCGCCACCTTCGGCGAGTGTTAACAGAGCGACGTTGAGAGACGACAGGAATATACTGAAAGCACATGATAGCAGAGAAAGTGTAGTGTGAAAGTAAGAAAAAGGGAATAGAAATATTAGACAGACTTGCTGGTGTCGTTGCTCGGTGGAGTCGCGCAGGTAGAGTCGAACGTCTTTACACTCGTCTGTCTTCACACGAGGACGCTGAAACGCTTCCGCTGACGCTTCCGCGACAGCGTGCGCAGCAGCTAATTATCCTGTTTCGGTGAAAACAGCCAAATGCCACGCCCACAGCTCCGCGTTGCGTTAGTTGAAAAGTCAAATTCTTTTTGGTGAATCTGTTAATTGCAGTGAACCTGTTCTAAGATCTGAATCTTGTATCTGAAATAGCGTACTGTGTGTAGTAGGTACTACATTTGGTTTAAAACTTACTAAATATGGTCTATGGATTATGAGTGTATGAATGAAATTCGGATGTATTACATCTGGCATGCTGTCACTGTCCTGTGACCTACAACATAAGTTGCTTAACCAGCTTTCACAAATCTTTTCCCGTGGCCTCATGGGACAGTAAAGTGTCCATTGAATGCGAAATTCAGAATCCCGCCCGTAGTAGTAGGTCATCAGGGTACTTTTCACATACTTTTTAGAAAATCTATATTCGGATGTACTATGTTGGCAAACAGTTTTTTGCATACTGTATAGTAGAGAAGTATTCGATTAGACTTTTTAAAGTTCCTTATTGGTATTATTACAGTTGCCATTGTTGTTGTTACCAAAATTAATATGGCACTTTTAAAGATTTATTTGAATTTTATTTAAAAATGATCTTCAGTATTTATTCCCATTTCATAACCAAAATTCCTTTACAGTTACAGTTTACAGTCCTAATCATTAAAAATAATTTGTTTAAAATAGTGATTAATTCATGCATTAGTCAACATGATTGAGTAGATCTCTTGCCAGCTGTTTATTCCAGATTCACTCCACTGGCTACCCAAATTCCTTCCCCATTTTTTGCATCAATGAAACACAACAAAGGGGAAGATTTTGAAGATAATTTCTTTTATTTTTGTCACTTCTCCTCTGAGCTGTCCCTCAGTTTTCTGCCTGTCATGAGGGCAAACTGGTTCAAGGAACCCAGTTCAAGTTGAGCTTTAGCCTGTGGACAGAGGGTCCAGTGCTGGTGGTCTATCGGGAAAATGAGTGTGCAGATCATCCAGTTGAGTTCTCTGGATTGTGTGCATGGCAGGTTAGGGAATGAGAGTAGCAGGTCTTTGAGAGCACTTCCCTTTTATTCCGGCTGTTTGTGTAAGGAGGAGGCCTGGCATGCCTCTGAATCTACATTGCACGAAGGTCAGCCCGCCTGCACTCAACTGCGAGCAGGTAATGATTAATAGATCAAGCATAATTGAGGTGAAGGACTTCCTCCACCCCTTGTTAATGGTCTCAAGATGAGAATCTTTGGAGAAGGGCCCTCTCAAAAAGCGGCTTTATTAAAAAAAATCACCCCTGTGTTTTTTCAGGATGATCTCTTTGAGCTAGACTTTAGTTCAGAGATTTTTAAATGTATTTTATGAGATGTGGGAGGCTAGCCAATTGGTGAATGGCCTGAAAGCCTGTCAGCACCCCGATATGAGTTTCAAGGGGCTGAATGATCTATGGCAAATGGCTCTGTGTCACCGAATCGCTATTTGTAATAGAGCAATTTAGCTTCATGTGTAGATGACTAGCCTGAACGGGAAGCGGATTAAGGCTTGTAGATACCAGAATTATGATCTCTTTTTTTGGGGGGGGGGGGGGGGGGGGGGGGTATTTGTTATTTGTCTGTAATTATAACTTGGGAGTTTTCTTAGGCTTCATTGACATTAATCAGTATTCATTTGAAAATGGTGTCTTAATTTTAAAAGGCTCTTCGTCCACGCTAGTCTTTCATGTCCACACACATGCTACAGCCGACATCAGTATTTATCGGCACAACATGCGTCACACAAAACATAGAGAAAAAGATGTGTACCCGAATGTACCTGGACTAGTGTAAGTTCATAAGACTCTTTGGTTTCCATTGAGAGCTTGATGGGACGCTCAGGCTCATCACTTTATGTCATCTGTCTGTCATGTTTTCTTTTTCCAGCATTATGTGTGGAACATGATTAGAAAGCAGTTGGACTGAGAGGCTAGAGAAGCGGACCGTGAAAAGATAACAAGCTTGAAGAGGACATGCCAAATGCTTAGATTTATACCTGTCAAAGTTATTGCATTTTAAGATTTTAATTAAACCCTGAAACCTTCACACTTGCTTGGAATAGTAATGAGTCTTTTGGAATGAAAAAGCTGTGAAACAAAGGGATAAGAGTATTTTGCAGCCCTCTGCACACCTATCTTTTCACTTTATACTCTTCTTCTTCCCGTACGGGACGGGGGTTTGTCTTGGCAACAAGTTCGAGTCCGTGGCTGGTTTAATCTCTTCAACAGACATCATTGTTTAAGCAACATAGTTCGACAATCTCAAAGTCAGATTGATTTCATAATGCAGAGTTAAAATTTTTAAAGAATTCACTGTTAGTTGTCAGTGAGGCAACTGTTTTTTTATTGACCATTAAGTAATATTTTCTCCAAAAAAAAAAAAAATGCCGTCACTGGAAAATAAGACTTCTTTATTTAATGTTTTATCAAAAGATAAAAAATAAATAAAAACGTTTTACTTAAATCCATTATGAATAATAACTTTTTTTTTGTCTTTGACAAAATGGTAATCTCATAAACATTTTGCATTGCACCTTGAACAATTTTTAATTTGTATAGTCAATCATATGTAATTTCATTTTTAATATATTCACCATAAACATTGGTGACATTGTTTTCTCGGAATGTGTGTATTTTATTTATATATATTAGTACACAAATACAGTACATCTACTGATTTATCACTTAATAAATTAACTAAACTAAATATAAATATAGCAATACCTACTACCGGTACTCTTATCCTGTAAGGTAGAGGTTTGTCAGTAGCTTTTAGAGACTTGGTTGTGTGCCTTCTGTTAGGAGGAAATACAAAGTTAGTCACCAAATTTTTAGGAGTTGGATGGGCAATAGACTGGAAAACCCCTCACATTCCAGACACAATGGGTAGAATGGATATGTGGAGACATCACATGTTATGGATTCCTTGAGATCTGTGGCACCGTTTCAGACTGGACTAAATGTGAAGGGACAGACAGCTGCTGTGGTTAATGTGCATAATCCCACACCATTCACTGCTACAGCCAGAGATTCATTTGGCACCAGTGAGACATCTTATCAGTAAGTCATTGGACATTGTTTAATTCACACTTTGTTGTTAAGGTCATTTGCATCGACTCTACCATTCTAGATCTAGAGAAGAGGCTAAAGAAAGTTTCACAGCTTTCTTATTTTCGGCATTAGCACCAGTTAAATGAAATTTGAGAGTTTTAAAAGGCATTAGCAGGTGCTGAGGTTGAGGAAAACTTAAATTATTTTCTCATTACAGACTGGAACTTGCTACGGACTATGATTTCTATCTAAGCTGAACTTTAATGTCAGGGTCCAGTGAAAATGAGTTCTGTGCTGATGGCGCGAAAAGAGCATTGCTTATTGAATTGTTATATCATGCCGTCATGCATTTGGAGGAAAGAAAGGCAGGGCTGTCACGGATGATACAGTTGCTTCAACCAGACACTATATCTCTGAAATTATTTTCTATAGCATGTGGATGGGAAAATATTGAATAGAAAAACAGCAATGTTTACCGTCATTTTATTTTCAATATTTTAGGATGTTCTGATTGAAAAGCCACCTTAAACTGGTTCTAAAAACCAGCATGACTCATTGGTTTGTTGTTGATTTCAGGACGGTCTACCATTCTCAATCAGCTAGAGAATTTTCCTGCAGGGTTTGAAAAACTTTAGCACACAGGACAACCACCTGTCCAGCTAAATGGTGGTCAAGAGTTCACTCTTGGCAATGCAATCCACTTTTATAGTTTATTTGTTGAGTGAAGTAGCCCATGACGGAGGGGGTTCGGTGCCGTTTCGTTTGCCCCTGCTGGAATGTCAGTAGTTGTAAGGTGTAAAGCACAAAGGGGACCACAAAAGCCTAATAACACATGCTAATGGATGTGTGCAATGTGTGTCTTCCCTGAAAGGAAGAATCCATTCATATGGGCCAGCATCAGCATGAAACTGTCCTGCACTGACCTGACATGGGTAAATCATTAAACTGGACCTGCATAGCTGGTTTTCTGCCCTTCTTGGGGTGTTTTCAGACTTATAAATTGTTTGCTTTATTCTGGAACAGGGACTTAATTTGTTACAATGTTGCATTCTCTTGTTGGTTTGGTTCGCTTTCACAAGGCATCAAGATGGATTGACAAGTTTGCTTCGTGAGTTTATTGTGGCTTTGTCCGTCATGACACGCGTAAACACTTATAGGAATGTAGCCTTGATTCCTGCTCTGACTGATAAATTATATATATTTAATTATATGCAATGCACGGAGAAGAACAATGGCACATATGAAGAGGCGCTCTTGGGTTTTCAACCTCAATCTCACCAAGTCAGACACTGCTGCTTTTTTATATTACACATGAAGTATGATACTACGTTCGTTGGTCCATTGAGCCGAATTATTTTCCCACCTCAACCAAACCACTCTAGAGTTGATTTTCAATCAGGCTGAGACCACCTTGTTCAGGTAATTTCAAAGCAATTGTTTTGGTCTGAGTGTGATTGCCATATCTATATATACCTAAACAAAGTGAACTAAGGCAGAAACCAGGTACCAGTACCAAACGACCAGATGATCTTGAAAGTTCACGTAGGAAACTGCTCTGCTTAAATGAGCAGATGATTCTCTTACGTGACCATGTACGGTTAAAATAATCTCATTTAACATTTTTACTCATTTTTGTTATGTCCTCTTAGCTGGTTTTAAGCTATCCTATGCTTGGCTACCACAGGATGTTGATATTTTTATTTGCTGTTTTTATTTGGTGGTAATTTCCATGAGGATGTTGGGATACAACCCTTTCCCATTCTCTTTTACCTCCTCTTCGTCATTCTCGTCTAGATTGTTTCCTGCTAGTAGCATCTTGATCTATTTTCAGCTTATTTGAATCTCGTAATGGGTTCCTCTCATCATCTGGCCGACATCAGGGCCATCTACAACTGAATGACTTCGATATGTTTGACCATTAAAGATAAATGTTTAATGTGTGTGAAACGGTAGCCCTTGGAAAGTGAGGTAAATGTGCCCCAAGCTTTCCCACAGTCCTCTGTAATACAGAGCTCTGTTGAGCATACCTGTAATTACACTGGAATCTGGCCTGTAAAGCTGCCAGTGTAATAACCACCAGGTGCAGACCCGAGACCTGCTGCTTTAAGTGCAGCAGACACAACCTAATTCTTGATTCAAACATGTACTTATCAAATACAGCATGGAGTATGAGTAGGTCTTTGTACATATCCTGCAATCTAAGATCTCTTACATTTAGTTTTTTATACGGGTCAATAAATTGATTTGCCTGAACCTCTAAAATGTGGGGTAATTATCACAGTTTACACAAATACTTATAATTTTATAAACAATTTTCAACATCGGTCCACCCAACATTAAACTTTTTTTATCAAATAAATTCAGCCTTAATGAGGATAATGGACTTCATTCAAAAACATACAAATTTGAACACAGGACCATGTTAAACTCTTTATCATGGACATACATTCATTCATTCATTCATTCGTCATTGATTGCTATGTATTTTTAACATTAATTTAGCCATCTAGACATCTAGATATTTCTAAATATGAATATCTAGTCTCCAGATCTCTTTGTTTTGTGCCACCCTGTTCCAGTGGTCTGGTCGTCTTTGCTCTGCTCAAGGCCTCTTAAGCCAAGATATCTGTCTGGTAATCCTGTTGTTTTAGCTAACAATGGCAAGGAAGTGCTGGCTTTCAGAGACAAACGGAGATATCTGACACGGGACATCTCGGTTACGCACACACATGGCTGCAAGCAAATTTGTAAGACCTTAACACATAGTTTTAAAGATGTCCACGTTCAGATCTCGTTGCCTCTCGCTTTCTCACACACATGCCCATGAGAATGGAAGCCTGCTGTGCAGAGCTGTCAGTATCTGTAAACCAGTGGCCATGTGGAAGGAAAGGGCCTCATTACTACACTGTCATTACGAAGCCGAGCATGCTGGAATGCTGCATGCTTAAAGTAAGACAGGTCTTGTAAAGAAGCTTTGGCTTTTGAAGTAAATCATTTGCTTATTGTTACTGTGCTTGTAAACCCCTTGTTCATAGTTTGCTGCTCAGCAATTATAAATAGAGGGTTTTTGGAATGTGTCAATCACACAGATAGGAAATGCAGTTTAGGAAATGTGGTTTTGCTTAGCATAAAATCAAAATTGCCTGGGCTTTTTAAAAACTACAATTAAATTTTTGGATTTTTCTAAAGAATTATAATGTTTTCATAATGTGTCATCAACTTAATACTTGCCTTTTTCCTATTTGTCTGTTGGTCTGTCACCATTTCCTATTTTTAATCTTTCAGCCACTTCTTAGATTAAGCAGGGGTCTTCAATAGAGGGGTCCACAGTGTTCATGCTGGGGGTCTGCCAGTTTTTTAAATATATAAAACTTTATTTGCTTTCATGAACATTCAGACATCTGTCTTTGTCTGTCGCGTTATGACTCACAATATTTTGTTTAAGATTAAGTGCAGATGTCTCAAGAAACATTGTGCTTTGTATGGCTGTTAAACCAATGACATATTTCAAGTCTCTTTAAACATACCCTGAGTTATCCTGGTAATAGCCTATATTTTTACTAAATTTAGTTAATTGATCTCATTGAATTGATGCAATTTCTCAGCAGTGCATTCTCAGTTTTGCATTCTTGTCTTCAGGTTGTATTGGCCCATTTTACATGGGATATGGCAGTGAGAATATAGGATAAAGAGTGAGAAGAAAGAGGACGAGGGGAAAAGGGGATAAAGGGTAAGGGGACAGAGAAACTGGAGCAAGGGAACAGAGCCAGCTCATGTAATGCATGCTGGGATGAAGTCATGGTGAGAGCAGCCAGAGACCTCTGCTCTGTTCTTCACTGCTAGTGTTTTCTTTCCCCGTTTCTCTCGCTCTCTCTCACACACACCATCTGGCCAGCTGGAAGGAAGTTGTTTCTACAGGTGGGATATTCCTTTATCTCTTTCTCAGTCTCTCTTTTCCCTCGAGAGAGGGTTGGGAGGCCCTAGACTCTCTGTGTTTGTATGTACACACTAACCACACACAGACAGAGATGGTTCACACACACGCGCGGGCACATTTATTTATTATTTTAAGCCCAGACGTTAACAGTGTAGAACAATGACTCTGATTGTCTTCCCTGAAATCAGTGTTTTCACTTCAGATTCAATCAGATTAAAAGCTTATCAGTATGAACTACATCTGGAACGTGAAAGTGGAGTGTCGTTTGTCATTAGTACCCTGAGGGAATAGTTCTCCAAAAACACACTGGCAGAAGTCAACCTGTAGAGGTTCCTGGACCTGCAGTGGTTCTCAAGTATTTGGTTAATGTAAAGAACCCATTTTTGTTCACAATTTTTACATTTTGGAATTTACTCACCTTCCTGTTGATCACAGTCCATAATTTTAACTTAATAGAGGCCTGTCACTTTTTTCCATGCAATTGTGAATGGGGACTTGAGCTTTCAAGTTTAAAAATGTCTCAAAAGCAACATATATGTGCCATTTAATAGTCAATATTATCCATGTGATTTGTTTTTCAATTAGATTTAAACCTGTATAACTTTTTTTCTTCTGCAAGCAAAACTAACTAAAATGTGTTGAATATTTTTCAAATGCTTTGTTCGTGTAATTAAAGTAATTGGGGTCCAGTGTTATTTTGAACCCCTCTGACTGTCACTGTATGAGCAAGACAGAAGAATAAAAGTAATAGAGGTTGGGAGTAGCATGAATGAACTGTGTGTGTGTGTGTGGTCCTAATAAACTCTACATTATGGGAAACAAAATTATGGGGACATGTTTGGTCTCCATGAGGAACACAGCTTATAAAGTTTTTTTGAAAATGTAAAAATTAAAAGGTTTTCTGTTATGGGTAGGGTTAGTGTTGGGTGATAGAATTTTCATTTTGTACAGTATAAAAAAAGATTACGCCTATGGAGAGTCCCCATAAACCACATGTTCAATAGTGTATGTGTGTGAGAGAGAATAATTTATTTTAAAACCTGATTTGACTGTAATGTGTATATACAGTATATACTATACTTTATAATGGTTTCTCTGGGGTGCTTGAAGCATAATGGATGCTTTAAGGATCAATTCTGACTTTTTTTGAATGAGGCACATGCATGAATCAGAAGTTAATAGAAAGATTAATCCAATTTTAGAGAGAGAGAGAAGTGAGAGTGTGAGAAAGAGATTCATTGCCTGACTCGAATGTTAAAAGGTTTTATTCACTAACTTAAAGGGGCGACATTTTTTGAAAGTGCCATTTGACAATATGCAATTTTGAGTATGTTAAAATATGACTCATGAAATTAACAGGATGCTTTAATAAATTGCACTTTCAAATATTTAAAATCGTACATGAAGCTAAGAGGTCATGCCTGTAATGATCAAATTTATGAAAACAAACCGTTAAGTAAAATGTTTTGCGACATGCTAGTGGAAGTCCATTTTATACTTCTTTTAAATTCCGCTATTTCCCCTGTGGGCTTTAGGTGAGGTGTATAGAGACTGGCCCAGACCAATGCTATCCATTACATTAGTGTTTTTGTGTGGCTCTGTTTGTGTTTTAAGCCTGTGATTGGAGTACAGGTCAGATCCAGGACATGTGTGGGCATGCTTCCATTCATTAATGCTCATTTCTCAAAGTAAGAACCCACCTGAGAGACAGGGGAAGTTAGTTTTTGCCCTGGTTTCACTGCATCTTATTTTGTCAGGACAGCACAGTTTAACAAAAGGTCATTTAGTGGACAAATCAATACAGGCTTAACGTCTTTACTTCAGATTTATTTATTTTAGGCATGTTGTTTTTGCAGTTGCTCGGGTTTTTGGATCCGGTCCTACCTTTAGTGCTGTGCTTTCTGTTTTCTCTCTTTTTCTCTCTGTAGCTTATTCCCTCTTCGGCTTTTTGTTCTTGAGGTGGCAGAAGGAATGTGCTGGGTTCATGGTTTCAATGTGAGATGGATGACCAGGCTGAGGGACCAGAGGTTGACCTCATGGGGGAGGGGTGTGAGGAACTGGCAGAGAAACCGTAAAAAAAGTATAATTAGTTCCCAGAAACTAGCTCTCAGAAATGTGGGACTTATGCTTCAGTATGCCAGCTTACATGAGTCACCTGCACCTGTTTCATAAAGGTGACCTTTTGAAGATTGCTTGTTTTATATAGACATATACTGATATATTATTGACCATTTATATTTCAGAGATTAAAGCGTGTAAGAGAAGATTCATCTGGTGTAGCGTTCATCAAATATTTTTTTTTTTTTACATAAAGGATTAATTTGAAATATAAGAAATGAGGCATTTACTTCTTTGTGTTTTCCCTTTAGAGCCCCGTTTTCCTCGCTCTACTCCCCCTCAAGCTCCTTGTTTTCAGTCCTTTTCCTTGATTGTGCCAGTTGCTGATTGAACTAGCTGGTGGAGTGCTAGTGGAATCTTGATCAGGGTGTATTTACATGGAGACAATGGACCATGCTCAAGTGATTTCTCCCTCCTATCCCCTCGTTCCTCCCCATCCCCTCAATCTCTTAAGCTGTGATCTCTTTCTGAGGATCGCTGTCCCTTTAGAGAAAAGAATAATTGACCCTGCCCGCAGCAGCCGTCTGTCTACAGTAGAGTGCCGTGAATGGAGCCCAGACTTCATATCTGCTCGCGAGCAGCAGCCTTCTCTCAACGCCCCCCTACACATAATCAGCTCTTCCACGTTCGCCCCCTCTGTCACTTCATCCCTCTATTCAGCGCTGGCCTGACGTGGCACACCCCATCTGTTCAACCACAACGTTATTCAAATGAAAAATGACCTTGCTAAATGGGGTGGCGGCTGAGTCCACCTCCTTGCGTCCTTGGAGCATTTGAGTGCTGCATTTTTTTTTGTGTGTGCATTCAATCACATTGTCTCTCCAAATCTATCTAGAATAATAATTGAATTTATGTGTTTTTTAAACAATAATAATTTAAATGATGCGTTAAAGTGTATATCATATATATATATATATATATATATATATACACACACTGTATAAACACTTTATTAAGACTTATTTAATTATTAATATATTTACTTAGGAGTAAATTTGAAATGTATTATTGCTTGTAATAATAACAATAACATACTAATTTATTAATAATTATAATTTAAACTATAATAAATTATTAAATGATGTCTTAAAGTGTATTTAAAAAAAAAAAAAAAAAAAAAATATATATATATATATATATATATATAAATAAAAAAATAATTTGTGTTTAATTTAAAGTAGTTTAATATAAGGCAATAACATAAAATGTAAAACAACTTTACAGCCTAAAGTCTTCTTACGTAACAAGCTTTGCTCATCTACATTTGGATTCTCACAAGCTGACAAGCTGACCGTCGATGGCTAGACATTTTCAACTTTCTTTAGATATGTTCGAGGTTGAGGTTCAAGTCCAGGCTCTGGCTGGGGTACTCAAGGACATTCCCAGAGTTGTCCATTAGCCAATCTTGCATTGTCTTAGCCGTGTGTATAATAATAATAATAATAATAAGTTTTATTTATATAGCGCCTTTCCCATGCTCAAGGTCGATGTACACAAAATATACATACACAAAATAGACATACTCAAACAATGTAGGACATATAAATACAAATATACATATACAAATATATATGTATGGAGTCATTGTCCTGTTGGAAGGTGAACATTCTGCCCAGTCCGAGGTTCTGAATGCTCTGTACTAGGTTTTCATTAAGACTAAGGCCACGTCCACACGATGCCGGCGCGTTCCTAATCCGATCTTTTTTTTCCTCGTTCAAAAAAAAAATCAGCGTCCACACGATACCACTGAAACCGACTGAATCCGGTGTAGTTTATATGCCAGACCAGTATGGAGCGCTGTAATTCTGCCACAGATAATACACTATACACAGAGAAGAAGACTTTGAGCATGCGCATTGTTGTTGCTGTTCAGTGTTGCCAGATTGCTATTTACCTTTTTGTCACGTCCGACCGGGAAAAAATGCATTGGGCTGGTTGATCAAATTTGGGATGATTTTTGATGCATAAAATCGCTCAACATTTTTCATTATTTATAAGAGTACGCACTTTGGGCTGGTATTTTTTTAAATGGGAGGGTTTTAAGCTGTAGCTGCGCTGTAATCTTCAGTCCAATCTGGCAACACTGTTGCCGTTACTGTGACGCAGCCGACACGTGATGTGATGACATCATCGGTAAACAAAAAATATACGGATTGGCCGTCCACACGAGTCCGCAAGGGTGTCGGATTCAGATCTATCCACTTTAGGACCCAATATAAAAAGTGAGCGGATTCAGTCTCCCAAATCGCCGGATGCGTGTGGATGGAACGCCAATCCGATAAGAAATGTATGCGGATGCAGTGATGCGCGTCTCCGTGTGGACGGGGCCTAAATCTATTATGTGCTTTTTTTTTATTTGCACATTCCAAGTGGGTTTTCATGCATCTTGACCACTCCACATATGATCATGGAGCTCAAACAGAGTGACCATCAGCTTCTTGGTCACCACTCTATCCTACGCACTTCTCCATCGAACTTGTTCTGGAGCCTTCTTCCATTGAAGACTATGGAGGCTAAATAGTTCTGTGAACCTTTAACAAAGCAAACGTTTTTGTAGTGTCAACCAGATCTGTGTCTTGAGACAGTCCTGTCTCTGAGCTTTACAGGTAGTTCCTTTGACCTCATGGCTTAGTTTTTGCTCTGATATGCATTTTCAGTTGTTAGACCTTTTATTGAGAGGTGTGTGCCTTTCCAAATCATACTCATTGAATTGAATTTGCCACAGGCTAATACACTCGAAGTGTAGTGACAAGCGAAATTGCTCATTTTCAAGTGTCCCTGAAAAGGGTATGAATACTTATGCAATGTAATTATTGTTTTTTAATAAATTTGCAGTTATCACAAATCAGTTTTTTTTCTTTGTCGTTATGGTTTATGGAATGTAGATTAATGTGGAAAAAAAGTAATTAAAAGTTTAACATAAAGCAACAACTTAACAAAATGTGAATAAACCAAGGGGTTTTATCAGTTTAATTTATATAGATTGTGAATTATAAATTTTAGATTTCATATTTAATTATTTTAATGTTTTTTTTCACATTCATTTCTATTTTATATTCAACCATTATATACAGCATTTTAAATGTAAATGTTATTTTAAAATATTAATTGAATTGTGTATTTTGAATAATACATGTAAATTGCATTATTATACCTTTACATTTTTTTTTAGAATTAGTATCTTTTATTTTCAAATTCATTAGTATTTTATAGCCAACCATTTATTATCCACTCCAATCCATCACCTGCATTCCCTCTACTCTAAGCTTACACTTGCTGGATTACATGCTGTCAGTCATACATGTTGTGTTTTGGTTTCGCCTGCTTTAGCTAGTCTGTCAGCCCATGAAAGAATGACGTCAAATAAATCTTTCAAATACTGCCCTTATAAACCCCCCCACAACCACCATTAAAAAGTGCCCTTATTTTTACCTGTCTGTGACCTTTATTAGTAGTACTCTATGAGGATTTAATTCTGCCTTTAAGAAGAATGAGAAGAGAAACATAATAAGATTATGAATAAGAGCTTCTTTACTGCCTGAAAATTCCCATGTCATCTTTGTTGAGTGAAATACAGAAATTGAAACGTTGCAGCATAAAGTTTCCCCTGGGCTCAAAGTGGAGTTAAGGAGTTCGATTTTCTGCCTCGTTTTTTTGTCTTGTGACATTTATGGCATTGTTGTACTTCACTGGGTGCAA
Source organism: Rhodeus uyekii (assembly GCA_037043235.1). NCBI lineage: Eukaryota > Metazoa > Chordata > Actinopteri > Cypriniformes > Acheilognathidae > Rhodeus > Rhodeus uyekii. The sequence continues at coordinate 3,843,653 of JAWRVZ010000034.1, forward strand.
CTTGATTTTCCGCTTTTGCTCATCAGTGGTGGTCTGAGATGCCTTTACCTAGTTTTCTAGCAACAGTACAAGGAAATGCGAATGCTCAGTTTTTATGCAGCCGAGTAGGGGTTCCTAATGTAGAGTTGACAGCAAGATAAAGGTTTTGCTCCATGCTTTGCTCCCCCAGGGCCCCTCGGTAAAGGGCGGTAGTGTTGTTCGTGTTCTGCAGTGATGGCAGGAAGAGTGGGCTGGGGGGATTAGCTTTGGCTCCCTAGTGCAGAAACCCCAAGTTTTCTTAAGGAGGTGGGCTATGTGACAGGATTAAGAGGATGACCCGTGGTGCTGCGAAAGAATTGGACTATTATTGAAGCCTGTTTATCAAAGTGTGATGTGAGCTTGTGAAGCTAGGAGAGAAAGAAAAAACTGGGAATGAGTATGAGATATATAAGAAAAGCGTTTGGCAGCTAGTCTATTCCAGTATTCCCAGGTTTGGGAAGCTAGACAAGCCAAAGTGACATTTAGCAAGTTGCTCCTACATTTTACCCGCATTTTATTAAGCGTTCTTATTGCCTGCCACGCTTCATTCTATTTTACAGGAAACCGAGTATCAGTGGGTTTGTCACAAGCGGCGCCGTAATGGGGTCAGCTGGACACGGCTTCAACGTCCGGAAGCTGGAGCGTGGTTTTCCGGGAGAGACCGGGGTTTAATCTGGAACAAATAATGAACCAGGTCAAAGAGACAAGGCCAAATGTCTGCTGATTATTCACAGAGATTTCCTCCTTAGTCTGTGAGGTTATTGCTCCAAAACCTCCTAACCAGGCTTGATCCTTTCCTCAAGGGTTTTAATGTTTTTTTTTTTTGTTTTTTTTTACACATTGCTTTGGATACCTTGGATACTTGGCTAGGAAAGTAAAATATAAAATGAGAAAATTTATTTTGATTTATTTTGTAGGTATGTTTCTTCAGTTAACAATAAATACAATTCAAATAGATACTCAGCAAAAATAATTCGTATTTTGTATTCGAGAAGAAAAGAGGAATCTTAACATCCTGAATTAAAAGACAAATGTACTTGAAGCAAAATTGTGTAGAAAGTTTTTACTTTTTTCTTAAATTTTCTATTTGAGAACATGCATTTTGATTATGAGATTATTTGGCAATTTGATTCAAAATAGATATGTAATTTTTTTTAAACTTTTTTTCATTTTTATTCCTATTTTATTTAATAACAAGGCATTTCAGGTTTCAAGGTACTCATTTAATTTATTTATTATTAATTTTAGATGCTCATTTTACATTTTTATTTTTTGTATCATGTGGTAGAAATAAGCGTTAAACTAAACCGTAAAACCCATTCTGGTTCTGTGATCAACATCACATCTCTCCACCTGTTCTCCTTTCATATGAGCTGTGGCTGATGGAGTCCGATGTGTATAGATTGGGGCTGTAAATGCTCGCATATGCTGACTGCTGGGCCTTTGATGTGGGCCACACAGTCTCTCTGCGTTCCGTGGGTACGGCAGCTCAGTGCCTGTCACCACTGGCCCTTTATTTGGTTTTGTCCTGCACTGGGGATTCCATTAACGGGCCTCTCTGGTCTCTGTTTGTGTTTGTTTGACTCCTATTTGAGAGATTCCAAAAGGAATTGATTGACGAAATATTTCAAAGAAATTCAGGAAGTGGTTTGTTTTTATAATATGTTTTAACTTAATGAAACTGGAGTCTATTCTTGGGTATAAAGCAAAGTATTTAGGGACAGAAGTGCTGTTTTCCCAATGGGAAGTATGAAAACTACACAAAAGGTCTTTGATGTGCATGTATATTTAGTCACCTGCTGATAGTTGAGAAGGATTTGGTCTTGCATCCGGTTTGGTATGGATGAGGACAATCCCATTGCTACAGAAGTCACCTTAAACTGTGTAAACAGTCAAACCTTCTATTGACAATTGTTGCACCTCCGGCTGTATTTTCTCATGGGGCCCCCAGGGGTGATGGGGACAAAAGCCCCTAAATGAAATGACATTTTCCCCTCCCCCCTTAACTTCTGAGAGAAGGGGGCGGAAGATGCCAAATAAATCCTTTTTTCAGATATTTGCTTGCAGTCTCTTTCTTCCATTGGTCAAAAGTGTGCTCTGTAATGGACTCAAGGTGTTGTATGGAGCCCATTATGTGTATCTTTAATGAAAAGGTTCATTTCCTGCCCACTGGTCTCATAGCAACTGACTCACTAACTAACTCACTTGACACATTAATTATTTTAAAGTCACAATGAAATCAAAATGGACAATTCTTGGTTTTTATGGAATTTTGCTGTATTGCATGTGCTCTCGTAATCTTTAATCAAAATAACTTCCCTTCTACTCTTCTCTGATGCATTTACTGGCGCGAGAGCGGGCCAACCTGTCATTCACATGAGGTCACAGCAATAGCAAACAACAATGATCCAATCAATTTCCCAATGAACAAAGTCAAGTCTCACCTTACAATTTTTTCTTGTTCGAGAACCAGTTTCAGTCATATACTGTATATGTCACAATAGGGAAGAAAAGCCTGTCGCAACGTCCGTTTCACGCTGACATTAAATTAGATAGCTGCAGTACTGAAATGAGCTCGAAAAGAGAAAATAGTTAGGTAGAGAGAGAGAGTGCAAAAGGGAGTGAACGAGTCAGGAAGTGTGCTTGAGACCCCTTGTGTATTTAACTACACTTCTTCAAAGAGTCTCATCTAAGTGCTCAGTTCCTTTTAAGCTGCAGATATCTACACAGAGGGAAGCATCATCCTTTTCCTCCTGACATATGCCCTGGAAGCAGACTATTTAAAGCCTACATCCATACTCTGTCAGAGTTTGACAGATGGGCCTGAAACCGCTCAGCCTTTTTACTGTCCGATCCTCCCCGGCGAAAAGCTTGCTTTCAGACAGGCAGCTCAAAGGCTGCCATAACAGTGACTCGGAGATGAGTGCCCTTATCGGTTTGCAGTAATCTGATTACTCTGACATCTGTGGGACAAAAGAAACACTACTCCTGCAAAATGGTGCTTGCAGAACCCTGGCAGAACCCCAGAGAAAGGATAATAAAATTCCTTTAGGTGGACATCAATGTGAATAGATTGTGCCCTGACTCACACGCCTACACGTTACCGGAAGCATTGTGGGCTCTGTCACCGATTCCAAAAAACTGGCCGTTTGTGTAGTGATTTATTGTACACATTCATGGTTATGAAATGTGTAATGAGCAGCCAAATTAAACCACTTGATACAGTAGTGAGAGAATTATCTGTAGTCATGCATTAAAAAATTTAAAATCTAAATTTTTTTTGTTTGTTTATGATTTTAATTTAATTTTGTGGTATGTTATTAGTTTTTTGCATTTTGTTTTAGTAAAAAAAAAAAAAAAAAATCCACCCACCCCCATACGTTATTTTATTATGCCATATATATTTAGCTTTGCACATCCTTTGGAAAATAATAAGCTCATGCAAGGAGAAGTCACACCTAGAGCACAGAGGTTTCTGAGCACAAAAAAAGGGAATTCGGAGACAAAAAAACTGTTAAAGTCATTTCTAAAGACTTTTCCGTGGAGATAAATTGGAGGAATGTGAAACCAATGTTACTTCATCTAGGAGTGGCTGTCAAACTAAAATCCCAAAAGTAAAGCAGATTAAACTTAAGAAGGTCATGAAGAACTAACAGCTATGGATCTGCAGGTGTCTTTTGTATGGCTCATGTTGATTTTTATGAATGTATTATATGACTAAACGCAGCTTTCCTGTAGCTCAATCAGTAGAGCATTGGTGTTTACAACTCTAAGATCATGGGTTCGATCCCAGGGAAAGCAAGAACTGATTCATTGTGTTCCTTAATGCAATGTAAGTCGCTTTGGATAAAAGCGTCTGCCAAATGCATAAATATGAAAATATGAAATATATGACTAATACACAAACACAGAGAGAGCGAGAGAAGCACACAAAGAGAACATCTCACATGTATGAAGAACCACTCTATTGATTAGCAGATTGTGCCTAAACATGAGAAAATAGTTACCTGTTACAAGCATGCTGGTGTGCGATGCGGAGAGAAGCAGGTTCCAAACTGCAGAAACTTTTATTGAACAAAATGGAAACAAAACACTTTAAATAACATACAAAAATAACACTCTTAGTGCGATAATCCTGGATAACATGGAAGGCGCCGTCCACACACAGAGAGGCAATGTCAAACAGTATCATCGATTGACTAAGACAAGAGAACACAGGAGGGTATATATAACAAGACGGGATGGGAAACAGCTGACGAGACTTAAGCTAAGTGATTAGACAAGGACAGGTGCAGGAAGGACATGGAAGATACATAGAAGGGACCCGAATGTGAACAACGTGACAAGACTGTGGCATTACAAACCTATCAATAGTCCAATGCATTTTATTTTTTAAACTAAAGAACCTCATCTCAGTTGTAGCACAAGCTGAACGAAGTTCAGTGGTTTGGAACTGTTTTGCAGACTTGATAGCCTGCAGTTGCGGGATTAGAACACTTAATAGTGTTTAAAAGTTACTTGGCATGAACAAACATGCAATGCTTATATGTGAAGTATGTAATTTGTTTTTGTTTCGTTTTAAATTCTTTTCTTATCCTTCTGTAATATGCAGAGAGACAGTAATTTACTTGACCAATAACATGAATTTAGGGTTTTTAATATCTGTTTGTCCAAACAATGGAAGACGGGAGAGTGAAACCTGTATGAAAACGGTCAATTATTTCCTGATGTTAGTGACAGAGAAAAAACATACTTCACCTTTAACAGATTAGTTAATGTACATTTAAATGTGAATATGAATGTCTGTATGAAAATGCGAAAGTTTCAAAACATACGTAACTAATTGAATGTGAATTAATATTTGTTACAGACCATCCATGCAGGAGTCTTTGCTTTGGTTTTCTCTCACCGCTACCTATGCATAGATCTGTCTATTTGAGTCTGATTGGCCAACCGTTTCTTCACATCTGCAATTGTCCTGGAGCGCGACCTTGTCCTGTAGCCCCACCCTGCATAAATCACAGCAGTCTGCAGGTGTGCTTGTGTTTGTAACCATCAATGGGAATCCTTTTCTCTTTCTGGTTCCTTTAACAGCAGCATGACCCCTGGATTCACCTTTCAACCTCTTCTTGGATTCATCTTTCAACACACAAGCTCCACCCTGGTTTTAATGTCACTCTGGAGTAACCGTCAGCTGAAGGAAACTCTTTATAGCATCTTCTCTTCTTGTATTAGATGATATATTTGCATTTTATTTAGTTTAGTTCTGTAGACAGTTCAATTAAACTTAAATACGTTTCATAAGGCTCTTTCAGACATTTTTAGCGTTCTTCTCCATTTAGCGTCATTCATGGATGTTTTGTGGATTTTCTGAAAGATCAGGAATTTGTTTTTTAGAGGCCTCTCCACTGCTTTATCAAAAACAAAAGTATTTTGTTCACCTTCTTTACCACAGAAGTTCAAGTGTTTGTACAGTTTTACTGTTTGTCTGTCAGGTTACTCTGAAGGTGGAAGTCTGGGAGATGATAGGAGAGGAACCACAAAAAGACGGCAACAGGGCTCATTTTTACCTTTCATTCATGGGGGCTTTAAGGCTGTCCTCCACTAATGGGTCTGGATCTTTTCTTCTTTCAGTCACAAGTTCAAACAAAGATTGCAGAAAGGAGCCATGCAGGGACTATATTAATTGCTACCTGCATCACAAAAGGCTTTGCAAAATTCAGTGGTGTGGACACAGGTGTTTCAAGAGAATACAGAGCGGAGATAGACAGGGAAAGGGGGAGTTTTTAATGGAATATATTCAAACTTGGTCAATGTGCTTATTATTCCTCTGTGTATTTTTTTTCCTTCTGTCTGTTCCAGCTGATGGGTCATACATAAAGGCAAATTCTTGTCCCACAGTTCAGTGAATGAGTTGTTGGGTGTGTGGTGGCAAGAAAAACTGGAGAGAAAAAAAGACAGCCGGCAAAAAGCATGGACTTGCTGCCATTTCAAACTTCCTTCATTGTTTACAAATGATTTGTTTTAGCTTGAGCCACTGAACTAGCCATTGTAAATGTGGAGTAGAATTGCATTGTTGAACAGAAGTGATGTTTTCTTCTGTGGATAAAAGCAACACTGTTTAGTGTGGGGACGTGCTGTCAAAACTTTAAAGCTGTTATGGTGCGCAGTGTGATTTTTGCAAATCATGGCTAATTGGAATTTGAGAGGAAAGATTGTGCTTGAACGGTCTCCTACATGTTTGCTTTTTCTTTCCTACATTCCAGCCAAAGTTTTTATTTTTGCTTTCCTTCTCAAACAGCCTTGCTGCAGATTAAAAACCATGGGTGAAAGAGCCTTTTCTGTAGCAACCCCTAGGTTATTTTAATGCGCTTCCTTTAACTGTTAGGAATGACCCCACATTAGGTACTTTTAAACAGTTAAAACCCCATCTTTTTAAGATGGTGTTCATGTCTTAATTTCTTTTTTATATTTATTGTTTTTATGGCTGTATCTTTTTGCCCTCTTTGCATTGTAGCACTTCGGGTTTAAGAAAAGCGCATTCAAAATTAAATGTATTATTAAAGTAATGTACTTTTTCATAGGGCCAATGCACCAAAATTTCAGATGCCATACATTATCGACTAAACTTGTCTTTTCGGTTTTTGATTGAAAGAGAAAAATGGCAGAAAATATGAGCCAAAAATATATGCTGCCCCACAGTGTTCAGCACTCTGGTTTTACTCTCGCTCTGCCGTTCTGACACTCAATATTCCACTCTGTGCACACGCGTGGAGCTCGGTTGCTCACGGCCCATGCTAATGTCTTATTCATGTTATACCACTCATGCTCACTGGAAAAGCTGTTAGCAAGTCCAATTAAATAACATTTAGCATCGTGTTGACATTAAATTTCTATGCAGTTCTACTTGTTTCTGTTTGCAATAGCCTTACTGTGGTGTAACATGGTGTGGTGATGCTGTAAATGACACTACCCTCTTGTTCACTGATTCTCTCTGCTCACATGCTCTGATAATAACATCTTTGTAGGACTATAGATTACCTGGACAGTTGGTCAAAAATAAATCCACTAAATCTGATTGTTCCATAGAATTGAATAAAGAATAATATATTGTTACTTTCAATAAAAGTGTTTTTTTTTTTTTACTTTTTAAAAGTTCTGTATCAATAAAATGATTAAATTTAATCAAAAAGTGTAATATTAATAGGGCTGCAACAGCTAATCGATAAAATTGATGATAACCGAAATTGAAAATGATCAACAAATGTCATTATTAAATGACAGTAGCATCAGATTACAGCAGTGAATAATGCATTACTATGGACAAAATGCATCTAAAATAGAGGAAAAAGAGTGAGCTGTTTTGGGGATAGGTACGAGTTCCAAAACATGAGTGCTGTTTAATGTGTGAGAGGTTTTCCTCAGCGCAAAAATACAAATTTAGCTGAAATATCTATTTTTGGACATGACTATTTTAGTTATTTTATGAGTAGTAGCTGTAAGGGAATAACCTTGACCTTTTTATCCAATTAATCGAAGTAATAAACGTCCAGCTAATTGATTATTAAAATAATTGTTCGTTGGAGCTTTACAAAATAAAAATTATTATTAAAATGCATTTTCAGATTCGGTTTTCAGCCAAGGGCATCCAGAATATTCAGTTTCGGCCCAGAATTTTCATTTTGGTGCACCCCTAATTTTTAAAAGGAAATCGCTTTTGGCTTTTTTTGAAGAGTGAGATGGTCTTTTGTTGGAGACTGGGATAAGCAGGCATGGAATGAATGAAATTATATATTCACTTACAAAACATATATCATAAAAGTTCATTGCCCCAAATCAACATCTAAAGTAAATTAGTTTTTCTTTCAGGCTCACAAGGACTGTTTTGTTTGCCAAGTACAGTGTTTAAAACTAGACTGCTCTGATAAGAGTATGATTGAGGTTGGAAGTTGGAGGTTATAGTGAGTCAGTGTTTACGTGCTGGGATAGTCACCATTCAAAAGCATGCAGATGAACTTTGATTGAGGAAATGCCAGGTTAAAAAGTCATCAAGGCATGCTGTTTGAAGGGAAGGGAGGGAGAGAGTGAATAAAATGAACTGTCACAAGTCGAAAAGACAATGCTTTCACATTATAAGGAGTTTTATTTAACATATCAACACCCAAGTATCTGATGCGATGTATTATGGTGTTAAACAAGCTATAGGACTTAAATTGTTATCAAGTCATAAAAAGCATAAGCTAGTCTAGTATTATAAGATACCTTGTTTTGTTATATGACTAGAGCAAGTTCTTCATTCTGAAAGCTCTTTGCTCTGAACGAAGTACATGAACGCATAACTATCACTCAGCAAAGATATGTCATTTATGATGCTTTTTCTGTAATAATGTGTTTTGTGTCAAGAAAGTGAATACATTTCAAGGCTCTGCTAACTCCCTCTGCTGATTTCCTGAATTTAAAGTGTTTCGTTTGTTTCAAACCCTGTCTGTCAAGTGCAGACAATGACCATATGCTTGTTCTGAAGGCCACAGATTCCTTTCGCCTGCTGAGTTCAGCTGCTGCTCCCCTGAGTGCCCTGTAAAATAAACCATGCTAAGTGGCCCTTTCAGAGCTGATCTCTTATCAGCAGGCCTCTCATTTACAAGGTGTTAAAGGTTTAGTAAGTATTTTTACCCAATTCTGAAACATTTAACATCAAAAGAAATCAATATAACCCTTTGACAAATATTGTTTGTATACATGGTCATGTATTCTCACATAAAAGGACTCTAACAGGTATTATTCTACTATTACTCCAACTATATTTTATTTATATTTCTTTATTTGTTAATTTAGTTTTTTCTCATGCATTGTTAGTTTTAACTTATATCGATGTTATTTGCTTTTTGTGTGTTTTAGTGTTGACAACCGCATCCAAATTTTAAGTCTAAATTTATAAAGTGAGCACAGAGTGGAAAATGTTACAATAGTACAGTGGAGTTCACTTATCTCGACTCACGGTTAACTCGCCAATCCTATTAAGTCGACGTTTTTGAAGTGGAACCGCCAAACTCCCTATTTGTCTAAGCATTTTCGATTCTTTAATGTCGCCGAACACTAATATCTCGAGCACAAAAGAGGGACAAATTCGCCACTTCACATGGTTATCTCGTGAGTCATGATCGTACCTAGTTCACTGGGCATGCGCTGAGTTTATGTTGCACGTGGATCGCGGTCCTGGTCGCTCTGTCAGTGACGCTTTTCTCAGGACTCTCTGAAGTGAAAGCACATATCGTTCTTACGCTTCTTGACGAGCAGCGATTGCTGCAGTGGGTCCCACCCCCATCCCAAAACCTCATCCGCTTCTCTGTGCACATAAGGCCCACCTTCTCTGATTTGATTGGTTTTCTCAAATATTTTGACATTGGTCAGTAACGAGCGGTCACCGATCAATGAGTATGAGGCTTAGATGAACACACACACACACACAGCGTGATGACCTCACGAATATGTTGTTACTGTTTACCTGTGAGCGAAATTGTGCAATGTTGGAGAATATAATTCTAGGTTTGTATCGAGAATCGAAGGTGTTTTTTATTGTATACTGGTAAATCTCTGCTGTTAGTTGGTGCACATATGCCTTTTGTTGTTAGCAAACATATTCAGTGTATGTACATTTTTATAGCATGCCGATCGCTTCATCTAATAAATCACCATATTTGCTGTTGGTTATCTCAATCATCGGTTATCTCGACGGCCTCGGGGGTTGCAAAAAGTCTTTGAGATAACCGTTTATCGAGATAACCAACAGCCAAAATGGCTGTTAATATGGTTATAAATAACCGTATTCCACTGTATTTCAATATTGGCAATGACAACTGAGAACTGTTGTCAAGGCCTTTGTCAATTTAGTTACGTAAGACAGGAAAAAAAAAACTTCATGTACCTATAAACAAAACATGCGAGATGAGATCTAAGACCTGGCTAGCCTTGACTTGTGGCAGTCTACCATTTGCATTACAAGCTAAATCACTCCAATTGACCATGATTTCTCACTTTCCCTGCTACTGCTATTCATTCATCATGGTCCTCTCATCATCGCCAACTGTGCTGTTAATGAAATGTCTACCTGTTAACTCAGCTTCTGGGCTCTGTTCCCACCACAATCCACTGTAAGCCTCCATGTGGCAGGAAATGCTAAACTGATTGCAATCCAAATGAGCTACCTAACCCATGCGCACACAGTTAGCACATGTTGCGGTAGCTGCCCCTCCCACCAGTTGCCTGGTTACCTGGAAAATGTCAATGCAACATACCCCGCTAGGCCCTGTTAACCTCTGTCGCCAAGTGTGTTATACTTTTGACAGCTCTTACCCAATCCGATCCGGGCAGCTGAGCTTTCGTGGAGCTGGTCTGAGGGAGACCTCGGCTCACCTCTTGCGGTCAGAGAAAGCAAAAAGAAATCAGCCATTTCTACATCTGGTGTCAATCACCAGATCCAGCCGGAGTTGGGAGAAGGCCAAGTTCAGAGTACAACAGGCTGGTGGTTAACTGGAAGTAATGAAAAGCAGACGTCTCCCACATATGGTCTGAATTGATGAGGGATGTTAGGAGAGTTTGCATTTTCTTACGAATGACAAAAAGCCTGGTGCACCTGTCACGTCATTAGCTTTTTCTTAAGAAGATTCAATTATAACATGATGTGAGCCATAGTAATAAAAATAACAGCTGTTTTTCATTTTCAACCAACCATCCTTCCATCTTTTTCATGTCCAGAAGTAAATTATGTGGTTTGTTAGCAGTGAATTTGCCACGTTACTCTTCATCAGCCACTTCTATTATCAAAGTCACCAATTGTTGTTGGGAGAAAGGAATAATCCAGGTTTCAAGTACAAGAACAAGTTAGGCTCAGCTGACAGAATTTGTGGCATAAACATTTACCATTGTTTGGTGAATTTTCATGGACAAAATCTAGCCATTTCTGTAGGAATCTCAATTTCAATACGTGGAAAACTACAGAAACTACAATGGTTTCTAGTTGGAACTGTGGTTAATATATCACTACACATTTAACAACAGACAAATAACCTTTTTTGCCTGTAAAATCTGCACCTTAATGTTGATTTGCCACAATGACAAAAATAACTTTTCCTTTTAAAAATAGTAAAAATGGTAGTTACGGTGAAGCACTTATAAGTTAGTGAGGCCATTTTTGGATAACATGAAGCTTAAGGGCCAATCACACAGCCGATCACGCACGAATCACTCACAAATCACGCACAGATTGGGTTTGTCAAACCGCCTTCGAAGCACATCCACTTACAATCACTGACGGTCCACGTTCGTTCCACCGAAACGAAAATCTGTGCGTAATTCGTGCGTGATTCATGCGTTTTCGCAGTGTGACTGGCCCTTTATATAGTTTTATAAAAGCACTTACATTAACTCTTTTATTAAAACAATGTTTAATCCATCTTTTTAACATGTCGTTCCTTCATTATGTTGGTATTTTGTTATGTTGACTAAAATCATGTTATCATGTTGTTTATGTCTTGTGGCTGGACTACAAGTATTTTAAAATTTACCAATTGGCCTCTTTCACTGTAGTGGAACACTGTAACCCAAAAAATAGCATTCCAAAAAAATTGTTGAAACTTGTACTAAATTAGGAATATTCCTTTAAAAATCAGGATAAGATGCTGGGAAAAAATAAAATGCCTACAGCAGCTCTGGCAGATGCCTGGAGTTGCAAAGAAACTGCTTTCCAGTGGCTCAGTCTGGAGGGAAGTATTGCAGAATAATAAATAGCCAAGAAAAAGATTTTCTTGTGTTCACAGAAAGCTGTCTTTCTCCTGGGTCTCTCGACTCCTCATATCTGAACTTGGGCATATCTTCAAACAGCGTGGCCCTCGGCCCGATAAGAGAAGACAGGATGTGGAATGTTACAGATTTGTCCCCCCCTCCTTTTGTTCCCACTTTGTTTTCACATTCTTACTCAGATTTTTGGAGAGAAGCCTTCCATGTTGTCCTTCTCTTGTGTCTGAGAGCTCTGGGATGTGATGTCATTAGGCTGGGGTTGGACTGATGGGCTGTGCTCTCATCTTCATTCCCACAAATGATTTTACAGCTCTCACTATGGTGTTAATGAGCCTCAATCTTTTAAATGGTGGGGATATTCCCAGTTCAAGAATGAGTCACAGTACATTCTTTTGTAGTCCCAATTTTCCAGGTTCATTACAAGTTAAGCTCAAACTACAGCATATGTGGCATTATGATGATTAACGAAAAAGATAATTGCTAATTTTCAATTTTTTCTAAAGACAGCTTTAAGACAAATAATTTCATAAAACATACACTGCTAAAAATGTGTATAGTGAAACTGTTTGTCATTTTTATGTTATGGGTTTTATGCAACTCTTTATTATTATTATTATTATTATATTTTAAATCCTTTTGACAAATGTGGTTTGTGTAGAATATATTTGCAAATAATGAATTCATTAATTCATTTTTTGGGTATACTGTTCCTTAAAAAATGTATTAAAACATGAATTATGCTTCTCAGTCTAGCATTTCCAATGAAAACAAACCCCAGCCTTTGTGCTTATACAGCCTAGGCGGAATTATGATTTCCTTCCTTTTATTGCTGTTTGATTATGGGAACAGAAAATGTACTTCACTGCAATAACAAGGCCTCGTTAGCAAAGACAAGCACATATTATGCTAATGGGATTAGCTATTAGCTGTAATTTAAAATGTAGGGCAAGGTGTTGAAATGAGATGAACTTGAAATGAAGCTGCAACTTCTGTTCTGTAACTTTGTCCTGACCACCTTTTCCTGTCTCTAAAGAGATATAAGAGAATATAAGAGAACTAGGGATGTGAGAGTGTAGTTGACTAGTCGACTACATAGAGCAGCTGCGACTAGTCGACACTGAAAACAATAGTCGACTACATGAGAAAAAAATATAAAAAGATTTTAAAACCAATAAAACATTAAAATACAATGTTTGAAAAAAAATCTTTACCTCAGATCTCGCATGCATTTTCTTTTTGTCATTTGTGGCGGGCGCAAAAATTGACACTTGAAAGACGAGTATTTTGATAGAGTGAGAGTATTTTGAAATAAAAGGAGATGGAAAAGTTGTATGTAAATTGTCATGTCAAACTGGTGTATAGTAATTCCACTGGAGCCGAGCGTAATAATATTAATCACAGGCATGGAGATGTTAGAAGAGACTAGCTGAAACAAGCAAATCATCACAAAAGAGGGACAAATTCGCCACTTCACATGGGTTATCTCGTGACTAATGATGGTACCTAGTTCACTGTGCATGCACTGAGTTTGCGTTGCACGTGGATCGCCGTCTGTATGGTCGCTCACTCCAGTGACGCTTTACTCATAGTGGCGTGCAGCTGCAGAAGAACTCGCGGAAGTGGCGAAAAAAAAGCCTTGCAGAAGCTATCTTGGAAGAGGAGGCACAGGAGTTTGCATCACTGTCCAGGAATTCCCAGATTACATTGACATTGACAAAGACGTCGTTACTGATAGAAACTTTTGTTTTCAAGCCAACCGTTAAAGGCAAAAAGCAACAAAGCATTTTAGAGTTAGTAAAGAAACCATAGTAATCGCGTGTACAATACTTTTCAGAACTGTGTCCGAGCGAAATTTTGAGAATTTTCAGAACTGTGTTTTGAGCGAATGTGTTTGTGTGTTATGACTGTTTACGCTGTGAGCAAAATTGTGTTTGCAATGTTGGAGAATATAATTAAAGGTTTGTATCGAGAATCAAAGGTGTTTTTTATTGTATACTGGTAAATCTCTGCTGTTAGTTGTTGCACATATGCCTTTTGTTGTTAGCAAACATATAGTGTATGTACATTTTTATAGCATGCCGATCGCTTCATCAAATAAATCGCCATATTTGGCTGTTGGTTATCTCGATACTTTTTTGTAACCCCCGAGGCTGTCGACATAACCAGATTCCACTGTGTGTGTGTGTGTGTGTGTGTGTATATATATATATATATATATATATTCTTTTATTTGCCTGTTTAGTAAACTCATTGTCTTGTGTAAAACCATGGAAACCGACACATACGCCCTCCACATAAACAAGCAATTTTTTTTTGTCCATTTTTGGAGGTAGGTAATTCAAACTGCTGACAAGGACACAGACATCCCACCCCACAAAAGTTAATTTTCTGGAGATGGCACTTAACACCCCTCCCACACCCTTAATTCATTTGCTTAAGCATGTTAAGTCTACACAGGTTCGTTCATTCAATAGTAGTTCGTTCATTCAATAGTGCGGCAAAACTGAATTGGACGTAGTTAAGTGAAAAAAAGAGAGGAGCATCGCCACAATATCCAAATACATGTCACAGAAGATGCAATTGATGCATGTGATATTACCAGGTGTAGCGGTACTGCATCTTGGCTGAACATTTGTGATCGGTTTACCGAAAGCCATCTTAAAACCAGGTGGAAACTGGCTTTCTCTCTCGCTTGCTTGATTTCAGGGATATTGTGTGTAATTTGTGACTGTCAGGGATGCTGCAATCTGCTATCAATATGCAGGAGACTCCAGGACCTTCAGAGAAAGGTGGGATGTCTGAGGATATGCTGATTAGCATTTTGAAGATCTTTGAGATGATGTGTGGTAGATGCAGGTGGGATATCACTTTGTCACAGTAGTCTAGCCACAAAATAGGATTAGGACATAAAGGAGGACTAAATTATATATATGATATGAGGTGCTCACTCTCCCACTGAGGCAGTATCATAATTCAGAACTGCACCCAGGTAATTGTACCTTTAGCTTCTGTTACACTACATTAGTCTTTGATGGAAGCTGCTGTCAAATGATATTGTATTCTGTGACAGGATGTGATAAGCATCTCAGAGAAATGACAGCCCTGTCTCCGTGGATATGAACTTGGCCTTCCCTGGTAACGGTGGGTTCTGGGAGCTTCCTCCAGATTTACAAAGCTGTCTGCAGAACAATGAGCTGAGCAATGACTGCTATTATACTCTGTGATGGTGGTGGAGCTTTTCTGTGAATATCCACCAGTTTTCAGACCCTCCACCATTCCTTACTGTGTGGTCCGTTAGAGCTGTTTTTCTCCTTGTGAACCCCCCCCCCCCCCCCCCCCCCCAGCTCAAAGCCCTATTAAAATGTTAAATGATTACTGGTAATGATATGAATTATTATAGAAGTTTTATTCATTTGAGCTTTACATTTTATGTCTAAATATTGCAACATAGTGGTTGTTAGCCAAAATTACAGATTTTTTATTACTTTATTTCTATATAACAATAGTGATGTCATGCAATATGTTGGTTATCAGCCATTATTGCAGATTATTATTATTATTTTGCTATTACATTTTTTATTTTACGTTCATGTACATTCATTCATTCATAATAAATATTGGTAAGGATGTGCGATTATATTGATAATCAATTATATTGGTATTTGGTTTATTGTTGTATTATTATTTGTCATAGATTATTTTGATATATTAATTTTAATCATTGTAATTTTATAATGCCTATATTCACTTATAGCATTTAAACTTTGGTGTTTTATATGTATCATTGTATTCAGTAAAGTTGTATTAGTATTGACTTTTAAAATCTGGGATTTACCAGTTATTAGCTAGAACATAAAAGTAATTTTATTTTAGCGCTACTGGACATATTTTAAATATGTCTGTATAGTTTCTGCTGCTGGTTAACTTTGACAGGACCTTTGGGGCCTTCAGGGGCCTTTGCGCCTTGCTTTAGAGAGCAAATTCAGCCATCAGGACTGGAAAAGGGGAACGACTTCATCTTCCTGCCAGTAATTAGATCACAGCAGTCACTCGCAGTAGAGAGAGAATAGCATGCTTGCACACACCACACTGCCACACAATGGATGAATGCAACTGTATCTCTCCTGGTCGGCCCTGGGAGGAGACCAGCGTAAAAAGGGCTTGAAATGGAAACGCCGCTGGGAGTCCTTACACCTTTTTATAGTTGTGGTGTCTGACTATCATAAAAGAAAAAAGAAAACGGAAAGAAAGGGAGAATGCTAATCTCCACTTCTTTTCTTTACTATGGACTAAGCAGATGTATGAAGCTGGCACTGTAGGATAAGTAGTATTAAACATGCGTATTTTCACTTATGCAACATGGGTTGATTTGAGCAGGAGTTTCCAAGAACCAAGTATGGGAATAGAGATAGTGTAAGTTATCACATCCTCCTCTTCTTTGGTTTCACACAAAGATCTCTTTGAATTGTAAATAATGTTTGAGTAGTGTATAAAACATTACCAGGCCTGTTGTTTCCTAAAATTAAAATGCTGAAGGATGAAGGCATTGAAGTCATTTTAACAACTCCCGGTTGGCTGTAGCAGGTGTTTGTGTGTTAGAGTTTTTCCATGCTAGTTAGTACAATGCCGCCCTTATTTGCTGAATACCTGTGTCAGATTGACTCTGCAGTCACTTCTTGAGAACAATGAGCTCCTTTCTCATTACTTTGCCTCCCTGTACCCCTCTGACCCGCTGGTATTTCCCTCACTTTTTTCTTGAAAGAGAAAATCTAGCGTTTTGTGTGAAGAACACTCATTTGTTCTATTTAAGTTGTGAGAGTGCAGACCTTTTTACTTCCAACTACACTTCTTTTGGAATTTCGCCCTCTCTCTTTCTCTCATATAAGATGAATCATATTATACATTTAAACTCATAAGCGTAAAACAATAGGGGTTTTATTAAATTTTTTCCCCGTCCTCTATGTTACTCAAAGTTGATAGAACAATCCTAGTGCTAAAGACTTTGGTATTTATGAAGCTTCTGATGTACTTTACCATTTTCTGCCCTGAATAATTAGTGCTGAAATGTATGCTCGCTCAGGCCATAACTGGCTCCAGCCCTGCATTATTAAACTGATTTATTTGAGCAGACTGCCTCCCATTGATCTTGCCTTAATACAACTAATGGAATTGGGAGGACATATTCAGGCTTTGACTTTTCTGTTCATGAATAACACAGATTTGTCCTCACTGTGACAGAAAAATACACTAAAAATATTGCTGGATTTAAAAGAAAAAACTGATTTTGTTCAGGATTATTCCGCATAATCTTATAGCATAAACCTCAATATGATTTATTTTTATATATATATATATATAAATACTATAATCTTATAAATACTTTTTCTTAAAATATATATATATAAATGTAAAATATCTTGTTTTAAGGATGCTATTTTTACTGGAAAACAAATCCAGGGCACTTGGTGTGCAAGTAAACTAGGGCTCATAAAGTTTCCACAGGAAATCAATTAGGCCAAGGCCTTGACCCATGCAAGAATGCGTTGACAGGCTTTAGCTTTATTCAGAGGATCTGCCTAAACCATCTGTGAGATGTTTCAACAGGTATCACACACATCCCCTTGTTGAGGTTGCCTCTGCAAGTTCTTTCACGTTTCCCATTTTTTAATCTCTGTTATGCCAGTGTAAACTCTGCATGTTGCCAGTTCTTTCCAATGGTGCATTTTTTTCAATGCCACAAGTGAAATGTAACAGTTGCTGTAGATACCTGTACCATAGACGCTGACTTGTTTAAGTGGGTTAACCAAAGTGATAAACACGACTCTTGTTTTCTCCAAGACAGCACATTCTAGATTCAGTAGACAGTAGATATCAGATATATTCAGCAGTTTTTCACTTTTTTCAGAGCTAGTGCTTTTTTAATGGCAAAATAAAATGCAGCAACATAACATTAAGGGCCAGATTCTATGTTACAGTGGGGAAAAATTGTGAGTTGGTGTCTTTTACAGCACCACTTCCTTTGTTTTGGCACTTGATAGCAGACTAAGTGTCTGTCTAGCCTCCATTTTTTGTTGTAATGCTCAATGTCATGCTATTGTTTGTTTCCTGAATAATTGAAAGTGTGAGTGCAATCTCAGAAGCACTGCTGTCCTGCGCTGACCCATATTTGTTGGTCATGTGACCAATAGCTGACTTTCTGAATGGCTGGGCAGAAACAGAGGCTATACTGTAAGGGTGTGAGAGCATGTGTGTGATATGTTTCTGTGTGTGTGTTTGTGTGTCATGGTGTGTACTCTATTGTCTAGAGTTTTATTTAGAATTAACCATGGTTGAACCAAATCTGTCCAGACAGTGATTTTCAGTGGTACAGTTAACAAGATCTTAATGGATAAAAAATACATTAATAGTACTGTGATATTATGTTATTATGATTTACTTATAATATTTGAAAACAAAAAATATATATACCCACATACATGCACATCTGTGTGTTTATGTACATATATGTATTACAGTTGCACTATTTTGGAGTCAATTTGTGTTGTTTCAAGTAGATTTCTATTTATGTTTCTATTTAAATGTTTAATCAATTTGAATTAATTATTTCTAGAAATTGGTTTGAATGAATGTGTAACAAAAGGTACTCACACGCAGAAATCAAATCGCGTGTCTTTATTAAGAGTGGTTGTACAGGCAGATGGTCAGGACAAACAGAGAGCATACGTAAACGGCAATCCAGGCGGGGATCACAAAGGCGGGCAGACAGAATCAGAATCGTAGTTTCTGTAGTAGTCAAGACAGGCAGATTACAATCACGAGTGATAATCTAAACAAGGGCCGACAGACAGAATCAGAAACCGGTAACAGCAGAATCAGTAACGGGTAAATAGGACAGTACTATAAACACTCAGAATGATCGCACCGCAAATCGAGAATTCGCAATAATAGTGAAAGTTTGTGAGTCTTTTATAGTTCATGTAATGAGTCGCAGCTGGTGTGATGATCAGTCCAATGTGTGGGTTTCTGGGAAATGTAGTGTATGTGTATCAGTATGAGTGTGATAGCTCCCTCCGGTGGTCAGAGGGGGGAGCGCGGAGCTCGTATTCATAACAGAATGATTCAATGACTCATTCATAAATACTTCATATTTCATCATTAGGGGGTGAATCAACATTTTTTTGAACGAATCTCTTAAGTGAATGATTCAATGACAAATACATTTACAATCACTTGTCACCACCTACTGGTATAATTATGTAATTGATACAATCAGTATTTGAAGATTCAGGTTACTTTCAAAAGGTTATTTGTTATACTTTGATTGTTACTGTGGAAATCAGTGTTCGTATCAGTACTATAAACGTTTTATCCCAGTATTTACATAATGTTAATATTTGTAACAGACAAAACCATACTGTGATGTTCTCTGTTTTAGAAGCTTTAATCTTATACTTATGCATGACGAATGCTTTCTCTGGGTCAGAGGAAGCGATTGTGATTTTGTCAAATGTTTAATATTAATGGTTAAACCGTTGACGTTTAGGAATAAGATAATGTGGATGTTTGAATCGAGATTAAATTCTTTCAACGATTAATCATACAGCACTGATATATACAATATTACATATTTTGTTGGAATAGATTTCAAGCTTCCTTCTCTGTCCCTCTGCTTATTTTTTTTTTTTCTTACTCCTTGCACTTGTTTCTTGTCTTCTGGGAGGATTGTTTGGTCGTAATTGAATGGCAATATGGGTCTCATTAGAGACAGAAGGCTATTACAGGTCTCTGTTCTCATGACTGGGGTCAAAGGGCAGACTTGAAGTAGGTGGAGGCAGGGTTTGTGGGAATATTCATTCAGACGGTCAGTGTGCAGTTGTGCATAAGGAAGAAATGAGAGTGTAGGAAATACCTTGGTATTTTGGAATAATATAAATGACATCTTTCAGCATTTGGCATGTTATTTCTATAACAATAGCATGTTATTTCTATTTCTACTCTTTGCTTTTGTTCACGGGTACTATTTCACCATGGTGATCAGATACGATTTTGAGTTATGAGGTTTCTGTAAAATGTCCCCAGGCTATCAAAACTACGCTTAAAAGAACGTGCCAATAAACAGACAGAATCAGCAACTTGACGGTTTTGAACATATCATTTCAAGCCATATCCACGAATAAAGTGATTGCTTTAGGAATCTGTCCCCTACATCAAATGACTACAGGAAAAGCTGCAATATTTTGATTTGCCTACTCTTAGATAGACTTACAAAAATGCTACTTTTATACTGCTGATATGGGTTTTTGTTGGTGTAAATGGCTGAAGTGAATGAATCGATGGAATAAAGTTTGGAATATTTTAGATTAAAATGTCTGTTCAATTGACAATCAGTTAATTTTGCTCCAATTTTGTATATTACGTGTCGTTTGTATCTAAATTGATTGTGTTCTTACAGTAAAAATTATGTTTGCTTATATACACTCTCAACATGTAACCAGAGACCCATCTGATCCATGTTAGAAGTGATCTTAGACTCCAAGTTATTGTGCTTGGAGGTAAATCCTGATCTTCAGAGATTATTTTTTATAAATAACAGGAATTCAAATGAGAATTAAAGGTCTCTACAGACATTAGATTTTTATCAGTTTTTTCCTAGTCAAAGATGATATTCCGGTAACAGATGAATGGAAACTTTTATGAAGCGAGATGGTAGTCAGAGGAGAGGAATGTCCATTACTCAGGGTGGCCTGAGGCTCCGTTTTAAAAAGGTAGAGATGAAGCTCTGATGTGGAGTGTTTGGACTGTGACAACCAAATGACTCAGCTGTGATTTATGAAAAAAATGGATGAATTCCCACTGTTAGTCATGCAAACACCAACCTGCTCATGAACTAATACAGTTGGTTAACATCCACTCATGCATAGTAAATGCTATAAAATAATTGGGTAACTTTTTAGTTTAGGGCCCACTTTTCACTATAAACTAGTTGCTTATTTGCATACACGCTACTGGGATTTGTCTGTGTATTAGTACTTAAAAAACTAATTTTAATGCCTCATTCTGTATGATCATATTCTACATTCCTAAATTGTACCAAATACCTATACTTAACAACCTGAATCACTTTTAAGCACTAATTAGGAGTTTATTAAGGCAAGAGTCATATTTTTAATAGTTAGTTAATAGAGAGAATTGGACCCTAATCTAAAGTGTGAGCCAATAATTGTTGTTAAAGTAAAGCGGTTATAGTAAAGTGGCTTCTTTTACAAAACGAATAAATAAAAATAAAATATAAGAACTTTTACAGTAGTAGCAATTACTTTTATAACATGCTTATAATGGTAAATATTTGCAAGGTTAGTAATACGTATAAGAGAGAAGCTAAAAATGTTATTTTTACAAGATATTCTCATTGTTGTTAACTGTCAATATTTCAGGGTGCAAGATCCCCCCCCCCCCCCCCCCCCCCCTTCCAACAGAGAAAGGACTTGTGGGACTGATGTTGTTATAACTTCATTAGTTCAGCTGTTAAAAGCAAAGTATGGTTCTTGATTTAGGGCTTCCTGAGTTTAGGGACTCAGAAGCACAACATTAATCATTTGCTTCACTTCAGTTTAAGCCTGCTAAACCATTACTGTAAAAAGAAATTGCCTTTGGCTACAAAAAACAGTTTGATATATTGTTTATGTTTTTCAGAGCTTTCACAAGCCACTGCAATTTTCAGGTTTTGTTTCCAACATGAGATGTTACACAATAAAATCCTGCAAATACATGTTTGTCTGACACAACTGGTCTATCAACAATGATCTTTTAGAATTGAGAATAAAAAAATACCTTGGTATTACAATTTTTTTTGGGACGTTTTGTTCTTTTGAAGGCTTTTGTTGGTATATGGTAATCTTTGTATTACATATCATGGTATCATGGTGTTCACACTTGTAGTTCTCTTGGTTCTTTTGGTCTGGACCACAAAAAGGATTGCATTTATTGCATTAATGCATTTTATTCGTGGTTCTCTCAGCATTCACATTGTCCTTTTAAACCTTGAATCTAAAGGTACAAAAAAAAAAATCTTATGACGTATATTTTGCGACGGATCTTGTCCAAAGCAATGCTCTGTTCTGGGCTTAATTCACTCGTAAGTACACATGATGATATTTTGACCAGCTGGGAACCGTGAAGAGATTATTACATGTGCATAGGTGTCAAAACAGCGGCAGGAATCCCTCTATTACACACACAAACAAAGATCTACTGTGAAGAGTTACGGTTATGCCGTGATGGCAACATCGCGACTATGGTGAGAAAAAACAGGTACGATTGAGCATTCTGTCATTTCTAGGATCACATCTTGTTTCATGCTCTGTTTTTGGTTAGTTTGCATGTCTTTGGCCCATGTTGCGTTCTTATTTCATTCGAACTGCACCATAGTTTGTTCCATCTTTTCGAAATTCTCGGCCCGTTTGTTTGGTGCGCACCTTCAGGGTTCGGATGGCAGTGTTCACACTTATTCAAATGAACCACACTAACAGAGTAATCGCACAAGGGTTCATTTTAATGGAATCAAACATGCCAAGTGTCTTTAAGAACAGTACCAGAGTTTTATGATACAGTAATAACTATTTACGAGTGACTTTGTATACGAGCAAATCGGTGTACGAGCATGGAAAGTCAAATCGGTGTACGAGCATTGTATCGGAGTGCCAAAACTTTTCCTCAATTTTTTTTGTAGAAAAGTACTAACGCTCAGCGTCTTCGCACGCATTTTTACTGGAAATATCCTAACGAGAGTTGGTAATGAAAATTGGTTTGGTGTACAAGAATTTTGAATTACGAGCTCGCTCTTGAAACGAATTAAACTCGTAAACCGAGGTATTACTGTATGTTTTAATGTGAATAACTGAAATCTCTTGGACTTTATGTCTTTGGGAAATTCTTGATCAAATGTCCATAGTAAATCGATATGGTAAGCCAGTCTGAAGAAGTTCTAAAGGTGACTCTGGCAAGGGTTTGGAGAAGGGCAACTGAGGTGTGATTCTGAGCTAGAACAGCTGGAATGAGCAGGAACACATGGCTCCCGCTGATAGATCACAGCAGCAGGGCAGTCCTAGACCATTTATTTATTTTCATTGCTCTGTCCTCAAGAGAGGTAGAGCAGCTGCTGTTTGGAAATGGTAGATTAGGATATGAAACGCGCAAAGGGCATTACTATGTATTTCACGTTTGAATATCCCCACAGGGTTCTTGTAAATTAATTTACACTAAGCCCCATGCATCATTCCTTTCTGACTGTTATAAATCGTGACTAATTTGATCTTTTGATTTGGTCTCACAATGTTGCATAGAATGGTTTATTAAACCAAATTCAAATGAATCATTCAGCTTCCTGTTTGTTATGATTGTTTGGATGGCAATTATCTGGTTATGTGATCACCTTGCTCATTTAAGGCCTGCCATTGAGACCGTTATTGACAAGTCACTTGATACTGCTTCATTTCATCAGGATGCTGTACGTCAGGCTCTTGTTTTATCTTCACTCTGCACAGACTCGCACGGTCTGCTAGAGCAGAACGGTGCCTTTTTACATACAACATTGGAGTTTGGTTTGTTTCATTTATGTGCATGCTTTCGCCATTGGAGACAGAATATCATATTAAGCCTCTGGGGTCTAAGGTTTGTTTTTTGAAAACCTTGATGTTTTGACATGCCCTGACAGCTGTGCATGTTAACGTAGCATTTTAATGGTTAAAGTCCGATTACGCTGTATTCAGCAAAAACTCTGCTACAATAAGAAACGAGCGTCATGTACGTGAAAGTTTGTACAGTAATACTTTGAGATACGAGCGTCCCGATATATAAATATTCCGAGATACGAACAAGTCTTTGAAAAATGTTGGCTTTGAGATACGAGCAGCTTATAGACGCTGACAGTAGGTGTTCGAGCACTTGGAGCAGCTCAAGCCGCCTCATTTATGGGGTAATTGCATATGGACTCCACTAGAGGGCCACCTTGGTTTTACAGCGGGAGATTACCAGGGGCGACAAGTGATTCACAAGTATTAAGCTGGAAGCAGCACAAGTTTTTTTTAGAGGCCGGGAATTTTCTGTTATTTCTTATGGGTAAAAAGTATTTGAGATATGAGCAAATCGAGCTACGAGTTAGTTCCAGGAGCGGATTATGCTCGTATCTCAAGGTATTACTGTATTTTTGAGAAAATTCTGCTTGCTTGCTTATGTTTGTGATTAGTCACAGTAGTAAAATGCACTCAAATAAGGCCATAAAGCACACACTGAACATGTGCCATACAAAGTTTACGACACTGCAACACAGTTACTTAAACAGACAGTGTGACCAGCTCAGTTCAATTACGGAATGAATGAGTTTTATGATCTGGTTCATTTTAGTGAATCAAAAATCCACAGCAGAAGCAGTCTCATTCCTGATTCCTTCTTTTAATGACTCTAAATAGTAATGGAAAAAGTCTGTGTAAATTCACCATTTGTAAGATTTTTTGTGTGCAAATTATTGGTTATAATTCATCATTTGCCATTTATTTATTTTGAATATAGATTCATTAAAAGTAATGAAAGAATAATTAATGGAACCATTCGTGTAAACATAACTGTAAAGAATGTTAAATTCTTTATGACTTCCATCCCTTCTGACTGCTGTAAATCAATGCTGCAGAAAATGGGCTTTTCTTCTCTTGACTCACCTTCCATTAAGACTGCGGCTGTGCGGTTCATAATGCGGTACAGGGGCTGAGATCCATCACTGGCTGAGGTATATGGCCCATTCTTCTTTTGACTAACCAAAATGGGTCGGGGGTGGACGATGAAGTTGCTTTGGAACCTGCATACTTATTGTATTAAGTACAATCAATAAATTCCTCCTTTGTGCACTGTGCTGGCACATCCCCTCCTCTGAATCTCAATAAAGTAGAGTGCTCTCCTTGTAATGAAGATTGCTGTGCAACTTGATTACTTTTAGTGCATTGAAAGTTAGCGGCCCTGCACTGCAATTTTCCTGATTGCTCGGGCCCAGTCCCCGCTTTTAAATCGCCACCTTAAAACAGATCGTGACTGGCAGCCCTGTATTTTTTACACTGGAATGAAATTCGTTTTTTTTTGTGTGTTTTTATAAGATAAGGACAGATCTTGCAACTTTGATTAGTCAGTAGCAACTAGAACAAGAGATCTGAGTGATGTCCCTTATTTATTTGCATAGCAAAGGAGGAAAGACACAGACTATCTTAACCTGAGCTTCAGTATGTCTTGTTAAGCTGACTTCGTACTTTTCCTCACCTGCATGCTCATTTAGCTTTGTTTATTATCCAATTTGGTCTTTTTTCAGGCTCATGGATGGTACAAATCTTGCTTAAGCTCTTTGAACGACGCTTTTTGTCTGCCATCTTCACTGTCACATACAAAAGAGTGCACGTGTAGACCAGACATGATGCGTATCATGTTTGTGGTGGGGGATGGGGGAAGAGTCTTATTTTGTCTAGCATCTCGACCCAACCCAGGTTATCTCTATATCACGGCACCAGCAGCCTGATAGAAGAAGAGAATCAAGCCCCTCGATCCTCCTCCCCTTTCACATCTTTACAAAAAAAAAAAAACAGATCTTTAAACCCTCTGAAGGAGTACTGACATCATGTGTGATCCAATGAAAAATACTAGTAGGCATCTCTCAATATGTCCCCGTGGGACTGTCCCAGTTTCTAACACGTTGTCTTAGAGGAGCCCTGAGCACCTGAGTCCATTATTAACTTCCCTTTAAGCACATTGATATGCTTTGTGTCTCAGGTCGGCCCGTGCTTTTCGCAGGGTCAGCTTTGATTTCAAACACAATTGCTGATTTGTCAGAGTTGCTGACCAGTTTTTCTGTCTTTTGTCAACCTGAAATCAAATCCAGTCAATATTGATTGTTAATTCACTTTTTGAATTATGGCAGGCCCTTTTTAAGACCGTGTGACATTAATGTTAACCAACAAACAAAGAGAAACTATTTAGCTTTTGTTTTAGCAAGCTTACTGTCTGTTTTGCTTCAAGGCTTAACTTGAACTATTAGAAACTACCAAGATAAATACTACAATAACAACACATGATTACATGCTGTTTATTATAAGCCCATTCTGCTGTTTTGTCATCTACCGTATTAAATTCTCAGACCTTGAGTTTGGATTTGGATGGGCTGTGAATGTTTTTATCGTTCATCAATTGGAAAATGTAGTTCTAAAAGTGATTCAGATGATATTGTTATAGCTGTGTTATGGGCTGTTCTCATATAATCATAACAGATTTTAAAACTTACTGTCCTTGGTATAAAGACAATGGATAACATTTTTTTCTTGTTAAATATCTTTTGTGTTTTTCAAAAATGTCACATGATGGGAGTAAAATGTAAATCTAAATGTATTGTTAATGACTACGAGTTTAGTTAGTTATTTCTTTTTCTGTCATCCTTACCAATATGGATTTTCATGTAAAGGATTTTTGAGGGAGTGTTGGTCAAGATTTGTTCCTTTATAATTTATCTCCTTATACTCTAATTTTTTCCTCCGCTTCTCATTTTTGAAACTATTGTAATTTGTCATGAAGCCATTTGCTTATATTCCAAGCTTGGAGCCCCAGTGTATCTCAATCCGCTTTTAAATATGCATGACGGTAAAGGTGGCTGTCCTGGTTACTGGATTTTGGCTCGCTGTGGAGCCGGCTGGGGAAATTATACATGTGCCTGTTCTTGCTGTAAATATTTTAGTGAGTGTCAGAGAGATGGCAGCTGAGGAAAGGATGGAGCTTGGCAGACCTCAATACACTACTACTATTGAAGACATAAACTGTCAACTGTTCAAACTTACTGTGCGGATGTATTGCTGTGCTTTTATACTCTCTTTGTTTGATGTTGCAGCTGTGTTGCATTACATATCCCCTCAGGGATAAAGCAAGTATCTACCAAACCTTCCATCTACCTACATCAGAAGGGAAATTACTGTATACGTCTTGATACTTCTGAGTGGTCTTGTCTGGAAGCAGCATTGAATGTACAGCGTAATATCTGAGACGGTCAACAAATTAGACAATTTTGATCATATAGTATCTGTAACGTATATGTATTAGATGTATATAGGTGTGTTATGTATTAGGTCAAAATGTAAAGTCCCACAATACATTCATGTCTGAAAAAATGTCTCTTCCAAAACAAATACACTACCATTCAAAAGTTTGGGGTCAGTATGATTTTTTTCAGAAGGAAGACAAATTAAATTGCTCAAGTCACAGTAAATACATTGATAATATTACAATAGAATTATATTTTAAATCAAGTAGACTTTGTGAAGATAAGAGTTTTCTTTCCAAATCAGTGAAACAAACAATAACCCTAATCTAATGTTATGTCTATTTGTTTAATTCAGACCTGGATCACTAAAATAGTTTAGTGTGCTATCTGGTGATATGCTTTTTAGATAATTTTTTTCACCAAGAATGTGTGACAACATGCTAATATCTAGTGTTAAAAATCATTCACTTGATGGTTAGTATGCGGCCTATGTAGGCTGTAGAACACAAGGCAGCTCACTATGTTTTTGTTGCACAGCTAATAAGTTGGTTGCCAGATTTTTCTGTACTCTAACATGTCTTTTCTCTCTCCTTCTCTTTCATGTTCCATCATCGGACTTGCCATTTCAGGTAAGGCACTCGCTGACTTTCATCATTCCCCAATAAGCCGTCATCTGTCTCTATATCACTCCTTTTTTCTTCTCTCTCACATCTCTATCAGCTGTAATTGCAGCCCTCATGCTTTTCTTCCAAGACTGATCATGTTGGGGCAGAAAGTAAACTTGAACAATACTACAATGTTTTCCCATCACTGCATTATGCACAGTACTGTGCATGTTCATAATTGTCATTTGATTCAAAATAATAAAAGTAGTGATATGTTAAGTTGCTTAATCACTCAAATGTAACAGTTTATTTATACTGCTAATATTTATTGTTGCGTATTTTGGGAAACCATTTCCTGTCTTCAGCTTTTTTCTATAGTTAGCTTAGCAACATTAGAGAAGGGTGATTCATTGTTAATGTATCTTGTTCTTTTGCTTTTTTAAATTATCGCAAATTAACGCTTTAAATTGGCACATTTTTTAAAAACAGTTTTCTGTCCTGTACTTTCTTCTACAGTACTTCCTTTATCCCAGCCTTGTTGTAAACTGGTGTCTGCACCCGTCACGCCTTGACAGAGAAAGACAATGAGAGAAAAGCAATGTGTGTGTGCGCTCAAGTGCTTTCATATGCAGTGTTGGCTGGCATACGAAAGTCCTGCTGTGAACAAACAGCCCCTATGCACCTTTTAGCCAAGTGTTTGTAGCATTCATTCAGTGTCTGCTGGGTGGAGGAATCAATACACATAAAAATGTGTCCAACAAGAGAAAACGAGGGAGGAAGAAATGCTATTTTCTGCCAAACAGATGCATACTTCCAATTTTTCTCTCCAAAGGCATATTGGTTCCATTTGTTTCATGCAGTAGATAATCAGAAAACGAGTAGAAGTGCACGATTTTTGGAGCATCCTGTCCAAGTAGTCGTTTTTTTGTGCTTATCCAGGAAGTTTCACATGAAAAGCAGTGCTGAGATGAACACAATCGGCATTGTGAGGAAGCTGTGCTTTTTTTCCATCAGTGGTGGGCCTGTGCTTTTAAGCCGTCCTTTCTAAGGACGTCCTTTATCATGTATATTAAAAGCCAGGAGACAGTCAAAACAAGTCCTCTGTCTCATAAAGCGGACGTGAGGGAGAGGCCCTTTCATCTACTGAAGCCCGTTCCTTTCTGTTAAACCTCCTAGCGCCCTCTCTAGCACCTCACTCCCCAAACTAAATGGCTCTTTTATTGGTTACTATCTCATGGGAGTGGGTGCTTGTCCTGTTACTGAGTTTGTATCCCAGCCGGCATTGCACTGGCTGAGCTCAGACATAATGAAGAGGAATGCTAATATTTGTCGTTGTATTTTCTTCAAAGTGAATGTTGCCGTTTTTATTCTCCATCAGCTGTTTATTCATTTATTTATTTATTATATTGGCCTGGTGCTAACTCAGCGCTAACGGGACACTTCATTAAGGCAGAGTGCCATAGTGTCAGAGCCAAACACTGCGGCCTTTGTATTAGGTAATAGGATTTTTATGCTCCCCCTGCTCATTGTGGTTTCAAAATGTTTTAACTATTAATTTTCCCAGAACTGTTAAAGAGCTATGGCTGGGAAAGTTTATCTCACTGCTTCAGTATGTCTTGCTACTGTGGAAAAAAATTTATGTTTTCTATACCACACTACTTTACTATACAAATTAATAGAAAATCACGTTTATGGTGATATAGTGTACCAAAATGATTATGTATCTTTAAAGACAAAGCAAGTCGTTTTTGTGCAGTCAACGAACAAGTAGCTTAAGGGCCAGTAACACAGCCGATCACGCACGAATCACTCACAAATCACGCACAGATTGGGTTTGTGCGTGCTTGTGTGTCGAGAAATTGTATTCCACGAACATTCGACGCACGCCCGACGCATGAATCACTGACAGAGCGCGTCCAAACACGCACGTTTCGCGAACGTTCCACGTAAAAGCACTTTCAGAATTCACATTGTCAGTTGATGTCAGTGGAATGAACGTGATACGTGCGCGGTTCATGCGTGATATGAAGGTGGGGCGTCAGTGGACGGACGTGGACGTGCGCGTTTTCGAACCAGTTCCGACGCATAAGCACTGACGGCCGACGCGTGTCCCGCGCATAGTCACGCATACTCGACGCATAAACTACGCACGCCGACTCATGAATAATGCACACCAACGCACAGTTGTGTGTCGGAAAAATTTTGAACCGTTCAAAACTCAAAATCACGCACAAACCGCCTTCGACGCACATCCACTTACAATCACTGACGGTCCACGTTCGTTCCACCGACGAATTACGCATGCGACGCACGCTCCGCGCAGAAACGAAAATATGTGCGTAATTCGTGCGTGATTCATGCGTTTTCGCTGTGTGACTGGCCCTTTACCTGTTGTTTCTCTGCATGTTAGAATAGTCCTGATATAGTCCTGTAATCAGACACTAATCACATTATTTTATTAGAATTAGTATTGGATTAAAATGAGTATTTTTTGCATTGATGGACAGTCACTTTTACTAAACTCACCCAGACAAATAACACAGACACAGGGGACACGTCTGAGGCGGTGCTCACCTTTAAGTCATGCTGATTAGCTTTCACCCTTACTTTAACCTTTACATTTGATGGTTACTCTGCTGTGGTTTTGAACACCCTTTCTATGATATGTTTTGTGAAGTTTGATCTCTTCTTGCATTTGCACGTAGATGAATTGTGGGTGTGCTTGCAAAATAAATTGCGTGTCAGATTCAGTGGGGTCCAAATGTCTGAGACAACAAGTGAATTTTTTTCTTCTAATTTAGTACACATATTATTGCATTACTAATAATACTTTTATTTAATCAGCATAATAAAATGAGTGAAATGTATTTGTTTTGCTCTCCTCTTGGTTTAATGCAGTGCTTCTCAATTATTTTCTGTCACGGCCCCCTAGGAAGAGATGAAAATTTCGCGCGCCCCCCTCCCCCCATTTTTGAAACTGTCGCCTTATTGTTTCCATGGCAACGCGTCATGCTTGTCACCTGACATACCGCAGTCACAAAAAGCGCTGTATAATAGATAATTCAAAATAGTCACCAACTTGTTGGCTCAACTTGTTGAAACCTAAAAGAAATCTTATGTGGTTGAAAACACTGAATTGTTGTGATAAATGACAAGCTCTGAGCACGTCTTTTTTGGATCAGTGCCAGATATCCCGTGAAAATACATGTGAACACCGGTGTGATCGTACACGTCAAAGGATGAGGGGACGGTTATCTGAACTTCATATCTGCTGCTCTTGTTCAGTGCAAGAAAACCGACTCCCTGGCAAAAAAAGCATGTACCCCAGGGTAACGCGCGCCCCCCCTGGCATCGCTCCGCGCGCCCCACTATTTGAGAAATACTGGTTTAATGAAAACAAATGTAGAATCTGAAACATTTTTTATTTATTTTATATAATTATTTTATTTTCCTAAATGGTTCAAATCTTTAATCTCAGATATGTAGTGTTCTCTGATGTTTGGAACCTACTTCATATGTATTGCTCATCACACTCACAGCTCACTGTATCATGAAATCCTGCCCTCCTGGGATTGCTTGCACGTCATGCTAAAGCAGGTCAGTTTGAACCTGTCTGCTGTCAGTGGAAGACAAAACGCAGTGTCAGTCTTGACACGTCGCCGACTGAAAAAACACGATCAGTCAGATCTGACTGATATAGAAATCCTCTCCAGTCCATTTTGCGGCTTTAAAAAGAGCTTTATCTTATCCAGCTGATACTATACGCATGTTTCTCTTTACCTGTAGTCTTCTGCGATAGGCTGTGTTTGACAGGTCATCCTGACCACTGGTGGAGATTTTCATCCTCTGTAGATTACAGATGAGTGGCTTCTCTGTGCTGGATCCTGTTTCTCTCGAGACTCATTCAAGAGTGTCTTTTGAAGTGTCCGCTGTCATAGCGAGGGACTAAGTGGACCAGGCCCCGGAGGGGAGGTGAAGGGGTGCAAGAATGCAGATTTCATACTCTTTCAGATAATGAGATTAGGGACATGCCGTCTGAAGCAGGAATTCCAGCGATTCTGTTTCCACCCACAGGCCTTGGAAGCTCTGCCAAGGTGCTCTGTTCTTCTTATATCAACTTCCCCACCTCTTACCTTACTTTTTCTTTCTTATTAAGGGTTTAACAACTGTGCAAGAACAAAATAAATTTATTTTGGCCTAGATCAGGGGTATTCAATTAAAGTTCCGAGAGGTTTGATCTGCTGTCGATGGTTTTCCTTCCCAGCAGAAGTTTTTTTAACAGTTATACATTTCCATCAGGGCAGCCGTAGAAATTGTCCATTGTTCCACCTTTTCAGGTGTCTCAGGGCTGTTTGCATGGTTTCTGGCCCATATGTGAACAATCCACACTACATTTTTATATTTTCCCTATTGTTTTTTTTTCTATGCAGAGATTATCATTGCCTTTTGCAACAGAAAAATATGCTTCAAGGAATACAATTCAAAAAAACTTATTTACAAAGGTGGATGTGTGATATATGGCAAGAATATGGATGTAGTGCATATTGCAACAATTTATATTTTTGTGTAAAGATAAGCAACTTAGAGATATGTTCATTCAACAGCATTTGTTGCAATGTCGTTTTACAAAGTAATAATAATAATAATGTAATTAATAATAATAATCTTTGCAAACAAATATGTAAGTGAGGCACGTAAAATGTGCCACATATACATACTCCTTCAGGATTTTTTGGTAGACAGTAGAATTCATGGTTCCATTTATCACAGCAAGTCTTCCAGGTTCTGTAGCAGCAAAACACCCCCAGACCATCACACTACCACCACCATATTTTATTGATGGTATGATGTTCTATTTCTGAAATGCAGTGTTACTTTTACACCAGATGTTATGGGACACATACCTTTTGTCTTGGAACTCTGCCATGCTAGCCATTTTTGCCCAGTTTCTTATAGTGGAGTCATGAGCACTGACCTTAACTGAGGCAGGTGAGACGGATCTAAATAGATGGATCGATAGAGAGAGATGCAACACAGACAGAGCAAAAAGAGCTTGAATGAAGCCCTTTTGGCTCTATATAAAATTATTATAGGATGTTGCGACAAAAGATCATTGTTTTAAATGACCCTGACCAAGAACTGCTGTGTTGATGCGCTGCTCAATTTACGCTGTAGAAATGACGCAATTAAGTTTATTTTATTTTTGGCATAATTAAAACATTTATTTGCTTATCAATATCAGCCAGAATTATAATAGATTGTTTAGGGTGAATAAATGATAAACATTTTAGCTTTGAGGTAAAAATCCTATGACTTAGGTTTTTTTAAGTACTCCCAGACATTTTTAATAAACATAATGAAGAATTTATTTAAAGGATTTTTGTAGGAAACTGTTATCGCTGCTGTATAAAATGGCCAAACCATTTAGCCAGCGAGATTGTGTGATTGCCGTTGTATATAAAGTATAGTGTGCTTGGTACATGCAGGGCACGTGTCTTTCGCTCTTTTTGGGTGTTTGTGTGTCGTTTGGTAATTCTGGTAGCTTGTGGCTGTTTTTGTCTGGTGCAGGTAACATGAGTGCTTTGGGTGACTAGGCTCATCCAATCTATTCTTTCGCCCATAATGAAAGTTGACAAGATCCATTGTCCCACCCATTTTCCACTGCAAGGGGAAATAATATCTGGAGAGTACATGCCGTTGCCATCCTGCATTGCGTCTACAAAAGCCATGGTTGTAATTCCTGCCCCTCTTGGATGACTTCTGGCTCTTTAGATTTCAACCCCTTTTTGTCATCTTCTCAGCTTAAGGTGGTCAGATACTTCACAGCCACTTCAAAGCTGTGCAAAAAGGCATCGCACAAAGACAAAACGTCAGCTGGAAAGTGCCTTCTTTGTGTGGGAGTAAATGTATAGACTGGATGAGGACCTGTGCAGACGTGTCAGTGTTTTCTTGTGTTAACCTGCACAGCATTCCTCTCCGAGGAGCCGTACGGAGGGGGGAAAGAATCCACAGCTCTGAGCTATACATTTCCAGGGCTCACACTTTATTAGCCTGTTATGTGAGAATGGGCACTGGATAAACCAGATGTCTACCACTTTTTCCTGAATTCCTGCTGTCATTATGTTCGTAGACGATCTTGGGTTTCACTCTGCTTTATGTCAGACCTCTCTCATGGCTATAAATAACAATCTGTAGCTCTTCCGTTTTATAATCCAAACAATTTTGTGCCATTCGCTGCATTTTTTAAATCGATTGTCTTCCTGCTTTTGAAATGTATACACTGGGATCCAAAAGGTCTAGGATTCACAATGCAGGGATG
This sequence comes from Rhodeus uyekii, assembly GCA_037043235.1. Classification (NCBI taxonomy): domain Eukaryota; kingdom Metazoa; phylum Chordata; class Actinopteri; order Cypriniformes; family Acheilognathidae; genus Rhodeus; species Rhodeus uyekii. Next base: position 3,877,452 of record JAWRVZ010000034.1, read on the forward strand.
CATTGATTTAAAAATTTCTGACAAGTCCGCGAGTTACTGACAATAATTAAGTTTTTGCTACTAAAATAATATTACAAATATTAAAGATGAATTTTGACATCTGCAATATATTGTAATTTTAATAATGAAATAAATATAATTTTAAAGTTATGAATTTTATTTATATTAATATTTATAAAGTATGTATATATATATATATATATATATATATATATATATATATATATATATATATATATATATATATATATATAGTATTATTTAAATACACTTAAAATTGTGTAATACATTATAAAAATGACATATTATTCATTATGGTTTGTTGGCCATCTATTCAACTGTGTTTCCTCTCATTTGCAGTATTTGTCACCTCACTATTTAAATAGATCAGTGAGATCAGTGCGGCATGTTTTACTGATTTGCACTCCACACCATATTGTATGGTGCTTTTCAGCACTTTAATGAGCCTCTCTTGAACAGAGAGAGAGAGAGTCAAGCCTACCCATAAGCTCCAGTCCCTATGGAAACATAAGTGGCCATTGTTTGCAGAGGGTGCATTTGCCGAATTCAACCCGGAGACGAGCCCAAAATTCTAGGGCAAACTGATCATGCTTGCACAGCAGGAGAGGACCCCTCTTCCCCTCTCTTTTCCCATTGCTTATTCTCTCCCAACCCTTCTCTTTTTCCTGTATCCCAGTCTCAGACTCAGCATCACTTTTAATGGAATTAGCTGTGCTTTGGGTTCAGGCTTCTGTGTGGGAAAAATAAATTGTATTGTTTTTCTTATGGATGTAATACTTAGATCACTTGAGGGCATGAGGCAGAAAGATCTTCCCACTTGGGATGATAAGCTGTCCTGGCGATCAAAGATTGTCTAGAGGTATGTCTATTCCTCAAGCTTCTCCAACACAGGATTCGTCAAGCCTTGAGCTGCCAGGAAAGTCCACCAAACAGAATTCAAAGAAATGACACCTGCAGAATGAAAAGGAGTCGTGAATGTAGCTTAATAGACTGGTTTATCCAAACACTCTTACAACCTCTTCCACTTCATCACTTTGTCCATTGTCCTAAGAAGCATTGGTTGAGCCACAACATGTTTGCCATATGGCTTGCTAGCATGGCTCCCTAGTAGTATATGTGGGAACTGCACAATTTGTGGAAACATATTTTTCTCTTCTATGGGTCACAGTGAATGCATTCTTTATATTTATTCTGAGTTTAATGAGCATTTGGGAAGCACAACTGGCTCTCTTATACTTTAGCGGGTGGGCAGTATGACCAAATTGTTATTTCATGATATGAGAAATTGTATTTTGATGTTATTGATAGTAAGATATGTCACAATATAGTTATTTTTTGTGATTTCATCTCATTCCTGTTATTAGTAATAAGTATTAGTAATAAGTAATAAGAAGCAAATTACAAACAATTGGACAAATACAGTATAATAATAATAATAGCAATAATAATATATCTAAATTATTCAGGAACTAATTATTCAGGAACTGATGAAACTGCAAACTAAACTTCACTAAAATTTCTTCTATTGACTGCACTTCTGACTCCTGGTCTTCATTCAACATATCTGGTCCTCGGGTCTTAACTGTAAATTCCCCTACAGTTAATGGTTAGAATAACTGTTAGAATTAAGACAGATGATTAATGATCAAATGTAAAAATGAAATGTTGCTGTCTTCACTGTATGAATTAATTATAAATGTATTCTTATTAAAGTTAAAAAATGTTATTCAGTCAAGGTTTCACACAGTGCCATGTAGGTTTGGATTTTGTTTTCCCTTAATAATAACAAGCTTCATTTAAAAACGTAATTTTGTGTTTACTTGTTATCGTTGGCTAATATGTAAATTTTATTGATGGTCTGAAACATTTAAGTTTGACAAACATGGAAACAAATAAGAAATCAGGAAGGGGGCAAACACTTTTTCACACCACTGTATATTAGGCTGCTGTCTCTTTAAGACTGTTATACTGACGCACATCTGGTTTAGACCCAACTGTTTACTTTCACTTGTAATGCATGATAGATATTGAAAACGGTAAGCATTGCATTGTTTATGATTTGTATACCTGCAGTCTTAGTTTTGCTTTCCGTTTTTTAGTAACAAATATAGATGAACATATCTGCTTAAATAGACAGCTATCTCCTTTACATGCAGGCATTGACTGTCGACTGTGGTCCTTTCGATGTGTTCAAGCACAGATCCCACCATGAGAGATTTTTGCCCTGCAGATGCTTTTGCATGTTGTTTATTTATAATCATATCTGTGACACTGAAGCCCATAACTTATTAAATGGTTATTGTCTTGGCTTCTTGCAGATGTGCTATTTGTTTGTGTTCACAGTACTTTGTTTCCATAAATGGAAGTGCGTTTGTGCTAGAAGAGGGAAACATTTCTCAGCGGTGACATCCAAGGGAGGAGTTAGTATGTCTAGGTTCACTTTGAAAACAAATGAAGAGAAATAATTGGATCGGCTAGTCTCTTATGGGTACATTTGATTACTCCCCAGTTACTTGATGTTCTGCCCTCTGAACTGGTTTACAGATGAGCAAAAACAAATCTCCTATTGTCAAGCAATATATTCCCTTGAATGAACAGATGAGCACAAGGCCTCATATGGGCCAAAAAAGCTTTTTGTTGTCTCGGTCTTAATGCTTGACTGCAGCAGTTAATGCAGAATGTGGCCTTCCGAATTCAATGAACTCTGGCAGAAAATTGCAGACATCTTTATACTAATGCCTGAATCATGGTCATCCAGTAGGTTCACAAAGGGTGAATGTTTCCATCACTTGTAACACTGTTGATGAAACCCTAGCTAGACGTCCTCATTATTACAGTGTGTAGACTGAATACACAAACACACACACATGTATGAATCATCTGAGTCATAGGAGCAAGTAGAAGTTTAGTCTAGTTCTGATTCCAGTAAGATAATGATACAAGACTGTGCAACATCTGTTTTCTGCCCTAGTGAATATGTTAATTTCATGCTTGTGTGTTGAAATTTACTTTAGACATCATTAAGGAGATGATATGATTAGCATTGCATAGGGAAATGTCTCTTTGCACAACCTTTAATGCCAAAACCCAGTGGTTTCCACTCCTGGTTTTGTGTTATTAATAGCGCAAGTTATGAAAACACACATAGGCTGAAACACGGTCAGCTCAGCAGACAGCTCTAAAACTGAAATTGCTCTATTAAACTCTGCACTGAGGCAAAAAGGAAAGAATTAAATAAAAATGTTCTGCCAATTTGTGCTAGTTTTTGAAAGCTGAGTAGTAGAGGAAATGTTTTTTTGACTTGGTAGGGTAACTAAAGAGTGCAGTCACAAACAATTATGATTATTACTTGCCTACCTGCTTGCATAACTTGGCAATACCATTTTGTGAGTCCTTCCAGTTTTTCGCGATTTCAATCTTGATTTTTTGCAATCCTGCATAGAACTGCATTTGACCGCAAAATAATCGCAAAAATTAAAAGTACTCCCAAAAAATAATTAATAATTATCTAAAAATACAGATGTCGTACATGAGTGGTTTGTGTGAATCTTTCTCGTCACTTGCTGTCTCATAAGTTTCAAGGAAACAAAACGATTAAGGGACATGGATGAATGACATAAACATGTTTGAATACTAAAAAGAGTAATTAAAAACACAATATACCGTGAAAGAGAAATTTGCTGGCACATTTCACTGATGTCAAACTGGCTGTGGAGTTCTGTGCGCGCTCAAGTACCAAACTGTGTTCTTATTGCACTTGAATGGTTAAATACACACATAATTGTCAAAATGTCCAGCTTGGCAGTTTTGTCTTAAGTGAAAAAACAGGGGGGAAAACAAAAAACTACTAAAAAACTAACAGGGGGGAAAATAGTACTTAAAACACTGTATCTGTGTCTTTATATTGTGTTTATTTGTTCTATTGCATTTGTTTCTTCGTTCTTATTTTATTAAATTCTGTTTACTTGATTACTTAAGAACATACTTGTACTGTATATTTAGGCAAGTATTTTCTTTTCTTATTTATATGTTGTTACCAAGCCTTAGGTGGGTTGGAATCTGTGTGATTACCTACTTAGTAGAGCGAAGGTTCCTCTATGGTCGTTATTTTAAGTCCATTCACCAAGTTTGCCTTTTCGCATGATGTTCACTTCTGTGGTACTCTTGTATTATGGTCTAATGCTGTCATTTATACTGTATTTAGCCTTTTGATGGGAATATGAGTCACTTGGCGATTTTTCTTTCCAAGGTATGTCAAATGGCACTTTGCTGCTCTCTAAAAAGCTGCTCTATTATGTCCTTGTAAAGCTGCCACTGCTTTCAGACAACTCAGATCTTCTACTTAATCAGAGCTGAATTGACAGTCAGAAGCAAAGTGGGAAAGCAAGTGAAAAAGAGTTTGCATGCAGTGCAGGTGCCAAAAAGACTAGATTTAACATCCCGTCTCCATTATCTGCTACTTTTTGAACTTCTAAGCATTAATGCTGAACTCAGAGGGGAGACACGAAAAGAGCAGTGCATCTTGGGAAGTGCTCCATGATTCGCTGCTTTCATTAGGTAAATGTGATGCTGAAACTGCATTACTTTTAATGACCCCTTTATCTGTCAGCAGGTCAAGGGTCTTGCTTTAAGATTATATAAATAAAATGGTAGGGATACTCTGCAGGAAGAGAAGATCTCTGACAGGGCAGAAGACCAAGAAAGAAAACGGAGGGTTGAGCTGTTTCTGCTTGATTGGTTTTCTGTCTTCTGTCCAGTAACTGAAGCTAAAGCCCATGTTTAATCAGCTTCCCTTATTCCCAGCGAGAACACTTAGAGCGATTGCATCTGAGGTGACCTCTATCAGACGGGATACTGAGTGCTTATTGGTGCACCTGTCTTCAGCACTGTGGTGCCTCTAATGGTTTGCTGGGTAACGACATCTGTAATGCATTACGTCATGTGTTCTCGTCATACTCATTTCCTATAGCAATGTATATGGGACGGATTCTGATTTCCCAATTAATCCCGCTGAATTTATGTGTAAAAGTGGCTTCACCCCTTTAAGCTTAACGGTATTTTACACTGTTTACTTTTGTTTTATAAATAAAGTGCACCCTTCATTAATTTTATTTGAGCTACAAGACAAAATGAGAGAGATTAATTGCAACCTTTCCAAAGGGCTGCTTTATCTGTAAGCAGATGAGGGAGAGACAGGAGGAGACCTCAGCTCTAATCAGTTCTGATGAATAGCAAGGCAGTTTCATTTATACCTGACCTCGTGCTTATGTACAACCTGTATTGTTGGGATCTTCTGTACATTTATTTTATTTATATTCAATTTTTTTGTAACTTTATCAAAAGTTTTCAACTTTGATGTACACTTTCTCCATGGCTTATTACTTTAAAGACTTTAATTAAACATACATATTACATATTTTTAATTAGAAACAGGGCTTAGTATACAGTAATACCTTGAGATACGAGCATAATCCGTTTCAGGACCGAGCTCGTAACTCGAGTTCCTCGTATGTCAAATAATTTTTTCCCATAAGATATAACAGAAAAAATATTAATCCGTTCCAGCCCTCTAAAAAACTCCCTTATTAGTGCTAATAACAGTGGAAAAAACATGTTTTTAAAATTGCTGTAGAGACATACACACACACAAAATTATAGTATATAAGGATTTCTGTTATAAAATGAAATGTGGTTTTATGAGTTCTTACCTTCGAGACAGACGATGCAGTACCAGCATGTGCGGAGGACGAGGAGGGAGGGATTACGTAGATTACGTCAATTATGTAGAAAACGCAAACATAATACGAAAGTGTAGTGTTTCTTCCTGTGTAGTGTATTAGATAGACTACGCACCCAATAATGTATGCCTCAGAACCTCTCATTAATTATCATTGAACGCACATAACTCATGCTGCTCCCAGTTTAATCCTCGTGAATCACTCGTTGCCCCTTGTAACCACCTCCCTCTAGAGGAGATCATATGCAATTACATCCATAAATGAGGCAGCTTGATGTGCTCCAAGTGCTCAACCACCTAGCGTCGGCGTCTGTAAGCTGCTCGTATCTCAAATATTTACTTGTATCTCAAAGCAAAAATGAGCTCAAAGGCTTGCCCTTATCTCGGAATACTTGGGGCGCTCATATCTCAAAGTATTACTGTGTGTGTGTTTATTTATATATATATATAATGAAGAAATGAAGAAAAATAATTGAAGAAAAATAAATAATTTATATATATATATATATATATATATATATATTTATTTTTCTTCAATTGTAGCTTTTTAATAAGCATCTGAAATAACCTAAGTGCAAAATAGTGTTGTCAGAAGTATAGATTTTTCAATACATATCGATAATGAAATCTCTGAAACCCTTCCCATACTCCTTTTCCTCAGAACGGATACATGATACTGCTCTCTCATCTCTCCAACAGCGAGTTGACACACAAACCGCCTCCACTCACTCGTTTAATTTGCTCCAGATGAATTTTGTTGGTGTTATAGAGCTTTCGCTGTTGGATTGCTCATGTTACACATACTTTTACTCATTTTCACAGATTTTGTGCTCACACCCAAAGTGTGCCTCTGTTGGTTTTGGTGATTATTCACGTAAACAGTTTTGTTTTAAATGATCTTGAACATCTGAGAAAGAAAATGTGTAACAGTATAATGGATCCTTGTGAGAGTTCGTAAAGTGACAGCAGCCTAATATACCTGATGTATATTAAATACCAAATTAAAAATATGTATGAGGAAACAATAAAGTGTGAACATAGTTCACTCATAGTGAACTTAGTGTGAACAGTGTGAATTAGGCTATAAATTCTTCCAAAGGTGAACATTTTATTGCTCCAGAAGAATTGTCAAACAGAAACGAAGGACTTGTTCGTACATGGGATGAGAACGACATTAACATTCCAAAAGCTCAATCTAGTAAAGAGCCCCAGTAAGCCAGTCATCCTCAATCTGTTGCGTTTGTGTATTGCCTGAGGTTGTGCTGATTCATGCTAATGCAGGGTCGTGCCCACACGGCTGCTAGGACACCAGAGTGAAGCTGACAAATTTATGTCCCATTTGATTGGAAAGATTAAAAGTAGTTTGCTTTAATAGCGGGGGTTTTAGTGCCATTAAATTATTCTATTTGGTTGGAGGCATGACGCTGCTCTCTCACAAGTGGATTCACCCTCGTTAGCACAGCACATGAAAAATGATTAGCATAATCAAATCCTAGCCAAGAGAGGGAGGACCAGGAAGAATGCAGTGTCATTGTGACCACCTTCATTTGAGATGGTTTTAATTCTAACGTATTCTAATGAAAACACATCATGCAGAACTAGCAGCATTTAGTTTGAATTGTTCAGTGATTTTACATTTTTTATATATATATATTTAATTTTATATACATATAGAGAGCGAGCGAGAGATTGGTAGATAGATAGTTTTCCCCTCAAATATCCTGTCAACTGCTTATCAGCCTCTTGCAGACCCCAGTTTTAAAACCTTTCCTCTAGAATGCCTTAATGTCTCTGTTATACAACATACAAGAGTGAATGAGGAGGATCCTGGGAAACGTGTAAGCTGTCGATCAACGCTTAAACTTTCCCACTGACTGTAAAGAGAACAGACACTCTTTCTATCCTGTCTGTGGGTGGGATACCCATCATCACTCATAGAGGGGCAGGCTGTTAAAATCCACCTCATAAAGCTGCCGATAACCTTGCTGTCTCTCTGCTCCAAGGCATGGTATGGCAGGCTGTGATGTGGCAAGGTTTTAACTGGAAGACTTTAAGAAACTCTGCGTCACGACCAACTGATTGAATGTCTGTGTGTCTAACCAAAATAAGTCCTGGTCCTCTGTCTTGCTGCTTTTAATGAGTTGGGTGTCTTGAGCCGATTTATAGCTTAGAGTAAATCGAATTTGTAGCTTCACCAAATCGATCACTTCAATTTGTATGCTGCCGGTGAGTGGACAACTTGTCACAAAGTTATAATTTGTGCCCAAATGCACAGATTTATGAGGATATAAAACCTCTCACTTATTTAAACTGATTAAAGGCCAAGGCCTTCTCTTCATGGCGCCTTGTGGACGCTCTTAGAGTATTTAATCTGACCACTCACACTAAATGAAACAAGACAGTCCTAAAATGATTGGGAATTAGAGCTGTATAGTGTGAAATTGCACTATTCTGAGGGTATGTGCGTTGAATGAAAGAGATCCTTTTGGATTTTCATCCGTACCGTATAGTCAGTACCCCCTGTGGACTGAATACAAATGAGGATGGAAGTCATCTGTCAATATGTCTGTTTGTCTGTCTGTCTGGGTACATCTTTAGTTTGATATGTTGTGTGAGCAGTGGTGTTTTAAATAGCAGTGACTTATTCTTGATGTACCCTTATTATGCTACCTGCCTATTCTCAAGGCTTGTTTGACTTTAAGAGGATTTAACAGGATTGTTTGGTCACAATTACACAATGGAATAGATTTTTTTGCCAAGTCGGTGCCACTTGAATGCAGTTGAATGGAGAATAGCCAAGCCACATGACTTCACGACTCTGTTTAGCTCAGAAAATGTGCTGATTTACATAAAGAGGAAAGTCTGAAAAGTGTTAAATGCAAAGGAATTCTAATGTAGAGGGCACTTAATGTAGAATAGTCTCAGAAGCGCTTACAAATGCAAATGGGGTCCATGACCTTTAGCTCTGGAGTTAAGTAGTGTCAAGGCTACTGCAGGCAAAAGAGGGTCTGAAACGCATAGATAGCACAAGTAGCATTTGAGAGTTAGCAGTGTCAATGAAAGGGTAATTGATCTATGGTCTGTATAAATTACAGTGTTGTCTTCTCTTGCGACAGCTAGGGTAAGAGCTCATGATGTTGCTTTTCGTTTTATTTTCTGAGGTGAAACTTTAAGACCTCAAATAGTTGAAACAAAGTTTGGGTCATATCAAAGGGATTAAAAAAGTGCAATGCTACTTAATAGCGGTCGGGAATCTATGGCTCGTGAGCCATATATGGCTCTTTTGATGGCTGCATATGGCTCGATCGCTCCGCTACTTCCGCCCTCGGCCGACAGGTAGATCTTTCACCTATCGAGGGAGGTTCCAGTCCGCATTAACCACAAATTAACCACAAATCTCGTGAATTCAGGCATACTACTTTTTCTTTAATTGTGTTTTTTTTTTTTTTTTTCGCATACAATATTGTAGGGAACTAGGCATATTTGGATGCAGGGACATTCTCATTCTGGAGAGCATTTGATAGGAAAAAAGAGAAAGTTTTCCTAGAAGAGAAAGACTGCAAATTTGAATTACGTACTGTAGGCACCTAAGGCTAGTTTTGAACTTTTAGGTTCATAGATTATCTCAAATCTAGTAGACATGGACTAAAACCCACAGAGCTCTGATATGTAGTTTCCAAAAATATACTGTGGCGAGCAGGGCGGGGTCGAGGGACAGTGAGCGCGTCACGAGAGCCGGTGGCGTGATTGAGAATGAGCGTCACCTGCGAAGCCACCGGTGTCTCTCCTCATGGAGGAGCGGAGACATAAAAGGAGGAGCGACGACAGTGAAAGGGAGAGAGGACCAGGCCTGGAGTTTATGTTGTGTTTTGTGTGTGCGGCAGTCGACCGCGAGGGGCTGCCGCCATTACTTTCGTTTTGAGTTTGTTTTATTTTCATCATTAAAGTCTTTGAATGTCTGCCGGTTCCCGCCTCCTTCCTCCCTGAACATTTAACTCCGTTACATATACATATGGTGGATTAAGACTTATTTGTTTATTTTTCTTTACAGAGTTTTATTTTTATTATAGGTGGCTGTGTAAAACAAATGGATGCAAATAATGTTTTTAAGTCACATCAGACTCCTCTTCCTTCTCCCTCTTTATCCATGCACTTGTGTCCCTGGCGGACCTCTGTGTTTGGGGGCCGGTTGAGGGGAAACTGGAGTTGTACTGCTCTGCGGTGATACAAATGCTCTTTGTTTTCTGTATTAATGCAGCAGTGGAGTTCAAGTGCCCTCTGTACTGTGACTCCCAAGCAACTTTTAGACTCTTTCACTTTTATTGTGACCTTCCAAACTCACTGCACCTAAAATATTTGTCACAGAATCATTTTGATAGATGTGTGTTTGTTCTCAAAGTAACGCTAATGCGAATTTGAACGTTTTTGTTCAAACTGAATTTGTTACAGGTTTTCGAGTTATTGGTTTTTATTCTTTATTACATGGATTTTCAAACTTTTTGTTAATTAATCACAACTATTTATTCACTCTCAAGATTTCTGGTGTTTTATTTGATTAGTATTTTAATTCCCCTCTAGTGTACCCTTTAAATATCCCTAGTCCACAAAAGAAGTTTACATATACAAAAAGGTGCCTACACCAATTACTCACACACTGTGTCTGCAATCGGACGGAAGCAGCAAGAGAAGCAGAAATGTGAAACAAACACCCTACCTTCCTGTCTGATGGGAAGCCCTTGCTGCAAATTTATTGAATGCTCTTGCACTGTACTTATATAGATGGCAGATTAAAGAATTTATAGCAGTCAACATGCTCATAAATCAATCATAGTTTTCTTCATCATTTCCTATCAGCTCCATATCCAGTTTATCACTGTCTGGAAATCTAGTGAGTCGTAAACGTATAAAGTAAAAAACACAAAAAGTGATTAAAAAACAAAAACATCCTAGTCTGTCTTTTCTATATAATAGAGGTGAGCAAGGACTGGGGCTGTCAAACTCCAAAATGACACAAGAGGCACCATAAAATATCATAGAATTGCCTATACGACTTGTGCTTTATATTTCAAGTTTGATGAATGGTCATTCTCTCCTTTTTCTTACTGAAATAGTTTGGTGAACTTTAGGTGTAAAAAGCTCAAATAAAGGGGTATTTCCCTTGCTGGGATGATAAATGATCTACGGATTCCAATGATCTGAGACGGCAGGACTAATGGAGTGCAAGAGACCTGCGATGTAATGATGATGTAAATGCAACTGTCACAGGTGTAGGTTTAAGTGAAGATTTAGTGAGTCAGAACCTATTGTTAAAGTCTATGCCTTTGGCAGGTTTATTAATGCCTTGTTGTGGAGTGGCTGTCTGCTGTATTTTGCGTAGGTAAATTTGTTCTCGCACATATACTCATGCTTTATGGATGAGACCTGGGTTGCAGTCTGTATTTGTTACGAACCTAAGTGGAGGTTGATATGGCGACAGCATGACCGCATGGAGCAAGGCTGTGTGCTTTCATGATGACCAGGTGCTTCATTCACGTAATGGTTGCTCTAAAGTAGCAAGAAATGTATCTATCTCTAAAGGTATTCAGGTATTAGAGATAATAATAATTTGTTTATCTATTTTTTACGTAATGGTTCAATTATATTTCTTAAATATATATAAAAAGACAATGGGGCCTGTACTTGCTATGAACTCTCTCTCTCTCTCTCTCTCTCTCTCTCTCTCTCTCTCTCTCTATATATATATATATATATATATATATATATATATATATATAAATAATGTATGTGTGTGTGTATATATGTATATGTACATACATATACACACACACATATGTATATATAAAATATACATATGCACACACATTATTTATGTATGTATATAACGTTCATAGCAAGTGCAGGCCCCATTGTCTTTTTTTGCATTTGATCATATATATATATTTAAAAAAAAGAAATCTTAAAAAATCTGCATCAAACAAAAACATTTCCATTTCCTTGATACAAATTTTTTTTTTTTAATTTTGGAATGTTTTAACTTTGGAATGTTAGGGTTAGGTTCGGGTCACCTTTGTGTTAGTACTTTTTTATTTTTTTATTAACATAATTTTCTTGATGTTCTAAATGTAATACCTCGAGATACGAGCATCTCTACATACAAGTATTCCAAGATACGAGCAAGCCTTCGAGCAGATTTTTGCTTCTAGATACGAGTAAATATACGAGATACGAGCAGCTTATTGTTACAAGCTGCGATTGTTGACGCGGGGTGAGCGCGCCGCGATTGTTGACGGGGGTGCACCTTCTCTCCACCAAAGCTTCAGCACCACTGCCGCTTGCAGTCGTGACAGAATGACGTCACAGGGAAATGTAAAATGAAGGAGGTTTAATACAAGTTCGGCGAGTTCGAAAAAGCCCAACGGGCCGGATGTGGCCCGCGGGCCGTAGTTTGCCCACCCCTGGTCTATACCAATAAAAAACATGTTTTCCTCCATTGTTACGGATCTGGAAGAAATACATTTTTCTATTATTTCTTATGGGAAAACATGATTCTAGATACGAGCAATTCGAGTTACGAGCTCTGCCCTGGAACGGATTATGCTCGTATCTCGAGGTATTACTGTAATCCTAAATATGCGTGAAGTCACAGACAGTAGGTAATCTGTTTTTGTTTGTATTCAGGTGAGGAACGTGACAGCTCAGCTTCATCAGAAATCACCTCTCTACCTTGAGCTTTTATATCTGTCCCATTTTCATCCACTCCACAAATCTTTAGTCTTTTGGATATTGTCTGCTTTGCCACTAACCAATTCTAACCAGTGTTTTTCTTGCCTTTCTCTCTTAATTCTGCCTTCTGAAGAACATAGAATGGTCATTGCAGGTAAGCACAGTGTTTACTAACTTTGGTATGCTGAACCTCTGGCTTGCTTAGATGTTTTACTTCTAAATCCCCTTTTTACTGCTCTGCAGAGCCTGAAACATATCTACTGGTCTATCGGTGGGATTGCTTTGTAAACTTCCTCTCTTATTTGGGCGAACAGCCAAGGTGTTTTTACTTGTGTTTGCATTCCACAATGCTTTACAATCCTTCCACCCAGCATTGTTGTCACCCGTATTAAGCGAATGGCATTATCCTCCACTGTCCTATCTGCGGGAAATGGCCAGGATAGAGAGCCTCTTTGACTTGGTGTCTTGTGAGGAATCTGAAAGCCTGTGAAGAATAAGCAGGGCCCCTTTTTTCAAAAAGTGGCTGATAGCTGTGCCAGGCTCTAATTGAAAATGGCGGTAATGAGTGTGTGAAAGATCAATGTGGTCTCTATGCACACAATCTGCAGCCAAACCCCTGGAGTGTGGTTAAAAGATGGAGGGCCCTTCCCTGTTCACCCTGTGCACTAATAGTCGCCACTTTAGTAAACGGGAACAGGGGAATTTTTCTCTCCCAGGAGACTCAATGAGAAGAATCAATGAGTGTGTACCATGTCCGAAAGTCAGTGCGATGAGAGGAAATAGAGATGGATAAAGAGAGAAAAAAAAGAAGTGAGTGTTGAAAGGGAATGGACTCCTGTGCTTGGAGAGAGGTTATTCAATGGAAGACAATAGCCCTCCATAGGGTCTCTCACGTTTTCTTTTTAGATTTTTGTGCTGCTTTAAACAGGCTAAATGCGAAACAGAGCGATGTGGGATAGATATAGGTGGTATAACACTGCTAGTTATTTCCATTAAGCTAAAGGAGAGAGTTTTTATCCTTATACATTTTATGATTGTCAGATTCAGGCTTAAATCTGAAGTTTTACAACTATATTTATATTTATCAGATGTAAGTCAATTTAGAGGAATTCTAGAAATGATTAGGATACATTTTTTTATGTTTTAAAGCATAAACAGGAAATCATAAGCAATCTTTTTGCGTATATGAATAGCATTCATTGATTGGGAAGTTCAAGCCTGTAGAATGCACAACAATGTCATGTTCTGACTTCAGCCCTTGTGCTTATTTAATTAAATCATAGACGTTTAAGTATGTATCGCAATTCCTGTATTTTTTTAAATCCCCAAATAATGACCTCATAAGATATTTAAGACTCTTTATGACCTTAAACTTCATAAAACTGGGGACCTGTGAGGACTTTTTATTCTCACACATACTCCTAAATATATATTACAGTTTGCACAGATTTACATTTACCTTTATTCATTCAGCATTTATCGCCAAAGCGAGTTACAACTGAGGACAGAAAGTGATTAGTCAGAGGCAGATGTACACAAGAAGTGCTCACAATACAAAGTTTCAGGCAGTGCTTCAAGTGGTATAAGATAGAAAAGTGAGGGATTAAAGGAAAGTGAAAGCATAGAATTTTTTTATATTAAGTGCTCATGGAAGAGATGAGTTCTCAGATGTCTTTTGAATATTGACAGGGATTGTGGATGAAGGCGGGGAGATCATTTCATCAGCAAGGAATAGTGAATGAAAATGTTCTGGAGAGTGATTTTGTACCTCACTGTGATGGTTTCTGGTAGGGGTGTAGACTCGTAGTTGGAGGGTGATGAGCCTGTGGTAGATCTGTAACCAAATGTCAGTGCCTTGAACTTAATGTGAGCTGTTAGTGGGAGCAAGTGCAGAGAGATAAAGAGAGGTGTGACATGGGCCCTTTGGGCTTGTTGAAAATAAGACGTGCTGCACAGTTCTGGATCAGTTGTAGGCGTTTGATTGCACTTGATGGAAATCCAGCCAGAAGAGCATTGCAATAATCAAGCCTGGAAATGACCATGGCCTGGACGAGAAGTTGTGCTGCTTGCTCATTTAGGAAAGGCCTGATCTTCCTGATGTTGTGAAGTGCAAACCTGCATGACCAAGCACACTCAATCTCTTTTTAGTCACAAATTTAAGTGAAGAGCTGACTGTCAAGCCCTGCAATATCAGATAATAGTATTTTTTTGTTTTTTGTTACTTAACCGATTTTCAACCTGTTTTGTATTGTTACAGATACAGAGATATTCACACTCATTTGTAAGTCTGGTGGATGAACTTTTTACAGCTCCAGGGTGTTTGTGAAAACTGACAGCAGTTTCATTCAGTTTTTCCCCTACGTTTGACATAAAACACTGTGTTCAAGGTCATCCAGTTTAAAATGTTGATTGCAAACATGGAGGTTTTTCAGATATTCTGATGACAGCTTTATGACTAAAAGTTTGCTTAGAAGCATTTCTTACTAAAGCAAGGTGCTCTTTAACTTTAGTCAAGTGTATCCATTGGTGACTGGGAGTTGTTTTGGACAGCAACATGCCCAGTGCATTGTTTTCCTACCTATTTGTCAAAAGGGAAGACAACGGCCTTTTTTTTTTTAAAGCTAGTGAAGGGGAGTAGTGCTTAAGGAAGAGGTTTTCTTTAGGTATGTTGTGAAAGAGAGGAATCAGCTGCTAGGATAAAAATGTTAAGATCATTCCACCATTAGCTCTTAAAGATAAAGATTATAGTCTTTTAATGGAAAACCCAAGAGATTAGGAAGAAAACAATACACCAACACAACGCTGACGCTACACTGACGAGAATGGACATAGGCTATGGGAGAACACAGGGTGTATACGCACACACACACACACACATGCACACATACACGCGGGGACTATTCAAAGAAACGAGACACAGCTGATAAGAATTTGATTGATGAAATGACAACAAAGGAGCACATGGGAAAACAGGATGAACATAAACACACATTGACAGTTCTCTGACAGTACCAGCATTTGTTTTTCATGAGCCCAAAATATTCTGCTGTATGAATATCTGAATGTAATGTATTGACACAGAGCCTCTGCTTTTAAACAAACAAAAAATATATCTTCATGCTTTTTTTAAACACTTTTCATTAAAAAAAAGCAACGTTTTGAACAAAAATAATTCATGTTTTTGGCAAAGTCGAAGTACTGATCGGATTCCAAATTATAAGCAAAGCATAGACTAAATAGATCAAGTCCCAAAGTTTGCGCATTCATGTACCTGTTCCTAGATCGACATTTAGTTTAGTAACGTTAGGCAGTTTTAATTTGTATAGTGTTGAATACTCTTTCAGAAGATGTGTAATAGCGCCACCTACTGTTGTGCCACAAATGACGGAACATTATGTCAATGGCAGGGAAAGAGTTAAGCTACACTGAATATGGTTTAGGCAAGTGATTTTTTTTTTGTCTCTATCTCACCGATATATAGACCCTTGTTCACCCCCTGAGCTGACTTTGTGAATCCCTGAATTTATGTGTACATACTCAGATCTCACCATTTCCTTAATTAACTCTGCTGTGTCCAGTTTATAAGTCACAGAGACTTTGATTTAATTTTGCTTTGTAAGTTGGTTTAGGGTGACTGATTCAAGGGAGTCTGTGCGTGTACGTGTGGTGCCCCGTATGCTGACAGCTGTTGCCTGGAGAGCTCATTAACTTCAGAGATGTGACTTCCCTCTTCTTTCCATTACAGATATGCAAACACATAAACAACCACCTGCAGGGTGCAGCCCTGATGATGGTGCCCAGCACCTAGTCGCACGCACACACATCTCAGCCACAGGCAGAGCAGTGAATTACTGTTAGCTCTACAACACAACAGCCTGAATTCTCATTATTATCTGCTAGTAGCTCATTTGTTTACTGGCTGTGATTGCTGCTCCAGACATCCCATAATCCTCTTGGAGATAAAGTGACATGGTTATTAACTTTTTGCTTTGAGCATCGCAAAGTTTTCATTGTTGTTCAGCAGTGGGCAGGCAGTCATTATGCCATCACTAACAGCACACGATGTTCCTAATGTTATATGAAGTATAAAGGTTGATGTATTTCTTTCTGGAATGCTTGATTCAGATTTTTAAAATAATATTTGTAGTGTTTTATTGCTAGCAGTGTTAAATAACCTCAAGTTAGGCTAACAAACATGATGGGAGAGTTGGTTATAGTTGTTATTTTCTTTTTATATTTAGTATTATAAATGTTATTTTTCTGTATTTATACAATTTTCCATATTTTCCAAAAAATAATGATGATGATGATAATAATAATAATTGTTATTATTATTGTAGTAGTTTTTAAGTACAGTAATCCCTCCTTTATCGCGGTTAATGGGGACCGTAACCCCCCACGATAGGTGAAAATCCGCGAAGTAGGATTGCCCCCCCTAGGAATTTACGTATATGTGTGTGTAGGTACTAGAATGTTTAAAATATGTATATTTATGCTTAATAAATATATTTAATTATAAAACCTTAATATTATACATTTACTCTCTCTCTCTCTCTCTCTCTCTCTCTCATACGATACGTATTATGGTGCTCTACACTCATCAATGACAGTAGTATCTTGAGACTCCAGTAATGATGAAGATGACAGACCTGTGCGGTTCGATGAATGTGATGATGATGATGGTGTTACTGCACTGGTATAATGAGGCCTTTAAATCAGTTCGGGAAGCGCATCATCGTCAGATATCGGCGCTGGATCGTCAACATTTGCTTTTGAGAGAGACGAAGAGGCTCCCACTCCACTCGTGCTCTCATTCGTCGATCTCGCACACCGGGAACCAATCATGTGTCTTGTCTGAGTGCCCGTGGGTGTGCACAAAGCCTCTGAGAGAGTTTCTCTCTTTGTCTGGCAGCCCTAGGAAACAGTTTCTCTTACATCACGATGAAGCAACGCTGCTTTCCGCAATACGGCTGCCGATATGGCGGTGTTTTTGGATTTTTATTTTTCAATTAATATTTTGAAAAATCTGCGATGCACTGAGGCCGCAAAACTTGAACCGCGAAGTGGCGAGGGATTACTGTATTAAGTATTTTTTTTATAGTAAGATAATTATAATGTCAGTGATAAATGTAAATATTTAATAACAATAATTATTATTATTATTGTAGTCATTAAATGGTGCATTTTTTCCATGTGTAAGGATTACAGTTTTATACGCTTTACTTTGTACCTAACAACAACCCATTGAACAACCTTCAAATGCTTATTTCTGTATTTTACAGCTAATTGTTCAAAACCCCACAGTGCAGCAGGTCACTGATGGTACCTGTAACTCTAGCGGCTTGAGGTTCAATGAGGCTGTTTGTTACCCAACTCTCTCTGAGGTGTGAAGAACCATGAACATTTCTTTTTTCACCATGGCAGAGCCACATATAAACACCATCCAATAAGCACCGCATCAAAGCACAGTGTGAGCTTTCATTGGATTGGTTAGATCCTCCACCTCTGTTTATTTGTATTTTTGTTCCACGGATTGATGCTTGACGGCTCTGCGTTTCTGCTGGATTATCAGATGCCCCTCCACATCTGATGTGCTTTTTCTTGTTATTTTAGCTATCAGCCTACGTTTTTGTCACACCCTTCCTGTACCTTGCCTTTTGTTACAGCCAAATCAAAAAGACAATTTTTTCCGAAGCCACAAATTTGCAGTATTTTCCTTTGTAGTTATCCCCCATGTTTTTTCTTCCCTCCTTCATCTTGAGCTGCCATTCAGTCATTTATAAGAAGCTCCATTAAAAATGCATTCAAAGGAAAATTGCATGTTTTGTCGCACTGGCCTGCGTTAGATTGAATGCGTTCCTTATGTAGGAGAGGCAGTCATGTACAGAACAATTCATTGTGCTTTTTACCTCACAGCAAGAACAACAATAATACATTTAATGTTATCTCGGCACCTGGGAGAGTGCAATTATATGTGGTGGTGACGAGTGAGTCCCGTCCAGCGGCGCTTGGGGCTTTGGCGCAGCCGGCAGCTAAATGTTTAGATTCATTAGTGGCTCACTGCTGTCTGTCACAATGACGGATGCTGTTTTCACTTGGCACCGCATCTCACTAAACAAACGGGAATGTGCTGAATGCAGATTTAAGTAATTATCGTGCTCTGTTGTGTTGTATTTCTTTTTTCTTTTCTTTTTATGGGAAATGGTTTTGACATAGTATTAGGCTTGTTTGAGAGAGTTTGAGGTTTCTTATTTAGAGCCACTGTAGAGTTGGTTTCTTTTTCCAGCATCTTATTCCTCTTCATCCTGTATGTCATTGCTTGGATTTTCCTTTTCCTCCCAATAATCTCAAAGTAAAAATTTGCTCGTAGGCTTGCTCGTATCTCGGAATACTCGCATGTCGAGATGCTCGTATCTCAAGGTATTACTGTATTTAAATTAATATCTTAACGTATGCGGTAATACAATAAAAATAAATAAATTATATTTTATTATGTAATGTGATTAATGGTTTCATTATAAATATAATTATTATCTCTAAAGTCAAGGTTTAATTAGCGTGAACAAAACGGAAAAAGACATTAGTCTCAAAATATATTCAATAATTTAATAAATTCTTATGTGCTACTCAAATCTACAACATTTTAAAAAGCATTAAGGATTAATCAAATAAGCACAGAATAAATTTTGCACTGCTGCCCATGATCTCGTCAAGGATCAGCCAAAAAATCATCAGAAGCAAACGTTTCGAAAAGCGCTGCGGTAAGTTTCCTTTCAAGAGAGCTTACGCTGCGTCAAGCGCTATAGGTACCCTTCTGGGTCATTGTGTCATGAAGCACATGTGTAATCTAACTAATCGTGTGAAGGGACGTCAGAGGTGGATGACGTCATGAAGCAGGAAACTCTAAAGGCATGCCATGTCAAACAGCCGGCAGCTTCTGTATCTTCAGTAGCGATTTGTGTGATTGTCTTATTTATTGTCTTCTGTCTATACGCATGTCCTGGGGTTAGTTGTTTAGTAGCGGAGCATGCACGGCCAGCGCTTGAGAGCCTTGGCTTTGTGCATTGTACTTTTATAAAGACACTCTGCTCCTGCTTGGCGCTCTTCAAGGAGAGCACCAAGGCTCATTGGCTACTCTTGGCTTGGGTTCCACTGTGGCTGAGGCTCTTTAGGACTGTAAAAAAAAGAACTATTGGAGGAGTTTACCCGGTGGATCGGAGATCTTCTCTTAGTGTTTAGAAGCACGCTATGCGGTTCCTTCTGCCCAGGGAGAGGTACCAGTGTTGCAATCATCCAGTTCTGAGGGGCTGGATGTTGTCAGCGTAGAAGCTGAAGATGATGATTCATCACGTCACTCTCTAGCTTGCACTGGTCCCGCTGTGGTTGAGACTTAGTAGCAATCCAGATCTTAAAAAATTAAGATTGAGACTGTTTGAGACAGACCAGAGACTGTTAGGTCTGGTGGCAGCAGCGTCCAACGGTCTTCCCTTTGGCCTGCCCACATATGTGACCCATTCACTGGGGACTGAGGACCAGGAGGTTTTCCCCAAGGGACAACCCTTCTTCGCATGATCAAGGTCATGCAGTGATGCTTGCGTGCCCCGACTATGTGGAAGAAACCATGGTTCCTTTCCCAGTGTCCTTTCCCAAGCTCTTTGTCATTGCATAATGCTAACAACAGATGTGTCCCTCATGGGCTGGGGAGCGGTCCTAGTTGGAGACTCAGCTCAGGTCCCACCATGTGCTTGTCCAGTAAGACAACACATCGGTGGTCGCCTACAGAATCACCAGGGGGGTTTGTGCTAGCGACCATTTTCAAGTGGTGCCCCATATCCTCCTGTGGTCCTATTACTCAGAGCAGCTTACACTTTTGGGTATCAAAATCAGGGAGCAGACATTCTGTTGAGGCAGGAGCCGAGGCCCGAGGTGGTGGAGCAAATATGAAACGGTTCAGTCTTGGCCGAGGCTACGTCTGTCCGCATTTCCCCAAGTGTTCACTAGGACATGGTCCGTCTCAACTTGATTGCTCCGCTGTACCGGGCAGAGGTGTTTTTTTTATTTTTATCTAGTGTCCCTCCTCAACCATCCTTGAAACCATTCTCCACTCCAGTGTCTCGCTTCAGGGAACTAAGTATGAACTTACAACGTAACTGAGAATTTTTTGTGCCATCTAGTGGTTTAGAGGAAAATATAATCAAAGGAGCCTTTAACCCCGGTGTGCCTTTAGCCCTACAACACAAATTAATTTGGTGCTGCTTTTGAGTAGGTTTTCCCAATTATATTTATTTTTCTACATTTATTTTTCTTTTTTGTTTGTTTTGTTAGAGATAATGATCCTTTAACAGGTATGAAATGACATGAGGGTAAACAATGACCGGATAAAAAAAAAATCTGCTGTCTTTCTATATTTAAGCCCTAGAGATGAGATCAACTGTATCATGGTGTGTGCTTCTGTTTGTACTCATACCTGTGTCTGTATAGCATCAAACAGCGGGCCCATGTCTAGTCCACATAACCGGTCTAAATCTCCCTGCATGCTTTAATTGGTTGTTTGCTGTTCCATTTACAGTGGCTGAAAGTAGATGTACTTGTGTGACTGTGTCATGGTGTATTTGTTTTAGTTGATCAAAAGAATAATACTAAATCTAGATAAATTTAGTAAATGGTGGTTAAAAAAAGGAGAAGCAAACCTTTGGCACAGTTTGGTATGCTTGTCGATCTATATGAGGCTCTTCTTTGAGTTGACATGCCAGGACTTTCCATTCACACAGATGATGGATCTTGATCATAGCCTGTCAAAGTGAAACACCTGGAAAAAGGATGTGTGTAACGTTATATGTGTAGATCAACATAAAAGAATGCAACAGGATATTCCTTGAGAGATAATATACAGTAAGAAGACTGCTTAGCTTTTTATTTCTCTCTACTTTATGGTGATGATTTCCAGCTGTTGCAGTTTCTGCATTATTATCATCATCACAAGCCATCATATGCAATTCAATTCATTTTTTTAAAGGTATAGTTCACCCAAAAAAGAGTATTGTCATCATTTATACATGTTTGGAACAAATAAATGTCCAGTTCTCCATTTCTTGAACATAATTTTCAGACTGATTCAATTGATTCATTAAAATTGTTCCACGCATTCTCATGAATGAAAGATGGACAGCTAAGATCATGATTTATAGTGAACGATGATTTAAATTAAAGTCAGTTTCTCGCACAATTCTATCCAATCTTTCTAGTCACTATTTTTATTTCACTGAAGACAGTTATACATGTTTGAAATTACAATAATAATGAAACATTTTTAGTTAAGTTATCCCTTAAAATATTTAGGCTAATTTAAAAATGTTTAAGCTACCAGTATAGTTGTAACATTTTGCTGTGTTTAAATCCATTTCATCTGCTTCCACAGATTTTCTTCTCAAAATCAGGGCAGAGATGTGTTAAAGAAAAGACAGCATGTTCCCTCTGGCCTTTCTAAAAAGTGGCTTCCATTCATTCTCCATGTTTTCTTTAGCACCATTCACCCGAAGGCATGCCTTATTCTGTCAAGCTATGACATTTAGTCTCCCGTTCAAGTTAAACGTAATTCTAAACTCAACCACCTCACTCCTTTTTTTTAAACACTTTTTGACGCCTTTCACCATGTTTCACCATGTCTGATGGGTACTCGAATCAAACTTTTGTAGAAGTTGTTGTTGTCGCTTGTTTAATTGGCTCATCGGTGAGGATTGGCACGCACTTACTAGCAGCTCCTCCTGGGGTGGCAGAGGAACATATGCCATCTTATCTGTCAGTGTTACTATCTCTTAGTGTGGTGTGCAATACAAACATCCTACTCATCCTTATAGACCTCTGCTTGTTCCACATCGTGTTTTTTCTTTCTTTCTGGAGACCTCAATGCATGTCTCAGCAAGAGAGAAATCAGTTTGTGTTGAATGTTCAGTCTTGGTAATTTTAGGTTTTTTTATCTCCAGGGTGAGACAGTGAAGGTAGTGATGAGAACTCATAGTTTTCCAGTATGTTTTGAAAGCCATAAAGTTTTCTGCTCTGCAAATGCACAGTAAATATGAGTGAAATATGACGGACAGTTTAACTTGACAATGCATCAATTGAAAGAAAACGGAAGGTTAGATTATTTAATTAATTCTATATAATTTATTATTATATTTAAGTTTATTTAATATTTTATTAATGAATACATTTTATATTACAATAATAATGATAAAAAATATTGTGATTTTTTTTAAGATGAATCATTTTTATTTTGCATGATGATGATGATAATTACATTTTATTATACATTTCGATTACATTTGAAAAATGTATATATTTATTAAAATAGTATTTCTTTTTTTTAAATAAAAATAGCAAATAATACTTATAACATCAACAGTTAATCAACATTATTGTTGTAATTAAGCTATAATAATATTTTAATATTACATGATTTATTATTATTTTGATTATTATTATGTAATATTAATTACAATAACAATGTAATAATATTGTTGTAATGATAAAGTATTCAAACTAATTAATGATAGTAATAAAAACTAATAATAATAATAATTTTTCACAGTGTCAGAGATGTAATTACTGTGTTTGCTTTTGTATGGCAAACTAGACTGTTTTGTTATTCTGTACATAGCTCAAAGCAATAGGTAATGCTTTAGGAATGAAATAATCCACATTTTCCTCATTTTTGGTCATCAGAGTTCCACATTTGGCACCATTTATTGACTAATTGGTGTAAATGTTTACCACAAAAGCTTTCGATTACCTCACCAACCTGCCTCTTCTCGTAAAACAGTCACCACAGATCTATGATTACCACATTTTAATTACATTAAGTCATACTTAATTACTCGAGGAGACAGATTGTGTTATTAAAATCTATAAATAAAGAAGACATTGAAGAGCAAGAAAATGTTCAAGGTCGCAGGTACCTGTTTGTTTTTTCCCCCATAGTTTTTTTTATGGCAGGTGTCGAGGAAACTGGCCAGAATAGCCCTTCCCTTTGCAAAAGTTGCATAGAGCACCTACTGCCATCTGGTGGATGCAGAGGATTTTGCTTTAATTGCATGTGTGTTTTTTGTGTGGTTTTTTTTTGCATTCATTCTCAGGTTAGACCTCTACATACATTGCATTGAAACTGAATCCGTGTGTACTGAACCCCCAAAACCCCAGATAAACTGAGTTTAGTGAAAGATGGATTATTAAACAACTATTTATTGCATGTATTTACTTTTACATGTTTGGTGACATTCCCGAGTGACATGAGAAAGTAGGCTATAGAGAATTCTCCTAGTAATATATGGCAAAATATTGCTAATAATCCTAAAATATGAAAGATGTTTTATAAATCTTGCTTATTTGTAACATATCAGGTGGTTTCGATGTGGCTGTGAGAGGATGCATGCTGTTTCGAAAATTTAAGCTATACCACCTTCACACATGTCTGAGATTACACAGTTTACATTAACACTTAGTTATCAAGTTTAGCCCCCCCCCAATAGATGACGCATTGGCAGCAAAGGTTCCATGAAAGACCTTTAACTTTAAAGGAAACTTTCCATTGTACAAAAGGTTCTTTAGAGTAGATAAACTGATTTATTCTTTTGAGAATGGTTTACTCACAGGTTCTTTGAGCTCTTCTATCGGAGCACTTCAAAACCATCAGCTCTGGAACCTTTATTTTTAAGAGTGCACATACTGTTGATGTTTTCATTTTCTCTGAGATTACCTTGCAAATGATAGGGCATTTTGCTGTACTTCATCTCCATCAGCCAAACTGTGTTTGCAGGTTTATCCACAAGAGGGTGCAGCTGCACCAACACTGATAGTCACCACTTATTAGCAGCTGTATTGATGTTTTAGGTACAGTACATGACAACACAAACCTAAATCCTGTGGAGGTCAACCTACAGATCATAATCTATACTGCAGCCCACACACATACTCTGAGAGATCATTACGTAGATGTATAACTGTATTCAGTTGCTTCATGTAGCAAGTGCCCCATTGATTGCATGTCTCTTTATGGTTGACGGATGGTACAATACCGTACATGGTGGTTAGGAGATCAGCCTGATTGTGTTGAGCGAATGATGAGCGATGACCCTAGAGGTCACCATGGCTGAGATGTGAAGATGAGCTCACAGTAAAAGACTGTTTAACATTCAGCTGGAGAAAAGGCGAGGGCTTGAGGTTCACCCCTCCACCCGGCTTGTTGTTAAGTGGGGGGTCCATCTGGTGCGCAGACATCTATGATCCCTAGTGCTATACATTAATAGAAAATCCTGGCCCCTGTCCATAATTTGCCCTCTTGATTTCTCTCCTCCCTCCCTCTTCTCTCATATCTGCTCCCCTGCTTAAATGCACACATCACTACTGTTTCCTCTGATGTGCGAGAGGAGGCTCCAGGGGGTCTGCTCAAATGGGGCTGAGGTCTCCATTAGATTGCCTGACGGATCCAGGCTTTCGGCAGCAGACAGGCGTGAGGGAATTGCTCACCCTGACCCCGATCCACCCCCAACAACATCAACAATTCGTCACCAAAAACCACCGCCCAGTTCCTCCTCCCAGCCCAGCTACAAAAACTGGGTTGGAAGACACTCCCAGCACTTGTGCGTTGCAATTACGTTGCGATAATGTTTTTGTCTAACTTTTAAAAACTACCGGTACATGTTTATTTGCCCCAGAAACAGTGCAAATAATGGTGTCCTGTAGTCTTTTTGTGACGTTTTTGTATATTTTATTATATCCAACCTAGCAATATTTTTGGTATCGCAATAATGTTTTTGTGTGTGAGTGTTTACTAATAATAAACATTAGTGAGTCATACGTTTCAGTTATGAAATATGTTGTTTTTTATGTTTATGTAAAACCAATTTTCCATTATGATTGCAAATTATATAGTTGGCATGTAGTTTAATATTACTGGCCATTAAACAAACCAAACCTCAAAAACATACTAGTCTTTTTGTAGTTATATTGACAAAACATTTGTTTAGATGTTTGTTTTGAGTCTATTTCAACATTTTAGTTAGTGATATTTCAGATGTTATTGCAACAGAATTCTTTCCTTGTTTCAACATTGCTGTTTTGTTCTACAATTTATGGTATGTGTTTTGCACAGCATTACATTTATATATTTTTATTATAGGTCTGGTTGCTAGAGCTATAAAACATTTTTCTGAAATATAACCTACCAGCAACCAAGATGTAATGTTGTGAAATATTTTTGTGCAATGCTGGTTGCAGAGGATAGATAGCTGGGTCAAAGCTCTTCACATTATACAGTACATTCTGTTTCTGTTGTGAGGCCATGAAAGGTAGTATTTCAGTGAGTGTGACTAATACTGAGGCTGTTTTTTGTGACGCTGTAAATGTGTAAAAGATATCATCACTTCACTATCATCACACAAATATAGCGTTTGAAGGAAGGAGCCCTGCTGCGAGTGAGCGTACAGTAAAAATAATAGAGGCGTGTGGATTTGCCGCTTAAGATCCTGTTAGTTACCCCACACCCACCCCCGCTTGCACTTCATAATCTCAATCAGCGTTATGACACTGATTAATTCTGCTGTTGACATATTTCTGGCTGTCATGCTGACTTACCCATCGTAGTTGTTAATGCTAGCGATCTTGTAGGTGTCAAAAAGCAGAATGAATGGGAAGCATGACAGATATGAATAGTGATACGCATGAATCATTTGCTTTATTGGAATTAGCCCAATAGATATCCCAATTGAAGGGATAGTGCATCCAATAATAAAATAAGTAATCATCATCATTTATTGACTCTTATGTACGGAGCTCCATTCGTGGCATGCGGATAAGATGTATATCGTGGCCACAATTTATGAATTAATTCCCACGATTTACTAATATGTCAGCATGTTTAACTAATTAATTCCCTCGTTTTAAGCAAGTCATGCGCATTATATATATTATATATATATATATATATATATATATATATATATATATATATATATGCATAATCATGCATGTGTCCGAGTGCTTTGAGAAACTGATTCCTGCTTTCCACAGTGTGCACTAAAATAAAATGCTCCCTTGTTTTTGTTAAATCAAAATGATGGAGTGCATCAGTACAATATGGCCATGATTGACTAAATCTATTAGACAATTTATTAGATTGTGCACATAGTAAAAAGAGAGAACAAATTATGTAGTTGCAAGATTGACTTAAAATGAGGGAATGAATTATATAGTGTGCAAGATTTAGTAAAATGAGATTACAAAATATTATATAGCATACGAGATTTACTTAAAACAAGCGAACAAGTTAGTAAATGTATGTGTGTCCTCATTCATTGATAATCTTCCTCTCTAGTGAGCTGGTAACCGCTGCAACCAAATCAGGGAGTAGCAGGGTTGATTTGAGATTTCAGCAGATTCGCTGAAAAGATCTGATTCAGATGACTTTGATTCATGAATCAAATGTTGCCACTTCAGTGAATTGTACAGCATCATTTTGGTTTGTTTCTCATGTGAAGTTATCAAATGGCTTTAGGAGATTTGGAATATTGTTAAATTATATGAACCACTTTGAAAGCTTCAATCCCCGTTCATTGAAATATGAGGAGCGCGTGTGTGTGTGTGCGCAATACTTTTCAGAACTGTGTCCGAGCGAAATGACTGTGTTATGAGCAAATGTGTTTATGTGTGTTGTGACTGCGTTTACGCTGTGAGGGAAATTGTGTTTACAATGTTGGAGAATATAATTAAAGGTTTGTATCGAGAATCGAAGGTGGTTTTTATCGTATACTGGTAAATCTTGCACTGGCTGTCAGAGTGGTTGATGACTGCCCAGATTACGAACTTTATAGATGGGTTTCACACTCTTCTCAAACATGTAAAGAGCCCAAGTACAAAAAAAAAAAAAAAAAGACTCAGACAAACATAACAAATAAAAGAAGAAAAATAGAAACAGTAGATTATGCTATATAACAGTCAGCGGTAGAGCGGCCATCTCTCTCCTCAAAAACACTCTCCTCATCGGTCCGCACGCGCTCACACCAGAACAGCGCGCACAGAACTACATTCGCCGTCTTAAAGGTATATTCCCAACATAAACACAAAGTAGCCGTTACAATCTCTGCTGTTAGTTGGTGCACATATGCCTTTTGTTGTTAGCAAACATGTACAGTGGATGTACATTTTTATAGCATGCCGATCACTTTATCAAACAAATCGCCATATTGGCTGTTGGTTATCTCGATCATCAGTTATCTCAACGCTTTTTTGCAACCCCCGAGGCCGTCGACAAAACCGGGTTCCAGTGTATATCCAACGTTCAGTGATTTAAACCCTATGAAAATGTCAATTTAAACCAGCATGCTAATATTGTGTCTTAGACAGTGACAGCCATAGACATTAAACAAAACCTGTTTGTGCTTTTTAGCTTTTGACGGCTTTTGTCAGGGATGGGAAATCTGCTCATTCTACATCTCAATTTATTTAGGCGTGTTCTCCCATTATCATACATCAAACCCTAATCCACTGTGAAACAAATTGGATAAATTGTTTTGAGTTTTTATTTTTATTTTTTTTAATGTAGAATGGATGATGTCACTGTCCCTCACGGCAAGCAGTTGCACAAAAAACAGGGGCAAAAAATGAGTTTGCCTGGCTTATTGATAAGGAAAATGCTCCAGATCCAGATAAAGAGCACCACAAACTATAAGCATTCCAACAAAAAGCTTGGAACTGAATTAGAGGGCTTCACTCTTAATTTATCTATCACTTAATTTAATTTTTAATTCTTTAATAGAATGAGATGTAACAAAGCAATATTGTTATCACATTCTCTCATTAATTATGTGCACTCCGGGCTAAACAATTATGTGCACTCACCACATACTGTTCTGTTCCTGCAGTGAGAATAATAAAAAGAGCCTTTCGGGGTGGTAATGACACGCTGGTCTTAAGACGAAGGAAAATAGAGGATGAGGAAGACTGAATTCAACAGGATGTCCATTAAGAACCTGTTTTGATATGCGTTTAGGAGCAGGGCTGATGGAGTTAATTGGTACTTTTGAATGTACTGTCATACGGCGCTGTAATTGGCTTCCAGAGGATGGAGGCGAGCTGAAGGGGGAGGAGGGGGGTGAGCTGTTGGGTGGGCATTTAACACTGCACTGCCCCTCTGAGGGCTTGAGAGAAAGGAGCTTCATCAGCATAGCACATTAAACATTTACACTAACCCATAAACACTGGCTGGCCTCATTACTTCTATCAGTAACAGCAAGTCCTGAACACACAGCATCATCATCATTTGGGTGCGATAGTGGGCGGCAGACAAAGACGAGCTGGCCTCAGGAAAATGAGGGGCATCATGGATGTTTTCATCTGCGCTCCCTCTAGAATGAGATTAATCTACTTTAGTCACAAAGAAGAATCCCTTTAGACTAAAGGGCCACTTTAAAGTCCTACTTTAAAACGTATTTACCTATATTTATATTAAATGTAATTAAATATATATTTACACTGCTATTCAGAATTTTCCAGTCATTTCCGTTTTTTTGAAAAGGTGTCTTATGCTCACCAAGGCTGCATTTATTTGATCAAAAGTACAGCAGAAATATCATGAAATATTACATTTAAATGAAGTGTTTTCTATTTGAATATATTTGTAAATGTAATTCACTTCTGCAGCCAGTCACATGATCCTTCAGAAATCATTATTTTACTCCGATTTGATGCTCAAGAAGCATTTTCTTATTTTCACAGTGAAAAATGTTTTTTGTGGACAACGTGATGCACTTATTTCAAAATGATTAGTTCAGATTACTAATAAAGATTTCATTTGAAATAGATTTTAAGTCTTTACTGTCACTTTTTATTTATCTAATGAATACTTTGAGTATTACATTTGGCAGACACTTTTATCCAAAGCGACTTTGCATTCAATGGACACATTGACATTCTAACCAGTTCTCGCTTTCTCTGGGAATCGAACCCATGACCTTGGTGTTGCACGAACACCATGCTCTACTGTTTGAGCTACAGGAAAGCTATTTATTTATATGTGCATGAATATATCTTATGTTTATAAATGGTAATTTTATTCTATAAATTGTTTTTATTAATTAACCTATAAATTCAAAAAATATTTATATGTAAGATAATTCTCAAATTTATAATATAAAATCAAGGGTCCCACACCCATAATTGGATGTATATACAATGTTTTTTCATAAAGTAATTATAAATATTTAAATGTAAACTAAAATCTAAGATTTTTCATGAGAAAGTAATGCTAGGTGTGACATCAATGCAAAAAAAAAAAACCCTTCAGATTATGTAACTCTTGAGTTAAAAACAGACTCAGAACCCTAATGCATTATAAATATGTTTGGGTAAGCTGCATTTGAAGACACACACACCTGTGATCTCACACAAGATGAATGTTACATTAGTAAAAAAAACAACACATGGCTGGAGTGGATGTAACATCATGCATTAGTTTCCATTATAATCAGAGTAAATTATAGATTTCTGCATGGTGTTGATTTTTCTAAAGAAATCAGCATCTCAAATATGCCTTGGTATA
Source organism: Rhodeus uyekii (assembly GCA_037043235.1). Lineage (NCBI taxonomy): Eukaryota > Metazoa > Chordata > Actinopteri > Cypriniformes > Acheilognathidae > Rhodeus > Rhodeus uyekii. Next base: position 3,907,523 of record JAWRVZ010000034.1, read on the forward strand.
TATGGGGGGAAAAATGACCAGAGGGCCGCACGTTCTAGAACAGACGGTGGAGATTTCCACACCCAATCATGCTGAACCTCATTGAGGAGTGTCACTTTGTACCTCGTGTTAACAAGGATTAGCGTGTGGCCGGTTCTTTGTAATTCTGAGGTATTTAGAATGGGTCAGTTCATCTACAGGTTAATTCTTTTTTTTGGGAATAAGCCGGAACGAAGCGTCGGAGCTGATATGAAAGCGAGGAAAATGAAAATGGGGGTCAGCGCGCAGGACGAGATAGAAAAAAAGAGCTAAGACGGAGAAAGAAACCGACAATGAGGAAACGAGAGGAGGTGGTAGTTTTTCTCTCACTGTCCATCATGGCCCGCTAATGTATGAATGGTGTGATGAAAATTGATTTCCAAGTGAATTATTCCGGGCTCTCAGCCTTTTATAAGACAATAACCTTTACTAAAGTGCCACTGTCTTGAGTAAGATGAGTTCACTTGTTCATTTCGCTACACATTTTCTTTCTTTCCTCCTTTCTTCCTCTCATATTTCACTTTCTGACGGAGTCACTAAATAGACTTTGCAATTATAGGCAGACTGTTTTGATCGATAGAAGTGGAAATGATACCAGAGTGATGGGAAAATTAAGAAATATGAAGAGCTAGAGGAGCATTGTGGGGTGGTGGAAAAGGGGGCGACTATTTTTTCAGAGAATGAGTTGTTGTGGGCAGGTGGTAGACAGAGTGTCAGGTCAACTTATTGATCCACGCATGTGGCCAACAGACGGGTCAGAGTCGCGCCACGGTGGTCTCCCAGTTGTCCGTCCTCTGGCTGGAATGCTGGTGCTTCATCACTGTCAAACTCAGCCTGGTATTTTGACCTGGCAATGGTGAACTGCTCTCCCAAAATGTGCTGGCGTGTGTGTCCTTCATCGCCTCTTCATGTGGGCATGTTTGTGAGGATTTTGGCTCTGGCCTCTGTTTCTCCCTCACTTCCTTTAAGCCCAGCGGAGGATTGGTTTTGGCTGGGTCACTGCCTGGCTACAGATGCATTTTGGCTGGTGTCCATAGTCAGCAGTCTGTGGTCAGCGGTCATCATGCACAATGGAGACGGGACGTCCCCTGTGGGTGTCAGACAGAAACATACACATGGATCCTACCAGCTGGACTGATGGTTCAGTTTCTCTCGGCACTTTTTCTCTCTCCCCCTTGTTTCTTTTAAGTTATCCGTCATTCTCTTTCAAATCTAGTTTGGGTTTCAATCCTTTGTAATTTCACCATTCTGTTCTTCACTCTGCCTCGCTTTCCTGTCTGATTCACCTTTTCTTCTCTCTCCACTCACTCTAATTTTCTCCCTTGAGTCAGTATTTTTTTTTTATCTGTCTGTTTTGTTCTTCCACTCCACACTTTTGATCTCGTCTTCACTTCGCACACGTTCTCAGCTGTCTGTCCAACCCAAGTGTGATTTCTACCACCAGCTCACTGGTACAGATGCCCTGGCTCTGTGCGGGGGGGCTTCCTCGTGGCTATGAGCCAAAATATTGTGGTTAAATAAGCTGTTTTACACTTCATAAAAGCTGTAAGATTTGCAATACACCACTGCGCTAATCAGACAATCACTGATTACGTGTACATTAAGAGTTGGATAGATACCAAAGTTGTCAGCTGATAACTCGGTATGAATGCCAAATCGAAACAAACAGACGTTGATCTTTGAATATATCTGGTAGATAACAGTGATATCCAAATATTTCAGAGCAAAAACATATTGCAATTGAGCAGGGAAATAACACCTGACTGACTGACACAAATCTGAATAATGCCTTTCCTTGTCAAAGTTAAAAAAACTACTGAAAACACACCTCTTCCATGAGCAACTAACATGACACACATACACACCTCACAAAAAAATTTAAAAAATTTTTTTTCCCCATGCTTGTACTACTTGTGTATAGAATGTTTTAAACTTTGTTTTGTAAGCACTCTTATGTACTTTTGTATCCTCAGGACAAATCGCTTCTATACTCCTCAAATTGTAAGTCTCTTTGGATAAAAGCGTCTGCTAAATGAATAAATGTAAATGCCTTGAATGAAAATGTCTTAAAGGTGCAGTAAGCGATTTTTGAAAGACGCTGTTAAAAAGTGTAACTTTAACTAGTTTTCCAGCACTGGAGAGACTTTGCGGGAAGGCCTGAAAGCTTACGTTAAGTTTGCTTTATTCTTGTTACATAAGTAACGTTGGTTTTGCTGTGTTTCACAGAACTAAGATATGCTGTCTTGAATATACACGTGTATCATCTACGCTTGTTTTTTCCCCCTATTATTATTATTATAAGCCTGTAACTAAACCTCTAAACTTCCTCCACCATTGACTCCCAAAGTTTGTCCGAAAAGTGAGATACTCCTACTATTTATTTATTTATTTTTGGTTCCCTTTTTAGTGATCGCATTAAACTCTTAATCTTTTCACATTTTTTACTGTATGTTACTTAAATGATCGTTTTATATAGTGAGCTGTTCATTGAAAACTGTGTTTGTTTTTGGAATGAAAGGGATTACTTTGGCATCGAAGGAGGAGAGGAGTTAAATAACAATTAGACATTCGACCTGATTTATTATAGTAACACAAATTGCTTTCACTTATTGATGATGCAATATGCACGGGCAGCAGGCACAGCAGATTCTGTCATAGTCGTTGCCCTATTATTATTATTATTATTAATATTATTATAGATTAAGCCAATAATAATTATAATTCAGCTGTTAAAATAAATATGCTTAGGTAGTTCAAATGTGCATATATTAAACACTTTTCCATTTTTCAGTATTCCAAATCAATAGTTTTTTGTTGTCGCTCCAGTTAACATAATAGCTTATTATATGCGCTGTATTTGGATGCCAGAGTTATCAACAGCATCTAAAATGCTAGTTCAGACTCATAACCCCAAAGCTTATTGAGTGTAGGAAAAATGAACCTGAAATTCGTAACCAGTGTGAAAGTGTCCCTAGGGATGCATCGTTTTGTTTTAAGATTGTGTTCAATGCAAATAGGCCTTCCTAGTTGGGAAGACATATTACACTACTGTGGTATAAAAATTGGGTCCAGGAGTGAGTGTAGGGCTCCAAAGGAAAGTCAAGGCTACCGAACACCTCTAAATCACCATTCCGTAATGACTCTAATGATCTTCTTCTTCAGTGTGCGGTCGATCGATGTGCCTCTTTTCTTGTGCTTCTGTTTTTTTTATGCAAGCCATCCATGCGATCAGCATGTAATTCTATTTCTCTGAGCCTCAGAGATTGTGTGTCACAAACAACCTCGGAATGAATGAGATCATCCAGTGTTCCATGTGTGTGACAGTGGATCTTTTTGAAGAGTGTCACATGGCAACGGCCCTCCTGATCACTGGGACATGGAGCCAATTTGTTGCCTGGTGAGGTGAGTCACATGACTCCAGCTCTCTCCTGAGGGAGCTGGGGGTGGGGTGGTACTTGGGTCAGATAGCCAAATGTAGGAATGATTGTCAGTAAGGGGGGTTTATGGATCCATTAGCAGCCTACACAAGATGCAATTGGGTGGTGGTGGTGGTGGGGGGGATCTTGAGTATCCTCAATCCTAGTGCTCACACGTTCACAATGTTCCCTCTAATCAGAAAATGCAATGAAGCCATCACACAGGAGGGCAGCAGATGTAATTGGCAGGAAATAGGCGAAGCTGTGTTGGTGAATGAATGCCTGGAAGGGGGGGGGGGGGGGAGTACTGATGGGTGCTGCGTTGTTGCAGCTGACCCATGGCCCCTGGGTTGCTCATTAAAACATGGAGGCTTCGGTCAAAGGAAGACAAACTCTTCCTCTATCCGTGCAACACCCTCATTGCAAGCACAGACCTGTGAATACATTTGATGGGTCAAAGAAGGCAAAATTGACTTGCTTGCACAAACCAAGCCTGGTTTTTCATCAGAGCAGTGATGGAACGGACACGGTTTCTAAAAGGAAGCTGTTGCAGAGTATTGGCGTAAGGCTATTGTGAGGCAGAGCTCAGCAGTCAGTTGGTTTGTGGAGTCCTTGCACGTCTGCATGAGACTGTCAGACATGATGTCTGATGAGGTTAGCCTAGTGTTTCGCACCAGATTTGATTACTTGTTTCACTCTTGAGTTAAAACACCATTTTTAAACATTGTACTTTTGGGTAATGGATATTGGTTATTTATTTAGATTAGTTGACATTTTGAATCATTAATTGTTCATGCTCTTTTGCATTATCTTTACGTTTAGATTATTTATGCCTTTATCTAAGTGCTAAATTAAAGTTAATTTGAAAACACTAATAATTTAATATCACTGTTATGTTTTTAAATTTTTCATTCTATACATTATAATGTCTTGAATCCTAAGTTCACTTTTGAAATAAGAAATTTTAGTTCCCTTTAGAAGGAACTTGCACTGTGTCAAAGACGCTGTGTGATTGCGCTATGAAATCAAATCGATGGACATCAGAGGCATATGTTGTTATGAACCAGGAAACTATAAGAGGTATGCCAAACAAAGTATCAAGTGTCTTCAGTATCACTATGTCTGAATCGTTTGTCTTATTTGGTGGTGTTTGTCTACCATCTGAGAATAAAAAAATAAATATGGAGAGCAGCATTTTAGGTTGTGTGTTCCTCCCTACATCACATTGAGGCTACACATGATCTTTGTGTTGTTTGTTTGGGAGCAGAGCGCTCACAGTTAGCGCTTGAGGGCGCTGGCTGTATATGTTATTAAATCATGGACCCTCTGCTCCCACCTGGCAGTCGTCGGCACGATTCCCGTTGTTGCCGAAGCATGGTGGCAATTTGTGTCTTGGAGGTGGTAGCAAATAGATCAGAGAGGTTAAAGACGTCCTTTTCTCTGCCCTCAACTGCCAGATCCAGTGTTTGTTTTCCCTGGGTTTAGAAGCACCCTCGATGGTTACTTCTGCACAGGTGGTGGCGCCGATGCTGCAATTATCCAGCTCTGAGGAGTTGGATCCTGCTGGCACCGAAGCTGAAGATGAAGGGTTGGCACTTCATTCGCCAGCCTAAAAGTTGTGACTCGTACTTGCCTGTTAAACATGAGACTGGAAAGCTGTGAAGCAAGAGTCTCAGTCCATAAATACAGTTAGATAGTCCTCAAGAGCACAAAATTTGTTTAAATTTGTTTTTCCCGATCTCCACACAGAGTTGCCACAATTGTTGAAGAAACCGTCCTTCTACCGACTTTACAGTGCATAATCACACATTCCTCATTAGTAGACCATAAGAGCACATTAGGAGACCTGAAGGTTGAGGGTGAATGTCATTTTCATTACCAAAAAAATATATTAGTTTCAGGAAGCCACCAAGAGAGAGGCTGGTTCCTTTTGTAGAATTTCTGTCAGTGTGGAAGCTTCCTGCAGATGATCAAAAAGGGCTATTCAAGGGTCTCTCCCGCCCAGATTATGTGGGTTCTACCTTCAGTGGTGGCTCCCGAGCAGGCTCTGGTTATGGTACAAGAGGTTAAAGCTCTGCTGAGGAAACGCCATGAATGTGTACCTCTCCCTGACAAAGAAACATATCTACAGCCGGTAATTTATTGTTACAAAGAAGGATGGTGGTGTGGAGTTGCTCAATCATGCTGCTCAGATTCAAAATGTTAACCTTGAGGCAGATTGTATCACAGATCAGGTCAGAGGACTAATTTGTTATGATTGATCTCAAGGATCCATGCTCTGGATATCCATCCTCCCAAAAACACAGGAAGTTCCTGATATTTTCGGGAGCAAGGAGTACCAATATCTGGTTATTCCCTTCGGTCTTGCTGATCACCTTGCACTTTTACTGAATACATGGACACAGCGCTAGCACATTGCGTCTTTAAGTCATACGCTTCCTAAACTACTTCAATGAGTGTTGATATTAGCTCAGTTGCAGCAGTTAGTGGTTTGGCATTGAGATTTCGATCTCGCTCACTTGAAAATGTTGGGGTTGAACGCAAAAGAAGAGTGTGCTTTCTTCAGTACATTGGACCACTTTTCAAGGCGTGATATGGGATTCGGTTACAATGTGCTTCTTTCCAGGCATACATCACATCCATCAGCTGTAAACTAAATCTAGGCCAGTAATTGTTGGGTCTGATGGCAGTAGCGTCCAATGGCATCCCTTTTGGTCTATTGTATATGAGGCCCCTTGCAGTAGTAGCTTAGGACCAGAGGGTTTGCCCAAGAGGCAATACTTTTCGCAGGATCAAGATCACCCGGCAATGCTTATGTGCCTTGGCCATATGGAAGAAGACCTTTCCCAAGTTCCTGTGCTGGTAGCTCCTTGTCGTTGCAAAATGCTAACGGCGGATGCTTCCCTCAGCTTGAAGCCTGTGGAGAGGACACCATCTCTCTTGGCACTGTCTGGAGAGTTGAACTTCTCACAGTGATGGAAATATCAGAGAATCTGATCTCGAAATGTCGTTGAAGTTTCAAAAGAGAAGGGAACAATACTACTACTCTTGTAATTATGCTGTTAAAATTTATAAAATCTTGATTTGAGAGTGAATGATTTTTTTGTTAATGATTCATTGCTGTTTCAGCATGATTTAACTCAAAACACTTTTTTAAAGGGGTCATGTGAAGCTTTTTTAAAAGTTCATTATTTTGTTTATTGATTGTTATAGAATAGGTTAATATACTTTAGTGCTAAAGAAACACGTTATTTTTCACATACTGTACGTTACTGCAGTTACCACTATTCCCATTCTGCTTGAAACATCTGATTTCTAAAAAGCCCCTCCTTCTGAAAAGTCCAGAGTTATCTGATTGGCCAGTTGACCCAGTGCATTGTGATTAGCCAACTCAAGTGTGTGTCGGAAATGTGATTCCCCTTACCATAATCGAAATACTCAGCTTCCAAGACTTCTAAAACAATTGTAAACACACAGTTAATAATGTTAATGCTTTCAGTCTGAGCCAGAGTAAGATTCTGAAAATACGGATGATCAAGCAGATAACCCAGAACTAACTTGGAAAGCACAACTTTTCACAGTGGTACATTTCTTGATTTTAACTTTCAGATTTGATGTTATAACAGTTTAGTTTGTCTTCACTGTAACAATTCTCCAAATATCTCTCTTTTTTTAGGTGTGTATTGCCAGTGTTGTACTCTCTCAGGTTCAGGAAGCTGTCTTCTGTAAAATGTGCTGTGAACAAGCTACCTTTCTAGTTGTATTGCTCAGGAACAGTGTTAAAAATAAATCTTGACCACTAATTCCCAATTTCATCTGTGGATTGCCAAACAAAGGAATTTTGTTTTCACCTCTAAACCCAAAGCGTCTGCAACAACATCACAATACACTAAACCCTCGTCTTTAAGGTGTTTTAGGCAGGTCTGGAGCAGCTTTCTCTGTAAGACAGAAAAAATCCCTTGTCAGAGACTATATGAGCTTTATAACAAACAGATACATTACACACTTAAGGAAAACACTAAAAACCATCATATGAACCTTTTAAATTAAGTAAATGATTCATGACTGATTCAGATTGATTCAAAATGACGTGTAGTGTTAAAGCACCCTTGGTTTCTTTCTACCTTACTCAATGTTTTCCTTCAGTCTTGTTTCTCCAGCAGCGTGCTTACGTTTGCTGATTACATGCAGAACAAATGTTTGCATTGGCCAAGACTCATAGCATTGTTATTTTTCTCTCTTACAATCTCTCCTCCTCGTCTTCCGTCACTATCTGCCTATTTCCTCAGGGTCTGGATAGAATCTTGAACGAAATGATTCGTCCACGGTTGTTATTGTGGTCACTTTTTGTTTTGTTTGCAGGTGAATAATGAATGAGGCATCTGCTATGTTTAAACGCACAGCAATCATTGTCATAAGCATCCAAAAAGCAGCTGTGTGGGTGTGTGTGTGTGTTTTTTTCTTTCCCCATAGTGGATCAAATTCTCAGATGATTTAGTCTGTTGTGTTTTGCAAGCTGGAGAATTAAAAGCAGGAGAAATGCACACAACGTTAGAGTGAATATATTTAAAATGCAATGCTTTTATTAACTGGCAGCCACTAGGTGTTGTCCCCCCCCCCCCCCCCCCCCCCTCCAAAGTGCTAGCCACATTTAGCTTTTGAAGAGTTCTTGAAAAGAAAAGAAAGGCGGCAGAGTCTTTCTGTTTCGAGTCTCTCCGACTGCTGACAGATGATGGCACAACCCCGTTTCACATGACTCTGGAACACCTGTGTCAGAACGACCCCGTGATCCCTGGCTGGGGAGGCGCGTGCGGCTCCAGTGTAGCAAGTGATTTGATGGGGGACTCAACGCTGTTATACCAAAAAAAACGAACAATTCTGCCCTGTCTTCTTATACACATAGTGCCTGATTGCAGATACACAGCTGCATAAAGCTTCTCCCACATTTGACAGTTACTCTCTGAAATCTGTCTGATTGATGTTAGAAAGGATGAAAAGGCTGTTTTGTGGAATCCGGTTTTGCAAGGCTCTTGATTTGAAATATAAATAATTGAAGCTCCTTTTTCTACTCGGATGGCTCGCAAGAAATGAGGATGTATGCCAATTAAGATTCCCTTCTGCCCTCCAAGACGATCCAGCACGAAGGAGAAAAAGCTAAAAGATGGAAGAATGAAAGGGTGAAGAGAAAGAGTTCATTACTGTAAATGCAAATGAAACGGTCCCTGCGTATAATAGCTTGTCACTGTCAGAATTGATAAGAGGAAAAGCTTCGTTTTGTGCGTGTGCATATTTTTGAGCGTGCCGACACAGTGTGTTCGAAATGGAGCTATATAATGGTAGAATATAAGCTGTAGAGGTTATAAAGTATTATTCAAATGCCTTAATGGTAATACTTCATAAGAGCTGGTCTCTATATAGCATGATTTTCATATTTTGTTCAAGCTTTTTAGGCCACCACAAGGAGATGTAATATTCATAACAGCCAACTGTGAAATATTCTGCAAACATAAAACACTAGAGATATTATTTTTCCACATTTAAACCCAAAACTTTCTGAAATACTGTAAAATGCTTTTGAGAACCGATTTCACATTGCTAGACTGTGTGTGTGGATGTTTGTGCGTGTGTGTGTGGTAATATGCAATTATAATAAGCTTTAGAAGGATGAAAAATGTCCAGATGGGTTGAAGAACCACTCCCTTTGGCCCCAGAGCACTTGCTCCTTTGCAGTGGTTGATTCATTGGAATATACTCAGGAGCAGCTGGGTTTTGTCTGTGCTATATGTGAAACAATTTCCATTGGGTCCTTCAGTGTGTTTGCTGTTCAAAAATGGGTTGCTCTGCATGTCATCCAATCACTGCATCCTCTCTACCTCTGCTTAATTTATAGGTAAATGGAAAACAGGCTGAATTTGGCCTCTATTCTGCAGAGGTTAATTGTGTATCGCTGTTGATAGTGGAGGTTGAACCGAAAACAAGCATTGTCTCAAGCATAGATTTGCAGATAAATGAACTGCTGAGTTGCACCAGAAGTTCCACCATGAAATTGCCTACCGGGCAGATGTTTCTTGTGTGTTGCCAGAAGCTCAGAACAGTATTCAGAACAGTCTGTCATCATTTTGTGTTTCATAAGTTGAAGGACTTAACTGCATTTACGCTTATCTGCTTACTGGTTTTGTAGCTGTAGAAGTGGTCGTCTGTTCTTTAGAGAGCGATGAAGGATAGTAATTCTCATCTGTGGGTGTCAGGTCTATTCAGCAGGGTAAACAATAATACCAATGGAGTTTATGATAACATTAAGATCCAGATTGTTGTTATTATTATTATAGAATATACAGTACATAAATATAATTAGGTGTGCATATCAGTACCATATTGCTATCATTTTTATTGGATATACTGTACATATTTTGGCCAATATTGGTTGTTTAAATATTTCACTATTACTGCTAGATTTCTTTACTGTTTTATTTTAAATTTTTATATTTGGCATTTATGATCATAAGCTTATTGGTTTTGTAACAGTGTATCTCTAAATTATATATTTATATGAATAAATAAATATGAATGCATTTTAGCATACATTATTATAGTTTAAATATTCTTATGGATAAATTCATGAGTCTATTTTTAAGTTTTTTTTAAAGGCATTTTCGTTTAATTGTGTGTGGTATTGATTACTCTTTTGAGTCTTAAATGTTCAGTGTTAAATCTGTGTCCTTAAGACAATCCAGTTGAGAACCGCTGCTGTATGTTGCTTTATTTGGTCCAAGCTTGCCATAGTCCTCAAGTTTAGTTCCACAGCTGCTGCATTACCTGGAAGTTCAATCACAACCTCTGTCTGTCATGGATGCCAGCTCCCATGAAGCCTGGTGTCAAACACAGCCAAAGTCAAGCAAGTCTCCAAAAAACAGTCACTCTCTGCTGGTCGTGCAGTCTCTGTTTTGGCACATCGCTTCAGCAGTCCCTTAAAGAACCCCAACACGGTTCCGGCTCAGTTGCTCCCATAAGGACTATTAAGAAAGCATTGTGGGAAATAAAGAAGGAATAAAAGAGTAGGGAGCTGGAGCATGGCAAGTATTAAATGCTGCAATCATTATTGTAGTTACCATGATGAGAGGGAAAAACAGCATGCTGATGAATGAGCGGCTGTAAATGCTGTTGCTGGTTAGCTGTTCTCCATTAGGCTCAGCTCTCAGCTCAGGGCAGCTGCGCTCCTGCCAGCGCTCAACAGCTTGGTCCCGGAGTGAGGAGCAGCCTGAGTGGGAGGGTAATGAGCTCGCTCCACCCAGAAATGAAGATCCAGCTGTGGGAGAAGAATCATCCTCGCTTGCACATCTTTGCTTAGGCAGGTGGTTTCGTGGTGGGGAGGGAATGGGTTTGGGAATATGGTAATACATGTGATAGTGGATTTCTCTTTAATATCTCATGCATTCTCCTAGACAGTAGTGAGATTAAATGTGTGCAATGAGTGCAAATTGGCTTGAAGCTGTTTCTCAGATTTTTCTCATGAGAAAACTAACTTAGTCATCCCATATTTGTCTTTTCTAAAGTTTTGAGAGAGAACCCAACAATGTCTCAAATTGTGCTCAGATTTGCCAGGATATCACAGTTTGAGATTTCACTTTGAATTGGTCATTTCTCATCAAATTCCTCGTCAAATTATCTATTCTATTCTATAATGTATTTATTTTAATTTTATGTTGTTTGTTTTATATATATATATGCTAAAAGTGAATTTAGGAATGAAAATGTGTACAAATCTGTACAAGATCAACAAAAATGTATTTATTTATTTTGTGATCTGCTAATGATTACATTTTACAATGTTATTCAATTCATACTTCTGAAAAATTTAATTGTTACATGACTGCAAAGATATTCTAAACCTAAAAATAAGGGAAATGCACATGCAATATTAGCTGATGGCTGATAAATGAATAAAATTTCTAATATCTGCCAATTATCTACATGGTATTGATATATTGTCAATCGCTAGACAATGCTAATTAACTTTCCTGAGCAAAGGAGCAGCAACATCTGAGTAATAAAATCATCCTCCAGAATGATTTATTTGCTCTTTCCTTGATATATAGGAGACGGCTGGATTTATGTGGTAGTGGTTTTCATCAGTCCTAAAGCACTTAACCTGAGTGGCAGTGGGTATCCTCAACCAAAATCAATATGTGATGTACGGTATACGACCGTCTGCTGAGCACACATCGACTAATAGGTATTAGTCTGAGGACTGGGTAAGGAAAGAAGGATTAGGGTAATTGTGTTTTATCTGCCACAGTCTTTAGTGGATTGTACCTAGGACACACACACAATAGATAGAGAGATAGAGAGACCTCTCCAGTGACCTCTACAATGTAGATGGTAGTGAACTAGAGTGGAACAGACTCTCAAACTGTGCAAACAGATAAAGATCGGATTTGAAAATCGCGTACAGAGCAGAGCTCCTTTTGAATTATTCAGATAAGAAGAATGGCCATAAAACACTGTTAAATGTTTTTATTTTAACAAACCTCAAATCGAATATGCATTTTTCATATTGTACAGTATAATGTGATGCCAAGTTCACTTGTAGCATTTAATGTGATTAGGAATTATTTAGTTCATTTGGAACTATTAAGATGGAATTAGCCAGCCTAACTTGAAAATATTTGTAAATACGTATTTTATTTTATTTGTTTTATTTTTTTTACACAACATCGAATGATCATAGCATTAGAATCAAAGGCTTTTATTATGTAACATTTTCGTTAAATACACTATTCAAAGGATTTTCAAGAGACATGCATTCTATGCATTCTCACTTAAACGCTGGCATTAAATCTCAACGACATTAAATGAATGTGCTAAACAGTTCTTATGAATGTACAGTTCTTAAAATAACAACGTTATATAAATAAATGTAGGTATAATGTTTCATTTATTTTATTCATGTATTTTTTACCTCACACTCTGGCCCGCAGCCTGCGTTAAAGACGGTATTGTCAGTGTCTCAATCAGGAGAGTGCTGAATCGTTACAAAACTTTATCAGTTGCACGTGTTTTAAGCCTTGCCAATTTAAGCATTGAAGCACAAAAAGATGCAAAACAGAAATTATTTCAGTACTCCAGCGCTGTGCAAGATGTTTTGCATCCACACAGAGAACAATACAGAGTAAATTATCTCAAAATGCCCTTCTTATATCATAGTAAACACAGTCGGTGTTTACTAGGTTTACTAAGTCTAGAGAATGTAAACGGTAAAATTACGCCTGAATTTAATCTAATCATAATCGTATTGCAGTATTTTTTATGGTATCTGAAAAGATTGTTTCGCTGGCTATGAGAATCGATATCAGATTGCATTGTGAGGAACTGTCTGATTTTACACACCTAGTATCGTCCAGCGATACAGACTTCCATTTCCTCAGACTTGTTTGGATTAGGATCATTCATAGTAGAGCAGCAAAATGGACAGTTTGAATCTGGCAGATTGTCAGATTTGATTCGGACATCTGTCAGATGAAGGCCATTGGCTGTAGGAAAAGAAAAAGAGCCATATGTGAAACAGTCTCAAGACTTGAATTTTGGATTTACTTTTGGATGGCAGTCCCCACCAAATCTTTCTTTTTTTGAAAAAGTTACTAGCCCCCAGAATATTTTGTTGTATGAATATCTGAACATGCAATATATCAAAAAAAAGAACAGATGCTCAGCTTAAATCAGTTTTGTCATCAAAACACATTAATGTGGGTAAGTTTGATAAAAAGTAACCAAAAGCAAAATCACATCTTTGTCAAAGAAGATATCCAGATCAAATTTAGAACAATGATAAAAATATGAATTAGATTCTTGCACAGTCCTATTGCTCATCCTGAGTTGACATTTTATTCTGTAACATTGGGCAGTTTTGATTTATATGCTCTTTAATGTTGGTGATCATGTTATTCTCACATGCATATGATTGTATATGATATTGCTTGTTTCTGCATCTTCTTTTCATGTGTTTTGTCAGAAAATGCATTAAAACGCCCCCTATTGTATGCCACCTAAAAAGCGGGGACCAGGTTTTTGGCTGGGAAACGTTTTCTCATGAATAACAGAAAATTCCGTGTTTGGCAGGGGAAGATTAATATTCAGTGGAAATTGGGATTGGAATCTCACTATATGTTTTTTGGGTAGCCGAGTCCATAGAAATTGACTGTGGGTATTAAACGAACAGCTTCATCTCTGTGATAGCTCACACCTGGATATATTGTCGACAGGCGCTGTGCCTCACCGAGCAGCAGGCCAGTCGGCAGATGTGTTCTCACGTTAAATTACGCTGATGTCATTTCCCATGGCTAATGTCTCTGTTACATTTACATCGGCTCTCCGGCAGACAGCGCGAAGGAAAAATCCCCACTTTCTCACTTTTTTCTTTTGCTGGGTGGTGTCACTTTCTATTCTTGTGCACCGTATGACAGAGTAGGAGAGTAAGAGTCTCCCAGCTGTAGGATTCCAGAGCAGATCTGGCTGGAGGTGCAGTTAGCTCATTCTCACCCAGAGCCTGCTGGCGGTCTCCACCTCCCTCTTTATCTCCTGTGCTGTTTCACGTCTATTTTTGACTGCTTGTGTAATGGAATATAATGAGCAGAGTAATGGGGATCTGCTCATAATCAAAACTAATTTATTGATGATAGCCATTATAGTAAGACATTCAACCAGATGCTGTGAAGGAAGCCCCATGTCCAAGAATCTGTTTGAGACGTGGAGGAAACTGGTTTTCTCCATTGGTGGAAACATTGTTCAAACTGATGGATGGATAGATTTCTAAACGAATGGGCAGAAGGATGGATATTTGAATAGTTGGATGAATGAAGGTTTAAATTTTTGGATGGATGGATGGATGGATCAATGAATTAATGTATGTTTGAATAGATTAATGAGTAGATGAATAGAAGGAGATGAATGGGCAGGTAAATGATAGGCAGAGAGATAGATATTTGAATGCATGGACAAGCTATGGACAGTTGAATGTTCAGATAGATAGATAGATAGATAGATCTACCGATCCCTGGCAAAGATCAAAATTCACTGGAATATTTTGAATTTCTCAGGATTTTTCAGTTTGATAACTAACCGCTCTATTAAAATAGATGAAGTGCACCACTCCATGCTTTACTCATATTCCTTCAATCCTGAAACCAGCACACATTCATAATATGAGAAACTTGGCAGAAGCCAATAAAAGAAACCAATAAAAAGCCTTGAGGCTGCTCGTCATGCAAGTGCGGGAAGTGCAGAGAGTTTGTGGTTGTTTCTTAATGGAAGTTGCCAGCTGAAAGAGCACACTAAGGGAGATGTTAACCTTCTGAGATAGCATGCACATTAAAGATGCATTACAGAGCTCTTTGAAGTCAAATTAGGTCTTATTCGAGTCATGACAGAGGGTGTGTAGAATAGACCGTATGTGGCGCCCTCTTCTGTTTCCTTATTGGTCCATGGGTGTTTCAGGTCATTGTTGCGTGCATGAATGTCACTAGATCACCAGTTGTCTTATTTCTTAGTCAATACGTTAGTGTGTAGGGAGATTAATGGCCCTGGTAGAGTGTGGGTGTTGTTTAAGGGTGCAGCGCCACAGCTGGTGACTGAACCTCGAGCCCTGAACTGGGGGCCCAGCTGACCCCACATTCTCTGCTGTGTACATCAGGGGCTCAATTCTATGGAGCCCGTAAAACCAACGAATAGGCTGAGAGATAAATGGCTTTTGATGCTGAACGGGGTATAACCTTGTAAAAAACACCTGGGTGTGTGTGAACATGAGTGGTATCCAGCCAGTGGCGGGTTAAGAAACAGAGTGTATAAATAATTGATAATATGTACTGGCTTCTTTGTGAAGATGAACATCCATTGTGTATATGCCAGTCAGTATTGAAGGTGAGGGGGTTTAAAAAGAAGAATTAGCTCTCTGTGCTGTTGACCTCATTATGTGGCTTAGAGCATAAAATAAACATTCATAGGCGAGAAACCTAGTGGAATAATGCTATGGATTAAAAACACATTTCCTACTGATCTTTTGCCAGTGTATTCGTTTTCACTTCTACTGAATATACATTTTTGCTAATTTTTGCTTTTATATTTCACAGTATGACAGATGAATAAAAGCATGGCATGGTGTCATGAGAAGATTAATCTTTTCTTCTTCTTTTTTTTAATACAATGTTTTTGCCTGTTGCTTCCCATTGCATTTCCCCTCCAGAACCATCGTTTTTGTTCTGCATTTTTGCATTATTCTTAATAGCCCTTATCTTAAAATGCTTTAGTCTTAAAGGGTAAGGTTTGTGACTATTGGCTACACTCCTTTAAATGAGTTTTGCATTATAAATTGTATATTTTTCATAATAGCTCATGAAAAATATTCTTTTCAGGTTCTCTTTTCATTTAAACCAAGGTTTGCAATTACAATTTAGCACAATTGTTGGCTACTCTCTCCTTTAAATCACTATCAACTCAAAAGGCTTGACATGCTTTTGGTCCAATTGCCCTTTTGTGTTTTCGCTGTCATTCCAGCCCCCCCCCCCCTTAAAACACTCCCAAGTATTCCCAAAAGCTTTTATTCTCGGTTTCCCCCTCCTTCCCTCCCTCACTACCTCCCCCTTCTCACCCCTCCCAACCCTTTGTTAGAGACAGCCCCTCATCCACTCCCCCTCTCACTGTCTTCTCCTTCATTCGAAGCAGAGAGAGGGAGTCATGAGCGTCCGTGCCGTAAGGATGCAGAAAACACGTTCTGTGCATTGTTTAATGTAACGGAGAGGTGGACTAAGTGTCATCGGCCAGTTTGTTTTCTTTTTTCCCTGCTTTTTTCCTCTCAGGCTCCACTCATTTGTGCACGCCGCTCCCTGGCTCATTGGCTGAGAAGCGCTGGCTGAACGCAGGCAGAGTACCTGCTGCCTGGGGGATTTTCTGACATGAATAGCGGTGATCAGAGTGTATGTTTTGGCTGGCAGTGAACACTTCCTCTGAGGCTCAGCTGGACCGAGTTTAAGTCCAGGACACAAGAAATCAGCACTGGAACGGATGCCTAAATAGCTTCTGACTCCAATGAAAAGAAATGAGAACGGAAGAACCACTTTTTCTAGAATGACAAACAACTTGGCTGAGTACATAAGAGGAGCTTGACTTGTCTCTGGAGTTATCCACTAAAAAGGATTGAGAACTAACAACACTGTCCAAAGCAGTTTTCTCATTTGCGTTACACGCACGGTGGCAATCTCAGCTGTTTCTCGTATCTTGTTTCCGGCTGCCCGGATCAAGGAGCACACCTCTACGCTGACAGCAGCATCTGGGGGGAGACTGTATTTACCAGACACCTCAACTTTCGACTGTACGCTTCATCCAGAGTGCTTTTTGAAAAAGAGGGGAGGTCTCCAGAGAGGACTTGTGTCGAAGAAAGGTGGGGGTCGAGGAAAAAAGATTCTACTGCTCTCCAGGGCATATGGTCGAGCTGGCCAAAGACAGCTGCTGACTCTCTGTGGGCTAATTATTCATTCATTCAGGAGATTCAGCCTGGGGCGGGGAGAGAAAAGTTTTGACTTTTAAGACCAAAGACAAGCCTAGTGTTGCAGTTCTCTGGAGGATTTGGGAAGGGGTCACTCTCCAAAAGTTTGTACGTTGTGTTTGTGTCTGTGTGTGTGAAGCTAATGACTCCAATTCCAGCTTCTGAGCAACTGAGTTTTTACCAAAACAGACGGATAGCATAATGCCTAGCCACAACTGCAGTGAATCCTGACACATGCCACAACGAGAGCAGCCTGGCACCTTCGTGCTGCTGTCAGGCACAGACAGGTGGCAGCACGTCCTGCAAGTAGGGAACACTGTCTTTCCATAAAATATTACAAGCACCCCTATAGATGAATCAAGAGCCAATTCATTACTAATTCACCAAGCCGTGGAGTTCTGTGCTTGCGGATTTAAAGTACAAAGTGCAGTGGAGATTGTTTGCACTCACTTGTCCGTGTTACCAATCTAGGCCAGGGGTCCAGTGGAGCTTTTGTCAAACACACTCAAGAGAACTTGCTCACTAACCTTTTATGACAAACCACCCCTGTGCTTGGGAAAGTAATGGAGAAATTGCTGGAGGGTTGGGGACTGTAGGACCGGTACCCTACCAGAGTGGCTGTAATTTGGAAACAAAATGCGTTGCTTGGAGACTGATAAAAGCATTTGTCTACTTTTTTCAGGAAGAAACTGCGTAAATAAGCGCCACTGGAATTTAAGCTGAAACCATTGCAGGATTTCTTTCGTCTACCCTTTTTCTCTGAGTCTGTTTGGAACACTTGCCAACTTGGCGTACTTTAGTGAAGGCGCGGAGTGGAGTATGACCAGTTGTCAGTACCCCACGCCGCCCCCAGAGCGGGACCGGATGTATCAGCACAAAGTGTCACTGGTCGTGCGGTACTTCATGATTCCTTGCAACATCTGTCTCATACTGCTGGCCACTTCCACGCTTGGCTTCGCTGTACTCCTCTTCCTCAATAACTGTAGGTCACCGTTAGTGAAACATGACGTGCAGCGTATGTATAAATATGTGCTTGCGTGTTTGTGTTTGTGCATGACCCCGTAGAATTTTTTTTGTCTGATACGTTTCTGAATAGTGTGTCTCTCCCTTGCTTGTTCTGTAGAGTTTTCTTACAGTGATGTTCACGGAGGCAGAGGGAGACACTTTGACGGATGGATGGTTCAATAAGGATCGATGGCAATCAAAAGCTAATCCCTAATGCGTAGGCTTCGATCCCCTGCCTGACAGTGAAATGATTAAGGATGACACAGATAAACTGTCCTCATCCTACAAAGTGTTTGAACGCTTGTGTCTAAAAACACAGCTCGGTGGCATTCTGTCATCCCTGAAGCAGTGGTATTTAGACTGCACAGTGGGATAAAGGGGGCAGATTAAATGCCTTTGGATGTGAAAGCTTGGCATTAGCTTCAGTGCTTACTGTATCTGCTTGAATGAATCTGCAAACGCTTTGGTATCTTAGGGTGCCCCGCCAGTCGGTGTGTTTTGCCAGATAGATTTGGCACTGTGCTCACAAAGAAAAGATTGGAGACGAAAAGTGAGCTCCAGAGTATGTCAAAATGTGCTTTGATGACATGGAGCAGTAGGTAAACGTGCTCTTTTCCTGTTTTGGATGTATTACCGTCTTTTTTGCATCATTACATCCCGTGTTTTCTTCCTCTGTGAATTCACAGTTTAGACTACAGTAGAATTTCATAGCAGAAAGTTAAACATGTATATGTGGTTTTTTTTTGGATGCTGTGTTACAGAAGACAGTTGAATTGAATAGCAAATGATTTTGCTACGCGTCAGTGCTGATGGCTTATTAAACTCTTAATGAGATTGAAATTGAGATGACTATTTTAACAGGAAGCTTGTACAGAGCACACATATTATTTATTTTTCTTTCTTTTTTTGGATCTTGGACACTTCAGTTTAGTGAAAAAAAATTTCTGATGCCATATGAAGTTACACCAGAAACAATTATTATTTAACTTTTACATTTTTTATGCACAATTATATAACACTAGGTACCCAACGAAGTTCACATTCATTCCTGCTCTGATTTAAATCTGTATTATATATATATATATATATATATATATATATATATATATATATATATATATATATATATATATATATATCGGAAGCTCTCGGCTCTGATTTGAGAAATGGGAAATCGTAGTTTGGATTTTTGGGGTGGGTTTCTAGGGCCTCAGGTCCTGTATGTAGGAAATATGGACATATGTAACATCTTTCTTTATAGAGATAATAATTTACACCTTTTTGGATAGGATTGTGTTTAATATTGCTGGAAGAAAGGCTCTAGAAAGGAGAAAACACAGAGAGGAAGGAAACGAGAGAGCATCTAGCCTGTAAACCATTACTTACCTCATTTCTCATAATCTTACCTGTGCCCTCACTTAAAGGGATCCGCAGTGCCTCCACATTAGATCTATATTAAAAGACCAAAAAGGGCCCTTCATGAAATTCTGAAAATGTGCCCTCTCCATCCCTCAATAAAGAAGTCTGAGTGTGAGGTTCATTTATAAGCCGACCATGTCGCAAAATCGATTTAATCCAGACAGATTCCATTAGATTTAAACATAAACTCAGTTAGAGCACTCCATCCCTGCTCCTCAAAGAAGAGTAAAAACAGGATGGAGTGAAAGGAGTACCATTAACATGGAGAGGTGCATCGTAGCGTTTGAAAGCTTGTTGGAGTGGGATACAGAGCAAAGGTTAGTCATTTCCATTTTCATTTAGCAGGCACAGAGAAGAGAGACCACACAGGACTAGAGCTGCTCAGCTCCACAACCAAATCCATCAGCTCATACATACACATCAACATACTAGATAATAAAACAGAAAGAGAATGAGGAGGACAGACACTGAATGAAAACATATGGCTGGCATATATGCACAGATATTTACAGATATGTCCGTCTGACAGTTCACGTTGAGGTCTCTTTGGGGTTACAGCTGGCTGACTATATATTGTGCTTTTTTTCAAGGCTTTTACCAAATAAATTATTAAATACATTTTTAAATAAATCATTCATTTATGTTTCAATGATGTAGTGACGTGAGATACATACACACGATTTACTTGTTTTTCTAATATATCGATATATGTTAGGTTATTCTGCAGTATTTAACTTGCTTCTTTGTCATCTATTCTTAATTATATTCAGTACTTTGTGAAATTATGCTTTTCACTCATTCTCATTTTGAATTTTGGGTGAATAGAGTCTGCAATGGCCAAATGATACTGTATATTTCGCCTTCTCAGATTATCTTTGAATTGTGGTTAATCGTTTACTTAATCATTACTTTTCCAAAAAAATGAGTAACATATTGTGATACTTTTCTTCTCCCTATTTTCATCAATATTTAACGGTTATATTTTTTTACATGACTTTCTGAATACTAATACTAAGTGATCAAATACAAGGCAGTGCAGTCTTGTTTTTATTATGTGCACTGAGAGACATGAACTATCCCTTTAAATAAAGCAAATGGGCTTGAGATGAACCTTGTTGAATTTCTCAACCATGTATCATTTACACGCGAGACAAACGTTCCCGTGAGACATGCACAGACAGCTGTTTTGTCCTCTACTGCCACTGGACATACAAGAAAGTCGAGCTGTGCACAGGGTTATGCATTACAGTATGTGAGCAGTATTTGTTTTATCTCTATGATACACATCTGTGTGTGTGTTGTTCAGCCTCAGCTATGGCGCTGTTTCCCGGAGGATGAAACGCTGTAACTGTCATGATTGACTCGGACCAGTTCAACAGACACTTCATTATTCAAGGAGAGAAGCACAGCAAGCCGTTTCCTCTCTCTCTCCCTCTCTCTCTCTTCCTCGTTCTCTCAGACCTCTGTTTTTCTCTCTCTCTCTCCAGAGCCGGCTCTCCAATCTTCCTTGCGCTCAGTTGTTGACAAGCAATTTGAAGTGAGCCTAAAATTAAACTCTATCCTGGCAGTTGGGGGTGCTGGTGAAGAGAGGAGCATAGATTCCAGCTCTGGTCCTGTGTGTGGGAGTGTATGTGTGTGTATGTAAGCGCAACCGTCTGGCTGGGCAATTGATGTGATAGTTTTGTGGCGTTGGTTATTTCCGCCTGCAGAAGCAGGGTGTTGTAGCTGCACTTTAGCTAGATGGCTTCATGCGCATGTTGTTGAAAAGCTGGTTCTGTCAAGAGTAATGAGGTACGCAAGTTCAGTGTTTTTAAAATCACTTCGGTTTGGAGGAAAGTTAGACTGAGTGGGGTCGCTTCCAACTTCTGTGGCAGTTCTCGCTTCAGTCGGTGCTGATTTTAATGAGTTTCAGACCGACATTTTTGGCTGGTCTTGTTGTCTGAATATTTTATCATTTATTAGTGTAATAGCTTAAAGATAGTTCACCTAAAAATGTTAATTGTCATCATTTACTCACTCTGATGCCATTCCATACCTTTATGACTTTCTTTTTCTGTGGAACACAAAATACATTTAATTTTTTTTATTTGTCCATAAATTAAAAGTGGTGTCAAGTGTTTTTTTAAACCCAATTGACTATTATATGGATAAAAAGTTGATTTCTCAAACATTATTTTGTAACCATGCAGATGTTCCAGTCTCTTTAATTGGCTTGTAATGAAAATTAAGAGTCTCTACAGTTTTTAAACTACTATAAAATGCAATAAAGATGTAGACTCCTCCATGAAAGTCAGACAGTGATTTCAAAAGGCTGTCTGACAGACATATAGCTTTTTCAGCTCAGTCCCTTAAATAAAGACAATTTTGCTCATACGATTTTGCTTTACAGTCATATCAGTGGTCTGTTTTTGAAACTTTTGAGAAAGAAAATCGATCTCCAAAACACAGCTTTGTTTGTTTTGGTGTAAATTCATTTGTCCAACAAGATTCAACAAAATTCATTTGTCCATTCATTTAGTTTTGTATTAAACCATTTTTAAGGTTTGCTTCTTGATGTAAAGTCTGTCTGTAAATTCCATCTCACTGATCTTGCTAACATATCAACTACCATTTAAAAGTTTTGGGTCACTATTATTTTAAGTTTCTTATGCTCAATAAGGGTGCATTTGTTTGATAAAAATAGTAAAATATTACTACAATTTAAAATAACTTTTTCCTATTTTAATAGTTTAATAATAATACAAAATGTAATTTATTCCTTTGGTGGAAAATCTGAATTTTCAGCATCATTACTCCAGTCCTCAGTGTCACATGATCCTTCCGAAATCATTCTGATATGCTGATTTTGCTGCTAAAGAAATATTTCCTGTTATTATCATAAAAGGTGGGGAAACATTTGTGCTCCTTGATGTTTTTGTGTAAACGGTGATTAATTTTTTTAAAGGATTCTTTGATCAGTTGAAAGCTTACAAGAACAGAATTTATTTGAAATAGATTTTTTTTTTTACATTATAAATGTTATTACTATCATGTTCGATCGATTTTCATAAATTTGCAGAATAAAAGTATTGATTTCTTTAGGAAAAAAAAGAAAAACGTATTTAACCCCCAAACTTATAAAAGAAATAAATAATACTTGATGTTTTTACATTTATTTCATTGCTTTTAAGGGCATTATAGCCAGCATATTTCCTGTAATAACTGACAGTATGTCACTCGATGGATGCAGCTCATTGAGCTCAAGTTGTATTTAACCCGGAACATTTCTTTAATCTCATATTCCAATTGATCTCTCTTAATCTATTCTTTTTGAGATTTAACCTCTGTGAAAGAATCATGTAGTCCACTGTCCACCGGCTCATTCAAAACGACCGCTGACCACCTGGGACTGTCCGGACATCTTCCTTTTTACTAATGTGCCTCTCTCTTTCTTCTTCCTCTGCAGATAAACCTGTTCACTTCACACCGGCTCCTCCTCCCGATGGTAAGTCCCATAAGAATTCTCCTGACCAGAGTGTTTTCAACCTGCCCAGATAATGATCTCAGCTCAGGCCCGTTTGTTGTTTGAAGTGGGCGTCCTTAGCGCGTCGCTTCCCATCCTCTGCCTGTGTGTAGCCTGTTAACATGGTCAGCGAGAAGCAAAGAGGAACATGTCTGCTTTGATGTCGAAATCTCCTGACATCTTGATTTATCAGGACTGGTGGGATGCCGGGTGGCTGACTTCTCGGGCATGCGGCTAAAGTTTTCCCTCATGAGACAGCGCTCTGTTTATTACTGAAGCTGATTAGCTGCTTGCTTTTGCCAAGTTTATGAATATAAATCTCAGTATTAAATGAGGTATTGTTTCTGTCGTTGTCACCATGCAATGAGAGTCATTAATTATACAACAACAATTTATTGGCAAATGGCATATCTTTGCACAGATTAATTGGGAGAAACAGCTGGTTTCCCCACTCTGTTAATGAATATTTATATGCGACAACATGAAATGGGCTTTGGAGGTTACTCCTGAGCTGCTGGCAGTGGAGATGCTTCTCTTTATGAGCTGGAGGGAGCTTCATTATGGACACCGTCATAAATACTCGAACAAAATAGCTGCATGTGTGTGGGTGTAGTCGGTATTAATGCGCCGAAATTACACATCGTATAATTAACTCCAGTGCAAACATTTTGAAAGTTTGTTTCCCCCGTGGTTGTCCTGAATGTCCAAAGGAGTAGCAAATAAACCATAATAACTTCACTTTCATTTTTTCTTCTTGCGTGTGTGTTTTAGTAACTGTTTTTCTTTTGATGAAAATATCATTTAAATTTTTAGTCATGTTTTATATAGATTAATTTTAGTCTGATTCTAATGAACTTTTTAAAAACTATAGACAATATTATAAGTTTTATTTTAGTATTATGTAAAAGATCAAGTTCACTTGTGCATTTGTACAGATATAAGTCGAAATATCATGCTTGAGTGCATATACTGTATGATTAATCTCATACATATATGAGTTAATTGACCCGCTATTAAATCATTTAAACTCACCGGTATTATTTTACTGTTAAGCTTGAGCTCAAGTGGATTTAGATGATGTGAAACAATCATGGTCTTATAGTTTTGTGTGTGTGTGTGTGGGGGGGGGGTATTGTTCAGAAAAGTGCTCTGTTAATCTTGCATTTTTTTTCGTATCATTTAATCAACAGTATGATAGCATTAAAATCATATTGATTAGGGTCACAATTCATCCTTTTAATTGTTTACCAAAAACTTTAACAAATATTTTTATCAGTAGAATAAAACTGCCCTGCTGCGTCGAGGCTCGATTTTCACATTAATTGCACAATCACCTGCTTTATAGGATGTTCTGTCTTAGGGTTTAAAGAAAAGCTTGTGCTGAAAATCCAGCTGAGGTGTATTGTATTCTGCTGCAGCTAAAAGACAATAGTTATTATCTCCTTGAAACACTGTCCATGTCACAGCACAAGGTAATTATGTTTGATTGATGTTTTGATTAACCTTGCTCTTTACCAAGAGATCGGAAACTCGTAAAGTGTTACCTAAAATGTATACGTCTGACTCATAGAGAAATAGAGGCAATATACACTTCTAACTGGTTTTTAATAGAAGTTTAATGACATTAGAGATTGCTTTGAAACCCTGCAGTTCTGAGAGAAATTGCGAGGTGCCGAGTGAAGTCACAAAACATTCCTGCTTTGATGCATTCCGAACCGTGGGCTATTGATCACACCGCACATTTTCGATACATTGATGTTTCTTTTTCTCCATTTGTTTGCTCTCTAGCTGAGTGTTTAAAAGCCACAGCCAGCTCTTAATTGCATTTTTGATTGTTCTGAAAGTTCTCAAACGGACGATTCTGTATTTGCCAGACCTTCACAAGCCAGCAGAGAAGCTCTCCTTCCAGCTATCTCATCCCCGGCCCTGCGGCCGCTTTCTTCAGAGGCCATTTAGCGCCAAGGGAGATCGCTTGTCCAATTACACTTCCATCCCCAATCCGTCATTGCCATATTAATTCGTTACAAGCCTGAGATGTACTTATATAAAAGCCTGTGCATTAGGAAAATGAGCATGAGAGGGAAAACATGTCCTCCGTTCCAAGGGCATAATGACATTCCCAGACCAAATTATCCACAGATATTTAATTAAACAGAATCACATCACGGACATCCAAGTATCCCGCTATTACCAGCACAATTGAAGCATTTCCCCTTCAAATAACAGAAACCAATCAGTATTGAAGTTTCCCTCACATTTGAAGCGTATTTGTTTGTGGATCTGCCTGTTCCAGCTCAATAAAACATGTTTAAACACTATCTGAAACCTGACAAAGCAACCGTTAATTAGCACCGTTTGTTTCGCTGTCTTTAAGCCGATGTCCTTCATAGTTTCAGCTGCTCGAGTTGCGACGTGAGCGGCAAACCAAACGCTGCCAGATTCTCAAACTCAGGCCCATGTTGCCCACACAAAGGTTATTCGTGTAAGATTTGGCAAAGCTTTGTCCCGTTAATTATCTCTGTGGCGTTTTAGAAAGTTGGCTTGAGGAAAACATCTTGCTTTCAGTAAAACAAATGTTCGTTTGTTTATATCCAACCCACTTACGGCGTTGTGTGCGCCAAGCCATAAACTTGAGGGTATTCTGTACTTGGAATGCCCTTGGTTTGGTCATGAGCTAATGTTATTTTTAGGAGGAGTTAAAGAAACGATGACAGGATTGTGTGAGTAGTTCATAACCACGAGATCAGATGTTTGACCGTTTTTTAGAGAAGATGTCGCCTGTAGCCATAGGTCACCTAGCATTCCCGCTTTAATTTGGGCCATGTTGGAAATGAGATGGTGAGATAGGAACATGGTAACTCAAACCCTTCTCGCTGTCTCCTACACATCTCGGCATGTGGTAATGAATACACTCCATCTGAATGCAGCCTTCCGTTTGGCGTTTGTCAAAGCGAGTTTTCCCCCTCAGGGCCGAGCTGTACCTGTAAAAAAAAAAAAACATGATCGCAGATTGAATCGAGTAGGTGGTGGGATGTAGGACTGAGATGTTTATGTGGGCCTGAGCTAGGACTTACTTTCAGAGACCCTGCCAAACTTTCTTTAGCTTTGAAAAGCTCAAACGGCTTCTTCCGGAAAGGGGAAATGATAATAAATAAAAGGCAGGGCTTGTGTAATTTATTCAGCCATTGCTGTGTTCTTGACAGAAGGAAGCAGAATTAATTATTACCAGTCTCTTATCTTAATTAAATCTTTTCATGTCATGCATTTCACACAAAAGAGCCAGAAAAATCATGTTCATCTCCTCTTTTTGGGGCTCTTTTTTACCAAGAACTGCGCGGATCAAGATATCAAATATGCTTCATAAATTCATCTGGGGATTAACTGTTATACCTAACTCCAGCTCTTGTCAAAGTTTTCGAGTTTGACATAATGACGGGAAGTTTTGTTCCCCTCTGTGCTGCTCCGAACATGAATACAACTGCGAGAAATTTTCGAGAATGGCTGTCTTTGTAGTTCTGTAGAATCAGCATTTGCTTGCATAAGCAACAAACAGAAGAGCTTGTCATGGAGTGGAAATCGGGGAGGTGTGGGCACAGCTTGTTTTGATATTAATCTGTCTAACATATTCTTTACACAACTCAGCAGTGTACAGAGCAGAAATGGAGGCTATTGATTTCTGGAGGAGAGAGATGGCAAGTTTACGCATTGAGGGTAAGAAAGTAGATCTGAGATGTGGCCGGTTTGTTCCAGAGGATCGCGGGGAAAGCAATTCATATTGACATTCGCATCAGGGAGGTTTTGTCACACCTCTGGTTTTACCTGGACTTCAGATTGAAAATATATACTTTTTCTTTTGTGTTCAAGTCAGACATATAAGATGTTTAAAACACGTGATGTTCTTAGAAATGCACTCTTTCTATTAATAATGTTGGTTTCATATGGTTTTGAAAAACATTTTCAAGCCAAGATTCTAATGAATGATTAAAAATGACATGTGAGTGTAAAAAGTAATATATTTGTTTATAAAGGTGTGCATTTTATATCATGAACTAACTTTGCCTTGACATAAAAAGGTCAACTTATCTGATATTTTAAGAGACTTATTAACCAAGGTGCACAGTCATGTGGGTCTGCAGGGGTTCTCTCTGTGATATTTATCTGGTTTTGTCTTCCTTTTCCTGCTTGTTGGATACACCTTTGTTTCATTTCATTTTTAAATTATTATATACATTAGAACCCCGACTTACGAAAATAATCCATTCCGAGGTTGGCTTCGTAAGACGATCTTTTCGTAAGTCGGTCAGACTTTTACATATAAAATGCCTAATTCCGTTCCAAGCCCTATGAAAAAAACACATTTAATTTTACAATAAAGCTATGCTTGTTCAGTATGGTATGACAAGCACATCCCAGCTTCATACTTCTCAATTATCTCCCTTTTCGTCTCCATGGAGAGCATCCTCTTCTTCCCTTTCACTTTCACTTTCATTGTGAAATGAAATGGGAGAGGAACGCCGCTACGCAGAGGCTGGTGGGAGCGATGTTGACCAATAGGAGAGCAGGATGCTGCAGCGAAAGCTAGCGTCAGAGCCGGGAGCAGTGTTGCCAGATTGGGTGGGTTCCTGGCGGGTTTTAAGCTGTAGTTGGGCTGGAAATCTTCAGTCCAATCTGGCAACACTGACCGGGAGACAGCCAATGGGAGAGCGGGACGATTGGTGCGAGTTTCTGGGTCAGTGGCGCGCGAATTTCAAAACAAAACTCGGAAATCGTCGCCTTGGCCGAGATTTCGTTTTTCGCATCTCAATCATTTTGTCATTACTCGGGCGAAAAACCCCCCAGAAATCTTTTATCGTATGTTGAACTTTTCGTACGTAGAGCGTTTCGTAAGGCGGGGTTCTACTGTATAAGCATTTCATTCTCAGAATAGTTGTTACCCTGACAATTTTGTCCCCAAAACATTAATTCATAAATATAAAAAAAAAAACATGCTAATCAAGTCATTATTCTCTATGCATTATGTATTTTTAAATAAATTAATTGATTGGACAAAACACCTCATTGACCTCTCTGGGATCCTTCCTTTAGAGATCTGTCTCTAATCTCTTCACCTAGTGTCTACGCTTTATTTGTTTCATTGAATCACAAGAATCAAAACAGCGGCAGAAGGCATTGCTCTAAAGATCAGGTCTTTGCTAGAGGAAGACGTCTTGTGATGTAGTTTTGGATTTAATTATCATAATTACAATGCTTAGCAGAAATGCATTTGGGATGATGATGAAACATTGAGTGCTATTTCTGAAGCGTTCACAGATGCATTAGTGAGGCAGAAATACCTTGAGATGCTGTGTTGTATGATTAATGTGATCGTTTGGCACATGGATCCAGGGTTCAGATGTTGTTGACAGGCTTACACGGAAATGCGAAACGACATGATGGGACCGTAATGCGGGGGCAATCCCTATCGGTTTTTTTAATTGTTAATCGCATACGTTAAAATTAGAACACTCTCTAGTCTCATTATGAAACCAATTATGTTGCATACACTTCAGTTTTTATTACACAGACTTTCACTTGTCTTTCTATTAGTCTATTTGTTCAAGATATAACAGGTCCTGCAAACAGTTTATTGTTATTCCATGAGGATGCTATTCCACGACTATGCTAACCATCAAAACGGGTTGTGTATTATACACATTTCTGACCCACTACTTTATTTTTTGTACGAGTTATGTGTTGTGTCATAATATACCACCTCATTTTCGTCATAAAAAGACTCACTACTGTGTCGTGCTTGTCAGATTTTTAGAGATGCACGATATATAAGCCACCATACCTGTATTGGCCGATAAATGCTAACTTTGTTAGCATTAGTTAACATGACCAAAAAATGAATTTATTTATTAATGAATTTTAGATTTATTCATCTTGATGTTAATCTCAATATTTTCTAAAAAAAAAAGTTATTATAAAAGTATTTTCTGTTAAAATCAAAGTTAAATCTGTTAACATTAGTTAATGCACTGTGAACTAACATTATTTTACATTAACAAAGGTGATTGCTCTCTGTGAGTTAATGTTAGTTTGTGCATTAACAAATGAGACTTTATTTTAAACTGTTACCAAAAAAATGAAATGCCTAGATAACGCAAAGAAGTCATTGGACTACATTACTTAGGTTACATATAAAATAACAAAATGTATGTAAACTGAAGCACTTTGATAAAAGGTTAATTAGCTCAACGTAAAATCCTGTATAAGATAGAAAAGACTTTTATACTAAACAAACATATTAAAATGTGTACAAAATCACGCACAGATGAACTTGAACTAAGTTACATAATCAGAATGTGTATCTTCTGTTGTGGATGCGTTCTCCTCTCCCCGTATCAACACTTAAAAATAGCAACTAACCCCAAAGAATTAACTACATTTTATTACTGTAGTGTTATCATTATAATGTTATTTATATGACAGTCCCAGTAGTTATTAAAGTTGTGTATTACTGTTTGAGCGTGCACACACTAAAGCTAAAGACAATCAACGCTGCAAGGAATTTGTTAATTTTATATTAATTAATCTAATTATATGAATTATATATTAATATACTACAATTTAAAAAGACACAAAAGACTGAATGCACATGTGAACTTGGTGTAACTCCATGAATTCACTCTTTCTCATGCTGAAACACGAGCACAGAAAGAAATCACAACGTTCTTTTAAGATTTTGTTGTCTATACTTTGATTTTGATGTTGTACTGAACTTTCTTTTCGAAGTGATTCCAATCAAGCAAATCAAAACATCATGCCAAATAAGCGCGCATCTGAAGTGTGTCAGTTGAAGGAAATAATCCATTAGTTATCAGAACATTTTCAAATCTTCTCTAATAATGATTTTATTACAAAGAAAGTTGGTCAAAAGGGTGTAACATTTATTTAAAAAGTATATTACTCTTTGCTTGCTTTCCTGTAGATCAACCAGTAGAGCATTGGTGTTAAAAACATAAAGGTCATAGGTTCGATTTCCAGGAAAAGCAAGAACTTATTTGAATGTCAATGTTTCTAGAATGCAATGTAAGTCGCTTTGGATAAAAGCGTCTGCCAAATGTGTAAATGTAATGTATGTATGTTTGGAGTGTTTGGAACATGGCTTTTAATTTTGAGCCTTTTGTTTTTACATTCCAACTCTCAAAGTATATCAAAATTTGGATTTGGAGTTGATTTATCAGCCAAAATGTTCCTGTTGGTGCATCCTTACAGATTTTAAAGCAAATCCTCACAGCAGGAGGGCCGCTGTCCACTAAATTGTGTGCTCCGGTTTTTCTGTTCAGTATATAGAGTAACTGTAAGGCCAAACTGCTTTGTAATTCTATTCAAATGTTCCAGCAGCAGCAGGAGCAACACAGTCAGTGTTTGTGCCTGGACTGCTGCTGACATGATGGAGTAGGTCTGCATGAAGGGTGCAGGAAACCATAAATCTCCCTGTTTAAGCCCCCAAAACACGATCTTTCCCCTTCTCTCTCTCTCTCCCTTGCTTTTTAACAAAAACAGACAAGGTCTTTGCACCCAGGGAAGCAGACCAGCCTCTTTCCCTTGTCATGCAAGACCCGATATCATACTGGACAGTTGTTTGGGCCCATTTGTGTGTGTTTGTGCTTGTCCATTGCCTCCGGTCTCATAAACCCTAAATGAGTCCAACTCATTCTCATCTAATTTGTATTGTTTCCCAGACTTCCCCTTAATGGCTTGTTTGACATGTGTGCTCCGCGCCACT
Organism: Rhodeus uyekii; assembly: GCA_037043235.1. NCBI lineage: Eukaryota > Metazoa > Chordata > Actinopteri > Cypriniformes > Acheilognathidae > Rhodeus > Rhodeus uyekii. The sequence continues at coordinate 3,938,191 of JAWRVZ010000034.1, forward strand.
GCACACAATTATGACAAGGTGCTTAGACAGCCCGGTGAGGCTGGAGGCCAACATTTCTATTGACACTCGCTCTTTTACGACAGTGGCCAGAACCGAGAGCCAGCCGTCGCCTTGAGTGATCATGATAGATGTGGCTATCTATGCAGGTGTGAGTGTGTGTTCATGTGCATGCAAACTAGCATCACTTTCCATCAAGAAGCTGATTGCTGAGTATGCAGACAATTTTGTATTGTATATATTGTTCATATTGTATAAAAATTCATCTTCTGTACTGCTAGAAGAATTTCCTTATCAATGTTAGAGGATGAAAGTATGAGAGTATTTGTCTTTCATTTTGAGCCTCAGTAAGTTAGTTGAATGCATTTAAGTAAAGTCCACTTAGGACCCAAAAGCAATTCCATTGGCTGAAAGAACTTTCAGTGGTTCTATATACAGTACTTCAATTGAAATCAATAGAGATTTTCATGTTTTTGAAAGAAGTGCTCAAGCCTTGATTTGCTAAAAGATCATTTTTTCAGATTTTAAAATGTAATTGTGGCGAGCAGGGCGTGGCTGAGGGATGTGAGAGAACGTCACAAGGTGTCGTGATTGATAATGAGAGTCATCTGAGGGACTGCCACCATTACTTTTATTTTGGATTTGTTTATTTTCAAATTAAAAGTTTGATGAACGTTTGCCAGTTCCTGCCTCTTTCCTTCCGGATTTGAGCACCAATACAGTTCGTAGTTCGGGGAGGAAGGAGGTGGGAACCGGTGAACATTCAACAAACTTTTAATTTGAAAATAAAGAAATACAAAATAAAAGTATTGGAGCCAGTCTCTCACGGATGACTGCCGCTCACACAAGCACAAGCACACAAGATAAAGTCCAGGTCTGGTCATCTCTAGTCCTTCACTGGCGTCACTCCTCCTTTTATGCTTCTGCTCCTCCGTGGGATACGAGGCCGGTGCAGCGTTCTCTCACATTCTCTCACATCCCTCAACCACGCCATCCTCACCACGTAATTTATTCATTAATTTATATTTTCCGCCTCTATTAGTGTAGTTTACAGTGTCACCTGATCCTTAAAGTGGAAATGAAGCAGGCAGCCAAGTTGATATTTTTCAGTAAAATGATTTCCTCTTTTTAATTATATTTATATTTATACAGAAAAAAGATTAATGAAAAGGTTCATTAAAGATCATTAGAAATGTCTAAGGATTTAGAATAAAATATTAAATTATTATTCTGCATTTATTCTGCATTCCCTGTGGGGGGGTGGGTGGGGGCTACACTCCTGTACACTGGAGAAAGACAAATGGATTATTATATAAACTTCTTTAGAGAAGTATTATTATTTTTTTCCAATTTGTTTTTTTTTTACCCGAAATAAACACATTTTAAACACTACATGATTAAACATGTCGGTTTATTTCATACTGGAAGCCAGAGGGCACCCTCGAGCTGAAACTCCACATATGCCTCAGAGAAGTAAAATAATGGCGTTTCAAGAACTCCTTAATTTTAAGCTAGTGCTGTAGCTGAATAAAAAAAAAGATAGAAACTCTTTGATTGATTAAACAAGAAGACAATAAACACATGACTGCGACAATATATGATGTATTTGAGTTCCTTAAGCCTTGGATATTTTCATAATAATAAAGTATATTTATAATGCTAGGCTACTCGACATAGCCTTTATCGCTCTATAGAATACTATAAAATAATACATTGAATGCCTTATTCTGTGTGGCATACAAATGACATTTCAAACACTCAACTGAGGAAATTAATTGAGTAGAAACATGTTATTACAGTTGTCTTTTGTTAAAAATGTTAGATCATTTTATGTTGCGAGTTTGGGAAGATGTTTGACGCGTTTTGGTTTTTCAAATGCACGTTATAAGTGACTGAAACTCGCAGTGCTTTAAGAGATGGAGAAGCATCTTTTACTGATCACAGAGCCACTCTTCATTAACACACTATGCATATTTTATTTGATTAAAAATATGCAAAAATCGCAGACTTTGCGATTTCATTATTGCGCTAAGCCAAATTACGATTTCAGTTTGATCTTGATTAATCGTGCAGCCGTACTGAACAGTCCTTTCACGTTCGAATTCATCCATTAAAAAAAAGCATGTGTTCAAAGAGTCAAGAAATGATTATATTACTCCACTCCAGTGGAGCAAACAGACCCTGTGACGTCATATGGTGTAGATTGCAAGATGGCGGTGCCCTTGCTCTACAAGCTGTAACAAAACATGGTTACATTAATCGCACTTGTTATATATTTTTCTATTAAAGTAGAAATCCAATTTAAGAAATCATTCTAATAAACTGTTTAATATGAACTTTTTTTCAATAATTGTGGACAAATTTTAATGTATTTTGTAGCGTTATAAATGCGTTTACTGTCACTTTTGTTCAGTTTTATGCATACTTTTATGCATACATAATAGTAAAAGAAAAGTATTCATTTCTTTAAAAAAAAATCTTATTAACCCAAAACTTTGAACAGCAGTGAATATATTTATTTTAAATATACTTTTCCATTTCCAGGTTTTTAAATGCATACCGCCATGAATAATAATTTCTGTATATAAAAAATTGCACAGATTTTACTACCAAATGCTTCTACCTTTTGTGGAAGAAGTTGCAAGATGCCTTTTGGGAAGATGTGTTTTTATCCTCCTGTTTGCTTTTAATCATACATCTTGGAATCCTTAATTGAAGGAGGACAAATAAAGGCTGTTTTGTATGCAGCCATTTGCAACTTCGCCATGCAACTCTGGAGAAGCCTGCATCGAGATCATTTGCATAATGAAAGGGATTGTATGTGTCACAGAAGGAAGAGCCAGGCAGCTGGAAAGGTGGCGATTTGGGAAGGAATTTTAAAACACATCTTTGAGAGCTCATGCAAAAAGGATTTGGAAAAAAAGTGTACAAAAGTCATGAGGTGCATAAACAACGACGTGAGCAAGACCCCTTTGGTAATCTGGGAAATGCATTATGAATGCTTAAAGTATAGATGCCAGGAAATATGCTTGTGATATACAACAATGCCTTTAGCTTATTATTCTACCACGCCCTGAGCTGTAAATCGTCTTTACTCAATCAAAGGTTTCTCTGTTTGTCCAAAATGGTAATGTTGAAGTCATTTTTAAAACTTGAGTCTGTGACAAAACTAACCTTAGGTTACGCTCTCCTCATTTTCCTCATATGTAACACATTAAGCATGACGTTCCGCCCGGCAGGAGGCTGGCAAGATCTCTTCCAGCTGTTGTCCTGTACTTTTTCCCAGCATGCCTCTGAGGCTGTGTCTATCATGATAGGTTCTGATTTGCCTCAATTAGTTCAGCCTGAACATTCAACTCAGACTGTAGGAATTCTGGTTTTGTGGCTTCTGAAATTAATGAGCCCGTCCAAGAGGCCTTCCCAGGAGTCAAACCAGGCTCCAGGCTCCAAGACTACCTACCGACCCTGGGGCACTTGCGCATCGGCTTGACCGCAGGCATGGCTCATGGCTCGTCCCTTTAGGACCCTGCTGTGAGGAAATACTCATGGTGAAGCATAATGTATTGTGAGAAGAATGTTCTTGCATTTTCCAGCTGCTTTTGAGAAGAGCTAGTTAGCCATCTCGGAGATGGAACCCTCATCATTAGATTCATATCAATATTTCAGTCACACTTTGTGTCGTGGGGAGATGCCAGCAGGAGAGCCGTTTCAGATGCTGCATCTTATCACAACATGAGAAAGCTTGCAGATGTCATTTGCATTTCTCTTCATGCACTGCTTGCCTCTGTTTCTAAACCATCTCACTCATCGTCCTCTTTGCAAGTGCTGCATACATCTCCCTTTCTATCGTACTATCTTTTGCTTTTCTACTTGGTGTGGATGTCTGCCGTAGGCTCGGCTGGATGAGATTGAGGTTTCTGCTGTTGATGCCTGAGGAAAAGAAGGGGACACAGGCTCTGGATGGAGCCCAGCTGAGGTGAGAGCGCGTCTGGATGTGCAGCAGAAATCCCTGCAGCAACTCGCTGTTCTCTCCAAGCTGTCAGTGCTCTGGTTTGGTTGTCAAAATGTCAGGGTCGCTGTGGTCAGAAGTCATATTGCAGTCTAGTGGCGCACTTTATAGAAAGGCTTTTTTGGGAAAATTGCACTTCTCTCTGTCAAATAAATCCAGTGTCTTCAAACTTCAAATGCAAGTTAAATTTAGCAGAATTGTAAAGATCTGTTCTTCACTATTTAAAGGGATAGTTTACTCTGTCGTCACTCTCATATTGTTTCATTCCATGGGAATTTAAGCAAAATGTTCACGCTGCTCTTTTCCATATGATGAAAATGAGTAGGAATAGATGTCAGAAAGGTCAAAAGGTTCCCAGTGTCAAAAAGTAATATATATATATATATATATATATATATATATATATATATATATAAAGAGCAATTTTACCAAGGAATAAAAATATTGTCATCATTTACTCACCCTCATGTCATTCCAATGTCCCAGGTGCTCTTTTCCACATGGTGGAAGTGAATGGGGAACATAGCTGTCAAACTTGAATTCATATCGGATTGACATGAGGGTGAGTAAATGTGTCAGGGTTCTGCCACATTCGGTCTAGTAATTTATTGGTTTTGTGGCAGAGCTCTTGCACTACCATAATTTCTTGTGTTTGATTTGTGTGTGCACAGCTTCGAGGATTCGAGCCGCATGCACGCTTGTCTGTGTGACGTCTTTTGTGTGAGTTATGATGTCTGGTCCCGATTCTTTGGTCTGGTTCAGTTTCGGTTTTGTGTCGAGATTTGGGCATTCATGACTCGTGTGTTCGTCTTTGTTGTGAGCGTGCGAGAACAGGTGTTTACTCATTCTTGCACGCTCTATGTCCTGTGAGTGGGCGCGGTTTCTAGCTTTGCGCGATCCGCGCTCTCTCTCGTCTGTGTGTTATGTTTAGCACGCAGTTCGTGTTTTCATCGGCCGCGTGCTTTCATGTTGTGTTGCGCGCGCAGTTTGGTTGTCACCAGCTGCGCGTCGTCTTTAGTTTAATGTGAACATGTAGCGATGCGTGTTCATGTCTTGTTTCATTGTCATTAGTTTGATTTGTCCCAGCTGTTTTCCCATCAAATACCCTTCCTCCTGTATGTATTTAATGCCCTCGTGCATGCAGTCATGTGCTGCTTCATTGTCTCACTGTCGTATGTCTAGTCGAGTCCTAGTTGTAGTCTAGTCGAGTCCTCGTTGAATCCTAGTCGCATTCTAGTGAATCCTAGTCTAGTCCTTGTCTGTTTTCCCCCTCTCGGGGTGGTTTTGTTTGAGTCTTGCTTGTTTCTGTCTATAAATTATCTTCCCCCTTGCGATTGGGTCCTCACATCCTTCCCATATCCTGACAAAATGATTAAATGTTTTTGTTCATTTTTGGTACAGTGGCCCTCTAAAGTTAGTTCTGAAGTCACCATTCAGCCCATCTGTAGAAAATATAATTTTAACTATAGTGTATGCGGATCATTTCAGAAATGCTTAATTGTAGGTCTTTTAATTCCACTGCATTAAATGTAATATTTCACACAGGTGTTGAATATTTCCGAATGAATTTCAATGAACTTCTCTAAAGAGGCACCTATTGCTATTCTTTAAAGTACCGTTTGTGCATCTATTCTTGTGTGACTAGAAACTCACAAAGCATTGCCAGTCTTTTTTTGGAAGCTCGCATGACAATCCATACTCCTTTATGCGGTGTAATTGTGCAGATCTGAGAGCTCAAGTAATCATAATCAGTTATGGATCATTTTCAGTACAATGGCTGTTGTTTGTGAAGTTTTTCTCTATTTTGTCTCTAGCAGAACAGAAATGTGCAGCAGTGAACTCAAGCTACTGTGATCCATTACCATTTTTGCGGTTACCCTGTAAAGCTCTCTCTGCTGCATAGTCTTTCAGACATTTTTTATAAGATTACAGAAGATGCTCAAAAAATGAATTTGAGGGGTCAGTGCAGATCTATTTTCCAGTCAGACAGTAGCACCTGGAAGCACTGCAGTCTTATCCATCACAGGAGAAAAACAGCCACCTTCAGACTGAAAAGGAAAACGTGCAAGCAGATATGACTAGTTTAGCCTCGGCCTGTTGCGATATTGGCCGTGCAGGTCTCAGCTGGAGATAGCAGATCTGGAGATCTAAGGTCTGTTTCACATCTCATGGTGCCTTCTAGTTTACAGCCTTAATTCCAGACCACGGCATCCTGCCGTAAACCGGCGGTAGGCTGTCAGATACTCGCGATTGAGGCCTCATCCGCGAAGAAATAACAGTCTTTGATGCAATGCCTAACAACCTGCTGCTATATCGCATCACCCTTGCCACCTTGAGTTTAGGCTGCTTTGCTCAATGCCGAAATTGAAGTCAAGTATTCGCTGCAGCCAACAAATCTCCGCTTATACAGTATGAGACGGAATGGCGATCGCGGAGGCGTCTGGCTTTAAGTGACATCATTGGGAGGGGATGAACTGTAGGAGGGGGTGTTTGTGTTGCATGTGGAAGCCTCCCAGAAAAGCAGATTATGTGTTAGAGTCGCCATATGCTCCCCTACCCCAGGTGACTACCGGCAAAACAGGAAGTGCCACCTTTTTAATAAGCAACGTAATGCCTGCCAGCATCATATCAGTCACCAGGGTATAACCGTCAACTGTGTGTGTCCGTTTGACTAGATTATTGAGTTGTTATGTTGAGGAAAAGAACAGATTTCTTATTTTAGACCTTTTTGGTTTGGCATAGACTTTAAACGCAAGCATAAAATGTCTGTTTTTCGTTTGATGATCAGCGGAAGCTTTTTTTTCCTGTGTCGATCAGACTATTTTTAGATGTGGTTAAGATATTCATTATTGACGCCCAGACTTGAGGAAGATTTCAGTGAGGCTGATTGGGTGTGTGTATGTGTGTTAGGATGAATAATTAAAAGATGAGGTAATGCACTGAAGGAGAGATGGAAAGGGGAAAATAAGTGATAGAGTCACTATACTGTAGATCTGTATTCTGTGGCAGCGCCACACGAGAACTCGTTTCGCTAACGTGCAAGTTCAAACGTAGAAGCTATTTTGCCTGACATCTTTTTGCAACTTATTTTGGGATTTGTCAGATCTTACAAGTCTCCTGTGTGTGTGTGTGCTGTCACACCTGAGTGCAGCGCTGATCAGATTGTCCAGCTTCTTCTAAAAGCTTTTTATGTCTGTTTTCTGAAAACACTCCATCTGTTTACCCATTTAATTAGTGACAGATGAATCAGATGATGCGTTCTGTAGTTAATGTCATTCATTTCTGAGAGCATGTGGTTGTCCTGTTCCTGTCTTCAGCATATGAATCTGCAAAGTGATATGTTTTCAAAATTGATTAGTCGCTAGATTTCCTAGATAACTAATCTGTCTTAGAAATAAGTTGCGAACAATTCATTAAGCTAGATTTTTGCGTTCGTCAAAGTCTAATCTGACCCAAAATGAAAATTGACACAAAATCCTGTTGTTCCAAACCTTTGTGACTTTATTTCTTGTCCTGAACACTGTTTCACAATCTGTATTCACATGAAAAAGATTTAAAATGTGATTAGTAATAAGCTGGTTTGAATAAAGCCACTCTCCGAATGCTCACATATCGACTATTCACAATTCTCTTCAATCACATTAGATTACAGTTAGCAGTGTTCACACAAGACCAGAGCCTTTTCCTTCAGTAGTAATCATATAGTCTTGAACTCTTAGCATTGCTTCATTCTCCTTTTTTTTTCCTTCTAATGTGTGCTATTTACTTCTCAAATAACCCTACAGGAGGTACGCTGGTGATTTCTGCTTCCATATTACACTGGTAACTATGGTGACACTAGATTTGTGTTGTGAATCTGCTGTCTGAATACTAAAGGCCTGTTGTTTAACTGTAATGATAACTATAAAGTTTTTATTATAATATTTAATACAATTAAATGAAAATAAGTAAGCCCCCACTACAACTATAAAACTAACAGTACAAAGGATATTTTCGAAATCACTTTCGTTAATTTTTTTCCAGCTGATGAACAATAAAATCATCAACAGCCAATCAGAATCCACATGACTTTATAGTGCACAAGCATTTAAAGTGACCGAGTACTCTTATAATAAACATAACTTTGTTACGCTAATATATGTTTTCGTTATTGTTCTTGTTGTGAATGAATGAACCTTATGTCACAGTTAGGCTTAGGCCCCCTTCCACACGGAGACGCGGATCACTGCATCCGCATACATTTCTCATCGGATTGGCGTTCCGTCCACACGCATCCGGCGATTTGGGAGACTGAATCCGCTCACTTTTTATATTGGGTCCTAAAGTGGATAGAGCTGAATCAGACACCCTTGCGGTCTCGTGTGGACGGCCAATCCGTATATTTTTTTGTTTACCGATGATGTCATCACATCACGTGTAGGCTGCGTCACAGTAACAGCAACAGTGTTGCCAGATTGGACTGAAGATTCCAGCGCAGCTACAGCTTAAAACCCTCCCATTTAAAAAAATACCAGCCCAAAGTGCGTACTCTTATAAATAATGAAAAATGTTGAGCGATTTTATGCATTAAAAACCATCCCAAATTTTATTAACCAGCCCAATGCATTTTTTCGGACGTGACAAAAAGGTGAATAGCAATCTGGCAACACTGAACAGCAACAACAATGCGCATGCTCAAAGTCTTCTTCTCTGTGTATAGTGTATTATCTGTGGCAGAATTACAGCGCCCCATACTGGTCTGGCATATAAACTACACCAGATTCAGTCGGTTTCAGTGGTATCGTGTGGACGCTGATTTTTTTTTTTGAACGAGGAAAAAAAAGATCGGATAAGGAGCGCGCCGGCATCGTGTGGACGTGGCCTTAGTGTCATGTGGTGGGATAGTTTTCACTCTGGTTTTGTTTTCTGTCTGCATCAGTACAGTTTTCCCCATGTGCTCCGTTGTTTTCATATGTCATCTATGTCGTAATCACGTGAGTCTTTGTATTTAAGCCCTTTGTTTAGTCCTTTATAGTTGTTTGTTAATGTCGCATGAAACCCTGGTTGTTCTGTTCTGTTTTGTTTGTTAAACTTTGTTCACAATAAATGTATGCTGCGCATAGATCCTGTTTTGCATCTGCCTTCAACCTGCATTTGTGACACTTTAAGTGTGTTTACATCACTGCTTATAATTAATATAATTAAAGGCTGTGTTAACTGCTTAAATTGTTTGTTTGTTTTATCAGCAGGTACAGGTCATAAACGGTTTAAGTGAAAGCTGAATGTGAACGTTTTTCTTGTGTTAATCCCTTAAAAATAGGATTAATTTTGAGAGCTGATTTTTGAGAGTTATTTGTGTTTTATTTATACACCAACATGGTTTAGTCTACCAACTGCCCTCAAATTCTGCAATACTTGCTCTCTGTGCCGCTGTGCAGGACTGTTGACTGCATTAGCATGTTTTTAGCATTCTGCCATCGACTGGAGCACAAATGGATGTCATCTTCCTTAGCTTCTTCTGCAAGAATTGTCGTGTGCTGTTCAGTTGCAACATCTCCGTTTTCTTAGACTGCTCTCGATTGACGTTGCCGTTTTTATAATTAAGCATTTACGTTATTGATTTTGGCTTTAGATTGGTAAAATGTAATAAATACCAACATTGACTTTCAGATCAATGTATTGACATCAGAGACACATTGTATTTAGAGGCAGTAGTCTAAGACTGTCTTGGGAAGAGATTTGTGGGAAAAGATCAATGCAAGTGGCGATATGTTCTTAGCCCTTAACAACAGAATGAGAAGCTCTTTTCAGGTAATGCCAGAAAATGCAATTATGTTTCAACAGATGACCTCAGACGATGTTTGTGGATCAAATACAATGCATGCTTGCATACTCAGCTTGAATTCCACCTAGCAGGCGCGAATTCATTACGTTTTCGAAGTCATTTGACTTCACACACTGGTGCTCGCTTGCTAATTTAACTCTCTTCCACCTGCTGTTGGCAAAGGTATGTGTAATTGTTTTAGTATAAAGGTGTGTTTTATGTATGCAAATGTGAGGCAGATGAATATGCATGTGCTGTCTGGGTGTCTCCAATCCATCGAGTCAGCTCACAGATGAGGCCCAGCTGGAGCCAGGAAAGACCCAGACCGGTCGGCATGGCAACCTCAGCACCAAACCGCTCATGCAACATTCATGCTGACCTTTTATTTGTCTGGCTTTGGCCCTCTCGTGGCCCTTTTGCATCGCCCCCGGCCCCTGTGCGAAGTTCTAGGGCCTCATACAGGTGTGTCTCCTCTCACCTTGTCTCTTCATTCAAACCCGACTCAACCACATGCCGCCTCACTCAGCTTTAATAAGTGTCAACATGCTACCAACAGCAGTGCGGGGGAGGGAGAGAGAAATGTGATCTGCTTTAGAGAGAGACGTATGGAGAAAATGACCTCAATGTGGAAGTAAAAGAGGCGGTGTTTGTGTGTCTGACTTTGAGAATGTGGAGGATATAATTATACCACATCACAATTGGATTCAGGCTCTGCAGATAACAATTTTTTTCCTATTGTAATTAAAGTACCGCAATATTTTTTCATTTAAATTCTGTATACTGTATATTGTCAGGGTACGGTTGAAGGGAAGAGGCTATGACTCAATGATGCAGAGTTTCAGGTTTTTTATTTAATAATAAAATAAAACAAAAACTACCCAGAAGGGGAAACCACAACAGGCAGCTGGACTAGGCAGGGTAGTAACAGGAAAACAGGCAACACATGATGGGAACGAAAGAGTTCTGAGGCAGCATAACAGTTTAATGATGCACAGCAAAATAGAGAGAGACCTTTGTTGAAAACTAAGCAAATATTTAATTACTACAATAGTTATTTCTCATTAGAAATGACATCAAAAGTGGTCATTGTTGATAAAAAATTAATTAATTATTTAACACACAACTGATCATTAACCTCAACTTTCAGAAGCCATCTTTATTTTTAGCTCAACTGTAATGAAATGGAACACACAGTACTGTGGGATATTAAAGGCAGCAAAGAATACATCTATGCTCTCTTCACAAGGAGGATCTAAGGAAGCCAGACAGGAAGGGATGCTAACATTGGATTCGGACATGCCTCGATGCCTTCCTACCTTGGAATGCATCCTGTGATGGCAGTGTTTTTTTGTTTTTTTGTTGTCTTCAGCCACACTCAAGGAGATTAAATAGGAGCAAACAAAGGAGGAAATAACTGAATATTGGCAAATGAATCAACCATTAGATAACAAAAAGGGCAGCAATTAAGACAATAGACAGGAGAGCAGAAGGCGCATGGAAACAAACATGAAAAGCCATGTGCTCACACCAAACATGACAAAAACAAGAGCCAAGCCATGTGCTCAAAACAGTAAAACGACACAAAAATGCAACCAGTTGTATTGTACGTCCACACACAACATGACCGCATGAAACCACACAGCTCATGTTTTTCATTGGCAGTGTGCTTTCGTGTTGTTAAGTTTTGTGTAGACTCGCAATCAGTGAATGCTCTCATTGGTTGCGTGTTCATGTCATGCTTTTAGTTTGAACACATGATTACACAGCACAAGACAACAAGAAAGCATATGCACCACATCCTACACAGAACAAAACTTACCCATGCAGACAGAAGAGCGTACGGCCCAAACGAACACGAAACCGGACACTCACACAATGAGACCAGAGCGCATTAGCAAGTGCTCATTCTGTGCGCTCACAACAGAACAGAAACCAAACTAGACACTAAGTGCCATGATCCTAAACACCACTCTCCACATACAAAATAACTTACATGGATGGAAGAGCATATGGACAATATTACATTGTAAATTATTATTATATATATACAGTAATACCTCGGTTTACGAGCTTAATTTATTCCAAGAGCGAGCTTGTAAATCAAAATTCTCCTACACCAAAACAATTTTCCCCATAAGAATGCAATAAAAATCACTCGATTCGTTCCACACGACCATAAATGCCCATTTAAATTTTTTTTTTGGTTTTACCCTATTAATTACAGTTAAAATTATAACCAATTAGATATATCTCATATAAATACTAATTAATAATTAACAATTAAACTCTAAAAATACTTGACATTTTACTGTAACGCTCACTTTACGCGTCGCTGCTGGCGTGATGGAGACAAGAGGAGGGGGTTACTGTTAGAGGGAGAATTTCATACCTTCTTTCTTACTCATCTTGGGGGCCATTGTCTATATGCTGTACTGCACGTATATATTTCACTACATGAACAATAGTGATCACAATTAATGTTAACAACACCAGGTAAAACCGTTGATAAATCACTTAAAACTATCACTCTGGTGAATGATGCAACCAAACCGAGCGACGCTGAGAGAATGAACGAGTTAAGGGGTGATAAGCTTTGTGAGAATCTGTCGTTAGGATATTTCCAGTAAAAATGCGCGCAAAGATGCTGAACGTTTTCCACACAAAAAATGCGTGTGGGTGAGGGAACAATTTTCTCGCACTCTTCCATGCTTGTATATCGATTTGCTCGTATGCAAAGTCACTCGTAAACTGAGGTATTACTGTATTTTATACAATTTGATACAGATATTAATTTTGTTTGGAACACAAGTTGTTGTTGATTAAGCTCAATGTCACAAACAAAAGTGGCGTTGCAGTGAATATCAGCATGGCTGCGATGATGCTGATATTCAGCTGCTGATGATGTCAGCCTGATATTTAGTTTAACAGGACTCTTGCTTGCGTGATAAAGCTTAAGTAATATTCTTTCAAGATGGTGAATGATAGTTAATTGTTCAAATTTATTAGATAACCACTGATTTCCTTGATAGCCTTTTTCTGCCACACGGCGCCATTCATCATTCGAAATGCTCAAATTTGAGAGGTCCCCACATTCAATGTGCTTTCATCTGTTTCAACATTAGCATCTATCACAAGCGATTGCTGAATGGCCATTCATTTGACCTGACTGCTAGTCCCATCAATCAGTGAAAAAAGGGTTATACATTCGACTCAAGTGCACTTAATGCAGATCACCTAAAATTCTTGAATATGTGACATTTGCTGCCCAAAAACGCCATTAACTCTCTCTGCTCTGAAGTCAGCCTTTGTGGTAGTGCTCACAGAGGATATTTTTGTGCCTAATTCGACTCAAAATTATCCCTACTGGTAACTTCCCTTAATGTGCCACCCTAATCAACCAGGGATATATTTAATTTTGCATAATTACTTCATTGTGCCATTGGGGAGAGGTGGGGGCATGAGGAGGAGAGATCCGCCAGGATTTTTTCTGACTCAGAGCACAATCCTATCTGTCATCCTTCACTACACATGCTGCAAATCAGAAAGGAGAGCATTTTTATACAGGCAAGAAGAAAAAAGATGAAACAGAGAGTGAGAGTTGAGGAAAAAAGAGAGATATTTAGAAAATTGGATCTTTGTGTATAATTACTTTCCAATTGCGTCCAAAGTCAAGCCTTTGGTTCTTGGCCCTTCAGGTGATTGTTACTCCTGAAGTAGAATGGGAGTAAAGGCTTCATTCCAAATGGAGTAAACACTTCACCATAGGTGTGTTGGAGTTAACCTAGATTAGGTGATTTATTTTTTTGGTCCACAACCCATTCTTTTAAGTTCCAAAATTCTTGCGACCCCACACATAACAGAATTAAGCAGTACATGGATCTTACAGGCCAAATTACACTACAAATTCAAATTAAACGGTTAGTTAGAAAAAAAAGAAAATTCAGTCTTTAATTACTCACCTTCATGTTGTTTCAATCCAGTAAGACTTGCATTCATCTTCGAAGCACAAATGAAGAGCTTTTGATGAAATCTGAGAGCTGACACTTTGACGCTTTAAAAAGTTATTAAAGAGATTGTAAAACTAATCCATGTGAATTGAACAGTTTAGTCTACATTTTCTGAAGAAACTCGATCGCATTTTGTGATAAACAGAATGAATTTAGGCTTTTATTCACATATAAACATTGATCAGCAAACATAAACAGAAGCTCAACTGAACCTGCTTGATGCACAGGAACAAACCTTTTGCAAAAGCTGAAACTTGCTCCATAAAACACGAGAATGAACCTCACTGGTTTGCTCATGTCAAGCGAACATGCTTGAGCTTCCATTGGTTTACCACAACTGATGTGTGAGTTGATGAATGTTTAATAAAAGCCTAGTTTTACAATCTCTTTATTAACTTTTTAAAGTGTCAAAGATTTATTTGCATAGCTGTCTACGAAGGAACAGAAAGCTCTCAGATTTCATGAAAAAGATCTTCATTTGTTTTCCAAATATAAACCAAAGTCTTATGGGTTTGGAATGATATGAGGTGGAGTAATAATTTTCTTTTTTGGGTGAGCTAACCCCTTAAACTTACAAATTACGTAGCACTACATTTTAATTTTATTGTGTAATTTTACTTCATATTAATATTACATATTACTGGCATAAGTAAGGAGAAAATCAGTACAACCCAGTGGGATCATGATCCCAAGGTTGTGAATCTCTAACATAAATATAGATGTAGTAAAAGTTAAGGACATTATCAGTATTCCTTGTACTTTGTGGGACAGAAAGCTTTCATGTGTAAAGTGCCTTTGGTAGTTGTCCAGCTAAGGTTGTTTGATTGTTCAGGCTGGATTAGGGTGAAAAACGAGTGCCTGTTACCTGTTCCAGTGTCTGAACATGCCATTACACTAATGCCTGAGCTCTCGGGAAAGTCAGTTGCACTACTGAACTATGGACAATGAAGTCCGCATTGGCTTTGGCATTCGTTTCAGCCCAGTGCAAGATTTGTTTCTTCCTGTTGGATCTATTTCAGGACTAGCATAAATCCTCATGCAGTCATGGTCCTCTTGGCCTCTTTAAACGAGTGAATGTAGGGGAGAATTTCATAATATAAAACCCTCTCAGTAAGACTGTGTTTTAGGGTGAGTGATAGGGGCCCAGGGGCCGACATTACTCTGGGTGGTTTGAAGCGTCAGTACCTGTTACAAGAGCCAACATTGATTCTACAGAGACCCTTGAGACCTTGTCAATCTCCACCTGTCCAGTCCACCACCAAACAATTCAGTCAATCTTTTGGAGAAATCTCCATTGGGTTTCTTTCGAAAGCTAGGGTGCAAAAGACCCCAGCAGGGCTCTTTCTCTTTCCACTCCATTTACTGACACTCATGTCATTTCACATCTTTCTTTTGTACTGCTGATTATTAAAGAAGATATTTTGAAATGGCTCCAAAATGTTATCTTTTCTGTTTCACAGAAGAAAAAAAAAGTCAAATAGGTTTGGAATGGCATGAAGGTGAGTACGACAACAGAATTTTCATTTTTGGGTGAGCCATCCCTTTAACAAATGCAGCAGCTTCCATGCTGGCAACCATGAATGATGGGAGAAGCCTTGTAGTAGAGTTCACGGGTAAATCCATGGCTGCCGTTGCAGTCAAAGCGCATATGAGATTTTTGAGTGAAAATTGGCACCCGGAAGAGGCTTTTTAAAGCAAGGTCAGATCTTGTGGTGGCGGGGCGGGTATTAGCCTTCTTTCCTCCTTTATTTTTCTCAGTCCCACTCTCTCTCACAAGTAGAGGAGACAGAATTGCTAGTGTAACTGGTGTGATGGGGGTGTACAACTCCATCTGTTCGCTACATGATGGAAACCTGTCAGGGAATTGAGGCAGCACCATTCGCAGCTGCCACAGAGTCATGGACAGTGTGGTAACATGCTGCCAAGAGCTACCGAAGGGTTGGGTTTAGGGGATGGGTTGGAGGAGCCTATGCTAAAGGGTGGACGGTACATGAGCAGCATTTCTTCTCCATGGTAATTGGCTTTAGTATGCCCTGCTGGGATGGTCTGCATCAAAGACCGAGCCGAGCTCTGATCTGAAGCTGATGACACACTGGTCTATGCCTGATGGTCTTGTTTGTCATCCATGCTCCCTTTCGTTTTCTAACAATCGCTCAGATCGTAGCTTCTATCCCATATTTTCACATCACAGACACTCTTTTTTTAATGATATCATTAGCTAAATCCCCCTTCTTTTGGCAAATCCCACTCGGAAGGCCCCAATAAAAGCGATATATGCAGGGACGGAAGAGAGAGGAGAGAGGAAGGTCACATAGGGAGGGGGAGGCGGATGAGGATTATATTAACCCTTTGAAATATGCAAGGAACAAGGAATGGTGGATAACTTCCCCCACCGTCTCCTGATCTGATGGTTTTCGGCTGTATCTATGACTCCAGCTGTCTCCAAACACACAAACAGCAGCTTTATCGATGCAAGCAAAAATAATGGCACATTGCTATTTCGGCATCATAAATCACATTGTGTTTAGGCCTTATCATGCTGTTGTCTTATGATGGGAAGAAATCAACAAATTTGAGAGGAATGCAATTTAGTCAGTACATGCCAAAAATGCTTTACCGGAAAGCGGCAAGGTATATGTGATAGTTGCTAACATCCTTTCTGGTTTTCATTGCCTCGATTTTTTTGTAAAGAGTCCAGATGTTCTCAGAATTTCTCCACATTTTGTTCTAAAATCTATAATTATATGAAAATACATTGACTTCACAATGAGTTGGTATGAATCTCTTGAAAGCATATGAACCAGAGTCATTGGAAAATCAGAAAGCTGAATCATTTTCGCTGCTATTCACTGGTTGACAACATACTTTTGAGGGTTATATAACCTGTACAACGACATAACAAACTAACAGGGCAATAATAAAAATGACAGAGCTTAAAAGCCAGGGGGGATTTTAATGATTAATTATTTTGTTCTTGTTTTTACAGGGCAAAACTCTTGACCATTGTTTTTATTCAGTTTTTTAATGTATATTTGATCTTTCTAACTCTGGAGAGTTACTAGGTTTTTAATTTTTTACTTATAGACAGCTACACAGAAGACAGGTTGAGTTTGATGGATGCACAATGTGATTCACTTTGATTTTGGGAAAATAGTATTCTGAACTTACCTTTTAGAGTTATTAAGTAAGAAAGTAAGAGGGAGAAGGGGGAATAGAAAAGAAAAAACAATGACAGCGGCTAAAACGAGCTCTCTTATTGTGAAATACTGGGTAGCTTTTAATGGGTTTTATTTTGCACTTAGTTGTTCTTTTGTTGGGAGGGCAGGTCACATTTTACCGAGGCAGCCTACTCGTTTACTTTCTGTCTTTCTTTCTCCCCTCCCTTGGCCAGCTGTAAGTGTGAGAGAACGAAAAAGAGAAAATGAAGTGATTTGTGCAGGTATTGATCGGCAGTGAGGTTATTGATCAGCATGAGATGGAGAAGGGTGGGGTTGGGGAGCCGGGCGACTCTTTGTCTGGCTGGCCAGCTGGCAAAAACGGGCACTGGATGGACCTGCTGTTAGCCTAAACAACCCATCCAATAGCCCACAGCTGCTGACCTCCACTATGACATGAGGGTGTGGTTATGGCCAAGCTCTGTTTATCTAAATTACGCTGATGACAAGTGGGGAATAAATTGCACATAGACTGGCTCAGATTTATTTAACAGAAGTGAAATCCTAGTCTAAGCAATCCAACATCCTAAAAGGCCAGTTTTCCCCAATCATGAGCTAAGATTGGAAGCATTTGAGTCAAACTGAAAAAAGAAAACGTCCTTCAATAAGAAAATTATACATTGGCGATTGATGTGGAGTTGATGACTATTGGCATAGGTTGTGGTGGGGGTGGGGTGGGGGGGGGGCATTTAGATTGGCTAAATTTATTGCAAAACTATTTTCTAAATATTAATTGTGCCCACACATTCATTTGCACACACAGTCTGCTTTGTTAAATTGCCAGATTAACAAAAGGAATTTATGCAGTTTCCTATCTTTTAGATCAGTTCTTAGTGCTAAGTTGTGGTGGATGCTACAGTCCAGCACAATTTAGCATACTGTCCTGGGACTGGCTACTGATAAAGCCACAATAAGTTCTCAGAGCAAAATTGTTAATACATCTTGATGGATGACAGAAGAAACTCTAACCAATTTCACTTACATGTGACTTTTGGTCAAGCACATTTTGGTATGCTTTGTAAAAACAAACCGAACCGAGAGGAAAATGCAGCATAGTAACAGGTGTGGGCAATATACAAATTACACCTGAAAGCAGATAAAAAGGAGAGAAATTGTATTTGAATTGTGTGTCTGTGTGTGCCACACTAAGCGTGGACAACAGAAAGAGAAGAAGTGAACTGTCACAGAAATGGATGGCAACAAAGCGCTGGAGACTTCTGAAGTGGCCAGGAAGTGGAAAGATCATAAAATGGCATTTTTGGAGTTTTGTGTGAAATTTGATTTTTTTTCTCCTTTTTTCTTTTGTTTTGTTGCAGTACACACAAAGTGAATAAATATGTGTTACATGTGTTCAAATAGTTGATGGAAATTAATGATTTCCATAGTATAAAAACATACTGTTGAAGTCTATGACGACCATCAATTGTTTGATTTATGACATTTTTATTCAGCAGAATAAAGAAATTCATACAGGTTTGAAAGAACTTTGGGGTGAGTAAATGATGACAGAATTTAAATGTTCTGGTGAACTACCCCTTTATGAAACTCTATAATAGTGAATTTTTTTATTTTTTATACACAATAGTATTTTACTGTCAACCATTATCATTTTTATCCATAATTAATATAGTTTCATCCCTAGTCTGATCATAATTTCAATGCAGCCATGATCAACAAAAAATGTAAACAAGCATGTGTTTACATTTTTCTATAATAATGAAATGTTAATTGCGCACGCAATTTCAGTGCATTAACACCTAGTTACGCTGAATTTGCTGGCGGTTAGTCAAATAAAAAACAACAAAAACAAAACAAACACTTTGTGTGCGTGCGTTGCAATGACATGTTTAGTGATTTTGCCCCGTAGTGTGCTGTAATTTAAAAGATTTGTGTAGAGAGATTGGTGTTGTTTTGGTGTTTCTGCGGGTATAGCAAGAAGCCATCTGGCTATGGCTTGGATTTGGTCCAGATGAGATGCCACAGACCCATTTCCCCCTCCATTATTGAACACTTCCTATCCCGCCCCCTTCACCAAGTGCAGTATCTCACTGGACTTCAAAGGTTAGTTCACCAAAAAACAGTTTTCTTACCCTTATGTCATACCAAACCCATAAGACCTTCTTTCATCTTCAGAAAACAAATTAAGATATTTATAGATCAAATCTGAGCTTTGTGACCCCTCTATGGACAGAACTTGAACTTTCTCAAGGCCCAAAAAGGTGGTAAAGACACCGTTAAAAGTCCATGTGACTACAGAGGTTCAACCTTAATGCCATGAAGTAGCAAGAAGTTCTTGTGTGCAAAAACAAAGGCTTTATTAAACAATTTCTTCTCTTCCTTGTCAGCCTCTGACACGGTTCATGTTGTAAACACCGTGCAGTTCTACGCCGGCTCCATTTTGGCAGGATCCTGCGTCAGCACCACTTGCATGCTTTGTGGTGCTCTCTTGATCAGCTTTGGAGACTGACACAGAAGCGAAGAAATTGTTGAAAAAAGTTATTTTTGTTTGTTTTGTTTTTTTATGCACAAATAGTATTTTCCTCGACTAAGGGGCAGATCATAGGGAGCCCTGGGAATGTGTGCACACACGGTGCAAAGGTGGATGTGCATAAAAACATGTTGATGGAGTGAGAGAGTAAGACACACTCCTCCCCATCATACTCGGTCCGGACGGCTTTAAATAATAGAATCTTGCGTAGCGTTGCTGTCAGGCGCTGGTGACTTATTCATGTATATTTCTTATTCATGTATATTTCAGGAAGTTGTAATCATGTCAATGCTTGTCTGCTTTCCTTTGTGCCTGAGATGAAATTGTGACAGAGTAGGTCCTACTCTCAGGTCTCCATTTTTAATAATTGAGAAGTGGTAGTTTTTGCATTAAGGACCGCCCACTGACTGACATTTAGAGTGACTAACCAGTTTATTTTATTTGTATGTGCTGCTTAGTGGGAGGTGTGTATGATTCTAATAGTAAATTATCTAATTTAGTCTAAAGGTTGTCTAAATGTTTATTCTTTAAGAAATAGGAAAAACTCTCTCCCAGAGCTTTCTATCCATATTCCTGACCACACTGGCATCACAGATTTAATTGTCCTGGACCACAGTGCCCTTTGGTGGACCACTGGGCTGTCCCTTGTAAAAGTGGTTGCCATAAACATTCCTTAGGAAAAAAACTAAATCGCATTTCTGTGTATCTTCTTTTCATGTACAGTACTACTTCATTCTGACTCTCTTCTCTGTTCCTTGCCCTTTGTCTGTGATGTGTAGGAGAGTTTTAACCAAGAGGCATCGCTGGTAAATAAGTTCAGTGAGGTTTAAGCCGGGGTCAAGGCCTCGAGCTGGCGGGAACGAGTGAAGAAAGAGGAATTGATTGGGCTTTTATATGTGGAAATTGAGAAAATAGAGGGTGTCTTTGGTGTGACCTGCCCTTGCCCACTGTACTATCTATAGCTACAGAGAAACAAAATAACACCAGCTTTTATATTTGTTTTTTCTTTTTTACCCAACTCTTCATTTTAGTTTTAATAAAACATAATGAAATGGAAGGACATGGAGAAAGTGTTACGGATCGAATGAGGACGGAGGACTCAAGTGCAGGGAAAGAATGATTTAATGATAACAAAATAAACAAACACAAAAGAAAACCCACAAGGGGGAAAAACATAACATAAACATGATCCAAGCTGAAACATAATATAAACCAGGAACAAAGGCAGGAATCAGGAACCACAAGCATAACCTCCAAGGAAAACCATTAAATGACAACAACACGACACAGGACAGCAAACACACCAGGATTAAATAGGGCACACATGAGGAAAGGTAACGAGCAGAAACAGCTGGGATAAATTAAGGGGAATGATGGAACAAGATGGGAGGGGTTTACAATCACAAGACACAACAAAGGGTCAGTGTCAGAGCTCTGTCAACCAACACACTAGCAACCCAAACTGAGGTGACAGAACCCTGACACTACCCCCCCCTCTAAAGGGACGCCACCTGGCGTCCCTACACGAACACCAGACAACCCCACACCAAACATCACCACAGAATTGTAAACCACAAAAGAACAGGGAAGTCAAGGAGTACAGAACACCAGGGAAGGGAGAAAACAAAAATAATTAATAATCAAGCAAAAAAAGAAGCAAAAACCAGAAAAACAAAGGGTCCACAACCTAGGAAGCAAAATAAAAAAACACAAAGTCCAGGGAGGGGCAGGTGGAACGAGCCAAGGAAGCTCGACCAGGTCGAAATTCCTGGCTGAGGACCAGGGAGGAACCGGCCAATCAGGTGGGGCCGGCGGGTTGAGCCAGGTGGGCTCAGGTAGGGATGGCGGATCAGGCGGGGCCGGCGGGTTTAGCCAGGTGGGCTCAGGTAGGGATGGCGGATCAGGCGGGGCCGGCGGGTTGAGCCAGGTGGGCTCAGTTAGGGACGGCGGATTAGGCGGCGAGAGTTCAGACACCGGCCGCAAAAGTTCAGGGTTGGCCGGCGAGTCGTGCCACAAGGGTTCAAGGTCGGCCGGCAGGGCGAGCAGTCTCTGTGGCGCCGGCAGGGCGAGCAGTCTCTGTGGCGCCGGCAGGGCGAGCAGTCTCTGTGGCGCCGGCAGGGCGAGCAGTCTCTGTGGCGCCGGCAGGGCGAGCAGTCTCTGTGGCGCCGGCAGGGCGAGCAGTCTCTGTGGCGCCGGCAGGGCGAGCAGTCTCTGTGGCGCCGGCAGGGCGAGCAGTCTCTGTGGCGCCGGCAGGGCGAGCAGCTTGGGGGCGGCCTCCGGGACTGGCGGATCGAAGGAGGCCCTTTTCCTCCTCCTCTTACGAAGGCGTCGAGCGGGCTCTGGGACGGCGGCCCCCGCGGCGACAGCGGGCTCTGGGACGGCGGCCCCCGCGGCGACAGCGGGCTCTGGGACGGCGGCCCCCGCGGCGACAGCGGTCTTCTCAGGGAACAGGGTCATAGATGGTGGGGAAAGTGCATCAACAAGTCCCCAAAAACTCAGGTGGTCCAGCCCCTCCATCCCCCACCAGCAAAGGGGCTCATCAAGGGCGCAGATCCACAGATCCTTGAGAGCCGCTTCATTGAGTGTCAAACCCTCTGCGGCTCTGATGAAAGTTTGGGCGAACTGTCTCAGGTCTGCCCCTTGCTGGCGGAGGGATCTTAACGCAGTCCTTAGTAATTACTTGACTGGAGTTCCAGCAGATATTCACTGTCTGAGTGTGTGTGTGTGTACGTTCAAAACTGTTCATAACTGCTGTGCAGTCTAGTCGATAACTTTATCAGACAGTAAACACTGAGAGAACTGTATAGGAAGCCTCTGGGATTTACGTTCAACCTGTTATACTGAAGTCTGCTTATTCCATTCCACTACACACCGACTGCTCGTCTCTCTCAGTCTATTTTAGTTATTGTAGAGTTTCAAAGAGTAAAACTGATGCTGTGTTTGTCTCATCATGAGTCAATGGTCATGGTCTCCAGAGTGTTTCTCTATTATTCATGCACAGAGGTATCACACGTACCCCTGGTGGTCGTGTTCTAAATTAGATTTTTAGAATAACATTTCCGAAAATTGATGTCTCCCAGGAGATGAACGTGTCCTCACTGACACAAACAGGCCATTATTCCTCAGCCATTTATTTAGCAACCCAATCATGTGTTTTAATGTCTTTTTAGTATTGCTTATTACTGTTTTCTTCTTATGTATCCCCTCAGCACCATCAATGGACCAACATTTAGCATTATCATTACTACTGTTAAAGTAAAATGATTAAAGTGACTCAGTTGTAACCTATAAACAATGAGTAATGAGGGTGAAACAAGCACATAAAGAAGCTTCCTCTCCAACAGAAACAGTTTATCAAAACACAGAATCTAAATCAGAAACTTAATTTAGTTGGACAATCGGTTGGACAGAATTAATGGTGTTTTATATATAAATTCACAATAGATAGAAATAGTTTTAATTAAAATCCCATTCGGAAAGCACAAATGCACTTTATCTGAAGCCTTGAGCTTCCATCGTCGTTCCATACAAGTTCATGCACATCTACAGTATATGTGCGACGGGGTCCATTGTAAAAACCAACGTCTTTTCCCCGTTGATTCTAGGGCTGTTGTCATGGCAACATGTTCCAGTGCTCATGGCTGTGGCACCACATGGTTGGAAAATGAGCGTGAAGCTCAAAACGCCTAGGCTGACATCATGGCAGAAATGTGCAGCCACAGGGAGGCTCAACTCAGACGTCCACGTAACACAGGTTGTGAAAGACATGGGTACCTAATGCATATATAATGAGCAATACCTGCTGAAGAACTAGCAGTTTTACTTGATGCGTAATTGCACAATTTCAGCCAATCAAAAGTAGAGATGCTTCTATAATCAAATTCTTCTTGTTACCGATACCCAATACTTTATTTGATGGCAAAGGTCATCAAAATCTAAATGGGAAGAAATAAGCATTGAACAAAAGTTTTCTAGATCCTGATATCTTTAGTAAATATTCTCCAATAAATATAATACATTTAAATGTCTGTAAAATCAAGCCATTAAAAAATGTTGCTTATACATGGTGCCATCCCATATCAGGTGATATTTAATGTTTAATAAAGATTCTAGTTTAAAATATAAGATAGAAAATTCACTTTAAATCTTTTTTCAGTTATATATGTTGTTTCTGGTTAGGACAGAGTGTAAAATCTGTGTAGATTTTCCTGCTTGTTCGGTGTACTGCAAATAAAAGTGTACTTGATGTGAATTTCAACAAAGGCACAGGTGTTGCAGTGCAAATCGAACACTTGACGTGAAGTCATGCGGAATGCGAAATGAGTAAATGATTGATAAACTACACATATGGATGAAAATCTGTGTTTCACTCGAGAATCACATGCCGTGGTAAAGCTTTCTCATTCTTCATTTCATACTCTCGGTAATAGGAAGTGATGGAATGGACTTGGGGGTTCAAATTCCACACCCTCCCCCCGCCAAGTGCTAAGTAGTAGATGTTTCACATGCATATGCATTATTGAGAAATTCATATGCATCACTCCAATGCTCAACACCTGTCACACTCACATTCTTCATTTAGCATGGTTGTGTGATGCGGTATATGTTTCTCAAGGGCTCAGAGTCACAGACATTCAGACACTGACCCTAGATCTATTTTTACATCTATATTTTATAATGCTCAACAGCCACTAGGTTTAAAAGTTTGATTTCTCTTTGCATACCACACAGTCCACAGCCATTTATATAGGGAAATGAGTCACTATACTAGTATTGACTTCTTATTTATTTGTATTTTATACTGATAATTAAAAAAAAAAAATTATCAATTAAAGGGGACCTATTATGCACAATTTACAATGTACAGTTATGCACAAATTATATGAACTATATTATGAACCACTGAGAACACTGTAGGAGAATTTTGTGCTGAAGAATGAAAATGTGCTGAAGAATGTTAAGTGTTATATATTTGTAAAAAATTATGTCAGACTGCTTCACAAAATGAGTCAATTCAATGCTGAATTTGCTCAAAAGTTGTTTTTGAAAGACTTTTTTTACATGATTACTGTAACGCATTGTGGTGCAGGATGATGAAGGCGAGGGAGAACAGGTTCCTACTGAAAACTCTTTATTGAACGAAACAAAATACTTTAAATATATACACAAACGCGCACACTTTTGCAAAACTGGAGATCTCCAGAGAACCTTGTAGCACACACGCACCGCTAATAACCGACAAAGACTAGACTAAACATGAGGGTTTAAATACAAGAGGAGATTGGGTACAGGTGACGAGACTAATAAGAAAGTGATTGACAAGACAGGTGAAGTAAACAACACAGGAAGCACACGGAAGGCAACTGGACTGTGACAGGTACATGCTAGTTGACAAGTAGAATCAATGTATCTCCACAACAGCTAGAACTTATCCACTAACAATTAAGAAATGTCCAGGTGCATTGTAAAAGTTGTAACTACTTGCAAGACAGATTTTGGATGTTTAATATTGGCAGATACTTTTAACCAAACAGTACCATATTGGTTTTCAGCCAAATTGATGATTGATTGATTGATTGTTTTTCTCATTTTGCACAATAATGACTATGTTATCTTTTGGCTGTAATTTCTCAGCTGAATTTGATGTGTGAATAAATTGTGATTCATTAATTGGTACTTCATGATTAATTCGATTAAAAAGTTTAATCAGTTGACAGACCTATTTTAATTTTTGTCCCTGATAACTGATGGGTGACTTTAAAATCTACAAAATTTTGTAAAATAAAATAAAAATAAAATCTGCATTTGTAGAACAGTAACATTTTAATGTTGTAGTCTCTAGACTAGTCTCAGGCCAATCTCACTGAGATCCGCAGGCTTTTACGGAGTCTGTATGACTGTGTCCTCAAGTTGTTGGTTTTGACCTGATTTACTCAGAATCAACAAAGAGCCGGGCCACCGCAGTGCTGCGGTGAATCTCAAACAGGCGCATAGGTGACAAGCAATGTGTAAGAGACAACAGTGGGCAGGTGTGCATGTCGGATTGACAACGGAGTTTAAACTCAACTCTCCACATGCCTCAAGCTCATGTGTGCACCCGACTCTGTGTAAATTACTGATAAAAACAAAAACAAAAAAACAACGATTGCATACACCCGATGGCTGTCAGTCAGTTTGTGGCAGCTCTGGGTTCTTGCAATAGTGGGCCTTGCCTGAGGGAATTATGGAAGTTTGTGTTTTGATGGCAGTTGTTAGACAAGAAAGCAATAGAACGAGACCGTCTCAGAGGAGTTAACACAGATGCTCACCTGTCAGTATGAGAGGGAAGGAAAAGTTGTCTGTATGTGTGTGTGTGTGTGTTATTGTATGAAGTGAAATCAGTGATCGGGAACAGCTAGACAGATCCTGGAGCATACTGAGTGGTCATGCTACCCTGTCTGGACCTGTTCTGGTAGTCTGTGATAAGAAAAAGAGAGAGAGCAGGTGTTTTTGGTTTGTGTGTGTGTGTGTGTTTTTTAAAGATCACTCATCAATAACCAGTGTGTTTGTTTTGAGACAGTTTTGATTTTCATCTATTTGGAATTTGAAAGTAACTATTGCTGTACAATCCCCTTAGACAGGAGCTTTAAAGTCATAGTTCACCCAAAAATTGAAATTATGTAATTTACTGAAAGTCATTTATTTTCCTTAATTTCATTCCAAACCCAAATGACATTTTCTTCTGTGAAAATCAAAAGATGAATGTTTGACTTTGTTGGTCACTCTTTTCCATGCAGTTATAATTAAACTTTTTCAGCGATTGTGATGACATTTACAGATTTATTAACAGTGTAAATCTTTTTTTGTTCACTTTTTAAATAACAGAAAACTGGATAATGCTGTTTTGTGAATATTTCTAACACAACGGCAGAGGGATTGACAGAAAAATTTACATCTTATTTCTGACCAATGTAATTACTCTCTGAATAGTCAAAGAAATGTTGTCATTGATTTATTTCATTTTCTTGTACTATTGGTGCGAATAGGAACAGAAAAATATATTCGCTGTAGTTTCCACTCAGCACTATAGAATTTACCCAACTTAGAAGAATTTTGCTTCTGAGAACCACTGGAACACTTGTGAAAAGGGTATATGAACAAGGACGGGGGCTTTCAAGCTTCAAAAAAGCATACAGAAGCATCATAAAAAAATATTATAAATGCAGTCCATGCAACTCGTGCTTTGTATCAGAAACCGACCAAAATGTATGTAATTTGTTTACTGAATTTAAAAAACAGATAAGTCTGATTTGTGAATGAATCATTCAAACTGGTTTTGTGATGAAGAAGGGATTAATCTGACTCAAAAATGTTTTGTTTACAAATTGGACATTGTTTCTTTCTTTATCAACTCTCTGGCAGGGAAAACTATGGGAAACATCAATACTTTTATTGAAAAATGGCCAATCTGTTTATATAATCATATGACTTCAATAGACTTGGAAAGGGCCATATTTATCATGTTCTCGTGTCCTTTTTAGACATTTGAAAGCTTCAGATTTTTTCATGCAGAAAAAGTCATGCAAGTTTACAATGTTAAATTATGTCAATTTTCATTTTTAATGAACTATCAAGACCCAGGTCTTTCTAGCAGAGTGCTAGTGACAGTGCTCTCGTTGATTCTGCTGTATGTCTCTTCAGACAGGAGCTCTAAAGGTCATGTTTTAACTAAAAGAGTTTTTAAACTGAGCGCTGGTTTGCATGAGCTGTTTTACAAGGGTCTTTTGTTCCGCCATCATATGACTTTAGACTTCCAGAACACTGCAGCTGTCACATGTTCGTGGCTTTCTAAAATGTACTCTGTCTATGTGTCTGTCTCCGTAGGTTGCAGAGGGAAGCTGTGTGGATTTGGAGCGGTGTGTGAAAGAGACCCGGCTGACCCCTCTAAAGGAGAATGTGTGTGTAAGAAGATTGTATGTACGTCTGTGGTGGCACCGGTGTGCGGTTCTGACTCCTCCACTTATTCCAATGAGTGTGAGCTGGAGAAGGCTCAGTGCAATACACAGAGACGCATCAAAGTGATGCGCCAAGGCCCCTGTGGTAAGTCCAGTCACATACTGTACACAAAAAATATTTTTCAGTGAACTTCTTCGAATGTAAAGAAATTTTAGTGTATAAAGACCCTCTTATACTGTTTAAGAAAAAAATTAAACATTATATATAAAGTATTGTTGTTTGCAAATTAAATAATTGAATGAAAAGTTATTAAATTATTTAGTTAACATTTTTTTTGTAACAAAAAAACATACATTATTCTTTTTCTGGAAAAAGACATTTCAAATTCAACATTTGTTTTTAATATTTAAAAATATAAATATTCAATAAAAATGTTGCAAAGGGTGATTTATTGAGTGATTGATTGAAAACTCCAACCTTGGAGCACTTTTGATCATTTATTATTTGGTTCTTTTTTAGTATAGTATTGGGTTAAGTTTTAAGTCTAGTTTGGACTATTCAATCTTCAATTCAACCATTTTTGATACAGACCTGTTATCCACCTTTTTATTGTATGTTTCCATATTTATGAATCTTAGCGTGGATATATCATCTGTGGAGTGGAGAATGCGAGTTTTGTGTTTTCTACACTATTCATCGTATATTCCAATCAATTTCATCCCTTGAATGATAACTAATATGTGAAATGTGGCCTATAATTAAGCAGGCTCCGTGACAGTGGGCATGGCCAGCATGAGCCGTAATTACGTGATTCGGTAGAACATGCTGTACAAACCCTTCAAAGAGCTCTAATTAGCCACCTCACATGATGCTTAGCAGGAAATGATCGGTCCTGAGAAATGGGAGCTCCAGCCTACCAGTGAACTTCAGCCTCCATTCAGAAATGCAGTAAAGATCACTCTGTCCCGTTGTGTTAATGCAGTTGAATTTCGCCTCCATGCTAATCGCCGCTGGCTCCGCAGCAGGGCTTTAATGGGCAGTAGCCTCCCTGCTATTGCGCTAATGAAATTGACAGTGTGGCTATCAGGGGTCATATCTCTCTCACTCGAATGGGATCAGCTGCCATAGATAACGGGCGTTTCAGGGTTTCTCCTGGGCAGAAGGGTTGAGATGGGAGCTGAGTCAGGTTAGCTGCCTGTACTGTTCTTGTTTGGTCACTCTAAATAGTGTTTCACCAAGAAATAACCAGGAGCACACGTACTTGCATCCGACTTGTATCTTTACTAACTTAACACTGCCAGCATACAGGGTAAACGACCAATCAGCATTCAATATGCAAATCAACATGCATGTAGGCTGATAATATTACATCCCCCTTTTTATGAAGTTTTATGTTACCACATAAATTCAATATGGCAAACTTACAATTACGTAAACATATCAGCTAACACCAAGGAAGGGAAATAATAATTAACATTGCTCTCATAAACAGATAAAGTCAGATTTTAACAATTACACTTTTTTTTTTTTTTTACCAAATCACATTGACATATCAAATTACTAAATACCTTTAAGTAACTGGTTAGCATATCTTAAATAATAATATGCAGAACATTTCAACAAAGATTCAACAAAACAATCTTCAGACTCACATACAATGCTTCAACATTGCTTAACATCTTAACAACTGTCCGAAGTACATGTTTATAAATCAAGAATGTCTCTAGGTTTGACCATACGACCAGAGCGTGTGAACTGAGGACATTTTGCTTGCTGCTGCGTACTGTGAGTGTTTTCTTTCAGTCCTTCTGTGTTCACAGGTGTATGAATGTGCACGTTTTCAGGCACTGGCTCACTTACTTCCAATGTTTTTTCCTTGGTTCCCATTAAGTGTCGACGATTACGGCGGAACACTTGATCATCATGTGTGCGGATAATGTATGACCGGTGTGTGTCTGCAGGTTGCAATACAGTAGCAGGCTTCCATCGACCATTGGCTTGTTGAAAGCGAACAATGTCCCCTTGTGCCAATGCTGTCAATGGCTGTGCGGTCCGATCATAGTACTGTTTCTGCATGGTCTGTTTCAGCTTCCTTTTGGCAATCACTAGTTTTTGATCAACAGCCTGAGGCTGTAGCTGTTTTCCTGACATGGGCAGGATGGAGCGAAGACGTCTACTCATCAGCAACTGTGATGGAGACTTAAAACCGTCAACAGGGGTGTTTCTGTGTTCGAGTAAGCTGAGGTAAGGGTCTTTCTTCTCAGCATGTGCTTTGCTTAGTATGGCCTTTGCTGTTTGAACAGTCTTTTCGGAAAGACCATTGCTTTGCGGATAATGCGGACTAGATGTTACATGCGCAAAGTCCCATTGAGTTGCAAAGTCTTTAAAGTCAAATGAGCTGTACTGAGGGCCATTATCTGAAATGAGTCTTTCAGGTACACCATGCCTGGCGAAGATGGCTTTCAGCTTACTGATGACTGTTGATGACGTAGTTGAATGGAGTCTCTCCAGTTCGAAGTATCTGCTGTAGTAGTCTACGGCTATTAGATAGTCATCTCCATTCCACATGAACAAATCTGACGCAACAATCTGCCACGGACGTTCTGGAATCTGGTGAGAAACCATGGGCTCTTTTGGATTCGATTTTCGGAGCTCTAAGCACGTGGTGCATCTTTCCACCATTTCCTCAATCTGTTTGTTCATGCCAGGCCAAAATAGAATATCTCTGGCTCTTTGCTTACTCCTCTCAATTCCCATGTGTCCAGTGTGTATGCGCTCTAACATTTCTGCCCTAAGCGCATGTGGAATAATTATTTTCTCACCTTTGAAAAGAAGTCCTTCGATCTCCGAAATCTCATCCCTGTGATTCCAGTACTCGGCAAGGTTGGAGGGGCACTTTTTCCTCACATCAGGCCATCCAGCCTTTATAACACTTCTCAGGGAGGTCAACTGTGGATCTTGCTCTGTTGCTTTCCGAATGCTCGTTAGCTTCCTGTCGCTTACAGGGAGATTAGTTACAACAGTGTGGATTTGTGCATCCATATCTTCGTCCAGCGACTCAAGTCTGTATAAGATGGATTTCCTAGACAGTGCATCTGCTATTGGAATGTCTTTACCTGGACGGTGCTCAATTTCAATATTGTACCTCTGTAGTTGCAAAATCATTCTTTGAAGGCGTGGAGGTGCGGCTGCAAGAGGCTTTCTCAGAATGGATTCCAAAGGTTTGTGATCAGACTCCACAATGACCTTTCTACCATAGACATATGCATGGAAACGTTTGCATCCGAACACCACAGCAAACAATTCCTTTTCAATTTGTGCATAGTTTTCTTCTGTTTGTGTGAGGGATTTTGAAGCATATGCAACTGGTTTGTGGTCCTGAAGCAGTACAGCACCTAGACCGCTTTTTGATGCATCAACCTGCAGGCGGAGCTCTTTACTGGGGTCATAGTATGACAGGACAGGACCTGGCTCTCGTGTGATCAGCTCCTTCATCTTCTCAAATGCTTTCATCTGAGAGTCATCCCACACAAACTCATTTTTCTGTTTCAGGAGCTCCCTTAACGGCGCATTTATTTCAGAGAGATTCGGCGCAAATCTGGACAAGTAATTCACCATACCCAAAATGGTTTCCAGTTCTGATTTATTCTTTGGAGGACTCATGTCTCTTATTGCACTGACCTTTTCTGGATCAGGTTTGATGCCTTCGCGTGTTAGCTTGTGCCCAAAGTAACTAACCTCAGGAACGCATATCACGCTTTTGTCTGGGTTGAGACGTACTCCTTTCTCGCGAGTTCTCATGAGCACAGCACGCAAATTTGCGTCGTGTTCCTCTTTTGTTTTCCCAAAGACGAGTATGTCGTCTACAATGGCTGCAACACCATCAAGCCCTTCATAGGTCTCATCTATCTTTCTTTGAAACTCATCCTGAGCAGAGATTAGTCCAAAAGGTAGACGGAGGAATCTGTACCTTCCCACCACAGTATTAAATGTAGTTAACTTTGACGACTCCTCTGACAGCTTGATTGCCCAATACCCAGACTTTGCATCAAGTACACTGAAAAATTGTGCTCCAGTGAGTTTTGGGGTGATGTCGTCCAGAGTCGGCAGTGGGTAATGCGGTCTTTTGACTGCTTTATTCAAGTCTCTGGGGTCTAAACATACCCTGAGCTTTCCAGTGTGGGGTTTTTCTACGACCACTAGGGCATTAACCCAGTCTGTAGGTTCTGTGACCTTAACAATGATGCCTGCTTTCTCCATGCTGTCGAGCTCTTCCTTGAGGCGACTGCGCAGCATGAACGGAATCCTCCTTGGCGGATACACGACAGGAACAGCTGCAGGATCCAGGTGTATGGTACATTCTCCTGGAAACTGACCAATCCCTTGAAAGACATCCTGAAACTCTTGCATAATACCACAGAGTTCATTGCTATCTGCATCAACTGAAAAGACAAGTTTAATCAGCCCCATGTCCAGGCATGTTCTCAAACCAAGTACAGGAGGTGCATTTGTACTCACTATGTAAAATTCTAACAAAGTTTCTGTGTCTTTGTATCTACAGGTGAGTTGACATGTCCCTTTTACATCAAGCGGTTCGCCTCCATAGCCTGTTAGCCGGCGCATAGTGGGCTTCAGTTCTGTTGAACTGAACATATTTTTGAATCTACTGGCTGGAATTATGTTCACCTGAGCCCCAGTATCCAATTTGAAATTAACTCTGTTGGCTTGCGTTCCTATTTCAAGTTCTGCAAAGGCCTGCTCACATTTCATGTTTCCTTGCTCTTTGTTAATTACATCAATAAACAGTTCATCTGACTCAAATATGCCTGTATTTTCCACTGTGTGTACTGTTCTGCGTGTAACAGGTTGTTTTGATTTGCACGCCTTTGCAAAGTGGTTTAGTTTGTCGCATATTTTGCACCGACGGCCTTTTGCAGGGCATGTGTCTCTCTGACTGTGTTGCTGTGCACATCGGCCACATGACTTGGTTTTATTAATAACTCCGTCCATTTCCTTCGCGGTTGCTCCGTGTTTCTGTCGGTCCGTCGTTTTCCTGCTGAACACCGCGTGTGCTGCACGCTGCTGCACTGCCGTTGCACGCGAGTTTATCATCCTGAGCTGGTCTTGCGCAGCTTCATGCGACCGCGCTAAATCAATGGCTTTATCAAGTGTTAGATCAGCGCCTTGATTTAGCAGCTTCTCTCTGACTTTTGGGGAGTTTGTTGCAAAAACAATGCGGTCCCGCACCATTTCGTCACTGTTTGTGTATGCACAGTCTTTCACGAGCAGTTTAAGCTCCGTGACAAAGTGCTCGAATGTCTCGTGTTCACCTTGTGTTTTTTCCTGAAACTTGTACCTCGCGAAAATCGGGTTCGCTTTTGGCATTACATACTCTTCGAACTTATCGTAATAAGACTGCAGTTTCTTTGATTCAGCGTCTGATAATGTCCATGTATTATAGACGTCTCTTCCTTTTTCTCCTACCCACAAAAGCAGATAGCTGCACATGGTCTCTTCTGCCTTGTCGTGCAGCGGCCCGGCGAACATGAGCTGTAAGTGCTGACGAAATCTCCGCCATGCATCCGGCAAATTTACTGAGTCCCAATCCATTTTCGGCATAGGAACCCCCGACGAATCCATCATGCCACAATAAATAATTCTGACACCATGTACTGTTCTTGTTTGGTCACTCTAAATAGGGTTTCACCAAGAAATAACCAGGAGCACACGTACTTGCATCCGACTTGTATCTTTACTAACTTAACACTGCCAGCATACAGGGTAAACGACCAATCAGCATTCAATATGCAAATCAACATGCATGTAGGCTGATAATATTACACTGCCGTTCATTGTTTCTAGTCCAGCGGGGGCTGCATCCAAAATTACCCCCTGCCTCTTGACAAACATTGAGTAAACACTTCAGTAAATAAACAGTTACTTGCAAGGAACATTCCTTTCTATAGTGAATATTTAATATTTTATGATGTATATATTGCAAAACAAAAAATAAATTCTAAAATATTTTAAAAGGTAATATATTGCTGTGATGGCAAAGATGAATTTTCAGCAGCCATTAATCCAGGCTTCAGTGTGACATGATCCTTCAGAGATCATTCTAAAATGATGATTTGCTGCTCAATAAATATTTCTTCTTTCTATTATGTTGAAAACAGTTGTGCTTAATATTTTGGGGAAACCATGATTCTCTTTCAAGGATACTCGCACTGCTTCAAAGACGCTGCTTCAAAGACGCTTGTGAGATCTGATTAGTGGTGTGAATGTCAGAGGCGAGTGACGACATTTTTTGGGAGCAGAGGGGTTAGAGAAGGGACATGGCCATGTCTTGTCCTCTTCACCTGGCGGGTCCGGTATCTTCTCTCAGGGATTGGTAGCTTGCTCTGTGACTACTTCCTCCACTGGAAAGGCACTGGTACTGCAGCTATCCAGCTTCGAGGAGTTGTTGTCAGACTTAATATTTTATGGCCAGCCAAGAAGGGACTCGTCGCTGTGATGGCTTGGGTATTTACATTCCCAAAGCGTCTTCAATGCACTGCAAGTTTCCTTGAGAGGGAACACCTTGGTTAAGACTGTAACCTTGGTTCCCTAAAGGGGGAACGAGACACTGCGTTGCTCGGCTACACCTCCTGTCAGCGACTGACTTCAGCTACTCAGAAGCTGCCACTGCTTTGTTTGGCATGCTTCCTGGTTGATGATGTCACCCGCCTCTGATGTTCATTCACACGGTTGGTCAGATTTCACATGTGCTTACAATGCAACCACGCATAGCACTCCCAAAGTCTTCGAAACAGAGTCTCATTCCCTCTTCAGGGAACCAAGGTTACAGTCATAACCGAGGCGTTCTTTGATGAATGGAATGTTGAGAAGAACGGTATTATTTCTTTCATAACATTTTAAATCTGTCACTTTTGATCAATTCAAGATTAAAGAGTTTTATTTGTCACACACAGTTATATACAGGATATACACCTGGCAGTGAAATGTAAACAGGTTCGCTCCATGGACAGTGCAAATAACAGTTACAAAAAAACACAAGGAAATTAAAGTAGAAATAGAATAAAAGTACTATATACAGTACATGTGGAATTATAAATAAATCAAGTAAAAAATAAGTTGAATAAAATAAGTGATTGCAGTGCAATTTAATGCATCCTTGCTGAATAAATATATTAGTTTCTTAAAAAAAAAAAACGTACTGACCCCAAAATCGAAACGTTTCTATATTAAACATTTCTTAGAGAATTATTAATTTAATTATGTATTTTTATAGATATATTTATGTTTTTATATTTTTATTTGATATTCTATATAGCATTTTTAAATTATATGTATATATTTACAAAAAAAAATATTAATAGTAATATAATAAATTGTATTATGTTTATTTATAAATAATAAGACTCTAAGGCAATGGCCATAAGGAAGTATTTATAGCTGATAAGTTTTCAATTCACACTTGGGAAGAATGGCAAAGGGTTTATTCGTACCCTAGTCACAGGATAAAAGGGACAGAAAAGAGATTCAGAGAGTTGCGCTGTTTTTAAAGATGAGCAGGGGAGCGTGGGTGCTCTGATAATATGAAACACTGGTAGGTAAACAGAATCTCCAGCTGTTTGTGTGAGTGAGTGAGTCAGTCATTCAGAGAGTCAGTGAGTGAGTGAAGGAAGGAAGTGAAGTGTGTGTGTGTGGAACTCATTTCAGGCTGTCCGTATGTTGGAACTTGTCTGGATTGGCAGCGGCGCAGCGCTGCATTGGACCAGGGCGATTGATCAATGGAAGGATTGATCATATGTGTGCAGAGCACGTCTGGAATTACTGTGATTGCCAGGAGCACTCTCTTTTCTCAATCTGTCTCTTTTTACACATTAACGTCTCTTCACCTCCAGTCTGACTCTGTGATGAAAACCAATCTTGAGTACCTACAGCATAGAGGAGTGCATCAAATATTCACTCCCTAAACCAGGCAACTTAAACAAGCCGCCAAGGCTGAAACTGTCGGCTTCTGTTGTCTAAATGAGGTTATTCTGCTGTACAGAAGAGCGGGGGTGGAAAAGCCTTAACCTCAGGGTATCATGGGAGGCTGCTTAATGGAGGAATCAATATGTTTGTCCCGTTATTGACGGCTGAAACTGTGTTCCTTCACTTGGGAAGTATGGCTCATTTCTCTCAGATCCTTTACCTGCTATAACTCCAGGTGTTGATACTGTTGGACTCGTATGGTTTTTCTCCCTCCGTTGCTTTGTAGACTCTCATTCGTGAGGTGATTCTCACATCATGAGGAGCTACATGCGTGTTGTACTGTCCTGTATTAATATCAAAACTGACATTCATTCAAGCAGGTAACCGTTGCGCAGTCATAAAAGACTGTTGATTTATGATCTTTCCTGCAAACACATCTTAGTCAATATTAAATCAACTCTCTGAGTTTTACCCTGAGGCTGTAAGTAGCATAGGGATATACTGTTTGAATGCATCATAATAGTGATCCATCTCAGAAGAAAAGGATAGATTGTTTTCAAATAAATGGTTGATTAATTATGCTTAGATAAAGGTGAGCTTTAATTAAAGCTTCACTGAAAGTTGAAGTATGCAACTTCTTTGGCACTAGTGGCACCAAATGGAATTGACAAAAATTATATTACAGTGATCGCTCGTTTATCGCAGTTAATGGGGACCGAAACCCCCCGCGATTGGTGAAAATCTACAAAGTAGGTTTGGCCCCCCTAGGAATTTCTGTATATGTGTGTGTAGATACCAAAATGTTTAAAATATGTATATTTATACTTTAAATATATTTTAATTAAATCTATTTAATTATAACACCTTAATATTATACATTTACTCTCTCTCGCTCATACGATACATATTATGGTGTTCTACACTCATCAATGACATTAATGACATTGAGTAATATCTTGAGACTCCAGTAATGAGGACGATGACAGACCTGTGCGCTTCGATGAATGATGATGATGGTGTTACTGCACTGGTATAATAAGGCCTTTAAAGCAGTTTGAGAAGCGCCCCATCGTCAGATATCGTCAGGATCGTCAACATTTGCTTCTGAGAGAGGCGAAGAGGCTCCCACTCCACTCGTGCTCTCATTCGTCGATCTCGCGCCAGGAACCAATCACGTGCCTTGTCTGAGTACCCGTGGGTGTGTACAAAGCCTCTGAGAGAGTTTCTCTCTTTGTCTGGCATCCTGGGAAACCATTTCTCTCGCAATACAGCTGCCGATATAGCGGTATTTTTGAATTTTTATTTTTCAACAAATATTTTTGAAAAATCTGCGATGCACTGAGGCCGCAAAACTTGAACCACAAAGTGGCGAGGGATTACTGTATATTTATTTTAGTATTTTTATTTTCTAAAAATATTATTTATTTAAAATCAATGTTATAAGATGTGAAGTGTTGTTGGGTTGTTGCTTTTTGGTTTCTAGGATGTTCTGGGTGGTTATTAAATGGTGTCTTGTGGCCCAAGTAAATGGACCCTGCATAATATTCAGGTCAGTAGGCCATTTTTTTTCTGTGTGTGCTTGCGCGCACATGTGTGTTGTATTCTACTATGTTCTGTTTTTCTTTTGTTTTTGTTTTTTGTTTTGTTATTAGTGTTTACATCACTAATAAATAGAATAGTACACCTCTCTTTACAAGTACAATCATGCCTTGCCAACCTACGATCTTATAGCTTTGTCTGAATTGCTATTAGATCAAATTGTGGTTTTAATATTGGACAATTACACTTGTTATTGGTTAAGGTGTGTGTGATTGCACTTTTGTCTCCCTTTTTAAATACCTGGTGTGAAAACCAATGTCCTGTTTGGCTGATTGTTCCCTGTGATGGCTCGTTATTCAGGCACAGGCAGGGTTCTGGTGACACCTTCATAGCCACTGAGCTCAGCAGCCGCCGCCGATGGCACGTATCCAGCCCAGCCTCGTGCAAATGAGTTTTTCGCTCACCCTGTTCCACCCCTGCGTCGGCTCCCCTGCTCGTGCGTGGAGACGCTCGCCACAACACATTCACCTGTCTCCGTGACAGGAGACTCAATTCACACTCATCAGCGCCTTCTCGGTTATCCTACTCCATCTGCAGAAGAAAAACCTGCAGTTCTTTGCTCTCAGACTAAATTTAGCTTGGGTTACGTCTACTATACAGTCTGGTCCTATCCACCGGCACACAATTACAGCAAGATTGACTTTCTCCTTGAATAATGGAATTTTCTATGAATTTTGGTTGATCCAGCAACATTCATAGTGATGTTTTTTCTGATCTTAAACCTTCTCAGCTTAAAACCAGTGTGATCATCTCATCCAAAATTGTTCTAAAATTGTCCAGATGATTCTCCTACAAGGCATTAGGAGTCTACAAAGGTCTGCACAGGGTACTAAATGCAAACCATCAAAAACAATTGGTCAGCTCAGAGCATTCAAAATTCTATTTTGATCTCAAAACCTTTGGACCTCTCATGTTGGGCTCCATCAGTCCCAAATCTAGTATATCAAATGTGGCTTGTCTTATTAGCATCACTTCCACACAGCTACTCTATATAACCACACACAAAAAACATATTCGAGTTGAATATGATCAATGCCATCACAAGAGCTTCATTCTGCTGCTTATCCCCTGGAGAGTGAGGATACTTCTTATACAAATCTCTTTCTCTCGCTCTTCTCCTCTGTCTCTCTCTCTTTCTCTCTGTGTCGTCGTGCTCACTTTCGAAGGGGGAGGATGTAGTGTTGAAGTAAGATAAGGCAGATTACAGCAGGACGGGCACATTAAAAAGGCACATTTTCCACGCTCTCGCTTCTAATACCAGATGGGAGACGCTTTTTACAACTTATTCATGTATTCATGCATTTGACTGGCCTGAATAATGCATTGTTGTTTTTAACCCCTACTGCACTCGAGTGGAGCATTGAGTGTAACAATCAGGGACTTAGAAACCGTTATAACATTTCTGCCACTTTTAGAAATTTCTGAGTGTTCCGTACCCAATTTGTGGGCAATAATAATTGTATTTTAAAAGCTTAATTTACTTGGCTAGAGTGCAGGGAATACAAATATAGGCAGCTGCAGAGAACGACAGCTTTTAGACTTTAATCAGCTGTCGATCGATCGGTTGATCGGACTCTGTTCTTTCCTAATATGGCTACTTCCCTGATGTCATCTAGTTAATATTCATTCATGAGCCAGACTGATCGTTCATGGTGATGCCCCTGGTAATCATAGAGTACAGAAGTAAAATTCCCTTTGGCTGATTTTAACATTTGAAAATGTAAATCCCTTTAGGGCTTATGATTGTGACTTATGACAACATAGTACCACATTGTGTTTTGGGCTTTTTCTCTGATTTATAAATGCTGTTTTGCTTCAAAACTAAGTTTTTAATAAATTCACCTCTGAGCTGTTTGGTTTGATTTGTGGCTCTTTATTGAAATGTTTAATTTGTATCCTTATGGATAAAATGAGTGGGAAAAATTATTATGTAATCAAGGCCACTGTTAGCAGTGATTATTGCACAACTAATCTGAGTTCAGTAGAATATATGTTGTGCTGCATTTACCACATCTGTACAATATGTCTACTACATGCCTCCATTGATATTTGATGGCAGAGTTATTATTCATCTATGCTTCTGGTTTTGTAAGTGAATCATAAAGACATCTTAAAGAAACAATCGCAACTGATTGGGTATGATTATATTTTACCTTTGAAAATAACGTATGAATGCGCTCCGGTACTTAAATCCAGGCGCTCGCTGCGCCAGATAGTGATTATTGACTGTTCCATTCAGCTTCCTGTTTGTGTAGTACACAGTCAGACACGCTGCCACACACCAGCTGCCCTTTCCATCGTCTTCATGATAATAAGCTGCTATTTGTTCTCTTTCTTACCCCTTCCTTTTCTTTTTCTCATCCTCTTCCAAAAGATTAGTACCTCTAAACAAGATGAGTTCATTTCGGTCCATAATTACATTTCTCTCCAAGGATGTCCTTTTCTTTCACAGCCTTTCCTGAATCACGTACACAGACACGCGCCACTTTACGTGCTGAAACAGTCATGTGTGCACGAGTACAAAGCCATTCACGAATGCCCGCCTGTGTCCACTCAAAGTCCTTTGCGGTAATCACAGAGGTGGCTGCCCGACCTCTCTAAGGTTAATGCAGGAGAGAACAGCTCTTCCCATCAGCCGGCGGCGTTCTGGTGACAAAGCGATGCTTCACCTAACCCTCTCTGAAGCGCTTTATGTCTGTTACAGTCTCCACAGAGAACACAGGTGCTGGAGAGGCCAGCCTGTATGAGAGAGAGATTTCTTTAAAATACTGTTCTCGTTTATTTCATGCTGATGTAGAGAGCAAATGGTAGGTAGACAGGTAGATGGATGGATGGGTGGGTGGATGGATAGATAGATGGATGGATGTAAAGATGCTGTTTTAACACTTTGGCTATTCTAATTTTGTTGTTTAAACCTGCTAAACCATCTGAAAATCGAATTCACGTCTCTCCCGACAGACTGTATATTATCAACTTGCAGAACGCATTAAATACCAACTGATAAATGTGTGTGTGTTTGAAGGGGCTTGCTTGGAGGAAAAGAAAATGATTAGCGTCAAATGTGCCTGCTGATTGAACTCAAAATTTGTTTGAAAGGAAAAAGAAAACATTTTTTTTTTTTTTAGAATATTGCTTTTAGCCAAAACAAACAATTCCATCTTCGCAATTATGTTTGAGTAGTGCAGCAACAGAGAGCAGTGTAGGGAAGGATCATTTTGTAAGCTAAATGTGGAATTTCAAACATTTTCTTAGGCCACTATCATTAACCTTTGACCTCTTGAAATCCCAAAGCAGCCGCTATGAATCTGGTGACCTATTGGAGTTCAGTGACTGGTTGAGCCTTGCAATTGTGTGAATAATTAAGTATTAAACTTAATGTTAGTTTGAGCTATGAAAATAAATAAAATATTACTGTTACTTGCTGTTATGTTTGTAAGCAGTCAGACTTAAAATCTTCACATAGCAATCGATACAACAGGCAGGGAAAAAAATTCTGTGTACTTGCATTGTTGGAGGAACTACAGTTATATTTAAAGACAAACACTGGGAGTGGGCTCTTTTTACCTGGGCTTGTAAGCAACCACTCAAAACACCCTAGCAGTGCCCTTGCAACTTCCGAGAACACCCTAGCAGTATCCTAATAACTAGGGACCAACCAAATTCACGATTTCACGCCCGTGACATTTTCCGTGAAATCGTCCACTTTCCGTGAAAACACCCAACAAGCGTGAAATAGTGAAATTTTTATTGAAGATAAAAAAATTTACTGATAAAGAGTATACCAGGAGCAGATGATCGTAGCGTCTTAGCCGAGTTTGCAGTCTACAAAACGGCAGCAAAAGAAGTTCCGCCGGATACGAGTATAACAGCATTCTGGCGTTCGCACAGCAGTTGGTTTCCTCTGCTGAGCCGGCTGCATTACGCAACCTTTCTGTACCAACAAACAGCGTTGACGCGGAGAGAAGTGTCAGCCAGTACACAAACGTCAATGCACCGCAGCGACAGAATATGTCAGCAACCACGTTGGTCGGCCAAGTTTTGACCACAAAAAACTAAACTATTTAATTAATGTCACGTGGCATTGCGGAGTGTGTGATTACGTGCGTTGTAGTCGTATTTAGTTTCCTTTTTGTTTTTTAATACAAGTGAACAGTCGAAAAGTGGTATTTTAGAATACAAAACAGCGGGTGTGACAGCAGATGGACTGATTGCAGTGATGGGTGCCTAAAAATTGTACCCGTGAATTTTCCGTGTAATCGAGTGTTTTTTTAAAAACCTTCCGTGAAATTGCGAATTTTTACCCGTGAATTTGGTTGGTCCCTACTAATAACCACAGAGAACACCATAGTAACCACATACTGTAACAGCGCCCTAGCAACCACTGACAACATCCTAGAAACTACTCAGAACATCCAAGCAAAACCCTTAACATCCACTGAGAACACCATAGTAAGCACTAGCAATGCCTTCAGAACACCTAGTATTTTGGCAGTAGGTTTTACACCTTTCAAATTTCAGAAGAAATGTGCCTCCCGTTTTTAGTCCCAGAATGATTGTTTCCTGAATTAATTTTGTACTTCCTGGATTGTATGAATCCTTTTGAACACTTTTTGTTGTCTATAGAAGCAGGGATCTTGATTGTGATGTTTTTTTCTGTCACGGAGGACTTGGGGATGCAGGGAAAAGGATTATATTAACAACATACACAAAAGAAACACACACGAGGGGGAAAATGGTAACTTAAATATAATAACGAAACACTCAAGGAACATGAACAAGCCGGAAGATCGGGGAACACTACACACAGGAAACACAGGCATGGAAGACAACGAGACCACGACGGACAGCAAACACCAAGGCAATATGTAGGACACAAGAGGAAGTGTGGTGATGAGAGACAGCCGGGAATGATTACGGGAAACAAGGAAGGCGAGGCACACACACAAAACAAGACGCGCATGTGGGAGTGACGGAACAACGCGTGGTTGGTGAACAAACAAGGAACACGCGGACACGAGAGCGTGCAAAAGACGTGACGCGGTCTCACAGCGATACGATAAGGGAGCAGTGTCAGGGCTCTGTCAACATAATCGCTAGAAACGGAAACTGACGTGACAGAACCCTGACATTTTCAGCCGTGCAGATGCATAGATTTGTTTTTTTGCATATTGAGAGCATGCCTCCTGAATTAAATCCAGTCTTGAATGCCTCCTGCATCCGTGCCACCATTTGCACTGCACTGCATCGGACCACTCACTAAAGCTCGCAGGGGATATAACTTGACTCGCATAGACATGTTTGGTAGTTTATTAAGCCGTGAGCTACCATAGTCCTACTGGTCTTGCCCATGTTGTCATTTTTCTGGTTTACCAGGCCCGAGGTCAGGAGAGGGACACCTCATGAACGGTGCACGTGCACTGACAGCTATTGCAGGAAAGGAGGAGTGCCTGGCCTTTAAATCCAACCACAAAAAGATGTGTATTATCTATTTTTGTGCCTAATTTTCTTTATCCAAGGGCAACACTGAGGCATGCAAAGGAAGAAGACAGCTATAGTCAAATAAGCCCTTTGAAGAAATACATCAAAAGAACAAATCATCTTGCCCTGTGAGGGATGACAAAAGCAGAGGATTGGACACTGGGTTTGGAGGTCATCTGTAGATGTTCAGCTTAATTTTTTTAGCTCATCTTCCAGCATCGCAGCAAAGATGGTGAAAAACATGAATACTTGGAAATATTAACAGATAGTTTTCTCCCGGATTTGTAGACCTTGTTATTCTGAGTTTAGTACAAGTTAAGCTCAGCATTTGTGGTATGATGTTTATTAAGACAGATTTATAAAAAAAGAAAAGTGGCTATTAAGGTTAAACTGAAGAACAATGAAAGCAAAAGGGGGCCAATTCGTATACATACAAATACAATTTTTTTTAATAGTATAGCCATAAGATCGAAATAATATATTGTACAGTACATGTTAACATGATTGTAGTGTGTACTTACATACAATTTTACAACTTTGTTGCAACTGCATAAGTCTTAAAAACATTAATCGACTAAAAAAAATTATAATTTATACCATTTTACAGCTCAAATAATATGCAAGTTTTAACAGAAGACTTAAAGCTGCGGAAAAAATACTGAAATAGCAACAGAATGTTTTTTTTTCTGAGTTGTGATGTATATCCAAGTGAAATGGATTATCATGAAAGCTGAATGCAAGATTGCAATAAGAAAGAGGCGGGTTTATTTGGACCAAATGATTAGAGAAGTCTGGCATGCAGCAGTTTTGATATGAACAGATGAAGTGCTTAAAATAATATGAATTTAGAAAAGGATGTTTATAAGAAGTGTTTTAATGAAATTTTATGCTTAACATTTCATAATTTTTTCATTGTAAGTGCCCCACCGTAACCTCGATTTTTGCTTTTTTTTGTTTGTTTTTTAAAGAAGAGATTTCAAATCATTTTTGTGCTATTCAACATTATACCACCAAAGCTGTCGATCATGAGTAATCTGTGTTGAACCCAGAATATCCGTCCAAGAACAGGGAGAGCAGCAGCACCCGCATCTCCTCTCAAGCCGCTTTAACACATCAGCGGTGCCCGGGGCTCGCAGTGCAGGGTGGGTAGTGTAGAGCCCATCCCATCAGGATCTCCTAGCGGCTACTGACAGCTCCCTCAACGCATTACGCATTAATACATCCAGCACTAAGACATTATCACAGCACTGTCAGAGAGACAGATCAGTAGAGGCTTCTCTCGCTGTCTCCACTTCCTCTCGCTGCGTTTATGCCTTTTCCCTGCTTATTAGTTAGCCATATAGGTCCTATTAATTCAGTTTTTTCTTTGTGCATCTCGTTTCTCATCGTCTTAACCTATTCAAAGCTTGGGAAGTGCTGTTAATTGGCTGTGAGAAACATTTCCGTTCATCAATAGGTAACTATAGAATCATGCTCTTTCCTCAGGATACTGTATATCAGTCTCTGAAAATGAGCACTAAAGCACAAGGAGGAAACGACTCATTTCCGTGGCGACCCAAGCGGTTTGTAGCCTTTCGGTTTGCGACGCTGGTCACATTTTAACAGGCAATTTGCCTGCTTGTCTCAGACTGAGAGGGCGGCTTATCTGTGCTAACACAGCGGAGAGACGCATACGAACCATATCCTGGGCGGCCTTTTGCATTTTAATCAACTCGTTCTTTTCTTCAGTGCTCATCAACTCTCAGCAGCAATAGGTGGAAAAGCTCGACTGTTATTTAATGGGTTCGCGGAGGCAATTCTGCATGTTGTCACAAAACAAACAGAGCGCCACTGAGAAGAAAGCTGTTCACGCGGATTGTCTGACTTTTCTGAGTGTGTACTTTCTGACAGGCGCATCAGAACTGATTTAAAGAGCTGCTTTTCATCAGACTTATGAAATCGAACGTCTTGGAGTTA
Source organism: Rhodeus uyekii (assembly GCA_037043235.1). Lineage (NCBI taxonomy): Eukaryota > Metazoa > Chordata > Actinopteri > Cypriniformes > Acheilognathidae > Rhodeus > Rhodeus uyekii. The sequence goes on from JAWRVZ010000034.1 coordinate 3,982,658, forward strand.
TACTTTTGGGGATGAGGCCAATCTGTTGAAGTAGAAGTAATGAGTCAGAGCTCAGTTGCCAGTAGTTATGACTGTGAAGACGAGAAAGTACCAGAATGCATCAGTCAGTCTAAAGGCTAACAGACTTGTTTGTCATTTAAGGGGAAAAAATATACGACATAGGTTAGAATGGGGTCTAACCTGCAACATGTTAAGGAAAAAAATAAAAAAATAAATAATAAATAATAATAATAAAAAATAAAAAATAAATAATGAATGTATTTTAAATAATAAAAATTAATTTACATTTCAACTAATTACAAATATTTTAGAATTTAAAAAAAACAAAAACATTTTGCACTCTTTTACCATTGATGACTGTAACGATGCATTTCTACATTTGTTTTTTAATGTGTATGTATGTTTATAACACTATGCTTTGTGCTGTAGTACCTTGGCATTAAATTTAAGAAAACTAACTGTGTGGGTGTTTCACAACGCCTGAGGGAGTGACAGCAAATTTGACACCTTTCTCTCTTCTATTCACCGTAATCAATCTCTGGAAGATTAAACTAAAAAAAATATATATATATAGAAATGTAAAAAGTAAAAAAAAATATACAGTCATGCCTAGAATTATTGGTTCCCCTGGTAAATCAAAGATGACTGTAAAAATAAATCTTTAATGTTTATTCTTCTGATCTTTCGTTCAAGAAATGAGCACAAATCTAACCTTTCATTGAATGAGTAATGATATTGAGTGAGTAAAACAACAGAATATAGGTCTAATGTGCAGCAAAAGATTGTTGTGCTTTACAAAATAGAAAGTGGCTGTAAGAAAACGCATAGAAAATTACTAATAAATAAAGATGTAAAAAATCTGCCTGGAAGGGGACATTTATCCATATTGTCTTAATGTGTGGCAAGGAAGGATAATTTGAGTGGCTAAAGACTCTCTAAAGATCACAGCTGGAGAATTGCAGAGATTAGATTAGAGTCTTGGGGTCAGAAAACCTAAATTAAAAAATGCAAAAAAATCAAACATGTCGTTTGAAAGGGTTTGAAGAATTTTTTTTAACCTTTTTTTTTTTTAAATGTATATAAGTAAAAAAAGTTGTTAGACACTAGAGCAAATCCTTCAGATCGCTTTGGTGCAAACGGGGATAAAAAGTACCCCATGTCCACAGTTAAATATACTTATACTTAAATATACTCTTTAATCTTGTTGGCCTATTTTTCTGCTGGAGGTCCTGGACTTCTTATGACTGTATATGTGTGTGTGTGTGTGTATATATATATGTGCCTATGTATTTTTTCCACTTTTGGAAAGCTAATCAGAGCTTATACGGATGCAAAAAAAACAAAAACTTTTCTCCTAAAAATGTTTACCCAACTGCAACTTCCGCTTCTTAGCCCCCCGAAAAAGTGAAAAGGGTCTGTTTGATGATTCATCTTTTTTTATATATATATATATATATATATATATATATATATATATATATATATATACATACATACATACATACATACATTATTTTACTTTTTTTTGTTTCTAGCGTTCTAATAAAGAATAAAGAATGATTTATTACACTTAACGACATCATATATTTGACTGTATTTATTTTTACTACAATAAAAGTACCAGATATACATGCTCAGGTTTAAAGAGCCTTCAAATATTACCTTGGACAAAGAGGGGCGTTGAAGTCAAAATGGTTAAGAACCGCTGCACTAGACTTTTGTATATACCGCATTGTATCTCACACATTTTTACACTGCCTCGATTCGAATGTTGTCTGCAGTATCAGGGTGTCGATTAGCACTTCCCCCACACAAACGTTCACAATGAGTTTTTTTGGAAGTGCGACTGGTTGGTTAGTTAGCGAGCCCAGGCTGATGAAGTGTGAGGTTCAGACGTGCAAAGACGAAGGAGGCACTGTCGTCTTTTTTTAGCGAGGGATAGGAGGAAAAGAGAATGAACACTTTGATCACACAACACACAAAAGCACCACTGATCTCATCCTTATGATGCTGCTTGCCAGGTTTATCGCATGCCTGTGAGTGGGTTTGTGTATGCGTGTCACACTGCAAAAGGGGAGCATAGTCCTCAGAGAGAAGCAGAAACCTTTAATTAAACAAGTGGGTTCTCTTAGCAGATTTACACAAAGTAAAACCCACAATGATGGTGGAGACTGTAGTCTGATATGACGCACACGAGAGGTGAAAACAGGGACAGAGATAGTGAGAATGAATTAGAGCCGATGGCGTGTGTGGGGACGGTCGGAAATGAAACTAGCCCCCTCTGAAGTGACACGGTCTGTTCACTCTTCAGCAACTCAATGTTTGTCACTGCCTCATGAATATGTATCAAATAAATAACAATGATAATAATCAGATGGTTCCTCTGAGTATCAAAAATAGAAAAGTATTAATTTCAGTTAAATCTCTAAAACTTCCATCTTTCTTTCACGTACTCTCTTATCTTTCAAAACAAGATACTTGACGCAGATAAGCGTTGAAATCACATTTAATACACTCTAGGAATAATATAGAAACACCTGCACAAAACGTTAACAAGGCAATGAACAGATGATGACTGAAGGTTTAAATACACAAGAAACGAGAAGCTAAATGAAGGACAGGTTTTGGTGATTAATTGACAAGAGTGTCTTTGAAAACTAAAAAGATTGTAAGAGAAACAAGGAAACAGGAACTAAACCACAGGAGAAGAACACAAGGGAGAGCAAGACAACAGAATATCAGAGTCATAGGGAATTGCAAAACTGATGATCATTTTATCCTTTAAGTTTAAATTACGTCCCCTTATGTCATTTCAAAACTGTATGACTTTTTCTTATAGATAAAACAGGCAAATTGTGTGTGAAAGTGAAAGGAAAAAGTGTTTTGTCCCCAGTCTAGGGGAAACGAGGAGTAACTTAAATGAAGAACGCCATCCGAATTCAGGGAGTTTTTTTCATTTATTTCGTCCCTTTTTTCTTTACAATTACAATGAGCAGTAACTGAAGCTTTTAAGGTTCGTAAAGGATTAAAAAAAGTTTTTATTAGTTTTTGTTTACCATCTAATGAGCTGTTAACTGCTGCACAAAGTTGAATTTGAGCTCCAAATCAGTTCCATTTGTAAGCAAATAATTAAATGTCAACTGAAATTGCAAATACACAATATATGCTAATTCAAAAATACTACATTAGTATATAAATAATATTATAATAACACCAATTCAGCAAACAAATCTAATTCAAAAGAGTGATTTATTGATGAATCTTGTTTTTCTTTTCCTTTTTTTATTTCAGTAGTGCTGCGGTTCTGTAGTAATTGTACAGTACACTATAGTAAATAGCAATAGCCTACTATTGTAACTATAATGTTTCTCAAGTTTTTAAAAGCAAAACGGAATTCTGTATGATCATCCCCTTATATCTGTCAATCAGAAGTAAAAATAAGTAAAATGAAACTTAAAGAGCTTCTTTTAATCCAGGATGATGAAGAAAACGGCTTAGCGTTGAAAGGTCTTTTCCGATGATTGATATGATATCACAGAATTTAACGGTGTTTGGACGCTGTTTGTCTATTTACAGGAGAAGTTGTTCTGGTAATTTTATTGTAATTTACTGGGATTGCTGTGAGAAAGGGGCTATATTGACCACTTTTATGATACTTTAATGGCACTTTTTGTCATTTTAAAACTTGACAGCCCCAGCCCTCATTCACTTTCATTATATGAAAAAAAGGATTTAATATATTTTTTGTGTTCCACAGAAGAAAATGATGACAGAAATTTCATTTTTGTGTAAATCATTTCTTCAAATTCAGTTCTGAGTGGTGGAATGTTTAATAAGAAGTAGACAAAGTATTTTGTAGAAAAAAACAGGGCTTTCTTATTTTCAATGTGGAAAAAAGCTGATTATGTCCCTCCAGCATAAGGACGGGAATGCTGAAGCATAGCAATTGAGGATGTTTTGTGAATGCAAAGCTTGCTTGAAATGGTCCGTTGTGAATTAGAGTGACTTGTTTGTACACCCACCCAGCTGTGACAGAATATTCAAGTCTGGGGCACTGAGCTGTTCTTCAGCCCGGGTTAAGCCACTTCACTCTGCCATCTGTATCGACACGGGACATGTCTGAGCTGTGTGGAGGTGCTGTCTTTCATTTTAACCCAATTTTATCTCAGTAATAGGGTTCCATGTTTGGAGCTCACTTTTGAACTCCCACCTTAAACAGACCTTATATTATAATGTGAACATGACAAGCAATTATCCAAAAACAACCAAAATTGCATCATGAAATTCGCATCTACTTCCTAACCCTCAACATTAAAATTTGTCAGATCACATACCCTGAACTGTTGTGCTGGATGCATAAATAGGTTTATAAATCATAAGGATGGTGGACTCAAAGCCAGCAAGCAACCACATAGCAACACACTAAGAGCCACTTAGAACATGTCCTATTGTGGCATCAGGAATTTTGTATATTAATTTTCTCTTTCTCTTGTTTTTCAGCCCTGAAAGACCCGTGCAGTGAGGTGACCTGTAGCTTTGGCAGCACCTGCATCCAGTCATCAGACGGTCTGTCCGCCAAGTGCATGTGTCCTCTGAGTTGTGAGAACGTCCCCAAGCACAAGGTGTGCGGCACCGATGGCCTGGACTATCAAAGCGAATGTGATCTCAACATGAAAGCCTGCGCCACCCAGAAGAACATCCGTGTGCATCACCAAGGCAGCTGTGGTGAGTCTGTGCAGCCTTTAAATGGTCATTAGCATTGCATTTACCGTCATTATCACATGTACTGTAAGTTTGTTACCAATTCTTGCCATTCGAACGTTGCAGCTTCCTTCAAAGCGATTGTAAGTCCGTTTGACTTCTTGTAGAATGTAAGTGTGGTCAGTGTTGGTTACAAGGAACTCCCTTCCTTAAGCATAAAAGCAGCTTATTGGTATTATAAGGGAAATCATGCTAAGTTTAGTAAATGTTTGTTTGTGTATGTACTGTACGTGTATATGTATTGTGTGTAACATTGTATTCCACACTCCAAAGTATAAAATAATAAATGAAAAATAAAAGTAATATTATTATTGTTATTATTATACATTTAATATCAAATATATATATTTTACAAATAGTACTAATCTTTTTTTAAATAATTTTTGTTGTTTCAAGAAATCTCGTTTCGAAGATTTGAAACAGTTATAATGACACTTATTTAAAAAAAACTTGGATTCTATGGTATTAAAAATACATTACATATACAATAAAATATTACAAAACATACATAATATAAAATTAAATTATACTAAGTTAGAAAGTAATGCATTTCTTCTAATACTAGTTGAAAGAAACACTGTGATTATGAAAGGCATTACTTCTATTGCATTGCTCTAGTGTGATTTTAGAATTGTAATGCTCTTTAAAGAGTATTGTGGATGAATTTTGTGTAAAAAATTTCAGCAGATCAATTGTTCTGCTGAAAGCTCCCGGCACGTCACACCTCGCCATGCTAACTGTCTGGATTTCTGAGCTCGTCTTTGATTAAATCCTCACTGTTTCATGTTAGTGGAGAGCTTGAGTCATGGGGACAGAGTGCCGTTCATGAAAAGCCCCCTTCCCACCCTGGACTGCTAATGACATTTCTCTTCCACGCTGTCTGACAAGCTGTCAGATTCTTTTTTCAGCTTATTCCGCCCCTCTCTGACATTTCAGAGTTTTATTTTGATCTCTTTTATTCGTCTGTACTCATGAGTTCCTGCAAGTTAAGTCTCGCTTTATGTCTCCTATATTTGTTCAATAGACTTTATGGACATCTGTACGCTGCACTCTCAGATCATTAGACATCTTCAGTCTTCTTAAATTGTATTTGTGTCTTGTTTTTCAGTTAAAGAAATAACAATTTACTTGAAGCAACATTTTTTAACCTCGTTTTCAGAGAGTTCATTGGCATTGGAATTGGTTCCAATGCTCAAATCTCTGAAATGTTAGAGATTTATGATGCATTTTATGCATGTTTTTTACTAAAAACAAGACAGAAATAACAGTTAAGAAGATGATTTTTGCTGGAAGAAAGGCTTGGGTCTTGGGTGTGTGACATTGTGGTGTTTCCTGCGGCACAGCGAGGCAGACAGACTCAGAAGGAAGTCACCTCTTGTAAATGATGGCTCTCTGGGCGGCAGGGCTGGATGAATGCCTCGGGTCCCGGAGGACGTGTGGAGTAGGTTTCCCGGCAGAGAGTGTCTTTCAGTTTAACCCCCATGGGAGTACAAAGCACCAAGGAGGACAGACAGCAACTCTAAATCTAACTCGGAGACAACGTCCTTGCGGTTACTGACTCTCTGATTTCGTCTTGCACAAACAGCCAACACATACAAATGTTATTTCTTATCACTGACGGACGGCTCATTAACATTTGCCGCAAATATGTGAAATGAGACCTCCTCATGAGACCTTATCATGTTATGTTTTACTGTCTTTTACTGCATATAATCATATTTTTGGCAACACTTTATTTTGATGGTCCTGTTTGAACATTTTGTTCACTTTAAGTAACTTTGCAACTACATGTCAACTAACTCTCATTAGAGTATTAGACTGTCAGCTTAATATCTGCTAACTCTTTATTGTAATGCTCCTCTTACAGACATTCTTCTGACTGTAAGTAACTTTTCTAAGTACAATTTAACTTATTCTAACCCTAACCATACCAGTCTACTAATACTGTGCTGACACACTAATGAGAGATAGTAGACATGTACTGTAGGTGCAACAATATAGTCAACAATGTTTTACAGGGATCATCAAAATAAATTGAAACTTTTATTGCATCTGAGAAGTAATATTAATAATAATAATTATTGGTTATAATATTCTTGTTGTTGTTGATTATTTTTAAGTAAATATCTAAACATTCTAAAATAGACACATTTACTTAAGAAGCAATTATATACATGTAAACATTCTAAATTATTAGATAATTTTGGCTTCTTGACAAGATGTTTTAAGGATATTTTTCTGGAAAACAAGACAAAATTATGATTAAGAATTGTATTTTTGTTCACAGAGAATAGAGGAACAAAACAAACAAACCCACAAACGCTACTGTTCCTCCAACACATGCATTAAGGTCTTGGCCAGCAACTGTCAGGCACACAGATACAGGGGCAGGACTAATGGAGCGGCCTCATACACACTCCCTGCTGGAGCGGGGCTCAGTGTGTCTGGCTAATTACAGCCACCCCTACATGGCACTGTTAGGCAGCGATATACTGAATGCTGGCTCCAGCCGGACTCTCTTAATGGGAGCTAATGGTTTCTCCAATAGTAATGGCTGGCTTGCGTGGCGAGATGTTGTTGTAGTTGCTGCCCGCATTGTGCTGGACCCTTTTGGTTGAGCTCCACACTACCCTCCTTTGAGAGCCGTCCTATTATTATGTTAGTATACACCAGTCCCTGACCTGCATGATATCAACACTTCCTGTCAGCTCACCTCTCTCCCTCAGCTTTTATGTCCAACATTTGTGTCTTTGTTTTTAATTCAAAGCCTTCGACATATTGAGTTTGTGTGCATTTATCGTGGCTTGCTACCAGACTTGTCAATTTATAGCCTAATTAGTCCAGTTGTTGTTCAGACAATTCACTGTCTACACTCTTTAAAATAATGGGGGTTCTTCTGAGCAATGCCATAGAAGAACCATTTTTGTTCCCCAAAGAACCTTTCAGTGAACAGATCTTAAAAGAAGAATTTTGTGCAATGGAAAGTTTCCATGAATGTAAAAGGCTCTAATAAAGAACTTTATTTTTTTTTCCTCAAGAGTGTAGATATGGTTTTGAAAATATGTGGTCTCATATATCCCCAGTGTGCATGTGTCCATCTGTGTGTTATTTGCTTTCATGATGTCTCTCTATCTCTGTGGCTTTGCCTTCATTTCCCGCCTATTTTTTCTCTCTCTTTATTTGCCTGTGTTTCTTCCTCTTCTCTAGATCTTTGTTTTGTTTATGTGTTTTGTCTTTTGTGTCTAATTTCCTCTGTCCTTTCTGTCTCTGTCTCTCTCGTCCTTTTTTTCTCTCTGTCTCAGTGCTTCTTTCTCTCCCGTGATTGTACGACTCGCTCGCGGCTCGGCATTGTCTTAGCACAACACTGGCTGATAAGTCCTTTGTGTTGCCTTGTTTCTGAAAAGTGTGGAGGCTGGTGAAACTGTCACACATATTTCAATAACCGTCATGGCATTTCTATTACAATTATGATCTTGCCATGCAGGACCAGGGCCTGGAGCCCCCTGGAGCCACAAAGACCCATCAACTCCCACACATCAAGTCCCATCAGTTGTCACCCTTATCTTTTCACATTTTACTATTTCTTCTCAATAGATGACATACCACTGACAACAGCTCCATCAATGGTGCCTAGAAGATACTTTGAAAAAGGAGAACATTCTAGTCAAAATATGGCATTGTCAGATCTGTGGCATAGTTAGGGCATGTGCTCAAATATCAGAAAATCTGGTCCTCAAAGTGAGCTGTCAAAATGACTTAGTCTAAACCTAATTAACTAACCTGAGAAAGATCTTCAGGGAAATTATGTATGAACTACCATTCAATAGTTTGGGGTTGGTTAGATTTTTCTTATTGTTTTTGAAAGTTGGTTATGCTCACCAAGGTCTTTTATTTGAGAAAAGAAATACAGCAAAATGTCATATTGTGAAATATTATTACAAATTTGATGTAATTGATCAGCAGACGTTACTGACTACAGTCTTCATTTCACAGTTATTTTGCAGTGGTTCAATGAACAATATGGCAAGAAAAATGTGTTTGTTAGTTTTCATGTAATTTGAATGTGATGACCAAGAAATACTAGACAAATTGACATTTTTATATTTTGTTGTCTTATATATAGAAAGTACTATACTAATGGTTAAGAAATTTGTCACAACTTTGGACACGTCAAATCCTTTTCCTTGCCAGCATTTTTTTTTAAGTTGCCAGCCACTGCTAGCATTTTTGATCATATTACAAAAATGTCATGGCCCCCAGAATATTTTGTTGTATGAATATCTGAACATGTAATATATCAAAAGAAAGAAAAGACCCTCTGCTTTAAACAAACAAAAAATAAACTTTTATTCTAGCTTCATGCATTTTTTTTAACAATTCAGTGTCAGTAAGTTTCATTAAAAAAGCAACGTTTTGAGCAAAAAGTTGAGAAAATACTGTTTAATTTCGGTGATTTTACTTGTTTCTGCGTCTTCTAAGCATTTGTTTTGATCAGGAGATTCAGTACTCTTTCAAAAGATGGGACACAGTGCTGAATGCCCCACTGTATGCCACTTAAAAAAAGATACCTGGAAAAGTCCATGTTTGGCGGAGAAGTGTTTTCTCATTGAAAAAGAAAAAGTCTTGCAGGAAAAGAGTTAATAGAGACCAAAGTCTAGTCCCCCTTCCTTAATGCTTGATCAAGAAACATGGCATGTTCAAAAGAGACCTTCAGCATTTCTTAAGCTATATTCTTAGAATTGGTATATTTGTTTAGCTTGCTGACAGATCTGATTATCTGCATTATATCAACAAAAGACAATGAAAACATATGCGAGTTTGAATTACCATCTCACGTTTGATAATACACGCTTATCTTGTGTGTGTTTTTTTTCTTGGTCTGAACCAGATTTTTTTTCTCCCTCTTTCATCTTCAGATCCTTGCAATGAAGCTTTGAATAGCTTGAGTGTGGCCTGTCGAGTGAACCCAAAAACCTACAAGCAGTTTACCTTCGCCCCAGCTGAGTCCTGCCTGCCCGACACTACGCCCATCTGCGCCAGTGATGGACGCACCTACGATAGCGAGTGTCAGATGGAGCGGACAGCCCTGCAGAACAACCTGGAGCTCAAGAAGGTCTATTTAGGCAGCTGCAAGGAGAAAGGTGAGTTTTTCCCAGAACACAGATGTCGTCGGCTCCCATGAGCTCATGCTTGTGTCTGATAAAGGAGCCCTACGGCCGCGTTTGATTTATTTTGTCATGGCTGCAGTGAGGAGGCTCTGGACAAATTAAGTCAGGTTAGCAGTACTGTCATGCCTACACGATACCAATCTCCACAAATCCAATTTGCCTGTCGGGCTCTGGCAGGTGTATTGTGGCAAGACTGTATCTTCACTGGTGATGAAAAGATCGTCCCTGCCTCGCTCTGAAGCCCTGTGGCAAAGCGCAGAGAGAGTGTGTGTTCGCCTGTGATAATGCATGAACGGTGTCTTAGTGTGTATGTGTGTGTCTGTGTCTGAAGTGTGTTTGCGCCGTGAGCGATAGTGATGTTATTTGTGGGTCACTGTTGTCCCAGTACAGAGCAACTGTTTGTGTGTCAGTGTAACTCAAGAAGTAATAGCAGTAGTTGCTCCGCTAAAAGTCTTTCTTTGTAAGATACACGATTAGGATGCTTTTATTTTGATTTTTTATTTATGTTAATATAATACAGTGTTGGTTACTATTATTTTCATAACTTTTGTTTGAAAAACAAAGCGTCTCAATCATAAGGCTAGCATTATGCATGATCTTATCCCCATATCCTTTTTTTTAAACCACAACAGCAAATGAACAGTTAGCACTAGACTATGCTAGTAAGCTAAGCTGTTAATTTGCTAAATGAAGGATGAATGAAAACAAAGGGATGAATGTTTAATCTGGTCATGGCTTTGCTAATAAATGATTAGTTAGCTTAGCCTGCTAGCTTAACATGATGCTAAAGAAAGGCTGAGAAAGGCTCTTTTTATTAGTTAGAATAAAATATTGTGATTAGCATGCTATGTTTTTCACCAGACATTACAAATAACTTCCAAAGGGCATATGTTTCTGTTAGGGTATAGATAATTCACAACACCAGCAGCATTTCAGGAGAGCAATAGAAATTCTCATTTAGGAAACATTCTTGAATAGAACACCCAGATGGAGCTTGTTATCGTTAATCAAAGCAGTTAGTGGTATGCGATGCTTGTATTCTAAGTTGTTAGTTTGCTGACTGAAGGTTAAATGAACGCACAAAGAAAGGCAAATGTTTAAATTGTGTAAACCTGTTTTAGCTTTGCTAAAATTTGGTTAGCTAGCTAACAGCTTCAGTTACTTGCTTAGCACAATGCTAACTAACTAAGAAAGGCTTTTTTGATTAAATATTGTGATAATGTTCTACATTACTAACAGCTACAGTGAGGGATGTGATCCTGCTGGGCTATAGATATTTTACAACACCAGCAACGCTTCAGAAGTGAAGTAATCCTCCACAAACTCTCATTTAGGTTCATTTTTATGCGGAACTCCCAGTTTTCTCAATCTAATCAATTCCTGATGGATGAAATCAAGTGTTGCCCTAGATTTTTCTCATTTTATATTCTGTTTTTCTTGTGTATACATCACATTGTGGAAGTTAACTGGGTTGTGAGTACCGTTTCCTGTGGAGTAAAATCACATGAAAATTTCATGTTCCACCCATATTCCTATAGCTTCCTATGAGCCCACTCTCATCAGCATGTATGTCACATCCTTAAAGATAAGTTGGATAATGCAATCAAACATAAATCAAGTTCAGATTGTACAATAACATAATAGGTCTCTTAATTTTCTCAAACAGATGAAAGGCTGCCGTAATTGCACATCACCATGGCCCGTCTGTGACAGCTTAACACAACTCTGAGTGGGAAAAAAAACACCTCAAATCAATCCGAATAGAATTAGATAATTGATTAAATAATCAGACACGGTAATTAATTCAAAACCCCCTGAGTGAGTCGATATCCGATGTCTGATTGAGTGAGGGAGAGAAGGAGAGATGCCTCCAGTCAGTGTTGATTAGCACCAGGACGGTTATCACCATTCTTCATGTTGTTGACGCATTTATACGTGTGTATCTGGTCTCCAGGGAGCTGCCCCGATGGTTGTAAGTTCAACGCCAAATGTTTGCTGGAAAATGGAGAGTTTCTGTGTTCCTGCGACCCCATACAATGCGACGGCACGTACAAGCCTCAGTGCGGGAAGGACGGCAAGACGTACCCCAACGACTGCGAGAGGAAACTCGAAGAGTGCCGAACAAAGACAGACATCCCCATTAAACAGCTAGGGCCCTGTGGTAAGTGAAGGGAATTGTTACATACAGATGTTTTGCTGTGCGTTCTTGTAATTTTATGTTAGCAAAAATCGCTATTGTTTAATTAGCATTGTATGTCTGCTTGTTTTTGGTTGTGTCCTGCTGGAAAACACTTGTGGAAGGTGCTCATTCTCTTTCATTGCCATGGCGTTCTCATTCTGCCATCACCTCTGATGACACATGAAACACTGACTTCATGTTTCATTCATGACCTCACCCCTCCAGTGCCAGTCGTCCACACCAGTCGTCCCAAATGTCTCGTCATTTCCCCCTTTGTCCTCTTATGTCCTTTTTGGCTGTTTTTAAACGGTGTTTTTTCTGTTCCAGTGTGTCTCTCTGTCTGTCTTTGTCTGTGTGACGTCTGCTCAAGGCCGCCGCCGGACACACCTCTCATTGCGAGCTGGGAAGAGTTCAACCTCTGACCTTTCTTGTTGGGATTCTGACCCATGGGTCTCCTTCAGGGGGCCCTCAAAGGGCTGGTTTGATGTCTACTTTCTATCTGTATCTCTTTGTCTATGTCTCTTCTTGTGTTTGTTTGCGTGATGGAGAATGGTTGGAGTGGCCCTCCCTGTACCTCTAGTCCTCATGACGCTGTGTGAAGGGGAAGTGAGGTCATGGACTTTGTCTCCTTCTTTCCGAGTGCTGTGTTTGTCTGGATGAATCTTTTCCCAAAACGTCTGACCTTGTTGCCCCGCTACCTTTTTGCATGGATGCATGCATGTAGGCCTCTTGTTAGGAGCTCTGTTAGTTACCCTGCTCCACCTATGGACAGAAACAGAATCTACGCAAGTACGCAGATGCTAATGCTCTGTCAAAACATGGAACTGTGCAGTCCCTTACTTACAGTACATCTTTGCATTACTATGGCAGCAACAAACCATATGCTGCTATTCAAAAATGGAAACAAAAAGTTGTAAATCTTATTAAGATCTAAGTTACTTAGCAAGATTATGTTCACATTGTTGCTCCACTGTGAGTATAGAAAATAAATCTGGCTGTAGAAGAAAATGTATGAAATCGAGCTTGCTTTGCTTGAAGCGTTTGCATACTTGTGTGGCACATCAGAGTGTGCGTACTTCCCTGCTATACAGCATTTTATAAGCAGTATGGTTAAAGAGTAGGATGTACCTATAAAGAGCAACAATACCTGCATGATAATTATTACAGAGAATCAGAGAATTAATAAGCAGGTTTTCACAATATCTTCTTTTTTCACTTGAAAACAAGGCGAAATAGATTTTTCGCAGGGTACTCTAGTCCATGCTATGCAAGTATAGTTATTCAAATTCATACATTAAACATCTCAAAATTACTGTGGAAGTTATTACAAAAAGTCTTGAAAGGGGAAAAAACAGGATTTGGACAGTTTGTTAATTATGGAAAGTATATTCAGGGCTGTTTTGACAGGGATCAGATTCTCTAAAATTAAAACTAATTTTAACGATATAGAAATATCCCTTTCATATATTCTTTGTGTGCCCTACACCCTGGCAACACGTACTGTATGTTGCAACTGTAGTGCTTGATGCACCTTTCCTTTTTTCCGTCCTTCTCTCTTCTTTCTTCTTTTCTCACTATCCGCCTCTATGACTCATTAGGATTGTTTTCCAGTCTTCAGCGAAAAGATGCATAAATTAACATGTAAAGAGGAGCATTGCTCATGTCTTTGGCTTTATTTCATTATTTCCGACAAAGTAAATGTTTTGGCCCTTTAAGGCTTTCATTGGTGGCAAGTTACAGTATGTTTTTTTAATACATTTATTTACATTTGCATATTCCGCAAACAGAACATTAATTAAACATCAAAAGCTTTGTGGCAGACCTGAGCGAGGCTGACTGCCTTTCATGCTGAGGAAGATACAGCGCATTGATGAGCGAAAGTCTTGTACTTTGGACACCTGCTCTCAGTTTGATGTGTAAATGCAGAAAATTTTTGCTTTGCTTTGTCGTCTTGTTTTGCTTCTGTCACCTTCTTTGTCTCCTCTCTTTCATTCTTAGTTAAAGGGGTCATGAACTTCATTGTTTTGGAATATTTCCTGGGGTGCACATAATGTTAGTTAGATTTTTACATAAAAACTGTTATAGTTCAGAAATAAAAGGCATTTTCCTTATACTGATTTTAGTCATCTGATCTGTTCTAAAGAGCGTGAGACTTCAGTGTTAATTCCCACTTTTGTGATTGGCAAATATGTTCATATGTAATAAGTATTACGTGTGGATCTGTCTCGAAAACATTTGAGTGCTTTTAGCAGCTCTCAATGTTAACAAATCATGAAAAGTGTTGACTATAGCATTATATTTAGATCATGGCATAAAAGGTTGCATTGTAGACGATCACAGACATGCTGAGCGCATGAATTCAGTAATCTCGTGATTGTAACTATCAAGAATGCTTTCATTATAAATAATAGTGCAAACACGATGTAGAAAGAGATTTGTTGATTTTACCAGGGGTTTTGGTGAGAGTCCAGAACTCAGTCAATTTATTTGACAGCTCCAGCAATTGAAGAGAGCGTTTTTGATCACTTTTTATATATAATTTAATCTCAGTTTAAATAACTCTTTAGTTGTGCTATTAGGCTTTTCTGATTAGCTTGTTCCCGTAAGCTCTGGTATTTGTTGTCAAGAATCAGAATGCTAACAGCTTCCACCAGGTATTATAGTCCTTCATATTGACAGGGCCCAAACAAAGTCTATGTTTTGGTGCTTCTGAAGACTCTCGACCATGACAAAGCTCACCTTCCCACAGTGGGAAACGTCTAAATGGACCTCTTTTCATACACTAATCAATAGCACAACATGAGTCGTTTCAATCGCTGAGCATGTCAGTACTTTTTCCAGTGTCTGACATGGTTTCATCTGCTTCCCGTTGTCTTTGGAGACAAGCAGAGCTGGGTCACTGTGTCAGCAGCGCTCGTCAAGAGACATGATTCGCTCTAAAATCAAAGAAATGTGTAGTGCTGCGAAAGGTCAACAAGAGACTACAGCTTGCAAGAAAACAGACAACACTGTGAAAGTAGAAAGATTGAGTACAAAGGACTGAAGATACACAAGAACAGACTGTTTCTTCATCTGACAGTCTATTTGCATTCTGTTGATGGAGCATTAAAACATGGTGGTGTATACAGAGTTCAGGTCCTATTAATGTCGGTGTGGGTTTTTCGGCCTGTTGTTTGGGTGTGTGAGAGGCAGCAGATAAGTCTAAGAACACCTGTGTCAGAATGATGTGAGGAGTGACAGAATGCAAGAGATACCAGATATGGATGGACGATTATATTCGATAGTCATAGTATGTTTGTAGGGTTTTTGCTGCCAAAGTAAAATAAATCAACGGTGTGCGATGAAGGTGCTTTTTAGTTCATTTAAAACTTGTAATTATGGCATTTTTAATGCAAAAAAACAAAAATAAAGTATATTGTTGTTTTGGTATCAATGAGAATAATTGCTAATTTACCTTTGCTAGATTACTTTTAAAAACCTTAATTTACTTGTTGCATGAAGCATTTTGAATTTTGAATATTTTATTTAGTCAAGTCAATGACTGGAAAAAATCTTAATACACAAATATCAAGATGTTTTATTGTTTTATTTGTTTATTTATTGCTTATGTTGCCCAGATTTGAAGTAGTGTCTTAGCCACCAGTGGCCCTTTATGTATTCCGTGTGTTAATGTGTGTAGACGTATATATTCTATTTTTTGTTTAGTCTAAATGAGGTCCTAGGCCTGTCTTCACAATTTGTGTTTGTCCTCTGGGGAAATGTTTTCAAGGTTTCAGTGGTTGAACGATTGCCACCCATGTAGGTACATAGCAGCACGATATATTTACCAGGCTATTTCTATTCCTCACACCCTCATTTTCATTTGCATCAAATTAAATGCAATGTCCGCTCTGACTAAAGTCTATGAGACCTTGACTGATGATCTTTGTGCATTATCATGGCTCAGCTCCATCCAATGTAATTTCAGAACTCCATAACTCTGTGGGTGTGGCGGCCATAATGGACTCCTAATGATAAGGAAAGAAACAGCCTATTTCTCTAGGCAGAGCAAGATGGATCCTGCAAATGAAGCTGACCTAAATACACAGCTGTCATTATAGTCCGGATGATGTTTCATAGCTTGTGTGAAGTGAACAGACCCTCAGCTTTCTGTCTCTATCTGTCTGTCTCTCTGTTCCCATGGCAGTAACTCATAAAGACTAACAATGGACTCAGACTTCCTGACAATGTCATTGAGCAAGAGCTCGGTGAAAAGAGGTGCCTGGGAATTGACGCCCCAGGTGACAATGCACTCTGATTAATTTTTATCATTTGCATGTTTATTTGATTAGCATCTCTTGCTGAAAATCTTAGATTTTTAGTTTTTTTTAATTTTCGGGGGGGAAAAAACAATAACAAGTTAAGCACTCATTGAACTTAGTTGGCCTAGCGAGATGTGTGCGTAATGAATCTAATTAAACGAGTAGATTGAAGAGCCGGAGTAGTGTGATTATAATTAGCATGAACCTTTGCACCTCGCTGTGTGAGGATGGGTTGTATCTGGGTCACTGTTGCAAGTTGGAAAGCCCTCATCGGTTTCTGTTATGTGTGTATTTGTTAGGAGGCTCTTTGTAGAGCATGCTTCTGTAATGCATGTCTGCCTTCCCCCTCGTTTTCCCCATTCCCTCATCCTCTGCGTTTCTTTCTTCTCTGTTCAGAGAGCTATGTGCAATGCTTGTCTTAACGTCTGCCTGTGTGACGCCCGTCTGCTGAAGGGATCCATGGATCCCTCTTGCTCTGCGCACGGTTTTCAACCTCATGTACCATTCAGAAATGAATTATGAATGACTTCAAAATTCCAGTTCAACTCCTGAATTTGAATTGAGGTAGAAAACTGGGTGCACAAATGTCATTTGACTTTATATTATTATATTATATTAATAATACATAATAATAGAATTTATAATGTTTAAATGTATATACATAATATAATACAAATTGTGATATC
Organism: Rhodeus uyekii; assembly: GCA_037043235.1. Classification (NCBI taxonomy): domain Eukaryota; kingdom Metazoa; phylum Chordata; class Actinopteri; order Cypriniformes; family Acheilognathidae; genus Rhodeus; species Rhodeus uyekii. The sequence goes on from JAWRVZ010000034.1 coordinate 3,999,753, forward strand.
TATCTATCTATCTAGATCACTATTATTCATTATAATACTGTATATATATATATATATATATATATATATATATATATATATAATTATATATAATTATATAATTATACAGTTTCTAATTCTTTAAAATAAGTAATTGTGTGTGTGTGTGTGCATTAATATATATATATAGTGGAGTTCACTTATCTCGACTCACGGTTATCTCGCCAATCCTATTATGTTGACGTTTTTGAAGTGGAACTGCCAAACACCCTATTTGTCTTAGCATTTTCTTTTCGGTGATGTCGATTATTTTATGTCGCTGAACCCTAATATCTCGAGCACAACCCACAGTATCCCACCCACATCCCAAAGCCTCATCCGCTTCTGTGTGCACATAACACACACTTGCTTCTTTTCTGACACGTGGCCTGCTCAGCGCCGCTGCAAATTGAAGAACCCGGTTGTTAAAAGACGGGACGAAGCCGAATTACACATTAGACAGGCAGATGACCAGATGACCACATCTAGTACAGCGTGATGACCTCACAAATATGTTATGACTGTTTACTGTGAGCGAAATTGTGTTTGCAATGTTGGAGAATATAATTAAAGGTTTGTATCGAGAATCGAAGGTGTTTTTTATTGTATTCTGGTGAATATTTGCTGTTAGTTGGTGCACATATGCCTTTTGTTGTTAGCAAACATATACAGTGTATGTACATTTTTATAGCATACCGATCGCTTCATCAAATAAATTGCCATATTGGCTGTTGGTTATCTCGATCATCAGTTATCTCAACGCTTTTTTGCAACCCCCGAGGCCGTCGACATAACCATATTCCACTGTATATATATACACACACACACACACACAGACATTTTGATCATTTGTTTGTTGAATTCCTTTGAATTCCATATTAGTAAATTTCACTTCCTGTCATTCCAGTTCAAATTTCAATTCAAAATCACACTCATAAATTGAAAGCCAATTGGAGCCATTTCTCCATTCCTGTTTGTTTTCAATGTGTCCAACATGAGATTACGAGCTTAAGTTGTTTATGTGGTTTATTTTGTCCTTCCTTCTCTATCTTAGTTTCTTGTTCTCTCTCTTCTGCTTTTCTTTCTTGTCCAGTTTCACGGTGTCTCACCTCATCCGTTTTCTCCCTTGTGGTGTAAAGAGGGCAACAGAATTAGTTCCTTGGTTAAATTCTTAATGCGTGGGGAGAAAGAAAGTTTCTACGCCCTTGAAGCCATTGTTTGGTGATAAGTACTCCTTCAGAAACCAAACACCGCCTCTAGGGGGATTTCTGCTAGTGTCATGCTAATATTTTCTTCTCCCTTTTCCTTGCACCTTCTCCTACACACTTATAAATGTTTCCCCTCAAGCTGAAAGGGAGGGTAAGGAACGAAAGAGAGAAAGACTCAACCGAGGGGGACGTGGCAGGGGAAGTCGTTGCTCTGATATGCAGACGCACAAGAAGTGAGACACGCACAGCTTGCCGAAACTCACAAACTCCTCTCATATTGGCAGGATGCGAGGGAGTGGAGAGATGTCGGAGACGCTCATGCGACCGTTTATATCACGATTCTCGCACACCCTGTAATCCCAGTATGAGGGATGGAGATCTCCATATGCATGAGCATACATACAGCAGATCGTAGGAATAATTCTCTGCGTTCACACCGTGCTAAACTCTCAAACTAAGCTTACCGGCCTCCTTGAAATGTGTGTTGGCTGACTGTCTGTCTGCACTCTGACAGCACTGTAAACCAAGTTAAAGAAATCTACTTAGGCTCAAGAGACCTGCTCTTTAAATAGCATGTAACGCATTGCGAGATTGTGAGTGGGTGTGTGCCTTGGGTGGACGACGAGGGAAGCTATGACAAGAGGAGAAGCCTCATACACTGCCTGTGTGTTAATAGTCCTTAACTTTGTGTTTCAGTGGCAATAGTAATTAAGCGCTATGAAAATGAACGTATAATATAATACAAAATTGCAATGTGGATGTAGAGCAGGAGGTGGAGCTAAATCACACATTATATAACGCCTCACAGAACCGTCAGGGTCGGTTGTGTGCAGAGATTCTCAGACCTGATCACGCTAATTACTCAGCTCTTTCGAGTCCTGCTATTTCTTCACACCTTCTCATTATTAGGAACATTTTTCCGCGCACACTCTCGCACAGGCTCCTAATTAACAGATTTCTCCACTTTTCAGCAAAGCACTTCCTGCTTTCTTTTCACTTACGCAGCTTTCCTTTCTTTTACATGCGTTAACCTCTGAAACAACTTCAAATGCACCCAGTTCTATGTGCATCGCGTCCCAGTGGCAGTCCCGTCGAAGCATATGGCTGTCATCCAGCTTACAGCTGGAGTCCTTGAAGACTGGCACTGCAGCACAGGCCTCGGGGATGGCAGCCCACTATTTCAAAGAGGCTCCGAAAAGGGCTCATTTTTTACTGAGAGAATATGCAAGCCATTTCAATAACCAAAGCCAGGCTGCTGAAAGTTATTTTTTTCTTTAAGCATGTAATCGTGGCTCCATGTACCATTATTTCTCAGAGAACTTTTTCTTCCTTATTAAATCTGCAAGATTTTTTTCCTATTGCCTACAGACGAATAACTGAAAATGAGAAACTGAATGAGCGAACGTTTCTTTTCATATCTTCTTTTTCCTTTTTATTATTTTTTTAGGGAGAGAGATTCTTTCATCTTTGTAGGAAGGAAACAAAGGGTGACTTTGGACAAAGCATTATCGAAGGCTGCGGTTCAGGTTTTAGGATATGTGCCTTGGGAAACGGGTCATTGAAGCATTTTGAAGGCCATGAGGGCTTTACTGATAGGCCTGATCTTGTCGTCCTCCAGCCGGGTGCTTAGAAGACACAGATGGAGAGGCGCTGAGAGAAGAAATCTGGAGGAAAAGCCCGCTTTCAAGGCTTGTGAAATTAGGCACCGATCCACTGTTTACACAGCTACGTGCCAGTTCAAGCTGTATTTTAAGCTCTCGTTCTCAGCAGAGAAATCAATAGCCGGAAACATTCTCCTTGAGGAACTTCTACTGTAGGACACTTTTAGATTAGCACATGAACACAGTGGTCGGGAAGGGTAACCCGCTTCTCACTTCTGTTTTAATTTTCATTGGCCCGACTGAGCAGTTAGAGAGGGTACATGTGTGGATTTAAAAGAGGTGTGTGTTCGGCACCGCTTGATTTCTGTCATGAAAAACGTGTTTTTGGAGCACTAATCATGGTCTTTTGATGCACGCTGTGCTTCATGTCTGTTTGATATGTGCTTCTCCCTGGTTGCTGCCTTTAGATCTGGGGTGGGATTATAAATGGGTGCCAGGAAGAGGTTAGAGAAGGGTTACATTAAAATCCTTACCCCCCCACCCCAGCCTCTTGCAGTTCACTTAAGCCTCGAGACTGTCTGGGGATCTCTCTCCTGCTAGTAATATTTTAGGGACAGGTTAGACCTAGTGAGCTGCCTTCTGTCTGGTCAGCTGCCTTCTAAGCGAGCATCCTACCTGCCATGTAATCTCGTTAGTAACGATTTGCTTACTGTGAAGTGTGTGCACCACAAGAATAGGACTATACACAACAACTTACGTAGGGTTAAATGTTAGCATGCTTCTAAGCTAACACTGATATGCTAAGCATAAAAATGCTTAGAACTTATAAATATTGAGCTAAATAATAGAAAAAATGTACAGTATTGAATGAAATTTAAGTTATCAACATTTCTCCCGGATGAATCACATGAATTGATTCATTCACTGAGCTCGTGGCAATGCATTCTTCAATTGGCGTCTTTTGAATTTGACTGAAATTAAGCGTCTTATAAGGTAGTGTAGTCAAGTTGTCTTTTGAAACACCTTTCACATCCTTACGACATTTAATTTTGGAACATAACACCTTTCTAAGCTTGTAATGAGGAGCTCTTATATACCAGCTGTTGCCCATAAAATAGTAGTTTGCTGCTAATTTCCTCAAAAAACAAACAAAAACTTGAGTGTAATGAAGAAACGAAGCCGTAAACATTTTTACAGAGAATTATTACTATACAAGTGATTATTTTGTTTTATTATTTGTATTCATTAATTCAAATAATAATAATTTACATTATTGATATTATTATAGTAGTTATAATGATGCATGTATTTGCACACTTACAAAAAGCACAGAAAACCTGTAGCTTATTTTTTATTTATTTATTAGATAAATCACAATCCTGCTACCATCTTTAAAAAATACTTACTAAATGCCCTAACTTGCTTGCTTGAAAATGCTGCCTCTGTAAGCCACTCACTGTTTTGGAACAGAGTGTCTCTTCCTCCTTGTAGATGCTCAAAATGACATACATTTTTTTCTCTCATTTTGTCCTTATTTGTTCCTATCATAATGTTATTTTTATGGAGAGGGACTTATTTGATTTATCTGAAGGCGTTATGATATCTGTTTGTGTGCAATATTAAATGTATCTGAGTGTCTGCGATGTTATTTAGAAATGATAGCATCTAATCCAGGAATAAATTACTGCAGTGAAAGCACCATACGCAGCAGAGGTTGGGGCATGCGCGCACACGCACACACATATATACATTCCTAAAATAAACAATGAAGATGGAGGGTTTTTCATTCATATGTACACACATCTCCAAAGACACACTCACATTCAGACAAAAACATGTAATCTTCCACACACTACTCACCTGCAAACATTTGCCGTCACCCTGTCATCTTACCTCTCACACAATACTGAGTGAGCCTGAAGGGATGCCCTTTATTTTGACATGTCTTTAATGCAAGTGTGAAAGTGCAAACACATCACGTTTACTCCTCTAGCCTTTCTCAACTCTCCACTATGAAGCCCAAGCATACAAATGTGCACCACATTGTTTGTTTATAATAAACAACAGCTCATGTAAAAACTTTAAATTGTGCAATTACTTACCCTCATGCCATGCCAAACTGGTATGACTTCATGTAGAACACACACACAAATTAGGCAGGATTTTCACGTTATTCCATTTCAAAAGCTACTCCGAGTGCTGCACTGATTTAAGCACTATTGGAAAACATCTTTGTTAGGACTGGTTGTGAGAACGTGGTAAGCCAATTTGGCTTAATTAACCTCTGATGATGATGTCATCGGAATGCACAAGTCAGAGGCTGTAAATAGACGTTTTCAGGTTCCTTTATCTTCAGATCCGCATTGTGTGCCATGTGTGCTACTTTCTAAAAACTATTCCTTTTGTTGGGACTTAGTTTGTCATGGAGGAATAAAGCCTTTTTTATTCATTTTCTCTTTCTCTACAAAGAAAAGAAAAGAGTTGGGGAAAAAAAAGATTCTTGTCGAGAGAATCCATCAAGAGATGCATGCTGCCCTGCTCATGGCCCATCACAGATTATGATACACGAGCAAGTGCTTGTGTTTGAAAGTTGAGAATTGAGTCGATCTGGCTGAGGAGCAGAAGGTCCTTCAATTTCTCTCGTTCTCTCTCTGGATTGCGATGTCCTCTCGTCCACTGCTGAAAACTGCGCTTCTTCAGAGCGGGCTGAGGTTGTAGGTTCTCTCGTCAATAAAGAATCCAGTGGCTCGGATTTTACATCTGCCGAGGCAACATGCAGATTGCGAGTCTACTGTGTATGGATATAATAAGAGGGAATACTGAACAGACAGGAGATTCCTTTTCTGTTTTGTTCCTATGATCGTGTGCAAACAAATTATTTGTATTTGTAAGCTATGATTTTATTCTTTGTTGAAACTGCTCTAACAGGAAAATAACTATATTCAGCCTTTCATCCAGACCATTTTTACATGTCTGGTTGATATTTGTCAGCCTTTTAATTTGAATTTAAAAACTCATCTGATTTAAAAAGTTAAATGCTTGTATTAATATCTTGTCTGGCTGTTCTTTGGCTAGATTTAATTCTGAGGACTTCCTAGTGTTGATAAAAGTGCATTAGGAGTTACTTGAGGTGGTCCCTCATGCAGTGGCCAGATTACAGCTAGACTGTCCACAGGAGAGAGAGCAAGCGCTCAATGTTAGAGGAAATTTCTGTACGCCGGCCAGGGGGAGGGGCTTCAGCGATTAATTTGTTCATGGAGGAAACCTAATTCTTCATGTTTCTTTTTCCCCTCAACATCAACTTATTTGACTGTTGTGGATGCAAGGACACGTGGTTATACGATGCTGCCCAAGTTGGAAAAGACGCTGGTGGGGTATCTCTCCTGGAAGCTCATTGTCACTTAAAAAGTCAGCACTCCCCTCCAACCCATGCAGAACAACATTCATGCTGGAAGTGTGGTCATCAGATCATACTGGTGTTGCAGATCATACAGGCGTACTTGCTGAGGAAAAACGTTTCCAGCGAAACGTTAAATATTCAGTTGCTTCCTAGCGGTTCCCCAGGGCATGGGATATTTAACATTCTCTCAATAAGATGTTGCGTCACAAGACATTGCTTCATGAGACATTGCTCAAAAAATTTGTGACCCTCTCAGAGAAGCTGACAGCATGGAAACTTCTGCCAAACATATCTCCTTGGGTTTTGAGAATCATAGAAAATGATCTTTGTGGTCTGAACCATTCTGTAAGATGGTTCAAGATGCTGATGATCAAGATAATTATGTCTCAGATCTAACCCAAAGGTTGGTTTGTCACAAATCGATCTCAAGGATGCATATTTTCAAATAGAAATTCTACCAAAACACAGGACGTTCATAGGCAAAGCTTACCAACATCAGGTTTTTCCACTTGACTTTGCCTCTCCTGGGCATCTGCATTTTAAATGGACGACTGGCTGATTTTGGCCCAGGCTCAAGAGCTTACACTTCAACATCAAATGTTCATTGATCATCTGATCTTTTATCTCTGGGGTTGAGACTCAACAGCAAGAAATGTGTTCTCTCTCCTACCCAGAGGACTGAATGCGACTCGGTCACCATGCAGGCACAGCTGTCCCATGCATGTGTTGAGTCCATCTTAAACACCCTGAGCAATATTTGGCTAGGCCAAAAATGACTTTCCATCACTTTCAAAGAGTTCTAGGTCTTATAGTGATACCGTTTCTATTGTGACTCCAAGCCTTGAGATTTCATTCAATTCACTGAGGCAAATAGGGGTAAGAGCATATGAGGAGTTCTTCTGGCACTTTCTAAAATCCATGTTTATGGTAAGGGTTATGTGCTGTTTGCTTCGTACCCTTTCTATGTGGCTCAGACCCCAGTTTTTCACATTCTAGATGTGTGTTGTCGTCGTAAAGTTGCTAATAACAGACACCTCCCACAAGGGCTGAGGAGCGGTCATAAATGACTGTCTATCCCAAAAGATCCAGAGAGGTCGTCATATCAATTGCATCAAATTGATGGCTGTATTTCTGACTGTAAAGCACTTCCTACCATTTCCCAGTTCAAGTGGAAAACACTTTCGGTAGTCGCCTAGATAAATTGCCACGGCGGACTGTGTTCTTGCTGTTTGAACAGGCTAGCAGGTACAGCTTTGGACTCAGGGCAAGTTCATGTCACTCAGGGCGATTTACAGTGATTTTAATGTGGGAGCTGACTTTCTGTCAGGCAATGACGGACGGGAAATGGAAATTCCACCCTGAGGTAGTCAAACAGATTTGAGAAAGATTCTCCAAAGTAGAGGTGAAACTCTTCGCTTCACATGAAACAGCACAATGTTCCCTCTATAATCCAATTATATCATCATCAAAGGTTATTTAAGCTAAATTTTTGGCGTGTTTGCTATACGTTTTCACAACTGGTCAAAGAAAGATGTTTTTCCAAAGCACTTAAATCAGCTCAGTATCTCTTTCCCACTTTGTCTTAGAATAGGGTTACAGTTAAGTAACCCAAGACATTCTTTCAAATTCTATTGTGTGTAAAAGAGCAGTGCAGACATTTTGCAGAACATCTCCTTTTATTTTCTTCAGGAGAAAGAACATCACATATGTTTGGAATGAAATGAGGCTAATTCCTTTTTACATACTCTCCCCCAGAAACCTCTTTCATCCTCTCTGTACATTTTTTTTTACCTGTTTTTATAAGAAGTCCTCCTGATTGGATGAAATGAGGCCTTATTTGGTGACGAAAGGTTCTCCTCTAGAGGATGGTTAGCTGTGCTGGTTCACTGCTGACCCACTTCTTTCTCATTCTCCTTGTTCTCTTTCCCTCTGTGTTCACATCAGAAACGGGGCTTGTGCTTGGTCCCTCTGTCCCTTGGCCCTCTGTCTGCTAACTGCAGCAGTTAATGAACTTACTGTGGAACTACTGTGGTACCTCTGAGAGTCCCAGCTACTCTCTTTCATGTTCATATTTCATATCTGTGCTGTAGCCCAGCACACTGAATTATTTACTAGAGCGCTCCCTTTTCTAGGATGATGCTTTGTGTTTTACTTTGTGTCTGTCTGTCTATTTTTTATTTTTTATTCTGTCCGTAGTTGAGGGAGGCTTGGTTAGTGATGCATGAAATGAGATGAGAGTAGTTAGTGTTTTGATTGGATGCTCTAGTAGGCTGCATGTTTACAGCTGCACCATGCAGAATGTATATCTGTTTAGCAATCTGTTTTTCTTAAACCATCAGGCATTATTGGTAGAAAAAAAGTTTATTTTTGTGCTTGAAATGTGATTTTTCTACAAAATCATTGGTCATATACATACTGCAGTTGTTATGGGTGTGAAAACAGCATTTAAATTCAGGAGCAAACCGATTATGCCATTGTACCGTGTGTGATCGGTATACCGACCAATCATATAAGAAATAATCATGGCAATATTTTGGTGTTGTCACATGCACACTGCAGTGGGTGTGAAAACCTCATTTAAATGCAGAAACGAATCCATTAAGTTATTGTATCGTATGTGGATTGAAAACTAGAGTTGTTCCACGTCCTGAAATGTTTGACATAGAGATGATTATGCCAACAATTTAGTGTTTCATGGCTGTAAAAACATGGATACTGACAGTTTAACTGTAGGATCCGGTTGTCCCTCCTCTAAATAGTCAAATGGATTGTGTACAGTATCCAGATTAACTGACAAGTGTAGTGACGTCTGCTTTTTTAGCTGCTTTTAATCTTTCCCCCTCCTCCTTGTCTTTCTCTTCTTCCTCTAAGTTGAATGATGACTTTTTTCTCTTGATTTTTGGGGCAGATCTTAACCTGGAGAGTCCCTGCTCGAAGAAGACCTGTGATTTTGGAGCTGTGTGCGTGGTGAAGAACAACGGGCCTGTTTGTGAATGCTCAGATGCGTGTTCACAGGACCAAGACCCTGTTTGTGGCAGTGATGGGCACACTTACAGCAACTCATGTCAAATGAAGGCCATGGGATGCGCCCTTCAGAAACAGATACAGATGCAGCACAAAGGACCATGTGGTGAGTCCACACACACACATTGATGCCACTCAATCCCTCACTGCCTTTCATCCTCGTCCATCCCCTGCACTTAAGCACTCCACTGATATTTGAAGAGAGGACTGTAATTTTCCTCCTCCGCAACCTTTTTTTGAAACGATGCACTTAAGTTAGAATTAAAGAGGGCAGCATCCTTCACAGTAATTGTTTGCATGAGTCATGGGTTTTTTGTCTGGCTTTTGTAAGCGCGCTCCAGATAAGTCTACAGAGAAGCCTGCTCACCCTCCAAACAAACGCATGTTTATGTGCTTTCTTCACAAAAGGCTTGTAAATCATTTTCGATGGCTGTCTTTGTGCATTCGCTTGGGAGGGGAATATTAAGTGGATTTTTTCTACTAAATGTTTACAACCATTTGTAGAGCCTGTCTTTTTCGCAGTCTTCTTAAGTTCAGAGAGAATGAGGTGGAGGCATTGTGTCGACATTTAAAAGAAGTGTCATGTGTTTGCAGTTTCTGCATGTGTATTAGCTCTGCCTCCAGTGAAGAGTTTGAAATGGGGGCCAGGAGTCATTTGGCAGCAGTGGGACTCATCTCAGAAAAGATCGCTACAGGCCACGGCTGCTCTTCATTTCAGCACCGCCCATCATGCTGTATATGTTGCCAGATAGTAAATGACATATGAGAGTGATATCTCTCTCCTCACAGGCTTCTGGAACATCAGCTTAACTACCCACAGAGATTTTACCCACAGAAACAGGTTTGGGTGGGGCCAAGCGTGTCCGTTTTCATATATACAAGATGAAAACTGATGATTCAGCACTTGAAAGAGAGGATATCAGAAATCCTTGATGTTCTATGCGTCCTCATAGAAGATAATAATAGGCTTCCCACAATCATGGAAAAGCTGGAAATAAAAGGCAATTTCATGATTTTTGCGATGTGCAAAATTGCATTAATATAATGAGCTTTTTTATGTTTAAGAATTTTATATTAAGATATTTTATATTTATATAATATCTTAATATAAACTTCTAATTTAAATTCTTAAATATTCAAAAAAATTAATATATATAATAACATTTATAAAATATATTTTATATCTTAATATATTTAAAAAGGTTGTATTAAAAATCAAAATCTAAATGTTTATATATTATATAAATGATTTATATTATAAATGATAATAACTATTATTATTTATTTTTTATTTAAACAATTTTTTTATTGAAAAAAACGGAAGAAAAAAAACTGGTTGGTTTTATCAGCTGATCTAGATTGTTGATAAATTGTTTTATACCTGCTAGATCATGTTGGGCAAGTGATTTAGACCATATTTGCCCATCTAAAAACAGCTGTGCTATTTCATAAACAAACTTAAACACCTTAAACAGGATTGACCTGTTTCTTCCAGCTGGAAATAATCATTGTATTTTTAAAAATCCACCCATTACAGCATTATAGCAGTGTTCATGGGTCCTGCCCCTCACTGGAGCAGGTGTCAGTGGAAAGGGGCAACAAAAAGCGGCTGAAAATAGCTAACCATATGAAAGGAAATGTTGTTCATTTAGTTCTGTGTACACAGCCAAGCTCTCCGCCACAAGTGAGTTCTATTATTATAACCGTTAATTATCCAGCCCCATTCTGACCACAGCCTCAGTCTCACTAAGACCCCAGCTGTGTTTGTGTGCATTTGTTTGTGAAAGCTTGTATGTGGGTCGCTGTCGGTAGCAATGCTGCCACACGAGTGTGCTTGTGGCCAAATTTCATTTAATTTTCTTCACTCCGCACAGAGGGGAGACTCATAAATGCCCTTATCTTTATAGTTCAGGTGCAGTCTGATAGAGATATGATGGACATTGTTTATTATTTTGATTTTTTTCCCTCACGTTTGAGTGGCGGCTGACCTTGTCGTGCAGCCACCGGGAAGCGTGCCGTTGTAATGGAGTATTTGATATCTGCCCCTCCGAGAACCAATACGTATATATTTATATGCAAGGAAATGAAAGAACAGCCAACGAGTCAGCAGAAAATAAGCACTTTTTACTGGTGATTGAAATGTTACTAGCCACAGTTGGGGAATATAGGTTACCTGCAAGACACTGAGCTGGAAGCGGAAGAAAAATCATCAGGCTGTGGAAGGAGTGAGAGGGCAGTAAATAAAAACTAGAAGGAGATGGAGCAGACTAATAGAGCGAGTGCCCTTGCCCAAGCACCAATCGCCGGGGAATTTTTACGGCTATTCGCAAAAAGTGCTGTTCTGTATCTGACATTAACAATGAACCTTCCTTTCTCCTGGCAAAAGAGTTTGATTTCCACTCACCTTTAGAGAAATAGTTCACCCAAAAATGAAACTTTTGTCATTATACATTAGTACCTCAAGATACGAAAGGCTCAACTTACAAAAAATCCAAGTTACAAAAGCAAAGACGAAAAATTGTACTGCTCTACATATGAAAAGTTTTCAAGATACGAAAGGTTTCTGAAAGTCCGAGATTCGCCCCATAACAATTTTGAAACTCGCGCCGCACGCCGCCATCTTAGTTATCGTAGACTCGCCACCATCCTCCTGCTCTCCCATTGGTTCCTGATGCAAGCCATGAGATCCTTCTCTCTAATTGGACAGCATCCCTCCCATCATGCATCTCCTATACGTACGTGCTGGCATGCTTTAGCTCAGCCACTCCGCACCCGAAACTTTACATTTTTTATGTGTTTTCGTAAAGTTAAGTGTACGTACGTACGTTATCTGCCGTTTGTCCTCCTCCTCTGCCGCCACTCGGAGATAGCCTCACTCGAAAGGTAAGCTTCGACATTTTACGTTATTTCATTGTTTATAGGTCAATTTAGCTTTATTATGAAATTTAATGGGGTGTTTTTGGAGGGCTTGGAACGGATTAGCCATTTTACATGTAAAATGTGTTCCAAAATACGAAAAACTCATTATACGAAGGCCGCCTCGGAACGGATTAATTTCGTATCTCGAGGTACCACTGTATAGTTTTTTTTTTTTATATGAGCTCAACAATGACTTTTTCTTTCTCACACAAAGCTACTGTATGAAGACTTATGAAAATATATACGAAAAGTACACATATATGACATAAAGGCTATGATGCTTTTTTATACCTTTATGATACTTTATCATGCTTTTGCGGCCATTTTTAAGCTTGATAACTGCAGCCCCTATTTATTGTAATTGCATACAAAAGAGAGAAACATTTTCTTTGTTTCATAGAAGAAAGACCGGTTTGGAATGACATGAGTGACAGGAAGTGATGACACATTTTTTATTAATGGGCTTGAGTGGACATATGGACATATTCTCTTCTTGTTTCCCATAAGGCTAAGCTCTGCCCTAAAGGCCTCTGCTGCACTCGAATCTCGGGTCCAGCTCCGTATGCTGGAACGTTGTTTATATGTAACTGACTGCTGTATCTATTGCGTTCCCCTCTGCTGAGGCTGTGAAAGCATGGAAACATGTTGCAACTGATAAAGAAATGGCTTTATCACACATGCTGATAAAGGAGAATACCAGCAGCCATGAAAATGTGATTTATTGGCCTGCATTGGACTGTCACGCCGAACCACTTTTGGGTAGCCACTAGGCAGCATGCTGCAGCTGCTTTTAATAAGTCGACCGAGCGCGGTCCCTGAGGTTGACTGAGTACAGATTCTGTGCCGAGGTGAGGTCACTTTATTAATGTGCAATAAACAGGTTGGTAGAAGAGAGACAAGAGATTTATGCATGAGGACCTCTCTCCATTAACACTAAATCAGGTGCTGTTATTACCCCAGCACTAATTGAATGTGATAGCAGTTGCTCTAATGCAATCCCCCAGGTGTAATTGTCATAGTCTGTGCTTCCTCCCTCCCAGTTGGAACCACATTTTGTTTTACTGATTAATTGAGCTCTTGGAAATCATAGATATACATCTAAGAACTAGGAATGCCAGTTGAACATATTAACTGTAATGAATTAAAAATAATGAAATATACTGTAATCTTGCCCTCTGACTCATATTTCAATTATTTAATAAGAAAAATATATAATTGTAAAAATTATTTTATCTTCGATTAATCATTGAATTTCATATGAATTCATAGCAGGATATAATTATATTATGCATATTCTTTTGTACATATAATTCTACTTTTAACCATTTTAAATAAAATGTTTTATACATTTTTCATCAAATTAATAAATGATATAAAATAATTATATATATATATACAATTATATTATAATTATATAGTATTTAATGTAGTTTTATATTTATTGATAATGATTATTATACAATATGATAAAATTTTGTGTAATTAATAATAGAAATAATTATGTTATGTATTAAAAATTTAATAAAATTAATTTTTATTGTAATAATAAAATGTATTAAATCATGTATGATATTTGCCTGTATGTAAACTATATATATATATATATAATATTTTATGTATAAATAACTATATATAATAAAATTACATATATTAATAATTATGAACAATTTAGAATATATATATATATATATATATATATATATATATATATATATATATATATATATATATATATATATATATATATATATATATATATATATATATATATAGAGAGAGAGAGAGAGAGAGAGAGAGAGAGAGAGAGAGAGAGAGAATATTGAGCCTTCAGATACTGTTACAATATGTACACACATACATATCTAATGTATGTATATACATTATACATACAGTACATACATATATATATATATATATATATATAGTGTGTGTGTGTGTAGTATAGTGTGTGTGTATGTGTGTGTATATGTGTATACATATTGTAAAAGTGTCCGAAGGCTCAATATTCTCTGAAATTGATGGTGTTATAAGATGCTCTTCCGTGACTGCATGTAAACAGAGCAGTGTTGCTCCCATCTGTATGATAGAAGAATTCTTCAGCCCAGACTTTGCAGAGAGATTTTAATAAAGCGGACAGGCGGCCGGGCAGCTGAGGCTGATCCCAGTGAGCGATGGTGTGAATCTGTAGCCTGAATCTCTCCGTTGACGTCACACTTCCTTTTCAGCAGATGAGTCCTGCACCAACTGCTCATTTGGCGCGATCTGCGATGCTCAGACTGGCCTGTGCTTGTGCCCCAAAGGGTGTTTGGAAACACGGCAGCCCGTGTGCGGCAGCGATGGGATGACATACGACAACGAGTGCAAGCTGAACGTTAAAGCCTGCACTAAGCAGCTGGATCTGAAGGTGGTGGCCCATGGAGAATGCAGTGAGTACACAAAAATGCAAATCAGTTCATCCATCACCTTCATACATGTTCACTCATCAGTCTGCATTTGGTGCTGCTGCTGCAAAAAAAACATTTTCTCCAGTATTTTTGTTCAGGTTTATTCCAGTAAAAATCCCCCCAAAAAAGATCAATGTTCTAAAATGTCAAAATTTACAGAAAAGTTCAAATTCATGCTTTAAGTAAGAAAAAAAAAACAATTTGATAATTTAGTAAGATAAATAAGCTTAATTCATAGTATGTTTCTTAATATAATTCTTAAGTCTTAATATCTTGTGCAGTTTTAACTTTCAAGTAAATTGTTGTTTTAAATTATTCAATTATGTTTTACTGGGAAACAAGACAAAATCCTGATTAAGAAAATGCTTTGCTGTGCAGTTTTCTTGCCAAAACACAAGAAACTCTTTCCAAATCATGGTATGCATGATACATGATTTTGCATGGGTTTTACGTAGCAGAATCTCATGTGAATGCATTTGGATTTTCAAGAGGAGGTTTATTGCGGGTGTGAACATGTTTCTTGAACATGTCTCAACTATCCTGTCCTGTGATTTGTGAATATGTGTGTGTGTGTGTGTGTGATCAGAAACCTGTGGCAGCACTGTGTGTAGCTGGGGAGCGCGGTGCGTGCAGAACAAGTGTGAGTGTCAGCAATGCACAGGTCAGCCGATAAAACCTGTGTGTGGCAGCGACGGCACCACCTACTCCAATGACTGTGAGCTGCGTCTGACCGTCTGCAAGAAACAGAGGAAGATTGAGGTGGCCAAACCTGGCTTCTGTGATGAAGGTGGGTTCATGTGTTCCTGTCTGTGATGAGTTAACTGAACTCCTGTTATTTGTTGATTTTCAATGTTTTACTGAGGGCTAGCTGGGTTAATGCTTTTACTCCAAACAGTTTATTGCAGCCAATTTAACCTCCTTGCTTCAACTGCACTTAGTGACCCATCATATGTGAAGCATGAAATGCAGGCATCAGTATGCACCTTGTGTTTTCTTTGTTTTCCCTCTAGGTTCTTTGTACATTGAAGTGTTTGAGAGAGCTTTGAAAATATTTTAACCATCATTTTTTAAGTCTGTGTGTGCATTAAGAGTGACAATAAGGGCAGTTATAATGTTACAATATTTCTGTTTCAGATAAATGCTGTTCTTTTGAACTTTTTTTTTTTTTAAAGAACCCTGAAAAAAATGCATCACACTTTGTCATATTGGAATACAGTGGAATCCACTTATCTCAAGCTCGGTTATTTCGCCAACCCTGTTATGTTGACGTTTTTGAAGTGGAACCGCCAAACTCCCTAATTTTCTTAGCATTTTCTTATCGGTTATGTCAATTATTTTATGTCGCCGAACCCTGATATCTCGAGCACAAAAAAGGGACAAAGTCGTCACTTAACATGTGTTATCTCGGTCCCTGTGACTAATGATCGTACCTAGTTCACTGCGCATGCACTGAGTTCACGTTGCACGTGCAGCGCGGTCTGTATGGTCGCTCACTCCAATGATGCTTCACTCACTCTTGCGGCACAGAGTTTTATAGCATGCCGATTACTTCATCAAACAAATCACCCTCCATTTTCTCGATCCTCGGTTATCTCAACGCTTTTTGCAAGCCACGAGGCCGTCGACATAACCGGGTTCCACTGTATATTAAAGTAGAAAACTGTAGTAATGTATATAGATAGTAACTTTAACAGATATATTTACTCTATTTACCTCTTTGACTAATAAAATAAAACTATTAATGCTAAAACAGAATGGTAAATAATGCAAAACTTTTTTTTGCATTATGCATGAAAATGTACAAAAAATCCTTCTGAACCACCTCACTTGTTACATAACTATTTGTTAGAAAATTAGTTCCTATATTGGAAAAGCGTTTGATCTACTGTCACACTACTGAAAATGTAATTAAGTAAGTATCACTGCTTATTTCTAAGACTATTATTTAGTTACTTTTATTTAAATTCTATAATATACAGTACCCCAGCACTTCTCTGTATAGTCGTGATGTAATATCTCACTTATGTCATTCCCAGAAGGCTATTCGGCAGTAAAAACACATGTTGTTTTCCCTTCCTAGTCTCATTGGACCTTTCTTTCCAGCTCTGTAAGCTGTGGAGGAGTTGCTGGTAAAGGCAGCTTGGATCTGGCTCTGGTCAATAGATCCTGACCAGAAGCCAGTGACACCTGCTTTTTCAGTTTATTCTCTACAATAGTGATACAACACAGCTGCAACTGGCAGGTCTTAGTATGTAGAAGATTAAACAGAAATCAGAGCTGTTTTGTCTAGCTTGCTTCATTTGTGTGATGGTTGAGTTTGTGGGCATAAAATATACTGTAGTGTTAAAGTGAAACATCTTAAAGGGGCCAAAGGGGCTGTTTATTTACACAGATATGGTTTATTCATTTGTTTAGACCTGGCTTCAATACTCATGTTCATTAGTCATAAGAAGAAATGGTAAGTGTTCTTTCACTCTTTATTTGGAGGTAATGAAAAATGACAGTGTTCCCTGCGTCTGGCCATAGCAGTGAATTTATCACCTGTTTAATTTCACACTCTGCTAGTCTGAAGTCAGCCTCATTGTAGACACAGACAAAGCGATATGAGGAAGCCGAGCATCACCTTGGGGCTGCGGCCCGCTTTTAATTGAATGTACGTTTACTAAATAGGATTATGCATTGGAAATAGAAACATAATAGCGTATAATGCATCGGTACAGGCTCTGGATCACCCACAGGAAGCGAGTTTCAGAGAGGGCAAATAGGATAGCGTGTGCAGTCATCCGTTACACTCAAGTATCTTCTCATAAAAAAAAACCTTTGCAGGCTGTCAGGATGCCCTATTGCTCTTTATGTTGGCGGTATTACAGTTACTCTAATGTACTGTCCAGGTCTTTCAGTAATGCGTCTACAGGGAGTCTTTTCCCTATTATTTTATACAATTTTTAGATTTCCTAAAATAAAAATAAATAGTGATGAAAAGCAATGTTTATCTACATGTATTGAAAAATCAAGCATTAATATGCAAGACATTTACATGAACAATTCAATCGAATACTCGTTGAAACAGTTTGGGCTCATTGGAATAAACTAAGTAAAATGTAGAATGTAAATGAAATCTGAAGATATTCAGTCTTAAAGGGACGGTTCACTCAAAAATGAAAAATTGTCACCAATTGCTCACCCTCATGTCCTTCCAAATCTGTATGACCTCTTTCTTTTTTTAACGCATAAGCCAATATCTTGAGGAATGGAAAACTGCTTTTGTCCGTGTAATGAATGTCAGTGGGGTCCAAAAGTATATTAGACAACATTGGCTTTCATTTGATAAACAGAAAAATTGTATTTTTTGATGTGCAGGAGAAAAGAAAGTCATATAAATTTGGGTAAACTATAGTTTTAATGCTTTTAGAAACAAGTTGTGACGCATTCTATCACAATATTCACACTGTTTCTTTATTTTATGCTTCTAGTAAAGTCATTGGGGATATATTACAATACTTCAACTAAATATCTATCCGAAGGAGTGTGTATGCACCCATAGTTTGAGGTACTGAGGTCAACAACATGTGATGAATGTGAATGTTGACTCTCCAGGAGAGGAATGAAAAAGAAAGAGAGGTAGAGAAGGTGTGTGTGTGTGTGTGCCAAAGTGAAGTGTGACATTTAGAATGTGTGTGTGCGTTTTCGTGGGAGTTATGCATTCATAGTAAGGCATCCCAGCCACCTGCAACAAACTAACAGTTAAGTCTGAAGGTCACTGTCCTTGCCGCTCTCCTGCCTGACATTTTTTCTCCCCATTCTCCCGTATCTCTCTCTCCGCTCCCCATCATCTATCTCCTCATCGGCCAGAAAAACCTTTCACCTCTTGATGGTACCATCTGTTTGGTTTTTTTCTACTAGAATTATTCTGTGTCTGTTTGCCCAGTTTGCTTTCATTCTAGCTCAGTCTTTATTCTTTTAGCTCTCCTTCTTAATGGAAATGCATGGCTAAATGGACCCCGTAAGTACATGATTGAGTTAAAGAGACGGAAAAGGGCTTTGAGGACAGTTGATGTGTGCATCTTGTTGTTCACTAATTGAAAGGTTTGCATGCGGAGCGGGTGGCGGTGACATCAAAGGACCGAAACTAATTAGCACCTCCTCCCTCACTAGCATCCACTCACTCAACCAGGTTTATTTATTTACGTTGCATTTTTTTTCTGCTACTAACGCATAACAGAGCCGGGAACGTAAATGCGTTCATCTTATGCTTAGCTTGCACAATTGGGCTTAGGTGGCCCGGAGAGCCTCGTATATGGAAATGATTGCTGCCGCTGCTCAGTGGTCAGAGTTTAGAAACCTTCATTTAAGCATATATTTACTGTGTCGGAGAAGAGAATGTATGTTGAATTGGTAATGGGTCCTTGCAAGGCAAAACTGCTTTGTGCTATTGTAAACGACTGGAATTGGTCTTGGTATCAAGTCTGTTTCATAATGCACACGTGCGCAGCACATTTATTTACATGCTCAAATTACTGCACAGTGCTGGGTTTTTATTATTATTATTTAGCACTGAGCTTATTTTTACTGTTCGGGAAAATTCACTCTTTTATTATAAATATATGGCTTTTATGATGCATCATAGTGATGCAAATTGCTGTTGTTGTCAAAAGGGACATCAGTGATGTTGCACAAGATTTTGATTTCAAATCAATTTTGTTCTTTTGAACTTTCTATTCATTACTCTTTCCACAAAAGTATGAAACCGCACAACTGTTCATCATTGATAATGAGAAATGTTTCTTGAGCACTGAGCATATTAGACTGATTTCTGAAGAATAATGACAATTTAGCTTTGTCATCACAGGATTAAATTACAATTGTAAATATATTCAATTAGAATATATGGTAATAGTATTTTTTTTTTAAATTAAGATATGAAAGTATGTGTAGTGTGAAACCAACCTTGTGTTTCTCCTGTTCTTCAGACAGCTTGTAATACTTGTAAGTACCATAATAATAGGCAATTGTTGGTAAAAACATTTTTTTGTAATAATCATAGTCAAATGCTGCAGAGTCTCTTTACTGAGCATAACAGGACTTTGCCCTAAGGTGTAAATTCATCTCAGCTCACATTAAGCAAAATACCAAATCTCTTCATCACAGTGTCAGATCGCTAATGCTCTGAAGCAGAAACCTGATGTCTACACAGTCAGTGCGTTTGCTCTCTGTATCACAGTGGCCAGGGTTTCAGGCTTGAGTGCTTTCATTGTTTCCAGGCTGGGGCTAATGAATTGAATGGCCTCCACGAGTATCGACCCTGCAAGGCTGTCAGTGTGGATTTTTGATAAGACGTATCAGTGCTGGCCAACCCCTAGCCTTTACTGTGACCAGCTCCATAATCCGTTTAAGGAGATGTTTTATGCTAAGTGGCATTTCCACCTATACACAATTGATTTTCCTATCAGGGAGCATTGGGGTTGCCCTACCCAGCTTTGCATGTGAAGAAAAGAGCGTGTTTAACTCGCAGTGGAGACGTGGGAAAAAGCATCCACAAGCATAATTGTTCCTTAATCAAATCGATCGACATGCAGAATTTATGTTTGCCTCATGCAAATGATGTGCCGACTAATTAATCGTTAATTGTGTATGAGTGTTTGCTTAGAAAAGCCTCCAAATTAAGATAAATCAAAAATATCACATTACTGAACATTTGACATTTTTTAAATACAAATATAAATATATAGAAATGTTAAATATAGTTTGTATGTATATATATTTTAGACTTTTCTTGGCAAATGCTGTTTTTTATCCTTCTCTATGAAGACAAAAGTAGTCGTGAGGTGAAGCAAGTTGAACTAAAATACACTCTTTTTTTGTTAGAGCTGCTCTCCAACTTCCATTAAAAATAACGAATGGTAATGCTCTGTTACAAAGAGGGGTGCTTTATATCTCTAGCAAGTCAGCCTTGTTGACTAATGAACTTTAATTCTAATTAAATAGTCTAGATAAGAGTGTGTTTAATGAGGCGACTCATCTGAAGAAAAACCCTCATGATTTCCTCACCATAATCCCCAAAGTTTGGATCCTGGAGAGAATCGAGATTTATCTGTGGGGGTTTCATACTGAGAAACTAACCCTGAACTCGCACCGTGTCTAATTGCTCCCAATATAATGCAGTGCGATTACTGACATCACGCACGATGGCCATGAAACACCCGTTCACATTGATTTCCTGTGCTAGATAACAGATTGTCAGTGATTTCACTTCTAATCGAAATATGAGGGACACTTTGCTGGTGGCACACTGGTGTCTCATTTAATTTATTTTGTTAGTTGCTGGGTAATTCCATAGTTGGTCATTATCTTGCACTTCCAGCAGTGCCTCTGCTTCAATCTCCACTCCAACGTGAAGAAAATTTCAATATTTGCTGCTCCATATGCACTAAATGTCTAAATACAGTGCCATGCACTGTCCATTAATTCTTGGCAGCCAAAGTTAAAACAAGTAAGATGTGAGTACCTGGGAATATTTTTTTATTTTATTGGAAGACAATGTGCGCGCTACTGATATGCAAATATGTGTTTGCATGAGGTCCCCAATGTCTGCTTGTATTATTTGTCTTTGCTCTATGTGACTTCTACAGTACTTATGCTCAGTTTTCAGGTATCATGTAAGATTGCTTGTTTATCTCTCGGAAATCAGTGTTAGTGATTTTATTTGTTCTTTTATACAGTATAAATTGAGGTTGTGTATGCGTTGTTAATCTTTGTGTGGACAAAGCTACATTTTAAGGAACTGCTTTGTAGTTCTTATAGGGAAAACATGTTTGCTTGGAGACATAATTTATTGGTACCATTTAATTTTAACTTTTAGATTATCTTATTGCCATCATGTAACGTCATAAATAAATGATAGTAAATTAAACTGCTAAATGTAATTATTATCAAGTCTGAAAAGTAAATTTACTTTAAAGTTTAATTGAAACAATTATTAAAATGATTGCTTTTAGTTGGCCACGTTCACACAGCAACAGAATATGTTTGTCAGTCCTGTACTTGAGTCCTTAATATAGTTACGATCATGCACAGTTCAGTTATTTACAGGTGTGAGAACCCATTAATTTTTAAGACTTGCAACTGCATTCTCTGAAAATATGGGCTGTGTGAACCGAACCGGACCGGACAACTAGTTGTCTATCATGTCGTGCATACATAAAGTTTCATTAACTTCCAGCGACAGATATGAGCTGCATGTCATCTTAAGGCTTAAATCATGCCACAATTCTTCACCAGGGGTGCTCACATCAGTTTTGTGTTATAAATGCTCCACTCTCCACCCAGACATAAAAGCTGTTGTCAGTTAATGAAGATTTGCCGAATTAACTCTTGGTTCAATTGGACTTTTCAGTTTCACAATTATTGCCATCTTTGATACTGCTTTGGTCATTGTCACTGGTCACTTAACTCTGATTGCATGTTCATATAGACAATATTCGAGACTCTAAGTTACTGTTTAGGTGGGACATTGCAAGACTTGCACCTGTAAGTAAATGCAGTTGTCAATCCCAAAAACTGACGTGTAATCGTAGCCTATATGTGTGTTCCAACAGATTGTGGCTCAGGAGGCTCAGGCTCAGGATCTGAGACCTGCGATCAGGATCGTTGTCGACGATATGGCGGATGGTGGGATGACGACATGGAGGACGAACGCTGCGTGTGTGACTTCACCTGTCAGACTGTGCCACGCATCCCGGTATTTCCATTCACAGTTGACCACCAATACATTGCCCAAGCATTTGACTAGTTACAACATGTGCTCTACCTTGTTGAATGCATTAAACGTGCCACATTAACCTCTCCTTGAACATTTGCAGGTGTGCGGCTCAGATGGGAACACGTACGCCAGCGATTGTGAGCTGAAGAAAGCCAGGTGTGAGAAGCAAATGGACCTGCTGCTCCAGAGTCAAGGCCCCTGTCCAGGTGAGTGACCACCTTTCCGTTCCTCTAATATTTATGTTTTCCGAAGTTGTCTGAAGAATAACACTCCAGGAACTCTGACAGGATGGTTGTTATAGAGTCACTGCAGCAGAATGCGGGGTTTCTTTGAGATTAGGGGGCTTGTGTAGCCCAGACCTGAGCATCTACCACTGAGAGAGGAAGAGCAGGGCTCTGTGATCAGAGCAGTGTGAGATTCCCTCAGGCTTCAGAGCTTGACTCCACTTGCGTGCACACATGCACATGGTTTTCTTTCTGCGCACTCTCTCTCACTGCACCCTCATCCTTTATCTATGGTTTTCTCAAACTCTGAGTTTTCTGCTTCAGAGCCTCACAGACCCTCTAGCCAGATCAGTCATGCTCCTTCAGTGGCCGTGGAAAATAAATCCTTTTGGAGAACTTTCAACCGGTGTGAGGAGCTTTTGGCATCTGCTTCCCATTGGCTGAGCTCAGATCAATGGAAATCTCATCGGGCATTGCATTCGAAATACACGCTGCAGTCTCTCCTCCCCCGTTTTCTGACCCATGCCTTTGAGAGCTGATGAGGTTTTGGAGCACCTTGCTGCTTTTTGCTAATTAGAAATTAGGTCTCGTGACCTCCAGACAACCTTCCTCTGAGTCTCCTTGCAGTGAAGATCAGAGGATGCTGTAAACTGCTTGGCTAATGGTGATGCTCAGAGGAAATAAAAGACTAAGCTGTGCTGAGCTGAGCAATAAAGCTACAAAAATGTAAATGTACAGTATTTAAACTTTTGCTGTTTAAACTATTTTTTTGTTCGAACAACCACCGTATATACAAACACAAACCACTGACTTAGGTCATTTAATATTAATGGAAATTAACACCCAGAGACAAGGATTTTTCTAAACTAATTAAGTTGTTTAAATACAAATATATAATAAATATTCAGTATATTGCCCAGTCATAATACTTCATCTTCAGTGTCCATTTCAATAGAATGTGACTTGGTGATTTGAATTTAATGTGGAGAAACAAACATAAACTTTTGTGTACAATATTGGTTCTCAGAGTTTATTGGGTGATCTTCATCTCTGTCCATGCCATTATCATCAACAATGATCTACGATACTTTGATAAAAATAAGCTTAGCTGATTAGTCTTTTTAGCTTTTAGCAGCACCTTGTTGTTTCAGGAAGGATTGTGCTGTAGATGCTGAAGAATCGCGGTGAGGCGAGAAGAAAGAATTAAATTAAAAGCACCTTTGTCATAATGGACTCAGTGTAGAGAGGAGAAGTTTAATGAGGTGTGGACAAAACCCATCTCTGAAGCCACATAATGATATGAAAGGCACAGTGACACATCACTATTACACCCCAGGACATGTGTGCTCACGCCGACGGCTTCCTGATTTACGACAGCCTAGTCCTCCTTCAGCTCTGAACTTGAAACCACAAACCTGCCACCTCACAGCCATTCAGCTCAATGGCCTAGAGAAGAAGCACTTGAAAAGAACAAGTGAGGAGAGACGGAGAGAAAAAATGACAACACAGATAAGACAAATAGACACCTGCCATCTGCCTCTGGTACAACGTTACAGTTAAATACTCCAACAAATGTCCTCCGTATGTGAGCCGTGAACACTGGAATAGTATAATTAGGTTATAGCGAGAGTGGACTGACATCAGCGCATCCTGATTTGCGCTCCTGCGCAGTTGCGTCCGTAAATGCGGAGTCCATAAATCTTTGTTTGACACACAACTGCGTAGGTGTAAACGGCACTATCTGAAACGAGAACAAATGGAGACAACAGGCCCCTGAGAATGTGTCAAATGTCACCCACCAGACATTCGACGAGAGGTCTATTGTTTGTTTTCACGGCTGGTAATAGCATCATTTTTTCCTGATTTTGAATTGGTGTCAGGAATAGTAAATAGAATTGTTATCTGGCAGCCAGTTGCAGGCTCTCCCACCCCTGCTCCTTAAGCGATTTTTATTGTGTTGTACTAAATTGCATTTCAGCTTGGATTGTTTAGTTTAATTTGTCTTAAGAACGCTTTGGATTTCAATATGTCTCTCTCTCTCTCTCTCTCCTCCACCCTCCCCTGTTTGCACTGTATCTTCTCTCTAGATATCATATCAGCTCCTCCAGAGCTTGTTGTCACCCAGCACTGTAGTGAAACAGTTTACGGATGTTGTGAAGACAACAAGACCGCTGCTCTGGGTGTTGGACTGGCTGGATGTCCTAGTATGTATAACTGTCATGAACTATTAACCAACAAACTACTTCTGAGTTTGGATATGTTTAGTTCAGTTTGAAAACCTTAAATTCGTCACAACAGTTTTCAATATTAATAATAAGAAATATTTCTTAAGAAGCAAAATAGACTGTAATAATTGCTCCTGAAAATTCATATATATATTACAACAGATATATATTACAAAATATATTGCAACAGTTAAAAGAGTTTAAATTGTAATAATATTTCACAATATTACTGTTTTTACTATATATACCTTTTTATCATATAAATAATGCCTTGGTGCGCATGAAAATACTACTGTTATTACTACAGTAATGTTTATTGATGCACATAGTGTTGCAATTTTTAATATTAATGTATTTATATGCCATTAAAAGTATGTCCTACATGCCTAGTGTTTTTAGAAGTCTCAAACCACTGTCCTGAGACCAGGAACAATGTGAAAAACCATCAAGCAATGCACTGTATGAGTGATACGAATTTGGAGGGCATGTTATAGGCTCGTGAATATTAATTAGATGATGTAATACAATGCAATTTTGCTGAAGCAAAAGAGATTGCACTATAGCCATTTTTTCAATTTATCCACTGCCAATGCAACTGATTTGACTTTTCTTTGTTTTTCTTTTTTTTGACATGTCTAGCTAGCAATTGTTTGCTTCAGTCAAAATTAAACTCATTTAAGCTTTAAGGATCAAATTCAAAGATTCAAAAAGTATTGTTTCTTTATCCAATTATTTATCCAATATTCTTTATGGAAAGACTTTTACTTTTAAAACTTTTACATATATGCATTTGGCAGATGCTTTTATCCAAAGCAACTTACATTGCATTCAAGGAACACATTGAAGCAGAACCCATGACCTTGGTGTTGTAAGCACCAATGCTCTACTGATTGAGCTACAGGAAAGCTGTTGGATATACAGCATGGAAAGTCAAATCGGAAGCGGGGATTTTTTTCCCTCACCCACACATGTGGAAAAGTCCTGATGCTCAGCATCGTCGCGCACATTTTTACTGGAAATATCCTAAACACAGCCTCTCATAAACAGTCATGCAGTTCCAACCCCTTTAGCACCCCTGAACTTGTTCATTCTCTCAGTGTCGCTGGGTTTGGCTGCATCTCCCGTGTTCTTGTCCGCATCTCCCGTGTCTGCGTCTCCCGTGTCCGTGTCCGCCTAGTATTTATATGAGATCTTAATGGTTATAATTTTAACTGTAATTAATAGGGTAAAGCCCAAAAAAAATTTTAAATGGGCATTTATGGTTGTGTGGAACGAATCGATTGATTTTTAGTGCATTCTTTTGGGGAAAATTGTTTTGGTGTACGAGCATTTTGGGTTACGAGCTCGCTCTTGGAACGAATTAAACTCGTAAACCGTAATCTGTATAACACACCTTTGCCCTCAGTCAAGTCTCGTTAGTCCAAAATCTCTCTTCTACTGTGTATTAAACATTGAAAATGCTGTGTTGCATGCAATTTCTTGTCGCATCTTGTCTGGTTGTTATATTTGAAATGGTGTACTTCTAAAAAGCATTTCTTCTTTAGGTGTGTGTCAGTGCAATAATTACGGCTCATACGGAGGCACATGTGACCCCTCCACCGGCCAGTGCTCCTGTAAGCCCGGCGTCGGTGGACTGAAATGCGACCGCTGCGAGCCTGGATTCTGGAACTTCCGAGGCATCGTTACAGAGAACATGAGTGGTTGCACACGTAAGCACCCCTCTCTTCTCCCATTCCTGGAGATTTGCTTTCAGGGCATTTTCTGTTAAATGTGCTAAATGTTCCTTTCTAATCCAAAATCCGAAGTGACAGCCTACTCGTTTAACGTGCGGTATCCTTCCGGCCTCAAATGCGATTTCTGTCAAAACAAGCATTTCGAGTTAAGCCTCCGAGCCACCGTGGGTAATGGGAACCGTGCAAGAGTGCAACGTGGCTTGACCTATAAGTTCTGCCTACAGACCAGTAATGCTCTGATGCACGTATGTGTGTGTTTGTACACCACTACAAAGCCGGGGATTGAAAAACAAGGATGAGTGAAACAGTTTGTGCTCTGTCCCAGGGGTCCTCGGAGCATTAGCACATTCTGCAGCCATGTTTACTCTCACCCCAGGGCTTATTGACCGTGCTTTGAACTCCACCAGACTGCGGTCATTGACATAGAGCAAGCGCTATTGCTGTAGCTGTGAGGTCACAGATTGGTGCAGCTTCAGATTGCCTGCATGCATTTGCTGGATGTGTGGATGTTTTTGTTAGAGTGAAATTGAAGAGAAAGAGACAAGGAATCTAATCAAAACTGTTCAAGCAGATAAGGCTGACAGCCCTCTCTCTCTCTCATTCTCTCTCTCTCTTTTCCTCTCTCTCTCTTCATCAGCATGTAACTGTGATGGAGTGGGCTCGGTTCGTGACGACTGTGAGCAGATGTCAGGGCTGTGCTCGTGTAAGCCTGGAGTTAAGGGCATGAAATGCAACGTGTGCCCCGACGGCAGCAAGATGGGAGCCAACGGCTGTGACAAAGGTAACGCTGAGATTTTAATTAGCACAAACCTCAGATAATCTCTTCACAATTGCACTTCTGATGCGACTAGGTTGTGATTTTAGGAATTATAATTAGCTCGGTTTTCCACAATGTTGGGTACAAGCAGAAATAATAAAAATGAAAATAGCTTTTTTCATTAAAGGCACTCTGACAAATAAGGCTCGCAGTGTCATGTTGGAACCATGTGGGTTTGAATCTGTCAATATGAGGTACCATCTGAGGTATTCACAATATATCTTTGCCAAACTGATTTTTACAGTTTTATTATTATAATTATTTTTATATATTAATTTTGTATGCAGTGCTCAAATTAAAGGAATGCTTAAATCATACATTGGATCTCAAATCCAAAGATTTCTATAATTTGTTAAGAGCAAAATTGGGACAAGTCAGTGGAAACCAAAATCGTGAACACATGGAGGGCTGGATTTAAAATCATACCAAAACTCTGTGTAAAAAAGTTACAGGCTGATCCAATTTGCATGAAGTTCATCACAGCAACTCATAATCTAAGCCAGTAGTGTGTATGGCCCCCACATGTGCACTCACAACAACGTCTGATGAGATGGCAGATGGCGTCATGAGGGATCTCCTCCCAGACCTGGATCAGACTTTGACTTTGGATGCTCCGATACTATCCGATATTATCCCAGAGGCTCTCAGTTAGATTCAGTTCTGGGGAACGTGAGGGCCAGTAAATGGTATCAGTGCCTTCGACATCTAAAAACTGCAACACTCCAAGAACAGTTTGGTCAGAAACATCCACACCAGAATCCTGCTGGATGTCATTTTGTAGGGCTCTGGCAGTGATCCCCCCTTTCCTCCTCAGACAAAAAAGCAAATACCATCCCTGCTGCTGGATTGTTGCCATTCTGTCTCTGTCCAGCTCTCCTCATCTAATGGCCCATCTCCCGATATCTCCTCCATGTGCTTGAAACTGTGCTAGGAGATGCAATGAAACTGATTCACAACAATTTATGCTTCCTAACTGGATAGATTGATATCCTTAAAGTGTAATTGAATGGGTGTTATACTGTGATGTTTAAGCATTCCCTTAATTTTTTTCAATTTTTTTCATTACTGTACTTCAAGCATTTTTCAATTAAAAAAAAACATTGATACTATATTTAGCTAATCAAATATTTAGCAAAAAAACATCATATTTAGCAAATCTGAAAATATATAATATAATAAATATCCGTTTCAAAATATGATACTGTTATATTAGAATAGATTATTTATATATAGAATTATTATATGGGTATTATATAGAATTATAATATTGAGTATTTTTTGGTTGATGGTCAAATTTTTTTTTATTATTTTATTTGAATACCCTTTTTGCTGATTTAATATTTTATAATATATATGTATATATATTAGAGTTAACAATTAATTTAGTGTATAAGGCTGAGGCTACATAATCATGTATAATGATAGTTCAATAAAACCAAAAAACATAAAGCGTTTCATTTCCAAATAATGCTCCACTCAATACTAAATATTCTGGAATCAAGTCATTTCTGGCATCATTAGCAAATGACTAATTTGTCCTAAATCCAACTATATGCTATAATCCGATCAAATCAGTGGAGTTCAAAGTTGAATCTTCAAATGCACAACAGGGTGACAGTGAAATGCTCTCCTGATGTCACCCCCTGTGTTGGCTTGATGAGTAATAAGGAGTCACCATCAGCTATTGAAAGGAAGTGAAGAGCTTAATGAACTCAACAATCCCAGCATAGCTGTGTTCATGCAGCGTTCCTGCCAGATAAAAGCTGCCACATGAAAGTGCAGAAGAGGAGTCTAGTCAATGCTGCAGGCCAGGCAGTGCAGCCCAGCGCTCTGATGTCAGAGTAAAGAGTAGACTTCTGTGGAAGGGAAGGTCTCAGCTCTGCTACTGATGCAAGTCTTTCTGATGATTTTCTGTGGTGGAGGTTGTAGGGTTCATATCTGAAGTGGATTAACATGTATCCCACACACAATGAAATGACCAGCATATATTGTGCTTTGGGATGCTAAAAAAACCCAGTTTGGTGTTTGTACCGAAAAGACCCCTTTAGTTTTAGTATTAAATATAGGTTATGTATTGACCAGAGGTCAAACTATTCCACAGGACCTGAGGCACCCAAGTCCTGTGATGAGCTTGTCTGCCACTTTGGGGCATCTTGTGTGGAGGTGAATGGACAGGCTCACTGTGAGTGCCCGTCGCCAGATTGTGATGAGAAGAATAAGACCAAGGTGAGTTTGCATAGATCACAGATCCACCGTAAACTCTACAACTACTCTAAGGATGAAGGTTTCTTCCCTAATAATAGACATGGACATATTTGTGGACAGGTATGTGGTTCTGATGGAGTCACCTATGCAGACCGGTGCCAGCTGAGAACTATCGCATGCCGACAAGATAAGGAAATCACTGTGGAGCATTTAGGCCAGTGTAAAGGTGAGATTAGCCTCTTGTACTCCGATTTTTCTTGTCTATTTTTACCCATTATTACATTCAGATGTCAAAGAAAATATGAATGATAAATTATGATGGTCAATGGCTCATGAATGTCAGTTTAAGACCTCATGATGGCTCCCACTGAAAACAATTATTTCCTTAATCATTGTTATTGTCTCTTTTCCAAGAGAATATATAAATATCCAAGACAAATACATTTGTATTTAGAGAATGTACTTTTGCTTTTTTAAATTACTTTTAACAATGTTTCAGTTGGACAATCTGTTTTTATTTGTTGTATTTCTAAATTTAGTCCGAATTGTTAAAACATTTTTTTGTTAATTTTATGAGGAAACAAGAAGTGGAGTAAAAAACAACAAAAATAAAATGAAATTCACAAAATATTCTTAGAAGAAAAGTCTAATATTACACAATATTATACACTTTGCACAGTCTTGTTTTAAGGATGTTTTAACTGCTAAAGGAGATTCTGATTAAGGAAATTAGTTGTTGTTTTACAGGGTTTTCTGGGGCAAACTGCATGGCCCATAGGTAGGAAGAGGGTCACTAGGTGTGCAGGTGTGTGTGGGGTGGTTATGGGGTGTGGGAGGGATGCGGTTGATGTGGAGGGGACAGGAAATCTGTCTGACAGATGCTCCCCTGCAGATAGAGCCGTGCTGGTTGGCTTCAGGTTGGAGTCTTTGAATCCCCTGGAACTGGGCGACATTTGAGCTGTTTGATTTGCATCACCCCTGTGTGGATTAGGGGGAGTTAACTGCACAGTCTGAACGAAGCACCTGCAGTCTGGCTGCTGATGCTGTCGGGAGGCCTGCTTTGGGTAGAGCAAGCTGTGTAAAGAGTAGGGCATCTCTCTCTCTCTCTCTCTCTCTCTCTCTCTCTCTCTCTCTCTCTCTCTCTCTCTTTCTCTCTTAAATCGTTGATCAGTTGCTGTGTACATGTGTGGGCAAAGGGACCTGGTAGAAGGCCAAGGTTAAGACTTTCATGTCGGATGTATGTAAGAAGCACTTTGCCAGCTCACGTCAAAAGGCGTTCCACAGAGAGCTGCTCTGAGATGGACATGGCACGTGGTGGACATCACCAGCTGCCGATTCTTGGATCAGGGCCAGTGGCAGGTGCCAGACATTTTCAACAGTAGCCCATGCAGCTATTCTGTCAGACCTGTTAATGCCACAAAAGTGATTCAGTTTCATTGTCAACTGCTGCAGCTTGATCTAACACAGCTATATGCTCCATTTTTGTTATAGCTCTAACCAGGTCCATATGGATTCTCTGTCAACAAAACACATTCAGAAGTTCAGTACATTGCTCGTTCCTTGCCGTCAATGTAAAATCATATTGGACCCCATTTTCTTTTGTAATGCTTATTGTTGTTATTGTGAATTCATTAATGTTGTTTCAGAGGGAAAAAAATCTCTTTATTATTTTTAATCAAAATTTGAAATTGCTCTGCCTCTGAAATGTCCTTTTCTTTTTCTTTTGATGTCACTAAGGACATTCAGGCTATTTGGTAATATTTACCAATTTTCCAAATAGCTATTTCTTTTGTTTAGAGATTGTTTTAGAAAATATCAAAGTGGATCTCAATTCTGGTATGTAACGCTCATATTTCACTAGTAATCAGCCAGGCTAATTAATATTTGGACATTTTGATGAGGCGTTAGTCCACATTTTTGGACTGATTTACTAATAAATTGAATTGTATTATTTTTAATAAAAATTATTTTACAAAATCTTCCAAACCTATGCACTCATTTCCATTGTCCTTTGAATTTCCTCATTTACATATGTTTTTACATACATTTATTATAATAATAAATTAAAAAAAGAACATCCGTCAAACACTAATTTTCACAATCTAATCAGTTCTCGTTCAACAGCAATTCCAGATGACTGACTAGTTATTTGATTACGCTTTCAGTTCACATTTGGCAGATTAAATCTGGGCCTGGTTACGACACAACACACCGCAAATAGATGTTTAGAGATCACATTTGTACCATCATCCCTGTAGTCATTAACTGGAGCACCTCTCTGTCTTGCTCTGTTTCTTGGCGTTACCTGCCTATATGACAAGAATTCAGCTGTTATTCTGGATTTATTCAGGGATCTGGGAGAGACTAAAGAGTGGGCTTAGGTTGGATCCTCACCAGCCTAGGGCGTAACTAGCAACAGCAGCACCATTTATTAATTTCTTCTCCGACCTGTGGGGTAAAGCAAGCCCGGGCTGCAGACTGCTCAGCAGACCTGAGGTGGTGGGGTTAGATCACAAGCTTATTTCACGTGTGACTGGATGTGAATTAGCCGAAAGCCTTCCATTCTCTATATATTTCTCCCACTGATCTCTTGACGCTCTCTCATCATCAACTCTTCTCGGTGACAAACGGTGCTATGAAACGCCACATGGAGTGAGTTACTACTAATGTTGCCATAGCAGGCAGCAGCAGATGAGGCAATCAGTGGCACATCTTGGTACATGACGCAGGGCGTTCAGGGTCTGGAATGGCTGAGAAACTTTTGGCTCATCAAGAGTCCAAGTCTTGGCAGTTCCCTGCGCTCACATATGGTGTCATCACCTGTACGCTTGCTGCAAATTGGCAGACTATACATTAGCATATGGGACGGACGACTCTCGGCAGACATGTTAGTTTTGGTTATCGTTTTTGTTCTAAACAACATTTTCCGGTTTGACAACCAGTTTATCTCTGTGTCATACCACAGAAAGGAATTTCAAATCATCACAGTGTGTAAAAATACATTTAAAATGGAAATCCATGGTGCAAGGCATTACAACAATACTGACGTTGAAATACACAGCTTCAAATGTCTGCTGTGATAAATTTGCTTACAATTTTTTTCTGGGAAAAGTTACATCCATTTTTTTTTTTTTTTTACTTTTCTCATTACCGTGTAAAGGCGTTAAACACTGCAAGATACTATTTGCATAAGAAAAAATCCTCCCACAGGAATTATTTTGCATAACCTGGAGTTTAATCCACCTACTACAACAGTAGTACCACTGCTATAAGGATATTTAAAACCATGCTAGAGCTCAAATAACTCACATTTTGTACAGTAAACAATAAAGCAAGTAAATACAATCTACAGAGTAGATTATTTAATGCAAATCAATATAGTTATATAATCTAGTTTTTCCACTCCTGCCAAGCTCTACAACATTTAATCAGGAAGAATCTCTTTAAAAAATCCTTGCCCTTAATTCTCATTAAGTAAATAGGAAACAACTGAAATTAGCAATCCATTGTTGTTGTGAACATTTGAAAAACTAATTTTTGAAGCTACATGTAAATCTTGGCTTCTATTAAAGGGACATAGCAATGGGGAGCTATAGGAAAATCTGCTCTACATACAGTAGTTTAACAAAGCATTGATTGGCCGTTGTGTTTTGTCGCATGATATTTCTGCTGTCAGTTTGGACAGACTTGAGGTTATACTTGTACTTAGAGTTGTACTTGTTTTTACTTACTGAAGGATAAGTCAAAAGTATTGTCTGTTTTATTTGATGCCATTAAATATATTGTTGATAGAGCTTAACTGGTTTTGAATCTCATTTACCCCTTTCATTTCTTAGTTTCTCTGCCTTTCTCTCTTCTCTTGTACATGTTGTGTGAAAAGACAGAAAGCCATCTTAATAACAGCCTTTCAAGAGTAAGTATACAGCTATGCCAACTGAATATGACAATGATTTTTGCGTCTCCTAATTGTTCACCCTGCCTCTCTGAGAACCAAATGGAGCGTTAAACTTGATTAAGGCGAGCTGACTGCTCCCGTTGGCAGTTGCTCTCTTTCAGCGTACGTATTTGTGTCACAAAACTCAAAGCTGGGGCGGGCGACTCAAATCCCACACCCCAGATCTCTCTGAGCTAACGCTACACTGAGCACCTGAATGACAGGTGCAGCCAAGTCGAAATAAGAAAACGGATGCCGTGACAAACGGCGATAGCATCGGTGCTCTCCCGCACAAAGCTAGTGTGTCTACACACTCGCTCCCTCTCGCCCAGGCTGTGACAGCCAGTCTGATAGAAGTAGTATTTCTGTAAGGTATCGTATTTCACACCTCGTCAGCTACTCGCTGTTCAAATGCGAGATGATTAGCATATAATTAAGAGCCTGTGCTAGCGTGTTATCAGGTTCCCGACCAAGCGCGGTTAGCCTGTACACGGGGGATCCGTTAAGAGTTGAGCACAAAGCCACGGATGATTGGGTGCTTGGATCCCTCTGTCCCTGTTGTGGTGAAATCTGTCTCGATTCGTCCACACCACAGTTATTATTGTCTTCGCAACCTTTAAATATGCATCTTTGATAAAGGCTCTTGCATTGGTAATGTCTTTTTCAAGTTTGAGCTCAGATGCTGCAGTGGAGAGGTTTGCCAGCGTGTTGACAAGGCTGCGGTGGTTGGACCGTCGACGAATGCCTGCATGAAGTGAGGGCTTCCTTTGAAGCTTCAGCTAAACCCTGCTTTTCTGCCCTATTTATATCAATCATTCATCACTAGAGGCTCTGGCTGTCTGTGATTAAAGCCTCCCTACAGGAGGGCAACATCTGAATATGTATATATAATTCATGTCTACAGGCACTCTCTCACACGCACAAGCACACTCTCTAGCAGATCAACCGTATTCTGCAGTTTCAAACCCAGTAGTATATAAACACTTCTGGTCAAGAGTCTGTATAATGATCGGTTTGAGCTGGCAGAAAACCTAGCTTTTAAAAACCTCAAAGAACCAGGGAGATGCAGTGTAGCAACCCGGTTCTTCTATATGTGCAGATCATTAGTTTTGTGGGTAATTTAGTGCACCCAGAAATTAAGGTTCTGTCATTATTTTTCACTTTAGTGTGATTCCAAACCTCTTTGACTTTTAAATGTCATGGCCATATAACAGTTGTTTACTTACCCTTGTGTTGTTGCAGACCTATATTACTTCCTTCTGTGGAACATATAGGAAGATATTTTGAGAAATGATCCGGAATGCAGAATCCCTGTCAATATTCAATATTCAAAATACAGCTGAAACCTCACCTCACCTCTATAAAAAAATAAAATAACTTTTCCTTCCTGGCTTTAACTTTCCTTTAGTCCCTCAATTCTCCAGGCTTATACTACTTCAAGAAATGTTTGAAACTTTGCATTGTAAGCACTCTTGTGTACTTTTGCCTCTTCAGGATGAATCGTTTTCTATATCCCTCAAGTTGTAAGTCGCTTTGGATAAAAGCGTCTGCTAAATGAATAAATGCAAATGTAAAACCGCTTCCACTGAGCATTAAAAAACAACCCATACAGATCTGAGGGTCAGTAAATGATGCCACTCTAGCTCTCCTCTGCATGTTCATTAGTGTTTATGATGCTAGAAAGAATAATTTTTTCTATAGTTCGGTTGATTCAATTAATAGAACCATTCAGATTTCACTGACTAGGAATATATTAGTCATTTAGAACATTTCACGGTGCCTTTGTGCCATGTTTTAAGCTTGAAAGCTGTAGTCGTTGTAATTGCATGGAAAAGAGTTACCAGGATATGAATTCAAAATCTTTCCTCTTTGTTCTACAAAAGAAAAGTCATGCAGAATTGGAACAACATGAAGTGCTAGTAAAAGTGCTGACAGAATGTTCATGTTTGGGAGATCTAATCATTTAAGGCTAAGCCCTTGTTGTCTGACTACAAAAGAGGCTCCTTGCAGGTGTTCAGGTGTAATGAAGCTTAAGTGATGATTGAGACAATACTTATTGCAGGCAGGAGTGGGTTTATTCCTGGTGTTTCCATGCATCTGATTTTGATATGAATCTGTGTGACATACAAAGCATTACTCTGGATAAGGATGCCCCACTGAGACCATGCTGAAGCTTTTTTTTTGTTTAAATGGCAAAGAGGAAGAGGTGGGAGGGTGTAGGTAGAATTCAAAAGTGAGAAAGAAGGCTTACAGAAACATTTCCATCTATGCTTACCCATCATCCATTCCTGCTTTCTCCCAGAATCCATTGAGCTGACGGCCAAACCCACCCCCTTCCCAACCACCCTCCGCACCACCCCTTCCACTGCTCACGTCAAGATCACCAAACAGCGCCATGGCCACACCACCACCACTTCAAGCATTCCCAAGGATCTGGACAGCTCCGTGGTGGAGGCTCTGCCTCCACCGAGAGTGGTCGAGGCAGGAAAGTACTTCAGCTCTTTCACCACCCACCGCCCCACCACTCCCTACAAACCACCCCGCACCTCATCCTCACCCGTGGACTCCAGCCCTTACTTTGAGGAGTCGGGCAGTGGAGAGCCCAGTGGGGACGACGAGATGGTGAGCGGAATGGAGGAGAGCGGAGAAGAGCCACTTGGTAATGCATCCACCATAATCTTTCAGTCATAAGGGGTTTAGGCATAAGAACAGATGACAAGAGAGGATGAAATTCTCCTTTGTATAGACTGACCTTGTGTGTGAGATGACCTCTTCTTGAATCGTAATGGTATATCAATTTAACATTACCCATTATCTCAGCGGACATTATTTGAAAGGTGTTGACACCTGACATCCAACTGCTAAGTGAGCAATTTCATTTTGAATCGCTTTGGTGAATAATTCACCAAAATGACTGGCTTCAGTTTTGAACATGACCTAAATCTTATAAGTAAGCCTCTTCGAAAGGCCATTCCGAATGCAGTCAATGCAATGCGTGTTCCTTTCTCTCCTCTGAGCTGTTCCTGTATAGGCTGTATTGGTCAGGAACAGAACTAAAGTAAATGTACTTTACATTTAAAGCCCCCATGAAATTAATTGATTAATTTTTTTTTACTGAGTTGATGTATTTGCTAAGGAAATAATAGTCAGTTGCCATTTTAAATGACAATGGCTTTTAGTCCAGTGGTTCTTAACTGGGTTATATACAGATTGTATATTGGCGGCCCAACACATTACAAAAGTTTACTTCTTTCCCATGGATGAAAACAACAAAAACATTTTCAGATTGAAAATGTTCAACCACTTCCTTGACAACCAATTTTAAAGAATATTAAATTAGTTATTTTAGTTATTTTAACACAAAAACACAACATCCTTACTAGCAATAAAAGTAGCAAGACATAGGAACAGCTGTGTGTTCAGAAGTTATTCCATTTCTAAATATGGATCGGTTCATTTTGTCAACAGTTCAGCACACTAGCATAGACAAATAACAGTCATGGTCTCCAAAAGCCACTAAACTTAAATTTTGTCCTCTTTTAAAATTATAGTGTCTTGTTTTAGTGCCCTTCACCACCGTTACACATACTATTTCTATCAGCTAATGCTAGCTCTACAGACACACTGTTTAACTGCCTGAACTGCCTGAAAAGAGCAGCAGGGCCTCAGATTTATTCTCTTGTCACTGTTGGACCGGAGCGCTCTTTGACACAGGACACATGATGTCTGCCTGACACCGGAGTGAGAGGCATATCTTGAGACTTTCTGATGGCTTTTTGCCTCCCAGTGAACCAATAGCCTGTAAGGCTGAAGCGGAGTGGTGGCTAGCGTGC
Source organism: Rhodeus uyekii (assembly GCA_037043235.1). Classification (NCBI taxonomy): domain Eukaryota; kingdom Metazoa; phylum Chordata; class Actinopteri; order Cypriniformes; family Acheilognathidae; genus Rhodeus; species Rhodeus uyekii. The sequence continues at coordinate 4,037,097 of JAWRVZ010000034.1, forward strand.
ACCTCGGGGGCAGTGGATCATAAATTTGCCTACAGATGCAATGAAACAACATCCAGGGTTGCTTTCCAGCTCTATGCCAAAAGTCATTTTCCACCAATCACTATCTCGTTCACACGCTGCCTCTCTCATACTCACAGAGCCCTTGAACATCTGACGGCTTTATGGCTTGTTTAGCTAGCAGGAGATATTTTCCTCCAGCCCACAGTCCTAATCTTCAGTAAATATACTTGTAGGTGTGAGGGTGGTTCCATAGCCGAGACCATTTTAACAAGCTATTGTTAGGGTTTATATAATGAGCATTTAAAAAGTAGGAATACATCAAGAAAGTTGTAAAAGTCATTTCACTACTACTCACAGATTGTTTACTGCAAATCAAAGAGTCAACCATAGAGTCGTCTGCCTCTGTAATTATTTACACCATAATTTTCCTTCTCCACAACATAACATCGTTGTAATTGTTTTTGCAATCATACAAACATAGAGATATCAATTTAAACTAGAACAATCAAAGTCTAGAAATCCTGCTAGTGTGACATCTTCATCTCTCTCTTCAGGTACAACAGTAGCAACGACCACTATTCCCACAGCCGAGGAGCGGTCCTCCTGTGACAACACACCTTTCGGCTGTTGTCCCGATGGAAAGACGGCTGCCATCAGTTCTGAGGGCACCAACTGCCCCTGTAAGTTCCTGTCAATCACGCTCTACCAAGTGCCACCTATTTTATACCACAGATAAAAGCCTGTGTTCGTTTATTAACTGTGTGACCATATTTAGACTAAGCCGCCAACAACAATATTCTTTTTACCCTGAAAGACTGAGAGAATGGAGAGGAAGAGTTGGTAATGACAGGGGAAACTCAATTTTATGGACTGTAGATTTATGGATTTTGTGTGTGCAGGGTCTAGAATTAGCACTCACAATCCACCAAATGCAAGTAAAAATCATGTTACTCACCTTGTACGGATATAACACAATTGAAATTGAATTGTGTATATATTCAATATGAAATGATTAAAAATGTAATATTGTAAAATATTATTAAAATGTTTCTACTTTAATATATGTACTTTTTAAATGTATAATAATTTAATTGTAGTTATTATTCATTATTATAGTTAATTTATTATTATTATTATTATTCATTTTGAAAACAGCTTTTGTAGGAACATTGATATTATTATTCCAGTATTTTTTGATAAATAGAAACTTCAAAAGAACAGCTTTTATTTTAAATATAAATATTTTGTCATTTTTTATCAATTTAATGTGTCCTGTCTGACTGAACATATTATTTCCTTAAGAAAAAATCATACTAACCTCAAACTTTTGAATTGTAATGTATATAAATTCAATAAGTTCATTTTGAACCCTAAGTATGCCAGATGCTGGGGAGCAGGTTCTGTGTCAGTTGCCGTAGCAAATTAATAAACCAATTCTACAAAATGTATGCTCACTGGCATGAGACCAGATGTGTCAATACACACACAAACCTTTTTCTCCCACCAGCCCCATCTGTTTTATAAGAGCAGAAATTACACACAATAGAGACTAATCAATACACGACTGGCAGGCAGAAGCAGGCAGATGTTTTGTGTTCTCTGTATGGGAACACTAGGTCAAGTGCTCACGTCTCGTCTCATATCCGTCAGCCGGGTCTCGTAACTCCCCACCGTTTATTGGCGATGTGTCACAGCGGCCAGGAGCGAGGGCACTAATGTCCGTTGCGTTCAGTCTCTGCTGTCAGCTCAAGCTCTCCCCATGTCTCTCAAGCACTAAGTGAAGGATAACTCCCCTCGTATCAAGGTGTTTTACTGAAATCTGAGAACAGCAAACAGTGCAGTCTACCCCCTGCAGTCTGAATGCAATATTAGAGAGGTTTGCTTCCTGATTTTACCAGGGAAATTATACCTCCCTAATGAAAAACTACCTTTTTAACTAAGTTATGATTGATTAGATCATGTTGAAATAAATCAATACAGTTTTCCAGTACTCAAATTATGCTAAATACTTTTTCTACTGGAATCATGCTACTGTAATAGTTGGTTTATTCTCCTCTGTTATCCTGAATGGAGCAATTCAAACCTTAAGATTTAAACTGGGGGGATTTAGATGCCTCTACCCCACCCCTCAGTTCTCAGTGTTAGTTAAAAATGAATTTGCATATCTATTGTAAATTAAAATTCACAATACATAAAAATTATATAGCTCATTGTACTATAAGAAGCCATCTGGACACTTTGTAACCAAAGATAAGGACTAATGCTAGACATGATGAGTACATGCTGGAAATGATGGACCATACCCATATTGTGGTGGAGAATTCGGGACTTTAATTTAAATCCACATCTAAAGCCTGATTTCTCTACGTCTTTGCGCTCTGTGGGAAATTCCTGTCCTCATATGTTTCAGATTTAGGATCCGATCGCAGTTTCCCTCCATCTCTCTTCACATTCAAATCTCCCCCATTTGCTCCTTTTTGAAAGTCCCATCAGATACGAGCTGATGTGTGTCTGTGCAAAAAGACCCTTATCATGCAGTTTTAACCAGCTTCTGTCAGTCATCCGTTCCTGGGATTAGAAGACAATTACGGCTATCTTTCACGATAATCATACAAGTGCTTATCCCGGTCCCAGCCAAGCTGGAGCCTGGCCGGCATGATTGATTTGGGCAATTTGTTCAGCTGATTACATGCTGCACAGAACCCAGCGTCAGACCCGCTCCCTGCTCTCCTTCAGTCGTTTATTCATTATTTATTTCTCTCCGTCATGTAAAACCAGGCATCTGATCCTCTCTCACTCTTTCTGCTTGTTAGTGTCAGTGAGAAAGGTCAGCAATAACCTTAAAGGAATGTTTAATGATGACCCCAGTCGGGACTTAGGAAATTGTCTTTTAACCTAATATTTGTGATGCATTGTGCCATGTGTGTAAGTGTTGCTGTCTAACCAATCTTTTTCCACTCAGTCCTCCATGCCAGCTTTTGGGAAGAGTCTCGGTCTGGTAAACTCCAGTCCATCCTCCCCTTCTTCGCCCTTCGTCCATACTCTCACATACTTTTCAATACCTCCACCTTCACTGCACACAAACCTCTCTTTCCCCACTCGATGAACCCCACGACTAACCCCACAAAGGCTCCATCACTAACTAACAGACTGGCATTGTACCAACCACAAGTGTGTGTAACTGAGATTGGATTGGAACTGTGTGTCTCATTTGAAGCATCTTTTATGTAACCATATGTGCTTCCCTGCCTTGTCCTACAGCCACCATGCGTTTCAGCGGCTTCCTTCACCTGGATAAGGTGGAGGGTCAGGAGGTCTTCTACACGCCTGAGATGGAGGACCCCAAGTCGGAGCTGTTCGGTGAAACGGCTCGGAGCATCGAGAGTGCCGTGAGTGGTGCAACTTTAATTCAGCTTTGAAAAGAAGTTCAGGTTTCAGTCACAGTTTCATTTTCACTAAAAAAATTAAAGATAAAACATTGTAACTATTTTTTTCCCATGTGACAATAGCTTCTTGTTTATCACAGATTCTTTTCTTGTTTGTACCTACCTTTTATTTCTTCATCCAGTCTCTTTTCTCTTGAGGTTGAACCCTTGGGAATTTATGTGGAATCAATTGTGGTAACTGATGGAATTATCCAATGGAACAGGTTGAATACGTCTTTTGAAAAAATGTGTCTGGTATTCTGACAGTCTCTGGAAAAGCAGTATATTAGCATAACAATAAAATACAACACTTGATTTTTTTGAAGTTTGAAGAAATCCAATTATAGCATCAAGCACAAAACTATCCAGGTGCTAAATATACCTAAGTGGTAGTTATATATATTTCAGTAGCTCATACCAATACTAGTGAAACACTTTCCAATACTTGATATTTTCAATAGCAGAGCAAAAACTTGTGCTTTGTGTTAATTTACACAGCGAAATGTTAGTTAAATCCAATGTTAATTTCACTTCCTGTCTCCTGAGATACCTTCATCTGAATGATTATTGAAGACAGTATAGATGTATCTTTGGCTGCCTTTGATACCCCACAACCATGTGCATTTCATTCAGTGACAGTTGAACATAAACACAAAGATAAAGATGGCACCTAAAAGTTGCAGATGGCAGTCAGTTTCTGTGTAAATGAACATTTTTGACCGATGTTTTGTCAGGTGCAGTAATAACAGCAATAGTGAAGAAATGCACCAAATAAAAAAACAAATTCTTATAAATTGTATTATATAATATTACAGTAATTATTAATCTTTTGAATTTTATATTTTAAGTTGTATTCATTTTTATTGTTAGTAGTTTTATTTGAAGTGCTTCGTAATTAGATTTCTTTTTAGATTTTTTAGCTTTCATTTGTTTTAAAGAAATTGCTTTTGCTTTTACATTTATTTTTTAAGAAAAAAGAAAAGAAAGCTTTTTCATCTAATATTTATATATTATTGTATTTCAGCTTTATTTCAATTACCAAAAACTATTAAGAATAGTTTTAGTTAACGATATCATCACAGGCCGGTGTCTTGGCTTCAATTCTTTTAACATTTTGATAGCCTAGACTCCTTCCCTGAGTTTTTGTTGTATTCTTCAGCTGACACTGCACACTACCTGCTGGCAACCGCTGAAGAAGCCTGCGATTTGTTCTCGGCTTGTTAACCCATTTTGGGCGTGTCTGAGAATGAAGGGCAGTACAATAATGAGTTCCACTTATCACTCTAATGTTAGCTAGTGCTGTGACCGAGATTCCCGACAGGGACTAAGCGAGGATGTAATCAGCCTTTTTCTACGAGCGTTCCACCTGACACAGAAAGCTAATCCCCCATACTTCACTCTCTCGTTCTGTGAAGTCCAAATCTCAAATGGGGCCACGGGCAGCACAGAGCCAGCAATTGAAATGGTTTCATTTGCTTTGAGCATGTCCTACTCCCGCTTCTACTCTGTGTGTGATGCCCCCTGGTTCAACAGAGCACTTCCTCTCATTCACACCTCTATATCTCCACCCTGTCTTTCCCTTTACTTGACAGCAAAGCAACCCTGTTCTCAGATTCGGAGGATAGAGTGGCCAGTTTCTGGGTCAGCATGTCCATCCGGTTGTGCTGGACAGCCTGGTTTTGTTGAAGGTTTCTCTGGTGAGGCTTGAAGGAAGGGAGGAGCATCTCCTCTCTTTTATTGCCCAGCATGGTTCCAAATGTACAATGAACTCACAGAGGGGTCGGCCTAGAGGAAAAAGCCTATATGTCTGTGACAACTCTGTGCTTTTCTGAATTCAAGTACAGCTGTGAATGAAATGAGTGAAGAAGGAAAATACAAGGCCCTTGGGTGACTTGAATGATGTACTCTGGGACCACCTGCTGAGGCACTCTAACAGAATGTGCACACACATCAGAAAGCACTAGAAACACAAAGCGGTTTGTGAGTCGATTGAGTGCATCCTAATTGTAAACCTCTTCTCATTTGCACTAGTTTTGACCAATTAGATGATCCAAAGTGAATTTGGTTTCAGTGAAATGGTCTTTGTACAGATATTCTCGACAAATATTAGTGATTAAGCTCCTCTCACTTTGCACCAAATCATTGATAGAATTCTCCGATGTGTACCAAGGTGGAAACTGAGCCAATTCTAAACGGGCAGTGTTGTAACCTGACATTTACTGCTGACTTGGAAATGTGTTCATGTAATTACTCCTGCGCTGTAGTTAAATGTCAATTTGTGCATCGAGACCTGATGGGGTTCAGTATAGTTTTTCCACTGACACACTTTCTCATCTTGTGGAGGTATTTGGTGTTAACGAGAACTAGATCAGCATATCAAGCTTATTACCAGTTTTACACACTGCACTTGGGGCATTTAGTTCTTTGTTTTTCTCTGTCTAACTTTCTCTTTGCTTTTATTTTCTCTAGCTGAATGAGTTGTTCCGCAAGTCAGATGTCCAGAAAGACTTCAAGAGTGTCCGCGTGAGGAATCTGGCCCCCAGCAACTCCATAATAGCCTTTGTAGAGGCTCACTTTGACCCAGGTAAAGTTAAACAAAGATTGTTTATTCAAAATGGTCTCTCAGAGGATCACTAAGAATGAATTGTGCATATGCTGTTTGAAACAGTTTATTTGCCAACTCACTGTTACCAAAATAGTCTAATGGCTCAAACTTGCCCACAAAATTATCACTGAGCACAATATAGATACTGCAATCCCTGATCTTGTGCAATCCCTGATCTGATCTAATGGAGGGTATGAAGACCCTCTTCCCGTGCTGCTCGACAATGGTTTGAATCAGAACATTTTGAGTAAGACCAGGGTCATGTTGGTGTTGGTGCCATGACCCGGATGGTAGTAAGGTTTAGAGTGAGGGTGAGTGTAACAGAGGCTAGCTAGTGTAAGGGATTTACAGTTAAGACCCGAAGTCCAGATATGTTGAATGAAGACCAGGAGTCAGAAGTGCAGTCAATAGACAAACTTTTAGTGAAGTTTAGTTTGCAGTTTCATCAGCAGAAGCCAGCTTCAGGTCTCACAAGGAGTTCATAGGCCGCCCCACGTACAATAACATTGTTACAGCAATTATACTCTAACAGAGGGTGCTAACTACGTCATTGATGACGGTTAAATTATTCTGATTGGCTAAGAAAGATAGATAAACAAAACTAGTAATTTTCCACACAAGAGCAGACAGTCTGAAGCATATCTAACTTGATCACATGGTTGACGGGTTAGTGACGTGGCTTGTCGAGAACAACAAGTCATTCCGTCTCCTGATGGTGCCAGTTAATCACCTCACCAATGCAGACCATACTAACGCACACACAGATACACAGTTTCTCTAAGGCTGAACTCGGCTCAGGCTCCAACTATCAACCAAAACATTCTGATAACATGTTCTATCTGTTGAGAAGTGCTGACAATATTCATCCTTACTCTATGGAAAACTACAGAAAAAGTAAAGAAAGGTTTTAACTAATAAAATCCCTAACTTGATTATAAATCACTCTTTACAACTCATTCAAATAAGAAAAAGGAAAAGAACATATGAAAAATAAGACAAAGAAAATAATATATATACAAGCGGCAATGGATTTCCGAATAGTATCTTTCACTAGTAATAACTGTTTAAGCAAACCTCACTCCCCAGGCCATAAGAGGTGCACCAATAACTGATACTAGACTCTAGTCTATAGTGTTTAACTTGTTATAACACCACATCCCATCCCATACGCTGGTTCGAATCCTAAGAGTGAGTAGGTCCAGTTACATTGGTACCATGACCCAAATTGGAGTGAGATTTAGGGGAGTGAGTCTAATAGAGGCCAATTAGTAGGAGCTGTGCAGAAACTTCACACCCCTAGATTGGTTGTCTCCCATGCCGGTTGACCCTGGTTCAGATTCCACTCAGAGTAGTCGGAACACAGACTTGAGAGTTTCTGTAGTTCAACTTTTAGAATATATTTAGCATGATATTCTGTGACTGTACAGCACTGGTATACTATCCAGGCTCTTTAATATGCAGAAAGTGCATTTGATTACAGTGCACAATTGGACGTGTTCCCAGTTTTAATTCTTTTCTTCATCATTTTACCACAATTTGCTTAATACAGTTGCCATGGTCAATAAAAAATAGCAGACATCTTGTTTACAGCCATCTTTCCTGGAATGATAATAATGCAACTTTTAATTAAATAACAAATTATTTCAAATTAAATTATTAATAAATCTCATTTATCTGGATTAAATGAGATTACATGTGCTCAGTGAAGAGTGTTTTTGTACTAAAATACTGCACTGTTTATTGAATTTGCCCCTCAATATCCTTTTATTATCGGTCTTCCCCAATCACTCTGTCCTTACGTTATCCTGTTTTTGTTTTATTTTTTTCAAGCTGCTCCCAATTTATTTCTAACGCAGCTCTAGCAAACAAAGCACAAAGTTCGACTTATACCCTTCCCTTACATAGTCAAGTCAAGTCACCTTATATAGTGCTTTATACAATACAGATTGTTTCAAAGCAGCTTTTCAGTGATAACAGGAAAATGATGCATTTCGGCTGTTGTACAGAATTCCCTCAGTCTGCACTCCTTTGGAAACATGCCTACGGCAAGAAATAAAGAGCACATAAAAACTCCCTTGTATGTTTGAAGAAAATAATAATTCAAAAGCAGAATAAGGCATATAAGTTAAGTAAAAGAATCCCTGAAGAGACTGCTCTCATGTTTTCTGGCAGCGGGAGCGGTCAGAGAGCGTGGCCATTTTAGCATGGTAATTTATCAGCTCAGGTTTCTGAAAAGCTGCTTTATTACGGTCTCCATCGCTTCTCATGCTTTTAAGACACTCCGAGCATCGCACCAGCTGATAAAATTTTCTTTTCTTTTTATTGGTCCCCTTCAGCGGCACAAGAGCACAATTCTAGCACAAGCGCCTGTCATAAAGGCGGTCTGTGGTGGCCAGTTACAGGGCCATCTGTGGAAGCGTTATTAGAGTGTTTCATCCCAACGTCCCTGAAATGCATGGCAGTTCAAGAACCGCCTCCCCCAAGGGCCTATTACACCCAGGCTTTTCTGTATATATTTGCAGTATGTTATGTCAAGTGTGAGGGTGGAGGGTCTGGTTAGAGCTGGTTTTTCATACTCGGCTGTGCAAGACGTTTAATGTTGTATTCTCGTTCTGCAGACACAAGGTTCAGTGTGGAGGATATTGAGGGTGCCCTTCTCAAACAGCTCAAGGCGTCTAAAGACACTGGTATTGTTGTAAAGAAACCTGAGGAAGAGAACATCCGCATCACCAACTATGGTAACCCGCTTGAAATTGCTTTTCTGTCCTTTCTCTTTTTCTCTTACTGCCTTTTGTTGAGTGTGATTGCTCTTCGAGCTGGCATTTGATAACCATGAGTGCCCGCAGGACTCAAATAACTCAAAAAGAACCAGCTTATTGAACTTAAGACTGTATGTCTCACAGCCTTGGTTTAATTCGTGAAGACTTAAATATGTCTACCCTGGCTAGGCCTATTGACCTATTTTTCCATCACCACATTTTTTTAGGTCTATCAGCTGTTCCTTTCTTCACCACCACGACAACCACAGTGGCGTCTGTTACAACTCCCACCACCACCACGCTGTCTCCCACTTCTGCTTTTACCACTCTCCGCCAGACCACCACCAGACGGCCCTTCACCAGCCGCAGGACCACCACAGCAGCACCAGCCACCACCACTCCATTCCAGGCCCCTACAATCACAGTCTTACTGAGGAACAAACCGGCGACCCACGCCAACAGGCCGTGTGACTCTCAGCCATGTCGTCATGGCGGAACCTGTGAGGAGGAGGACAATGACTTTAGCTGCATCTGTCCCGCTGGAAGAGGAGGAGCCGTGTGCGAGAAAGGTGAGAAGTACAAAAAATTGAAAAAAATCTGTACTTTGGAAGGTCAATTGAATGGCTGATTAGAAAAAAGTCATATTGGCCAAACAAATAACACACAAAAACATATTTAAAGACCATATAAGATTTATTATTTGCATTGTTATTTTCATGAAAATAAAAAATGAATCACATTACTGTTGACAGTATTTTCAGTGCTTATTCTTATTAAAGTGCTGCAATAAAATGAAATTTTTTTTAAATAAAATAAAATGTATAATAAATACCATTAATACTTTGCAATTATATATATATATATATATATATATATATAATTTTTTTTTTTTTTTTTTTTTACTTTATTTAATTATTTTATTAAATATATTGATATTCGAAAAATTCCAAACAATGTTCATTTAATTTTATTTAGTGTTTTCTCGTATTTCTCTTGATCTTTGTTTCTTTTGGTGTGAAATAAAAGCGCAATAGAAGCTCACTTGAATATTTTGAATTATTATTAATAAATGATTACAACTAAATATGTATAATTTATGAATGTTATTATTTATTATTAATATTTCAGAATTTAAATCCTTTGAAGGATAAAAAAATGCAATAATGATTTGAATATTTAATTGCAGTCCTGCTGTTACACTGAAGAAATTTTAGCTCAATTCATTGTCTCTGTTGGTGGTATTGGGATATGAAACTACCTTTTGCAGCTGTGTCAGGTTATAATTGACACTAATTACATCGATGAACTTTAGCTAGTATCAAACCGCTGTGAGGTGAAAAAAGCCACTAATTAAAGGCTTGTAAGCAGCCCTCAAACTCTTCCTCTGATCAATCGGACCATTAAAGAGTGACGAAGAGAGAAGGCTTCATCAGTCTTGCATTCTCCTGAGGAAAGGGTGAGAGACAGCTGAGAGGGAAAGAGAGAGAGAGGTGTTGATACATTTCTGAGCATGGGGATTTTCTGTCTGGAATGTAAATGTCTAACAGAGAAAGGTCCAGGGAGAGCTGCAGTACTCATCATTGCAGATTTTGTGTTTTCTCACGCTAGGGAGTATAGAAAACGCAACATGAACGGCATATTACTGTACCATTGACAGGGGTATCTGCGTTATCTGAGCGAGACACACTTGAGTACAGTTTTGTTTGTCGCTCTACCAGTAGAAAGCAGACTGTTATGGGATTGAAGACCTGTTTGAGAGTCTCTGATAACGTGCTTTATCTGTCTCCTACCTTCTGTCCTACTCAGTTATAAAGTACTTCATACCATCCTTCGGCGGGAAGTCTTACATGGCTTTCCAAACCATGAGGGCCTACCATACTGTGCGTATTGCCATGGAGTTCAGGGCTTCGGAATTGACAGGGATATTGCTCTACAATGGCCAAAAAAACAAAAAGGATTTCCTCTCTCTTGCATTGGTTGAAGGAAAGGTGGAGCTCAGGTAAGTAACCAAGTGAATATTCTTCTTCATAACCCGAGTGATTTCCCTGACCATTCCTGACCATTTGAATTTGTGGTGATCCTTTTGAATGTCTCCTACATGAAGGTTTAACACTGGTTCTGGGACCGCTTCAGTGATCAGCAAGGTCCTGGTAAAGCCAGGTCGCTGGCATCAGCTGGTAGTAGTGCGTAATAGGCGTAATGCCATGCTGAGCGTGGACAATGAGCCGATGGTTGAAGGACAAAGTCCCCCAGGAACAGATGGACTCAACCTGGACACAGATCTTTTCATCGGAGGAGTGCTTGAAGACATGATCGCAGAGTAAGAGAAGCTCCAGACCGTCTCCAAATAACACTAACAAGAGCCTCTTTAGTCTTGTTAGAAGTCATAATGAAACGGTATGGAAAATCATTGACTGTCTGAGATTGTCTGCGCATGTTTGCAAGAACCTGCCAGAACAACTAATACGACTTAATAAGATTGAGCAGAAATAGCCAAATCAAATTAGAATCAATCAGAGATGTTGTGAAACATGACTTGAGATCTAATTGAATGTTTTTCCATGCATTTTCAGTCAGGCAAAAAGTGTCTTTTCTTAATATAGATTTTAAAAAATATATAATTTCATGCTGTTGTTACATTTTCCATGTCATTTGAGAATGAAGATGAGCTTTTAAAGAAGGAGAACTGAAAAATGTGTGTTTTTATTGCAGTGTAAAGGAGAGGACGTCGGTTTCAACAGGCCTTGTGGGCTGCGTCCGCATGTTGGACGTCAACAACTTTGTCTATAACCTACAAGAGAATGGCGGCAGCGTTCTATACGGCTCGGCCATTGGCGAATGTGGCAACAACCCATGCCTGCCGAATCCCTGCAAGAACGGAGCTTCCTGCCAGGTCAAAGAAGCCGAGATGTTCCACTGCAAATGTGTCAACGGCTTCTCTGGTGGGTGCACGAATATAAAATTTTACTTACATGTGTATTATCTTATTGTTTTCAGTTCTACATTAAAAATTAAGCATGAAAGTTTCAAACACTTTCATTAGTTGATCCAGTGTTGTTCCATTTAGTGCAGTTAGTGGTGAATTAAAGATGAAACATTCACCTATAACTCTACTCTCTTTAAGAATAAAAGGTTCTACTGCGACTCTCTGTTCCAGTTCTGATATCTGGACTTCAGCAGGTTAGGGGATGCTTGTCTAATACATTTTTAGCCTTATGGGTGTGTAAGACAGATGAGTGTTTTCTCAGTGATATAAAAGCAGCTAGGACAAATATGGAGCAAAAAACTTCATCAAGACTGAATATACTACTTTAAATTTTTAATGGTAAGCCACATTTTCACAATCCTGAAAGTGAATGGGCATATAATCAATGTTTTCAGAATAACAGAAAAACACAGGCTATATTTCTTAAATCAAACGCTGTCAGTTCAAAAAAGTAAATCAAAAGATACTGACTCTGATCCAGTCTCACACGGATATGCTGGGTTTCTCTTATGTGTGGGTGTATGTGTGTGTGTGTGTGTGGGGGGGTGCCCTTTAGAGCAGGTCTTAATATTTCTTGTGACAATTTATTTCTAGCCAATATTGTGATTAACATGTTTCAATGCCTGCCACAAAAAGTTTGTCCAATCTACAAATTTGGCTCGGGTCAACTTCATACCAAGTCTTGCAAACATTTTTGATTTTCAAAACCGTTTTACTGCAAAATGCCAACAAATTTAAGGTGAGGATTCCAAACAGAAAGTTAGGTTGTGTCTTGGAACTTATTGGGCATATACAAATTTAAGCCAAAGTTTCTATCCATGAAGCCTTTACAACATATATTACACAAATCTAGTCAGCATTACAAGGTACACTACCGTTCAGGAGTTAATGCGATTTATTTCTTTTTTTTTTAGCAAGCATGCATCAAACTGATAAAGTGACATTAAAGACATTTAGTCCTAAAATGTTTTATTGATTGATTTTCACAAAAATTTTAAGCAACACTACTGTTTTTTAACATTGATAATGTTTTTACCACTGATAATATTTCTTTAGATAGATTAAAATAGATCATGAGTAATGATGCTAAAAAATCAGCTTTACCATCACAGAATTTTTACATTTTAATAATTATTTTAAATTGTAATATTTCACAGCATTACAGTTTGAATTGTAATTTTAAACAGCCTTGGTGAGCATAAGAGACTTTCTCTGGTTGTCTGGATTTCTTCTGTATGTCCATTTTTGCTTTCTCACATAATAAAGAACGTTGGGAATCATCCACAGAGCAAAAGTTACAGTGTTCTCTTTGTTCCCTTCCAAGAGGCTTTTTTTTCCTCCACATCTTGCTGTGTTGCTCCAGACATTTGAAATATTGCCCAGAGTAAATTGCTCTGTTGTTCTGCTCACAAGCCTTTATTGAACAACCTTTATAATAATACAGTTCAATATCTTCCACTTTATTTCTGTACTGCAGAATGGCTGCAATGAGGTGTGTAGGAAAATGAAGACCCTTTGAAGTAGAAGTGTACACAAAGAAATTGGCTAGAGGGATAAATATGTGGGATAACCTTTAATGTTTAAAGAGCAGGATTGTAAGTTGGAGGGGTGCTGCTTTGTCTCCGTGATAGAGCGGCCTTAGAGTTTAAGAGCAAGAGAGAGAGAGACACCTCGCAGAGCATCTCAGAACACGGTGGGAGCTTTCATTACAGCGTACAGAAGCTACCGCCCGTGGCGTGATCTCCTACTATGTTCTATGTGATGATGGGAGTGTTCTGATGAAGCTAGAAGTGCTGAGCTGAAGCACTTTGAGTCTTTAAAACCAGAAGGGCACACAACATGCTGTACTATGGCGTCATCTAAATTTGTAATAATTAAAAATCCTATCAGAAAAAGACCACTATTTAGTTGACAATTCAAGTCAGCTCAGTCAAAATCGGCTCATGTCAGCAACAAAATCTACCAACATTGGTATCATCAGTTTAGCTTCTTTTGCTTAAATCATGCTTAAAACTATTTTTAAGAACAGTGATTTGGCTCTTTTAATGGAAAGGCATGGTTCACCATATGAATTTCTTTGCAAGTGGTCCATCTCTTCCTCCTTTATACTATCTGTGACTTTACTCACCAGGATTGACAGAACATTGATTGATTTCCCCTCCAGTGGCTTCTCATCATCTTTTTTTCAGTCATGAGAATATCAGTTTTTGTTAACAGGTCCAACCTGCGCTGATGCCCACAACCCCTGCGACCCCAATAAATGCCACCCATCATCGCGTTGCCAGGTTCTTCCGGAGGGAGGTTACAAATGTGAATGTCCAATGGGGCGTGAAGGCAAGCACTGTGAAAAAGGTACAGTACTACATCATAGTAAAAATACAGTAAATGAGCGTATCGACTCTCCTAAGTACTGAAATAACTGCTACTTCTCAGTTGTAATTTCAGTATTGATTTTTGTCAGGATCGATTGGTCTGACTTGGAAATTTGCTGTAGAATTATTGAGGAATAAAAAAAGGCTATGATGTAGTCAAAAAGGGAGATTTTCCTGTTGGTGTTTCCATTGAGTACCATACTGTAAAATAGGTTTTTATCTGCTAATATAATGGGGAGTCGGCATCTAGCAGGTGATGTAAAATTATTTACCCTTTTATACTATTTTCTGAGCCGCCATCCTTGAAAGGGGATTCAGTGGTAGGGCAACCAGGGAGGTTGCTCAAGCCTACTGCCATTTCGAAGCTTTCATTAGCGCTCTGTTGAGCTTCCATTAAAATTCCTACAGATGTTTTAGATCGCAAGCACTAAAAATGTGGAAACCAAGTGAAAGATTTAGGAACACACATGAGGAGTCCGGCCTTATACACTAAGCCATGAGCCAATAATATATGGGTCAGATTAGCTTATATAGCAGGACTGACCAACGCTGGCCACTCTCCTGTAGAGCTTAGCTCCAACCCCCAGAGCTGCCCAACCGTGCTGTACAGTGTGACATGTACAGCCCCCCCCCCCCTTCCCCACACACACACACACACACACACTTTTTCAGCAGCCTTGATTCTGGGAATATTTTTCCCATTCATTTTTCCAATGGGGATTATAAAATAGTATTTGTTAAAGATTTATAAGCCATTAATCAAACCAACCGACTAGGAAGGCGAATCACATTACAAAATTTGATTTGAAGCAACAACAAAAAAACTTTTTTTAAATAAGACTAAAAGACAAAGATACAAGAGTGTCTACTTAATTTAAATGATCTTTTATTTTATTTTTTATGTAAATTATCCAAATTTGATTAATGAGATTAATTAATTGCCACATCATGTAATAATTAGGTAAAATAAAAATAGCTTGACAGCCCTAATACATTCACACACACAAAAATACTCACACACAAACATACATACATATATATATATATATATATATATATATATATATATATATATATATTCAAGCTCCCTAAAATGTCAAATTACTTAAATATTTTATATATGTATAGTTTTTTGCAGAATCACGGGTAATGCCATTTTAAATCAGAATTCATTTAATGAAACCTTTGTTCAACTTAAAATAAGTTTTAAATAATAAAAATTGCTGGGTTATTCAGCAAAAGCATATACCATGGAACAACCTTGTAGCTGACAGTAGGTGTGACATTTAACGTTTGTAAGTTATTGTAAAATATACTTTTTATATCTCCTATCTTAATAGCAATACAAATGGGGTCACTTATGTTTGATGTCACTACTTGTGGGTGAGACCGGTTTCATCATTCACGAGGGCCCCCAGGATTGTCGTACACCACTGCACATACATCCACACACCTGTTCAACCCAGGACTGTCAAATGAGAGGGACCAGAGAGTCACCTTTTTGTCTAAGAAAGTCTCCATTAGTGACTGATTAAAATAAATTGAGGTGAACCAGAATCAATGAGTTGAGAACATCCATCAGACAGAGTGTTTTTTTTATCGCTTGAATCAATGAGATGAGTAATTCTATCAGTCAGATGCACATCATGATTAATGGGGAGTCATTCGGGCAAACTGTCCAGGGAGAGTGACTCTCTCAGATAAGAGACTGTCCAACACTTTATCAGCCGTCATAACAGGAGAGCGCTCTCTGTTGGAGGAGGACAGAAGGTAAAATGCAAGTATTGTGCTGAAAGAAGGAAATGTACATGTACACTTGACTTTCAAGAGTAACACTCTATTGTCTCTGAACCACTCAAAAGTTTTGCAATTACATTGTAAAATATAATACAAAGGACCAACATCTCCAGTCAGTTTTTTTCTGAGAGCTGATGGCCAGCTCATGAGTCTGAACCAAGCGTCCACTCATGATCGCCGCCCAGCCAGTGAGGGAGGCATCCATCATAATCATGATGTGACGCCATAGAGCCCTCAGCAAAGAAACCAAGGTTTTTTCCACATCACTAGAGCACAAAGACAGTAGGGGAGAACCCTTTAGTTTTGATCTACCACTCCAAGGCTCTCATGTACAGCAGGCAAAAGGTGTCACGTTGGACCCTGCAGTTTCTGGAACTGCCTGACGATGGGTGACTGGCCTAACTTGTTCATGGTTGAGAGGATTAATGAAATACAAGCCGGGGCAAGACACGCCTGCATTGTCCCTGAATCCCATATTACCATATTAAATAAATCCAGCATTTATGAGCATAAGAGACATAAATTCTATCCAACCCCCAACTTTTAAATGGTACTGTATA
The DNA here is from genome assembly GCA_037043235.1 of Rhodeus uyekii. Lineage (NCBI taxonomy): Eukaryota > Metazoa > Chordata > Actinopteri > Cypriniformes > Acheilognathidae > Rhodeus > Rhodeus uyekii. The sequence continues at coordinate 4,053,601 of JAWRVZ010000034.1, forward strand.
CAGTATATATATTTATTGTTAGTTACTTTTTTAATAGTAAACTAGTACATTTAAGATGGATTTAATTTTGATTTAATTATTTGATTTTGGGTACTGCAGATCTGTGATGAGTTGTTTAGGAATGCTGCAATGAGAGGAAAGATTGTTCAGTTGTCAGTGGTTTACCAAACAACAGGCCTGTCATATAGTTTTGGATGTTGTCAAATCCTTATACATAAGCTGAACGGCAGTGCGTAAAAGGAAAGGCCTCTATTTTGTCACTTTCCATTTTGACTCCTCACTTCCTTGTGGTGTCTGCAAGCGTTGTGTTTTCTTGTACAACAGCGAAGCTTCTGCTGTGTTAAACAATAGCTAATTAGCTTTTTAATCTCAGTCTCCCATCCCAGACTGAGCATGCGCTCATCCTTTGTAATTACTGCAGGATGCATACTGGGCTGAGTGAAAGTGCTATGTGTTGATGGGTATTTGTGATCATGTAAGCAAAATACAGTGACAGTGTCTGGTCTCATATTGAAGGAACCCTCCCATCTCAAACACATTATGATAACTGCAAAGCATAATGGACTTTTTCATATTTTTCAGTGTCAGACAAGGGAGGCGCTTTCATCCCTAACTTCACTGGAGACTCTTTCCTGGAGCTCAAGGGCCTTCATCTCTATGGCCAGGATCTGAGGTATTACTTTATATATTGGCTATTGTGTTTAGCGTGTATGATGTTGCATGGCAATGATGTTGCAAACTATAATCTTATATTAGTGGGATGTTAGTCCATTAACACACACGCACACACAACATATGGCTTCAATAATAATAGCTATAGTAATACAATAAATCAAATATGAGTATTATGGTGTATTTTGTATTTAATAGTATTAGCTTAGATTATGTTATAAGCTAAATATCGTATTTATAGTTACCTTCTTTTCAGACCATAAGTCAAATCACAGTTATCTATATTGTGCGTTGTATAATACAGATTTAAGCAGCTTTAAAGTGATAAACAGGAAAATAACAGAATCAGTGATGGAAACACAATTCAATTATGTTGTAAAGTTGTAATTAATCAGCTGAACTCAGTTCAGTGTTGATTCAGTTTGGTTTGTGAAACAAATTATGAAACTAAGCAGAAAAAAAATGGTGTCATCAACTAGCTCAATTTTGTTCTCATTAGTCAAAAAAAGACTACTTTATAAACACCACTGGTTTAATTATGCTTCTTTGCACTCAAATAATATTTCATGTTATATGTAATTTTCAGTTAATTCAGATTCGGACATGTTGAATTCGTTTCTGAGCTGTTAACTCTGTAATTATTCCATCTATTTCTGCCATTTTGACCCATTCATGAAGGTTTGCGGGCTGAATTAACCATATTTCTCTAATTACGTTTGTGCCTGTATCGAGGTAAAACAAAACCCTTTTATGTGTCTAATCGAGCTATACTTATTTTTCCATAGGCAAAAATTCAGCATGACTGTCGTTCTGTTGGCCAATGACTCCAAAGGCATGATTTTCTACAACGGTCAAAAGACGGACGGCAAAGGAGATTTTATTTCTCTGTCCCTGAATGATGGTATCCTAGAGTTTAGATATGACCTGGGCAAAGGGCCGGCTGTAATTAGGTAAACAACATGCTCTATAATTATATTCAAATGAAATTAAACTCAAATGACCTAGATATGTTGTGCTCAATTGCTAATTATATAACTCTTGCATTTGGGATTATTTTCATATTGCTAAGAGAGGCAAATAAACTTTTGTGTGTGTGTGTGTGCATAGGAGTAAAGAAAAAATCAAGCTGAATGAGTGGAACACAGTGAATCTGGAGCGGGCCAGCAGAAAGGGAGAGATCAGCATTAACGGCAAAGACCCCGTCAGAGGAGAGGCGCCGGTATGAAAACACTTTTATGCTTATGCTGCCCAATAAAGGCCACAAACGTGAACTCGTCAAACTAACTGTTCCGTCCCTTCTCAAAAAGAACTGTGATGGTACTTTGATGTACAGTGGAGTTCAAAAGGACAAATAAACTTACTTTATTTCAACAAATAGAAGTACATTTGTGACACTAATGATGATTCAGATGTTCTTGCTTCCATTGAAGCTTAAGATGATCTTTAGATCTCAAATCATATCATCTGGAGAACATGATCATCACAATTTGACACAAACTTGTGGAGTTTATGCAGCTCAAGTTTCTGTTAAAGTAAAAGAGGAAATAACCAAATACTACATACATTCTGAAATTCCTGTTCATTAGCTTTTTACTCAAAGAGTGTAAATTGCAACGAAAAACAATAAATAAAATCAAGACTTTTGAACCCCACTATATGACATGGTATTGAATGTTTATTATATTCATATACAGTAATACCTCGGTTTACGAGTTTAATTCGTTCCAAGAGCGAGCTCGTAAACCAAAATGATCGTACACCAAAACAATTTCCCCCATAAGAACGCACTAAAAATCACTTGATTCGTTCCATACGACCATAAATGCCCATTTTAAATATTTTTTTGGTTTTAACCTATTAATTACGTTTAAAATTATAACCATTAAGATCTCATATAAATACTAATTAAGTATTTTTAGAGTTTAACTGTCATTATTAACTATTTACTGTAACGCACTTTACCTCTTCACTGCTGGCATGATGGAGACGATAGGCGAGGGGAGGGGGGGAGGGGTTACTGCTTATATATTTCACTACATTGTAGCGTTGCTTCTTTTAATAACCAGACAGGTTCCTTCTCATTCAGAGATTTTATTGAGAACTATCGGATTGCGGTTCTGGCTTCAACCCACGCCTTGCATAACAGAAGAATCAAAACTATCTCTGCTTACGAGCTCTCTTTCAAATCCCTCAGAACTCAACTCTCTCTAGCGCCGACTGAAACCCCGCCCTCTTAAAGTGACAAGACTGTTAACTTAACACTTATTGACACATCGGATTAACTAGTTCCTTCAACATTTGTAACGATATTACAACGTGAAGAATAGCGATCACAATTAATGCCACAACACGAGGTAAAACCGCTGTAAATCACTTATGTATATGATCTGTACAGAGTTATAACTGTTATAGTATGCTGTTCTCTAAAAGTGTATGGCCCTTTAAGAACGTCATTGGGTGCGTTGGACTGTGAACACACGTGAGTCTCATTAGTATGCAGTGTGTGGTGTTGGTAACTGTCATGAGCCTGAGGAGACTGGATTCAAGTGCGAAATGTATTTATTGAAGGTGATGAATAAACAGAGAAATGTCCAGGAACTGACGGCGCAGAGACTCAATGGGCTGTAGATGGTGACGTGAAGCGGTGACATCCAAGTGCGCGGCGTGGAGGTGAAACAAGGGACACGGGAACCAGGAACACACAACGACACGCAGACGGCAGACACTGGAACAGGCGAACACGGACACTGGAAGCGGGGAAAACCGAGGACACCAAGGAAACACTCTGCTGAACAACGACTCGACACAGTGGTGAGGGAAGAGGTGAACTAAATAGGCAGAGGGAGATGGGATTCAGGTGTGTGCGATGATGGTGGCGGTGATCAGTGACCACGCCTCCCACATTCATCTCACAATCATACACAGTCAATCCTAAGAGACAATGAATTCGCAAACCGTGACAGTACCCCCCCCCTTAGGAGCGTCTCTCGACGCTCCCAGAGGCACTTACCTGTCGATTGTAATCATCGATGAGGGAGTGATCCAATATGTCTCTGGCAGGTACCCAACTTCTCTCCTCCGGGCCGTAACCTTCCCAGTCCACCAAGTACTGAAATCCGCGTCCCCTCCTCCTTGAATCCAGAATACGGTTTACCGAATAAGTAGGTTCCCCGTCTACGAGACGCGGCGGTGGAGGAACCGGGGTGGGCGGATTAATGCGAGAACGAAAAACGGGCTTAATTTTGGAAACATGAAAGGCGGCATGAATCCTCCCGTACGCGGGAGGTAGTTTGAGGCGGACTGTCACCGGACTAATGATCTTGGTGACAGGGAACGGGCCAATAAATTTGGGAGCCAGTTTATTACACACGGAGCGGAGAGGAATATCTTTGGAGGAAAGCCACACTTTTTGACCCACGACGTAGACGGGAGGCTTCGACCGGTGGCGATCGGCCTGGGCCTTGGTGCGCGCCCCCACTTGTAGCAGAGTCTCGCGGGCTCTACTCCAAGTGCGACGGCACCTCTGGATGAATGCGTGAGCGGAGGGGACCGCGACTTCGGATTCCAGACTGGGAAAAACAGGTGGCTGGTACCCTAGACTACACTCAAACGGCGAAAGGCCCGTGGATGATGCTGGTAACGAGTTATGTGCGTACTCAACCCACGGGAGTTGTTGGCTCCAGGAAGACGGATTCTGTGACACCGTACACCGTAAACATCTCTCAAGGTCTTGGTTAGCTCGTTCGGTCTGGCCGTTGCTCTGGGGATGGAAACCCGAAGACAGGCTTACAGTCGCCCCCAGTAACTTACAAAACTCTTTCCAGAATTTGGATATAAATTGGGGCCCTCTGTCAGAGACCACGTCTGTCGGGAGGCCATGAATACGAAAGACGTGTTCAATGACAGATGCCGCTGTCTCCTTAGCGGATGGTAATTTGGGTAAGGGTATGAAATGTGCTGCCTTCGAGAACCGGTCCACTACGGTTAAAACAACCGTGTTCCCCTGGGAGGGTGGGAGGGCGGTTACAAAATCTAGCGCGATGTGGGACCAGGGTCTCGAAGGCACTGACAGCGGCTGAAGCAACCCATCTGGTGAACGATTGGAAGTCTTACCCTGGGCACAGTCGGAACAAGCCAAAACAAAATCTCGGATGTCACAGGCCATCTTAGGCCACCAGAATCGTTGTTTAACTAAGAAGTTAGTGCGACTGATTCCTGGATGACAAGCTATTTTGGAACAGTGACCCCATCGGATGACCTCGGATCTGACTTCCTCCGGCACAAATAATCGACCCGGCGGACCCCCGGGCGGAGGCGTTACCCCTTCTAAGGCCGATTTGACCTTCGCTTCGATCTCCCACACGAGTGAAGAAACAATGAGTCTCTCAGGAAAAATACACTCGGGAGTAGACGGGCGCTCGGAAAAATCAAAAATGCGTGATAAGGCATCGGGCTTGATGTTTTTGGACCCCGGCCTGTAAGATAACAAAAAATCAAAACGTCCGAAAAAAAGGGCCCACCGCGCCTGCCTGGAGTTGAGTCTTTTGGCGGTTCTGATGTACTCTAAGTTCTTGTGATCGGTCCAAACTAGAAAGGGCACCCCTGACCCCTCTAACCAGTGACGCCACTCCTCCAACGCTAGCTTGACTGCCAACAACTCTCGGTTACCAATATCATAATTACGCTCGGCTGGGGACAGACGATGGGAAAAAAACGCGCAAGGGTGCATCTTATCGTCTGAGGGAGAGCGCTGGGAGAGAACCGCACCTACCCCCACCTCTGAAGCGTCGACCTCCACCACAAACTGACGTGTGGGATCAGGGGCGATCAGAATGGGAGCCGAAACGAAGCGGCTCTTAAGTTTGGAGAACGCCGCTTCGGCGGCGTTGCACCACCTGAACGTAGTTCTGGGGGAGGTCAAGGCTGTCAGAGGAGCGGCTAGCTGGCTGAAGTTGCGGATGAAACGTCGGTAGAAGTTGGCGAACCCCAGGAATCTCAACAGGGCCTTGCGAGAGTCCGGGGTTGGCCACTCTACCACAGCCTTAACCTTGTCGGGATCCATGCACACTCCCTCCGACGAGATGATATACCCTAGAAAAGGAACAGACTGTGCATGAAAAACGCATTTCTCCGCCTTGACAAAAAGACCATTCTGTAGTAACCTTTGGAGCACTCGCCGGACGTGTTGAACATGTTCCTGGAGAGACGAGGAAAAAATCAGTATGTCATCCAGGTAAACATACGTGAACTGGTCTATCATGTCTCTCAACACGTCATTGACGAGTGCTTGGAAGACAGCTGGGGAGTTGGACAGCCCAAACGGCATGACCAAGTATTCAAAGTGTCCCCTGGGGGTATTAAATGCTGTCTTCCATTCATCCCCCTCTCTTATGCGGACCAAATGATAAGCATTCCTTAAATCCAATTTTGTGAAGATTGATGCTCCCTGCAACCTCTCGAAGGCTGAAGACATTAGCGGTAGAGGATAGGTATTCTTTACCGTGATGTTGTTCAACCCTCGGTAGTCAATACAAGGTCGCAGAGACCCATCCTTCTTCCCCACAAAAAAGAATCCCGCCCCCGCTGGAGAAGAAGAGGGGCGGATGAACCCGGTAGCCAAAGAATCAGAAATATATTTCTCCATGGCCTCCCTCTCCGGAATGGAAAGAGAGTATAACTTGCCCTTAGGCGGAGACATACCTGGCAGAATATCTATCGCACAGTCGTAGGGACGGTGCGGAGGAAGAGAAGCAGCCCGAGACTTACTGAACACTTCCTTCAGGTCGAGGTACTCCGAGGGCACGTTAGACAAATTCATCGGCTCCTCCTGCAACACAGAACTAGACACAGACGAACGTGCAGACACGAGACAAGAGGCATGACACTGATCACTCCAGTTAAGAATGCTATTGTGTCCCCAGTCAACCCTGGGGTTATGCTTGACTAGCCAGGGATGACCGAGGACGATGGGAACAGAGGGACAGTCCGTGATAAAAAAGTCTATGGTCTCTCTGTGGTTACCTGCTGTGATCAGTGTGAGTGGAATGGTTCTGAGAGCAATGTCCGGAAGGCTTTGGCCGCCCAAGGCGTTGACGGCAATGGAATGGGTGAGGTGCTCAGTGTTGATCCTGTGTTGACGTGCGAAGGAATGATCCATGAGATTGCCCTCAGCCCCGGAGTCCAGTAGTGCATAACAGTGACGAGATTCGTTGGCCCATTGAAGTCTTACCGGGAGGAGAGTCGAAGAGGAGGTCCGGTTCATGGTGACTGCGCCCGTCAGTAGCCCCCTCCTTACTGGCGGGCGCGTGCTTTTACCGGACACTGGAGGATGAAATGCCCCTCGCCGGCACAGTAAATACACAAACCTAGGGCTCGGCGGCGTTCTCTCTCCTCCCGGGAAAGCCGAGCTCGACCAACCTGCATGGGCTCATGATCGGACGAGGAACTGACCGTGCCGGGATGTTGTGGTGGGACTACCGAGGGGGACCCTGGACCTACCGCTGGGGTGGAGCGGAACTTACTGCGCTCCAAACGAGCGTCTACTCGAAGCGCCAGCTCGATGAGACCATTGAGTTGTGGGGGTAGATCCAGGGCGTATATCTCTCGTTGGACACGGTCAGCCAGCCCATGCAGGAACCTGTCCCACTGCGCCTCCTCGTTCCACTTGCAGTCGGCCGCGAGCGTACGGAATTCGATGGCGTAGTCGGAGACCGACCGATCTCCCTGTTTGAGATCGGATAACCTGCGTGCTGCCTCGCGGCCGACTGCCGACCGGTCGAAAACTCTCTTCATCTCCTCCGCGAAGGCCTGGAACGAGGAGCAGCACGGGTCTTGATTCTCCCACACCGCCGTACCCCATTTGGCTGCCCGCCCCGAGAGTAACGTAATGACCAGGGCCACCTTGGCTTGCTCGGTGGAGTATGTTTGAGGTTGCAATGAAAAGAAGACTGAACACTTAGTGATAAAAGATCTGCAAAAATCCGGTTCCCCGGCATAACGTTCAGGTGGTGGTAAATGTGGTTCTGACTGACCTGTGGGGCGGCTGATGGGGGGAGGGGCCGGCGGTGTGGCTGGCGCAGCGGGAACAGGCAGCTGTTGGAATTTGCTGGCGAGCTCGGACATCTGCGCCGCCAGTGTAGAAACGGCGCGCCCGGTGGCCAACATCTGCTCCTCCTGCCTGTCCAGGCGCGCCATGTTGTTAGCAACAAACTCTTGCCAGTTGGGTGCATTCGCTGAATCCATCGGTTGGTCGAGTCGTTCTGTCATGAGCCTGAGGAGACTGGATTCAAGTGCGAAATGTATTTATTGAAGGTGATGAATAAACAGAGAAATGTCCAGGAACTGACGGCGCAGAGACTCAATGGGCTGTAGATGGTGACGTGAAGCGGTGACATCCAAGTGCGCGGCGTGGAGGTGAAACAAGGGACACGGGAACCAGGAACACACAACGACACGCAGACGGCAGACACTGGAACAGGCGAACACGGACACTGGAAGCGGGGAAAACCGAGGACACCAAGGAAACACTCTGCTGAACAACGACTCGACACAGTGGTGAGGGAAGAGGTGAACTAAATAGGCAGAGGGAGATGGGATTCAGGTGTGTGCGATGATGGTGGCGGTGATCAGTGACCACGCCTCCCACATTCATCTCACAATCATACACAGTCAATCCTAAGAGACAATGAATTCGCAAACCGTGACAGGTAACATGCTCCATTAATAAAGTTTCATCATATTCACATGTAATCATATTCACAACAACTTATAAAATAATGCACTGTGGTGAATGATGCACCCAAACTGAGAGACACTGAGAGAATGAACGAGTTAAGGGGTGATAAAGGGATCTTTTCGATGCAAAACTGCGCATGGGTGAGGGAAATTTTTTCTCGTACACCGATACAATGCTCGTACACCGATTCAACCCTCCATGCTCGTAAACCGATTTGCTCGTATACCAAGTCGCTCGTAAACCGAGGTATTACTGTACTATGTTATTTACATTTACGATAATATTATGTAGGGGTGGGCAATATGACCAAAATCTTTTTTTCACAATATCAGTACATTTAGTTCTCAACAATGATGCGTATCAAAATCTAGTTTTTGTTGCTTTAAATAAGGTTTTTAAGATATCAAAACTTTGATACCATTGAAATGTCATCGTAATTCTTGTCACCAATTTCAATATCACAAAATACTAGCCTAATTAAAGTAAGTCTCTCAAGCTTACTTACAAGTAAATAGTCTGTGATAAAATAAGAACAAAGAAACTAATTACAAGCAAATGGATAACAAACTACATTATAAAAAAGAGATAATACTTTATAAAGTTATCAAATGTATATAAAGCACTACATAGTCTTCATGTTAATGTTCATATTAATTAAATATAATTTTTTTAAGTGATTCTCCCTAATAGACAGTAGCAGGTTTATTAGGCTGCTGTCACTTTAAGAGGGAATGCACAGACCCTATATACATGAGTTTACTTTCTCATCTATTTACTTCCACTTAAAACATAAATGACTGTGTTTATTGCAAACACGGGCATTTAAGGGCCAGTCACACAGCCGATCACGCACGAATCACTCACAAATCACGCACAGATTGGGTTTGTGCGTGCTTGTGCATCGAGAAATTGACCAAAGTATTACACGAACATTCGACGCACGCCAGACGCATGAATCACTGACGGAGCGCGTCCAAACGCGCACGCTTTGCGAACGTTCCACGTACAGGCACTTTCAGAATCCACATTGTTAGTGGAATGAACGTGATACGTGCGCGGGTCATGAGTGATATGAAGGTGAGGCGTCAGTGGACGGACGTGGTCGTGCGCGGTTTCGAACCAGTTCAGACGCATAAGCACTGACGGCCGACGCGTGTCCCGCGCATAGTCACGCATACTCGGCGCATAAACTACGCACGCTGACTCAAGAATAACGCGCATCGTAAAATTTTTTAACCGTTCAAAACTCAAAATCACGCACAAACCGCCTTCGACGCACATCCACTTACAATCACTGACGGTCCACGTTCGTTCCACCGACGAATTACGTATACGACGCACGCTCCGCGCAGAAATTCGTGCGTGATTCATGCGTTTTTGCTGTGTGACTGGCCCTTTAGAACCTACTCGTGCTGTATGGGCCTTGACTTTATGTGCACGTTTCTCTCACTCAGAAACCAAAAATTTACTCTCTTTTGCTGCTTATTGCACTTCAACGGTTTAAAATCACTTTTTTTTTTTTAAACAAAAAAACACGTTACTGTCATAGACACAGTAGTCCAAAAGCCCTACCAGTTGACAAATTTCAACCAGTTAATCGTGTCTATTGTTATATCGCCGACCCCTAATACAATGGTATTATCACGGTACATTTCAAAGAAACCATGCTTTTACCATGATGCTATGCTATGTGGTATTGACCAGAAAGTCATGCTTTATTTTGCACATTCTTTGAAGTTTCGTTCGCTGTCTGCCTTTCACGCAGGGTCTGTGGTGCATGTATGGGAAGCGTTTGAAACGTCCCCCTTTTACGTCTCATACAGTATATTTGGTCTTTTGTCCTTCGTTTGCTTTTAATTGCCATGTAGAAATGACTCTGTCTGTTGTGCTACAGATTCGCACCCACTCAGATCAATCCCAGCAGCCTCTGCTTGAGCTTGTGTCAAATCCGAAGTACGACAGCAGAACAATCAGGCTGCTCTCGCACAAATTGAGCCATGTAATAATCTCAAAAACTCTCTCATCCTCCAGTTATTCCAAATAGTGTAATTTGTGATTAGCTTGACGTAGTCTTACGCGTAGGCACTTAAGTGTGCCTTTTTCCATCATTAAACCTTCCTACGTATGATAATTGTGTTTCATCGCAGCAGTAGAGGCAGGACAATCTTATTAAAGCGGAGCATAAGAGGATGAGAGAGGAAAAATGTGAAGAAACCAGAAGGGCCTTGTTCCAAAGTTGCCGCATGAAGCGAAACCCCAAGAGAAATATTTTCATATTGCCCGATGGCCTCAGACGTTCCACTGAACAGACTCTTAACTACACTGCCATATCACAAAGCAAATATAAATAATGTGGGTGCAGTAGTGTAAAACATAGTGCAACTCTAATGCCATTTCTGATTTACTCTGAGCATTTGTTTCTGAGACACTATACACGCATATATATTTATTTATTTTGTGACCTGCATGCTAAGTGTCTTGCTTGAGTTACGCTTGTGAATATTTTATTCCTCAGGCTTATAGTTTACTGCATGTGGTTCTGTGTGTACTGACATCTTCTGTGTTTTCCTCACTGGTAACATTTTTTTTCTTCCTTCCCCTGTGCTCTTTTTGTGTGCTGTCTGGATATAAGAAATCACGCAAGGTAATGACTAAAGTCTGAAATCGTTTTTTCGAATCAACATCCTCATTCCCACCAAAAGCAACTGTCCATTTCAGCTTCATTGTCCATTAGTCAAGATTTGGTAGAGGATCAAATGAATTGGAGGGGAGGTTTTTTTTCTCCTCTTCAAACCGTTCCATATGCTGAAAGGAACGAGACAGAGAGCGAGAGATTTGGCTTTCACCTCAGACCAGCTGGTATGGGGGCGACAAGGGAGAGAGTTATCATTTGACCACCATTGTTTCATCACCCTTCCAACAACAATGAAATGTCTTCATTAGTCTCGCGTGGGAGGGCCATTAAACCGCCTCACTGTGGATGTAGACTGCGTGAAAAAGGCTGCTGGCGTGGGAGAGAAAGGGAGGGTTATCGAGAAGAAAGAGATGTGAGAGGAAGGGAGCGTGGTACAGAGCTAGGAGTTGTTCTTTTGGCACATTTGTTTTTGGACGCTTCAGGGGCGTCGTGCACTTTTTTTGTTGTTGTTTGTTTGTTTGAGGTGGTACCGATGACAGTCATTGGATCACCCTAGGCAACATAAGACATGACCAAAGAGTAAAAAGTTATATTTTTAAGTGCCAGACATGATAGTTTTCTTTTTAGCATCCAATGGAACCCAGGGACTCACGTTTAATTTTTGAACCTCAAACTTTGGAATACTTGTGTATATGTACATTTTGATGAAGTCTGCCTACCAAGTCTGAAAATGATATGAATAATATTGTGAAATATTATTACACTTTAAAATAGTTTTCTATTTGGATATATTTAAAAATATAATTTATTTCTGTGATGCCAAAGATTGAAATTAATTACTCCAGTCTTTTGGGTATCATGATCCTTCAGAAATCATTCTAATTTGCTCATACACTCCCCTAAAGGATTATTAGGAACACCTGTTCAATTTCTCATTAATGCAATTATCTTGCATGGCAGTTGCTTCAATGCATTTAGGGGTTGGTCCTGGTCAAGACAATCTCCCGAACTCCAAACTGAATGTCAGAATGGGAAAGAAAGGTGATTTAAGCAATTTTGAGCGTGGCATGGTTGTTGGAGCCAGACGGGTCGGTCTGAGTATTTCACAATCTGCTCAGTTACTGGGATTTTCACGCACAACCATTTCTAGGGTTTACAAAGAACATTGTTTAAATACCACGGCCTACCTGAGCATTGTTTCTGACCATGTCCATCCCTTTATGGCCACCATGTACCCATCCTCTGATGGCTACTTCCAGCAGGATAACACACCATGTGTCAAAGCTCGAATCATTTCAGATTGGTTTCTTGAACATGACAATGAGTTCACTGTACTAAAATGGCCCCACAGTCACCAGATCTCAACCCAATAGAGCATCTTTGGGATGTGGTGGAACGGGAGCATTGTGCCCAGGATGTGCATCCCACAAATCTCCATCAACTGCAAGATGCTTTCCTATCAATATGGGCCAACATTTCTAAAGAATGCTTTCAGCTCCTTGTTGAATCAATGCCACGTAGAATTAAGGCAGTTCTGAAGAAGAAAGGGGGTCAAACACAGTATTAGTCTGGTGTTTCTAATAATCCTTTAGGTGAGTGTAAATAATAATAATACTTTTAATGTTTAATGTTATTGGGTTATTTATTTATTTATTTATTGCAAGTAAAACTGGAACTGAACCCTACATCAAGTGATAATTTCATCGTATAGAAGAATTTTAAGTTAATTTAAAGCAAATTATCTATCAAGGTGCGGCACAGTCGGTCTGGCAACATTTCTACTGATGAACAGCTTTTTATCTTTCTTTTTTTTTTACCTACAACAATCATGCAACTTAATTATCGAAGATACTCATTTTTCTTGGAAACTGCATTCAAATTCTTGGCTCAGATATCTGAGGGGGCACGTGCCAGTTTGAGTGGGCATGGTGCTTCTGGGGCCCTTGGGGAAGGTTCCTAAAAAACACTGGCAGTTAGCTATTCACTTCACCTGCTCAATCTCAGTCTCAGCTCATTTTGGCAGAGAACAGAAGAGTGAAAATGCCTCTCCCAGCCTGTGGCTGTCAGTGCATTGCAGCTTTGTGTCAAGACTTCTCTTTGCACACATCTCTGACCACATGAAACAGCAGCTGGGTGAAAACATTCCTGGCTATGCTGTCTTGGCCCAACCGCATGCTTGGAATGGCCCCTGGGTCCATAGCCAGAGCTTTTCAAGCCTTCGCATGTGTTCGTACTTAGCTATTCTTCTTTTTATATATCACTGGGATGAGAGCTGGACCACACGTCAGAAACTGGCATTGCTGTTGATGTCCCATCCTTTTTTCCCCAGCAATTAACTTTCCTTTCCCCCAAGGCAATTATTGGCCTACATAAAATAAAGATTTTTAATTCTTTTTAAGTAGAGCCTCTTGCAGAAAACTCCCACTGTAACTAAAGCGATTTTCATACAGGTTGGAGAAACACTAATTTCATGGTCATCTCCGGTGTGAGTGATACACCAGAGTTTACAGCTTCAGATTTTAAAGGTCTGAGTAACAATCAGGCATCCATTACACTCTTTCATTATAAAACCATCCATATCAATCGTCCTCATTTCAATTGCTTCAATTATCTCTCACTTTTTTTCCTACCTCGTTTCTCCTGTCTTATATGTTAGATTCAGAATCATTTACCATTCAGCTTAAATCTATTATGGTTTTGTAATACAACACTCGCATTGATGTGGATAAGGATTAGGAGTGAAAGTTGAATCAATAAGCCTGCTGATGTACAGTAAACCATCCTCTCTTACACTGATTGCTTTTTACTGCAGTTGCTCTACTAGATCACCCATCAAAATTTACAACCATTTTGTAAGGGTTTGCATTAAAGTATGTGACTTTTATTCAGTTTGATAGATAAAAGAGTGAATCGAAGATGAGGAACAGTTCATGTGGTTTCTAATGCTCATTTTTGTACTCTCCAGAATCAGCACACAGATCTTAATCTGAAGGAGTCGCTCTTTGTGGGCGGAACCCCTGATTTCCGCAAAGTAGCCAGAGCTGCTGCGATCAAAGATGGCTTCAAAGGGGCCATTCAGAAGGTGAGAGCAATTACAGATGCATTAAAATCATGAGTTTCCATGTATAACCCATTTTACTTCCATCAATTGATGTATTTCAGAGTGAAACAGGATATTCAAGAATAAACTGTATTGTAACCATTTGGAACTAAATGGAGAGTAAAAAAAAAATGATTACCTACCAGAATGAAGCTAGATCTATATGCAATGTGGTAAAACACTTCATAAATAGCTATTTGGCCATAAGAAGTTATGATATTTGTATTTAAAAAAGCTATATCGATATTAAACCTATGTCTGTCTCAATAGATTATGCTGATGGGAATTCCAATCCTGAAAGCTGATAACGCCCTTCAATCCAGTGATGTGTCCATGTATCCCTACCATCCCTGCTCCAATGATGTTTGTGAGAACGGAGGCCGCTGCAACCCCGAGTTGGACCGCTATGAGTGCGTTTGCCGTCACGGATTCGCTGGACAGCACTGCCAGGATGGTAAGTGCCTTATTTCATCACTTTTTTTAATTCAAAATCGTATTACCCTGTACAGCCTCTCCTCCAACTCCTTCACACTCCTTTAAGGCAAGATTTGCATACGTTTTTAGCATACATCAGCATACGACTTACTTAAAAGAAATCGCTCATGGCAGCTTTAGCCAATCATGTGCTCCATATGTAGATTTAGCTAAATCCACGCCTCCAAACTTTCACAAATAATATCAGTCATCGTTCTTGGTCTATTTGTATGCTTATCACAAACGCACATTGGCACAGTCGCAAAATCCCAAGAATTTTGCTCACCTCATTAACCTTGCTGGGTCCTACCGTTGCATCTTTAACCTTAATTAAGCCACACAAGCATGAAGCCTGCGATATATCACACTTTCCTCCTTTGCTTTAATTAAACAGTGCTGTGTCTCACATCGATTGGTGTTATTTCACTCCGTCTCCTCTCCTTACTTTCAGCAATATTCGAGAAATCCGCTGGGGACACTGAGGCCATTACATTTGATGGCCATACATTCATCGAATATCACAACGGAGTCACCAAGAGGTAATGCAGGCGCACGTCCTCATGTCAGTGGCCTCCCCAATAATCATGATCCGCCCTAAGCATCCCATCTCTGTATTAGCAGTCAATGAGGGGTGATGACAAGCTAGATTACTCCGGCCCCATTTAAAGTCCAACGTACTTCCTCGTTTTAGCTAATGGCTTGATCTCATCAATTACCACTTCCACTGGCCTGTCTCTTTGGTTTCCTGTGAACCCTGGCTGGTTCCAATTAGCGCAGCACCCGAAGGAGTCTCATGACTGCTCTGCGATGTACCACGCTTATGTGCTGTAATGAACCTTCCTCCACCATCGCTGGGATCTCAAAACCACACATTTTCACTACCACACATATCCAAAAGCACCATGGATGGTCGTGTCTTGATAATTGCTTCCTCCTTCGCTTATCAGATGATTTCTCTTTCTCTGGTTGGTCTGATGTGTCAGTGGTCCAGAAAGCACCAATTATGTCAACTTTTATTCGGTTTCTAATAGTAAGGATTTCATTTTTGAACCCATCACATGTGTTATATATACTATTGCAAATGTTGGAGTACTACCTTAAAAATGTAGCTTTCAAAGTATTTTTCAGTCAATCTAGCCTTAACATATTTTGTTAATTTTAGACAGATGTTAGCATCGTTGCTGATTTTCACTGCCACATTGACTGATCATGCCACTGTGAAATACACATCTTACCACTTATTTCACAAACTAGTGTGTTGAACATGGGGCGAAACTTAATGTAGGACACACTGCATCACTCCTTTTTGTTATGTGTTGTGTGTTTGTTTGTGCCAACCTGTCTGTCTCTGTACACATGTCTTCTGTTGTCTTTGCACTTGTCTGTCTCATGTGAGTGTCTGTTGTCTTCCTTCTGCTCTCAAGCCAACTGACCAATGAGATCCCAGAGTAAGTAACCCGGAGACATTCTGGGATGTATTTAATTTAAGCAAAACTAACTTTTTTTAAGACAAACCATCAACTTAACCCAACATAAAGCATTGGTATTTTCCTTGAACTCCCATCACATCACATTCAGGAAAATATTTTTGAAAAATACAGGGCTTTTCTATTACTCATATTATATATTTCCAGAAAATGATGCATTTTCATCAGCTGCATAAGAAATCAGGAATGCATGCTTGGCATGAATAATGATGAGCATTGTGATAAACTGCATGCATGGAAATACCTAAACTGGCTTTGGAAATACGTATGTGTATATTCTTATGTAAAAAAAAAAAGAATGATGCCCCTTTTAACTGCAAATAAGTGTTACTTGACTTTGCACCGCTTTAAAGCACGATATACATCAATATTTAGTTGGTATTTACAACCTGGTTTAAATTGAATTTTACTGCCCCATTAGAGAAATGTTCAATCTGTTATAATGTTCCTTTTAGTGATTCTTGTTTTACATTTTTTTGTTTTCTTTTGAATGTAATTAAGTGTCTAAGTGGCTGCACTGAGCCCTTAAAAAGCTGGCAGCTTGATTAAATGGAATTATGTTATTTATTATGCTCATGAAAAGTTCCTGCCCGGCTTTTAAGCCACCTCACTTTGTTTGTCAAATCACTCCCAGTGATTTCTAATAATTGTGCTCAAGGATAAAAGCGAAAGTGGCACATTAATCAAGGATTTGTCTCTCAGAAAACTGTCCGCAATTAAAGAAGCTCTGTCCAGTAGAGAAAGCGAGCCACCGCGGGCATCAATAACATTTAGGGACAAGGCCCTCTTCATTGACGTTCACTCTTCCTAGGGTTTAATGCGTGTCACTTCCTCTACAAATGAAGTGCCAGATTAAAATTAATCTCAACCAAGAAAGCTGACCAGCCCTTCAGAAGGAGTGTCATCAATTTAGCGTGATCTGGTTTCGAACAGAGCCCTTAAAATGAATGAATTCCTTAGAGGGCGTTGACATAGTGCTGCCCCATTTGTGGGAGTAGAGTCATATTTCTGTTTGTATTTACAGCGCTCTTCATATGTCTTTATTCATTCGCTTTAGCTCAGCAGCCTTGGATCAAGTTAAACATTCTTAGCATTCAGTTCCTAAATGTGTTCTTTTATATATATTTGGCCTTTTGAGAAAAAGTAGTATTTTATTTAGCTCAGTTCCAATACCTAGTGAGCTACATTGCTGCCTACATAGGCAGCTGCCATCTTACGAAGCAGACATACATATATATAAATTCAACTTGAAGTCAGTTTGTTGACATTAGCATGTTGCTAACAGCACACTAGCACTAGCATAGCAACATAAAATATGTGGCATACTCAAATGTTTGTTAAATTGTCGTTCTTTTAAATTACACTGAGCTACTAGTAGTTCATGAAATATGTCTCATTTTATCCATCTTGAGTGCAGTATGATACAGCCATAGAATTTTGCAAAAATATGATTAAATAAGATATTTTAGCAGGCCGAATAATTAAGTTAAGTGAACCAATTATGCTTTAAAATGCTGCTTCCATAGGTTTTGGAATTTGATCGAATGCAACCGTCTTTCAAAGAAACACTTCACATAGTTTTTCTCGCTTTCTCGATCACTTGACTGTTTGAGAATGATGGTAAATTGTTGATAAATTGCAGTAACTCAACCATGTGACAGCTCACAACAATAAAACAATAGGCCAGTACCACTGGTACTGCTGATACAGTCTTATAGTGTTATTTCTTTGCCAATGCTGGCATAACAACTGAAACACTGGAATAATTTAGTGAGGTCAGTCCAACCTCTTGGTGCAGGTCTTCTTGTCTGTGTGTTATGCGATCCCTGTTCTTCCCCTCCACCCTTTTGCGATTATTGCATGCCTATCATTTCTTCCCTTGCTCCTCTAAGCCCTGAGTCACTGGAGAACCCATCTGACCAGAGGTGAGTCCCCTCTGCTATGAACTATTTCCAATGGCGCGCCGTCCTCCCACACTTATTCCCCCTGCAGAGGCTAAAGGCCAGGGCTTTTGTCAGGTAGCACGTCGCAGCTTGCACACTGAAATCATTTGTAATATGTCTCGGACATGTTTATTTGTCTAATATGTGATGTGCTCTTTTATTTTAAGTTGGAAGATGCAGTGAACCGTTGTGATGAAACATGGTTATTAGCAAAGTTATATTTATTTAAAATATATTGTTAATGACCTAATTCTGTCAAAATAAATCTGTAAAACATAATGTTTTTATGACAGACACTATTTAAAAGCTTATACATTAGTGTTCAAATGTTTGGGGTTAGTACGATTTTTTTTAAATTGATAAAGGTGACAATAATGATACATACAATATAACAAAAGATTTATGTTTAAAATAATTGTTTATCCAAGTATCCTGAAAAAAATTATCATTGTTTCCGCAAAAATCCTAAGCAACACAACTATTTGCAACATTGATAAAAAACAGTATTTGTTAGAAAAAAAAAATCTTTATTCTATAAAGCACCAAATCAGCGTATTAGAATGATTTCTAAAGGATCATTTGACTGGAGTAATAGAAAACTTGTAATAATATTTCACACCATTTCAATTTCCATTACTATTTCTGATCAAATAAATTCAGCCTTTGTCAGAAACTTCTTTCAAAAACAAACTTGCAGATCCCAAACTTTTAAACTTGTGGCAGCTGTAATAATAATAACAAAAATATCATAAATTCAGTGTATTAAAAAGTGTTTGTTGATCAGAAAACCCTAACTGAAGGAGCAGATCACATATAGTAAAATGTATTAAGTAGATTGAAAGCTGTAAATACACAAAGCGTCTAGTTTGAGTTTTGCAACTGAAGATTCTGTGTGCCTGCTGAGATGCTAGAGAAGTTTTTAATGAGCATTCCCACGTGAGCCACTGCCCTCTATAGGTGGACAGAATGAATCACTCTTTAAATCTCATTACTTCTGTTATGGATAAAAAAATGATGCAACACCCTATTACACATTTTTTTAAAGCAAAATACCTAAAGTAGATCTGTTTTTAGTAAATATAATCCAGCTTTAAGGGGTTAAGCCGTACTTCCCTTTAGAATGTTCTAGATGCTTGAGATCCTAATGGAACATGAGCAATAATGAGCTCAGTGGAGTGGTGTATAATCACAGTTAGCTGCCCTGATGCCGAAGCTCTGGCCTAGGGCCGTGCGAAGGGAAGGCCTGTGGAAAGAGTCCAGTCAGCACATTGCACGTGTCTCATCGGGAAAGAATTCAATTACAGCAAATAATTATTCAGCTTTACACAATCTCATGCTCACCAAAATCATTTACATAATGAAATTCTGTCTTTTTAATCAAACAAATTAAGATGTGTTATTTCCAATTCTCAAATTGTAAGTAGAGCTGCTAATATTGTGATTTCAAATTTGAGTTGTCGGTTAGATTTCGCGGAGGTCTTCAGATGAATCATTCCTCAAGACAACATGTATTGTTCGAATGGACTCTTTCTAGGTTCAGTTCTCAAATAAAACATACCCGCAACCTATTTATTCACCTGAGCTTCAGCCTGAGCGGGAACCTAGCTAATGTACGACTGATAAACACCATAGATGATATCACAGTTTGGTGGACACCGTGGAGAAAGCGTTTCTATTCGTCGTGATGTGGTGTGAAGATGCGTGCAAATTCGCCATCTGCTTTCTTTACTTCTGTGTGTCTTGTCCATTGTCTTGTCACTCTCCGTTTTGTCTTTGTCTTGTTTGCGTCTTTTTTCGTGTTGTTGTCGCTTGTCTTACTCTTGTTTACACGTTACCTGATTTAGCAAACAAGCCCCCACACACTAACATACGAGCTTGCTCGCTCAAATAATGGCTCTCATGATGCCAGCGACTGCAAGAACACCACTGAGAACAAAGGAAATGTTGCAAAAATAGCTGCTTTTCCTTTGTGGCGTATATGTGTGTACTTGCAGAGGGTGTTGGATACAGTCGGCTCCCTGACACCGTCCTCCCTGAGGACAGGCAGATGTCACCTTCCCTATGCCTTATGAGGGAGGGCTGCATCCAGGGAACCAGATCAAAACACTCATCAGGCGGCAACAGCAATGGGCATCCTTCCTTAGCGCTCCCTGCACAGGAAGAGAAAATCTAGAGCTTGAAGGCAAAATAGGAAGCGTTAACTTGGAGATAACCTAAAGTGTGTCACCAGCCCTCTCGCACACGCATATGCAGGCGTTCGTGTTCAAACGTCAACGTGACCTAGTTTATCTGGTTTCATGAGGACTGTTCAATCTGTTCATTAGCTTATCAAGCTCTCGCTAGGTTTTTGAAGTTACGTTTTCACCCATAATTTCATCACTGTTGTTGTTAAAACAGCAGGTAAGTCTCAGGGTTTCATGCACATCCTGTGTTTAACTTTGCGTCTCTGAATGGATTTGTGATAGCATTTCCTTTCCTTCTTTGATCTAGTGAGAAGGCCCTGCTGGTGAATAAATTTGAGCTGAGCATCAAGACTGAGGCTACTCATGGTCTAATTTTGTGGAGCGGCAAGGGAGTAGAGCGCTCGGACTACATCGCCCTCGCCATCGTGGACGGCCGTGTGCAGATGACCTATGACCTCGGCTCCAAGCCTGTGGTGCTGCGCTCCTCTGTACGGGTCAACACCAACCGCTGGATACGAATCAAGGCCAGCAGGTAAAACGCCAAGAATTATTCAATC
The DNA here is from genome assembly GCA_037043235.1 of Rhodeus uyekii. Taxonomy (NCBI): domain Eukaryota; kingdom Metazoa; phylum Chordata; class Actinopteri; order Cypriniformes; family Acheilognathidae; genus Rhodeus; species Rhodeus uyekii. The sequence goes on from JAWRVZ010000034.1 coordinate 4,074,387, forward strand.
ATCGCCTCAGGTTTGCCATAGTGTAGGCAAGCTTGTAGTTTATGTTTTTCAAAATGTGGGTCGCAAAGAGGGAAAAGGTGGGCAAAGTCATTTGGCTACTGCTAAATTTATGTTTCTGTGAATAATACACACACAAGCCTGGGGTGAGACTTATTAAGATTATTAAATGATTCCCGATTATTTTCATTGTTTCACGATTGCTAGTATTTGTACAGGCTTTAAATTTTGATTTCAGTTGTTGTAATAGCAATTCAATCAATTGTGTATAGACTACACAATATTATAATATTATTTTCAATTATTATTTCTCATGTAAGAAAGTAGCAGTGGCTGAGACAGATGTTAAGTATCACCTCCGCTTAAAAAGATGCAATCTAATCCTGTTTACGTGAAATGAACAGGTTTGATCTTACTATGACAGTAACTTGAAGTAGCTTCGAAGAACTTGGATCATCTCAAATCATAAACCGTAAAATCCAGTAATCCACATGGTCTTAAGAGTAGATTGTTTGCGTTCCTTCACATACATTTGGCAACACATACACATAAGAAAATTGTCAGTAAAAGCATTTCAAACGAACACGTGGAACGAGCATGACAGCATTTTCTGCGCTGAACACTGCAATGAGTTTAACAACACTGATCACCGTTCAGGAACATAACTTATTATTATCAACATGGTAATGAGTGATGAACAGAAAGTTCAAAAGTAAAGTATTGATTTAAAAGGGAATTGATCAATTTATCAAGTCCTGCTGAATAAATGTGTACATTTATTTTAAAAATATCTTACTCACCCCAAACCTTTGAACGGTAGTAAATATAAAAAATTGTAATCAAATATTTTCTTAAAAAATGGAAATTGGAAGCAAATTCTTTAGCTTTCGGAAAATGCTGCAACATGAAATACAGCAAAAACGCTGATTATAATTCCTTACTATTCTTACAGATGCTTCCAATTCTTGCAATTTCAACAAAGCCTCGTTTATAAACCATAATTTTACCAAGCTGACACTTTTATGAAAGGGATAAAAATCCAAGTACAGAACATAAAAAATGTAAGTTATGAGGTTTTACCAACTTACCCAAAACTCTCTCACACTGGCCCTGGGGCAGCGGGCCATCCTTATTATTGAGCCCTGATTTATATTTGACACTGACTGACACATAGAAATGTTTTCTAGTATTGGCGGACATTTTTATCTACTCCATTTTTGCCATAGAACTAGATCTTCCAGCAGTGGCAATCATTTATATTTGCCTCAGGCTGTTCGCCAGTAATGGCAGACAATTATATTTACAAATACAGATTTGCTGTTTCCCAAAAGTAGTAATTATCCAAAGTTTGCAGCAAATTTACCACTACCAGAAAAAAGCCACAATCTTCTTTCTTTCCCTCATTACTATTACTACCATTTCCAATTGACGTAAAGTTTGCCAGAAGTAGGAAATCAGATTTTTAAGTGTTAGACGCTGAGCTGTGATTCACGATCTTCCTGTGCTTTTCTACTCTCCACAGAGCGCTCCGAGATGGCTCACTGCAGGTTGGTAATGAGGCAGCTGTCACTGGGTCATCACCCTTGGCTGCCACACAGCTGGACACAGACGGCGCTCTCTGGTTGGGTAAGTCCATCTTACGCTGCTTTGCTCAATCGTAGCTCATTTACAAACCCACTAGGTACACCTTTTTTGACAATTTCCCACTTAGCTTGTAATGACTAATTGGGTCTTCCCCCACAGCGAGTGCTTCTGAAGGGCCACACGAGCATCACACAAGTACTTCGCAAAAACGTGAATGTTAAGACACAATATCACCTTATTATAGTTTGTTATAAATTCGGGGATATGTATGCTATAGGGTGTTTTAAAAACTCCAATGTTTCTGTGTTTGCCATTTCATTCTCTTTTGACAAACCTATTAAGATTAAGAAAGAGGATTTATTTCATGTTAAGAGTGCAAAATCTTCTTATAAGGTTGCGGAAAGTATTTCAGCACAAGGCCAGCCAGTAGAACAGGTGCTGTCAATGCCCGGTGGCTAGAATACATTATCCTCAGACAGCTTGAACATCAAGAGCTCCCTCCGAAAATCCCTTCTTTCAAATGTCATTATTTATTTACTTATTCAGATGTAATTCACTTGAAATTAGCCCTGTCAATCCTCCCGTTGCAACGCATAAAATCCGATTAAAGGGAAAACACGGGGAGGCAAAAGAGAGAGAGAAACATGAGTGAATCGCAACAGGGGGAGACATTTCTCGCCGTGCCGTAAGAGCGGGAGACGGATCTGGATTTTCAACAGTGTCAGGTCCCCGAGGGAGGTGAACGTAACTCTCTTTCGGAGCTGTCAGAGAACGTCCCCGGAGCCCAGCCTCCCAAAAACACTGTTTGATCTTCTCACCTGTTCTTGAGTGCTGTGGCTCTATCTTTTCACATTCTGACACCCCCACATTACACCGTTAGTGTCTCAGGTGTGATTAAGTTTTTAACAGTCTTCTATGCAGGGTTTCCATAACCCGCAGACTGTTCATCACCCTTGAATAATATATAGCACTGTGGCTCACCTGCATGTTGGGTAATATCTCAGGTTACACAGAGACATGCATTTATATTATAGGTCAGTGACATATAAGTGTCCACAGTAAAGATAAAATAATAATTATATATGTGTGTATGTATGCATGTATATATGTAATTAGAACACGCTTTAAATTTCATAGTATTCTTGTTGGTTTCATGAAAGAAGTCATGTTGATTAAAGGATTTTTCCTAAATGCATGCAAGTATAGTCCTATCCATCTTTAGTATTCAAAGTGAGCCGTATTACTTTAGAATTAACCTTTAAAATGATAAAGATTGTGCCAAGTTAATTAGCTTTCCTTTTTAAGAATGTCAGGCTTTTTGCTTCATTGTGATGTCACCCTGACATTTTGACACTAAGTTCAAAGTGAAACTTGCTCATCATAGAAGAGGTATATTTTTAATATATTCATCAATATTACAAAAAATGAGTATCATTGACCCACATGCAATGTGATAACGCATTTACTTACTACCTATTTGGATTGCTGTTTATACCGGTTTTCATGCTGTCCTTGTGTGATTGGATCACCTGAAATGGGATGTTTAGATCTATTGTGTGAATATGAGTCATGCACACTTGATCTGATCTTTTCCCATCCTCTCGTGTTCAGGTGGTCTGGAGGAGCTGTCCGTAGCTCGCCGCTTGCCCAAGGCTTACAGCACAGGCTTTGTTGGCTGCGTGAAAGACGTGATAGTCGACGGGGTGGAACTACATCTGGTGGAGGACGCCTTAAACAGTCCCAAAATATTACACTGTTCTGCCAAATAGTCTGGCACCACCGTTCCTCCCAACACCATGTCTACTGCTGTAATTATGTTTCTATTTTTTGTATACTTTACTTTGCCTTTTATATTGGGAAAATTACATTGTTTTAATTATCATTTTCTTTGTTTTTTCTTTCTTTCTTTGTTTTTTTTCCCTGTCTTTTCGTCCAACCATAATCATGTCCTCAGTCGGCGAACATGGTGTCACGAGACAAAAAAAAAGTCGTATTACATCTGTGCTGTTTCTATGACAAACAACAGAACGTGTACTTGCTTATTACTTGAACAGTGGCAGATGAGATTGGTGCTGCTGGTGCCGTCTGGATTGCCTTCTCTCGGTGCCATAGCTCTCGCTTGCTGTCCGGCAGTCACCAAACATTCCTCTTAGCTGTTGCTGTGGTCCGTTACCACATAAAAAAGGTCTAAAAGAAACGACTTTCCACTTTATCAACCTTTGACAGCAACTGTTAAATGAACTGAGGAAGACTATGTATGACGTTCCTCATTTATGACACCACTAACAGGGGCGAATGCTCAAAACTTGGAGCTGTTGAATCCTAAACCGATAGTAGCTGACATAACATTTAGCATTCCTCAAAATTCACCATTGTTTTTACCATGCAAACGTCATTATTGACCTGTGAGATGTAATAAATAGTAACAAAATACATGAGACTGTGAATTTTGAAGATGCTATTTTTGTTGCAATCATTTGTCTCATGTGTTGTGCATATCTAAAGAGCAATTACATATATAGATATATATATATATATATATACTATGTGACCACTTGTTGCATGCATCTTTTTAAGTGTTGAGTTGATTTTGCCTTGGTTTTCTTGATCTTCATCATTCCATTCAGGGCAGAAATGTAGCTGAATACATTGCGATCTGGACATTTGATTATTCAATTTGGGAGATATTGAAATTTACATATATACCTATTTGTCAATCTGGACTTCTTGTGTGCGTGCGTGCGTGTGTGTGTGTTGGAAAAAAGCGGCTGTTGCAACAACTCAACTTTGGGAGGCGCTGTAACACAGGAGGAGATGAGAGACTCAAAACACTTCAGGTGGACAAAAACAGCATTGACATTCTTGGCATGTTCCGTCATGAACAAAAATCATGTATTCACTGCATTTTTTTCCCTATCATGTATCAAATGAAAATGTTGCTTTAAAATGCTGTCAGCACTTGCTATAAAAAGAGGGATGATGTATGTAGACCCCTTGCATCCTATGACTGTGGCCCCCGTAACAGTGAAAAAAATTAATGCATGGGTTTGTCAAGTCAAAATGGTTTTTGTAACCTGTTCCAAGACAAATGCAATGCTGTGGTGCTGTCTCTGTGCAAGAAATATGAGTTTGATACGAGATGCTTTGCAATATTTCACTACAAATAAGTATCACTGTATCCTTTTGTTTTCTTTTCTTTTTCTAACAAACCCTGGGACATGCAAGATCATAATCATCATCATGTACAGCCCTGTGTAAATTTGTTACTGAGGTTTTGTTTTAGTATTATACACTGGAAGCGAGTCTGACTTATCCCTACACACGAGGGGAGGGATCGGGGAATAATCTATCATTTGTGTGTCTGGGGTTTGAAAGGCCGTCACAGGACGTCTAGTGTTCCGGGAGCCCTTCGTTACTGCACGAGCTGTATGGACCATTCACCCTTTTTAGTATAGCGCCCTCACCTTCACTTTTCCAGCGGACTCAATTTTTGATCTCTTTTATAATAATGGGAGTTATTTTTGACATCCTCCAGTAGCTTTGCTCTCAAGGGATGAGGCTCATGGTGAGAACCGCCATGGAAATAATCTGCTGTGTGAATGGAAACTGAGAAATGCCTTAAAATCATTCACCATTCATGGGTGACAAATGTCATGTCCATATTGTTCTGTGCTCTCACTTTGCCAGTATATTAGCCTCATTCCCATCATGTAAATTAATTCATAAATGTTAATAATTATATTAATAATGCTTATGAGAATTCCCGGAAGGCCTTGATAATAGTGCTTCTGAACTCTACAAAAATACTATTTACTGTACAAATACTATTTTCAGTATCTTATTTATGTCTTTAAGAGAATTCTCAGTCTGGCATTTGTAAACTACTGTTTAGATTGATTGAACTAAACCTGATGGGCAGTGCACAGAATGAGAGGCATGACGTTACCATTACTAACTTTATTACTTGTGTCTTGTGTTCCAACCACCATAAAATAAAATGTAAAACAAACTGACCTGACTTTCTGTAACATTTACTTCTCATAACCTCTGTGAATAAATCCCTCCAGTTCCCAAATTGTCTATTCCCGAGTCTCCCTAGTATTATCGTTCAAAAGTTTGTGGTGATCTTTTAGTTGCAAATATTGTATTGAAATATCATTACAATCCATATAAAATATGTAAATATTTAAATAATAACTAACTTAACTAACTTTTCTATTTTAATATATTTTAAAAAGTGTAATTTAGTTCTGTGATGGCAAAAATCTTCAAAGTCACATGACTCTTCAGATATTATTCTAATATGTTGATTTGCTACTCAAGAAACATTGTTAGAAACATTTTGATTTGAGGAAAATTTGATGCACATCTTCAGGATTATTTGATGAATACAATGACCAAGAATAGCATTTATTTAAAATATTTTTAACAATGTCTTGGTCACTTTTTATACATTTAATGCGTCCTTTCTGCATAAAAGTATACATTTCTTTTAAAATAAAAAATATATATAATCTTTTTTTTAATTGGTAGTGTAGGTTATGTTTAATTGTTAATACAATTGTGATTCAAATCAAACATTGACGTATTACAATGCAAGATGATTAAACCATGACGGCTCAACAGCAAAAATCTTTATAATCATAACTTGAAACAAACATTGGGCTAAATATTGCATCAGACATGCTATCAAGGGGCAAATTAATTTGTGACAAAAGACAGCATATTTTGATTGAATGCACAGCCTTTTATGTTAAGAACATAAAATATAGATATGAGAAATGTTTAAGACTTAAAATCATTTATTTTGCTACTATACATAGTTAAAATACTCAAAGACACAGTCCTGCAATAACGTTGAATGAACACATTTTAAACTGTGCTTTTATTAAACCAACAGAACAATACAGTAATTTCTTTGTAAAACTGGGAACGACTGAAGTGTGTTAATCATTTGTGCAACCGTGATTCTCTGAAGGGCATATAAAATGTCATCAGACATGACAGGCCCAGGGTTGCCTGGAGATGTTAGATAAACAGATCTTGTCAAAGAACTGGCGCTAGTGGTAAAATGCTTAATGTAAAAATCCATTGTATATCGCTACATGGCAATGAGTATGAAATGAGCCACACTAGACGAGCTGAAGGTTCTTTCAGTACACATGCTCACACCAGTGCAATAAAGGGTCTTTTACTGCATGTAACAAGGCTTCAGCTGTTTGGCTACATCAGGGGATCTGTGGCTCCCATTGTTCTTCCTCATGAGGTTTTAGTTTAGGCTACAGGGTCCTCGGGCTGTAAGGTCAAAAGGCATCTTGGAACGGAGCTTGTCAGCAGTACTGGCTCTTCCTTTACTGCATGATTCTATAAAGGAATAGTTCACATAAAAATGGCAATCGTTCCAAACAAAGTCAAAGAATAACCAACTGCTGTTTCTCAGTTCCTGAATGTATCAACGTTTTGAATACATTGCTCATAAATACATGGGCTACATTTGAAAATGCGTACTTCCCTATTAGATAGTACACGAATATCAGAAATATCAGTGAATTCATAATACTTAGTAGGCAAAAAAAAAGTGCCCTGTGATCCAGTTCGTGAACTAAGCATTCTTTTTAGCGTACTGGTCGAACCAGTTCACCAAATTGGACTGAATCATTCAAAACAGTTTGTGACTCGAGTCAGCACTGATCCTCAAGTTACTAAAGTGCTCAAAAACGCCTCAGTTACGACTGTAATCTTTGTTCCCTGAAGAGGTAATACGTCTCTTGAGACGCAAACGGATCCACTGGTGCCAAGCCAAACTTCTTCCATATCTGCCCCACCACTTCTGGATGGTGTCTCCATTCCTCAGGCCTCGGGCCCTGCCTCGACAGGATGTCTGCAGGGATGTAGGCTGCTCTGAGCAAGAGCAAGAGCTTTCCCTTGGACCACATGAGGATCTGGTGTGCCAGTTGCAAAGTGGACATGAGCACAGACCCCCCTTAATGATTTATATAGGCGACCAACAATGTATTGTCTGACTCGCACACGCACGTGATGGCCCCTGAGATCTGTGAGAAAGGCTCTGGGAGCCTGAAGGACAGTCGTCATTTCTAGGGCATATATGTGCCAAGAGAGCTAGTGTCCTTTGTGGCAAGCCTTGTGCTGAGCGATCCCCTAGGACCGCTCCCCACCTCGTGAGGGAAGCATCTGTCATTAGCATTTTGTGACAAGGAGCTCCCAACAAGGGCCTTTGAGATAAAAACCAGGGTTTCTTCAACATAAGCAAGGCATGTAAGTGATAAATCTGTGGCCCAGCAATTCCCCCACTTTCATCGCGGTCTCCTAGTCTACTAGGTCTGCCTGGTAGGCTTCCAGCAATGCCATGATAGTCAGGTAGTTTTGACTGGCTTGGTTGGCAGTGTTGGAACCTTAAGGGACAATGAGGATTGCATTGTGGAGCGAGGTAGCTCACCAGCTCCTCTTCCACTTTCAGCATTGCACCATAATTGTGCTTTTTAGCACCTACTACCGAGACATAGTGCGTTGTCTGAGCACTCTCCTCAGTGTGGATGTCAGAGAAAGAAATGCAGACCCCGATGTAGAGGTTGTGCTATTGAAGGAAGGAACAGCTGGTCTAGCTTGCTTTTAGGACGAACGTCCCACTTCTCGACTGGCCACTCAATATTAAGCCAAGCGACCGCTTGAGTCACAACCTCTAACATCTCCTCATAAGCTGGAGAATGAAGTGGCGAGTCTTCATCTTCAACCTCGATGCTAATAACATCCAGATCCTCAGAACTGGATAGCTGCAGCATCATGACCAGGAGTAACACAGGAGAACTTTTCGCTCTACATTTTATAGATGTTTGAAATTCCCTGTTCTTTTTACAAACAACAAACAACACCAAACAGACTGTAGAACATTGAATGTATGTTCTTAGTTATACCTTAATCGCATTTGCACCTTACAGGTAACCATAGTTATGACGTCGGTAATAACCCGGAGGTATGGCGGTAGTTTTGTATGTAACCACATGTAATAATCCAGTTCTCTAGTAAAGAATTAATAAGCATTTCGGAGTTGAGTTTCCATCATTCAACATGGTGTCAGAAGATGGTTCGTGGACAGGAAAAAGCCTTTGAAACAAAACAAAACTAAATAAATCAAGTTTCATCGAAAGACTTGATCCGCGAAAGTAACGCAACGGTCCGAAATGGCGGAAGGCTTCCGCAGACCCGAACCGCTAGTGTTTGATGGTAACATTGGTGAGAACTGGCGAATATTCGAGCAAGAATACGATATATTCATTGCAGCTGCTCACTCAGACAAAGATGCCAGGACGCAGGCATTCATTCTCCTAAATTTGGCTGGCTCAGAAGCCATCGAGCGGGAGCGCGCGTTTGTTTACGCACCAGCTGTATACACGGGAGAGGGAGAGCAAAGACGGATTACCACGGAGGCTGAATCCAGAGAAAAACCGGAATGCTTAAAACGGAAATTCCGTGAGTTATGCAACCCACAAACAAACGTAACAATGGAACGCCACAAGTTTAATATGAGAAACCAAAAACACGGAGAAACCATTGAAGCATATGTGAGTGATTTAAGGAATAAAGCAAAGACGTGCAGATTTGGTGATTTAACGGATGAACTCATACGAGACAGACTCGTGTGTGGTGTAACTAATGATGGCATGAGAAAAATTTTACTGAGAGACAGTGAGTTGACACTTGCCAAAGCAGTTGAATTGTGTCAAATCCACGAATTGACTGATCAGCACACAAAGACTCTTACAGCACCTAAAAGTAACACTAATGTGGACAGTGTATACTACAAGACTAAGATTAAAATGCCACAAGCATTTAAACAAAGATCTAATTCTGATCGCGCAGGGTTTCAGATGATACAAAACTGTAGTAGTTGTGGAGGCAAGCATGAAGCTAAAAAGGAAAAATGCTTAGCTTATGGTCAGCAGTGCCACAAATGTAAAAAGTGGAATCATTTCAAAAAGTGCTGTAAATTTACACCAAATCACATGGCAAATAGACGGAGAAAAGCAGTAGACCAGCTCAAACCAAAGGAAACTCCCACAGATAGCGCGGATGAATCCTATTATGTGGATGGAGTGTCATTTGAAAATGCTGCTGTACAAACAGTAGAGAAGAAAACTCTACAAAAGACTGAGCTCATGTGCACTGTGTTCATCAATGGACATTCAGTTAATCTAAAAGTGGACACAGGGGCTAAATGCAATGTCATCTCTGATGCGTTATTCATGAAAATAAGAGATGAAGAGGAATTAAGCTCGTCGAAAAACACCAAGCTCATAGCCTATGGAGGTGAGGAAATACCAACAGCAGGATTAGCTACTTTCACATGCCACTCATCAGAAAGAGCATATGATCTGTCATTCTATGTGGTGAAGAGAAATGTGCAACCATTGATAGGTCTGCCGGACTGTTTACAAATGAGTCTTATCTCGCTCAACAAAGAAATTCATCACGTGACAGCAGACGAAGTTACATGCTTTGCAGAAAAAATTCATTCTGAATATGCAGAACTTTTCAAAGATGAGATTGGTAAGCTCCCAGTAACATATTCAATGAAGCTGGACCCAGCAGTGCACCCAGTTGTAAAACCCGCACGCAAAGTCCCAGCAGCCATGCATGGCAGAGTCAAAGCAGAATTACAAAGAATGGTTGAAATGGGTGTTCTTACTCCAGAATCAGAGCCCACTGAATGGGTATCATCAATGGTGGCAACCCATAAAAAGAATTCAGAGGAAATAAGGCTTTGCATTGACCCAAGAGACTTAAATAAGGCCCTCAAACGTCCACACCACCCCATGCGCACTGTAGAAGAAGTCGCATCTCAAATGCCAAATGCCTCTGTTTTTTCTGTCCTAGATGCGAAAAGTTCCTTTTGGCAAATTTCACTTGATGAAAAATCGTCAATGTTGACAACATTCAACTCCCCATTTGGGAGATACAGGTTTCTGCGTATGCCATTTGGAATCAGCACAGCGAGTGAGGTGTTCCAAAGGACTATGGAACAAATATTTGCAGGCTATCCATGCGCTATCATCGTGGACGACATCCTCGTTGGAGGAAAAGATGTGAAAGAACATGACGATAATCTTAAAAAAGTGTTGGATCGTGCTCAGAAAGTCAACCTTAGACTTAACCCTCTCAAATGTAAGTTCCGGTTGTCAGAAGTATGCTATGTTGGACATGTGTTCACATGTGAAGGACTGAAACCAGACCCTTCAAAGGTTAAAGCCATCACGGAGATGGAAGTCCCGGAAAACGTCACAGCTCTACAGCGCTTTCTAGGGATGGTTAACTACCTTGGAAAATTTATTCCAGGTTTCAGTGAACTCTCAGCACCCTTACGACAGTTAACGCATAAAGACGCGGAGTGGTGCTGGCTTAAACAACACCAAGATGCTTTCAACAAGCTGAAAGAGGTCATCACAAGTCCACCAACATTGAGATACTACGATGTTGAAAAACCTGTTACACTGACGTGTGACGCTTCACAGTTTGGACTTGGAGCAGCATGTCTTCAACAAAATGCTCCCATCGCATATGCCTCACGCACTCTGACACAAACCGAGAGACAATATGCTCAAATTGAGAAAGAGCTTCTTGCAGTCGTATTTGCATGTGCAAAGTTTCATGACTACATTTATGGAAAGAAAATTCACATTGAGACAGACCATCAGCCATTGGTGACAATACTCAACAAACCACTACACATGGCTCCAGCACGATTACAACGCATGATGTTGCGGCTCCAAAAGTATGACTTCGTAATAAACTATAAAAAAGGCAAAGAAATGTTTCTGGCTGACACTCTTTCACGTGCCCCCATAAAAAACACAGTGTTAAGTGGTGAAAAGACTGACTTTGAGGTAATGTCTGTGGAACACATCTCATCATCAAGGCTTGTTGAACTGAAAGAGCACACAGCCACAGATCCAATATTGCCACAGCTTAGCAGTACAATTCACCAGGGCTGGCCAGAACGACAAGTAAAGCTTTCACTCGTACTTCAACAGTACTACCCATATCGAGATGAGCTGACAACAAAGGATGGGATTGTGATGAAAGGCCCAAAAGCAGTGATCCCCAAATCACTACAAAAAGAATACATCACTATTCTTCACAGAGGACATCCAGGAGTAGAATCAACAAAACGCAGAGCAAGAGGAGTAGTGTTTTGGCCTTCGATGAACAAGGACATTGAGAAGGAATGTGCTTCATGTTCTGTCTGCAACAGTATGAAACAGCACCAGCAAAAGGAACCACTGAAGTCACATGATACTCCAGAACTTCCTTGGTCAACCGTTGCAACTGATCTGTTTGAATGGAATGGTCAACATTATCTTGTTCTGGTGGACTCCTATTCAAGTTGGTTTGAAATAGATCTTCTTCGCAATCTGACATCAACCGCTGTGATTACAAAATTAAAGAGACACTTTTCAGTACATGGCAGTCCCCAAAAAGTGATCACAGACAATGGAACACAATTTTCCAGTCAACAATTCAAAAACTTTGCAAATTCCTGGGATTTTATCCATGTAACAAGCAGCCCAGAGTATCCACAATCTAATGGATTAGCGGAACGAGCGGTGCGAAGTGCAAAAGAGTTAATGGAAAAATCAAAGAGAGATGGAACAGATGTTTTCCTGGATCTACTCAATCTGAGAAACATACCTCGTGATGAAATTCTTGGATCACCAGCAGAGAGACTTTTATCAAGACAAACACGAACAACACTCCCAATTGACAAAAAGTTGCTGGTTCCTTCAACAAAAAGCAACGTCATGGTCAGAAAACAACTTGCACACAAGCGTCATCAACAAAAGCTGTATTATGACAAAAGCAGCAAGCCTCTCCGTACTCTTTTCAAAGGTGAAGTAGTCAGGTTACAAACACCTCAGGGGTACAATAAAGTGGGAGTCATCAAGGACATCTGCAAGGAACCAAGATCGTATGTGGTGGAATCAGAGGGAAGGAATTATAGAAGGAATCGTAGACACATCTTGCCGGTCCCTGAAACTTTGCCATCACAAAATGGAGGATACAGCCCTGCAGATTACCCAAAAGTGTGTACAACAGGAAAAGAATGCACAAGTGACATCTACTGACTCTAAACTAACGTTAGAGACCACTGTACCTGCCAAAGAGTCTGAACAAAAACTTTATGTGACTCGCTCAGGCAGGATCTCAAAACCAAACCCTAAGTATCTCCAGTGAGCTGCTTAGAGATGTTCAGGATCTGAGATAAAAGACTGTTGGATTATCTTGAGTGAAATGTTCAGTTTCATTAGTTCGTAAAATTTAACACTGTAAATGCTAATAGCATATTTGTTATGCATGCTTTAATGTTGTGTTGATATGGATATTTGTTGTTGTAAAAAAATGATGAAAGGTAACTAAAGAAAAGGGATGTAGAACATTGAATGTATGTTCTTAGTTATACCTTAATCGCATTTGCACCTTACAGGTAACCATAGTTATGACGTCGGTAATAACCCGGAGGTATGGCGGTAGTTTTGTATGTAACCACATGTAATAATCCAGTTCTCTAGTAAAGAATTAATAAGCATTTCGGAGTTGAGTTTCCATCATTCAACACAGACGTTTCCCAAAAAGCACTTACTGAAGACACATAAGCTGCCACTGCTGGCTTTTGGCATGCGCTTATAGCTTCCTGGTTCATGACATTACACATCTCTGACATACATCCACACCATTGGTTCAAATTCACACGTGCTTTGGTGCAGCGTCTTTGACATCTGTGCAAGTTTCCTTGAAAAGGAACCAATTTTCTGGAGTATAAACACCTTTTACTTATAATCACCTTTTAGTTTTACTTAGTTACTCCATCAGTACACTGAACGTACACATGCCATTCTGAGAGAACCAATGAAAATGATCATGAGTGTATTACTGAATTTGACAAAATGTAAGCATATATATGGTTTATTTGTTATATTTTATAACAAATAAACCATGCATAGTAACTTGTTATATTAAACAGAATTTTAATTAAAACATGAAACAACAAATATTCGGTCAAAACTTGTACATTATTTGTATTATTGAGCATTGTGTATGACGGCTATATGTTTTATTTTTATGAGTTGGTTCATGGTTACTGTAAAAAAAATTATGACCTAGTTTCTTAAAACTAACACTGCATTTCAGAAAAATAACATCATACCAACAGTAAAATATGGTGGTGGCAGTGTGATGGTCTGGATCTTTTTTGCTGCTTCAGGACCTGGAAGACTTGAAGCTGTGATAAATGGAACCATGAATTCTACTGTCTACTAAAAAATCCTGAAGGACAATGCCCAGCCATCTGTTTGTGACCTCAAGCTGAATCAAGCTTGGGTTCTGCAGCAGGACAATGATCCAAAACACACCAGCAAGTCCACCTTTGAATGGCTGAAGGAAAACAAGGTTTAGACTGGAGTGGGCTAGTCAAAGTCCTAACCTGAATCCCATTGAGATGCTGTAGCATTACCTTAAAAAGGCAGATTATGCTTGAAAATCCTCAACAATTCTGCAAAGATGAGTGGGACAAAATTCCTCCACAGTGCTGTAAAAGACTCATTGCAAGTTATAGCAGTTGTTTGATTGCAGTTGCTCCTGCTAAGGGTGGCCCAACCAGTTATTAGGTTTAGGAGGCAATCACTTTTTCATACAGGGCCATGCAGATTCGGACTTTTTGTCCTTTAATAATAACAACCTTCATTTAATAACTGCATTTTATTTTTACTTGTTTTATCTTTGACTAATATTTAAATTTGTTTGATGACCTGAAATCATGAAGGGGGCAAACTCTTTTTCACACCACTGTATACAATATAGAAGCCATAAAGAATAAATCATGCATTGGTAAATCAAAATTATGATATACTTGGTAAAATTACTTTAAAAAGTTTAAATGATGACCCAAAAATTTGATTATCTGTCATTGTTATGATTTACCGCTATAATGATTTACCAAAGCATGATTTTTTTTATGTGGTTGAAATTAGCTTCTACAAAATGTAATACATTCTGTATTATATATTTAAGAATATTTAATTGTTTAACTCAGAATATTTAAGTGTTACTGATGTTTCTCAGTAGGAATTTTATATTGGTGAAAAACTGTTACTGTCCTCAAGTATAAAGTTATAGACACTTTTTATGCATTGGCTTTTACACTGAAAACACCTGGTCAGACTCTGTTTAGAAGAGAGAAATCCATAGATAAAGCCCTGCATTTCAGAAAATTGCATAACTGCATCCCCCGACAGATTAATGTCCCTTAGGCCCAGTGACGTCATGGCAGCCATGCACTGCTTCAGTGCCTAGCTGCCACCTTCAAATCACCCCATGGAAATGGGGTCGGACCCAAATGGAAACTGCTGAAACAAAAACAGAGTCAACATTCCTGTTGTGTATCTCCTATCCCCTAGCAAAAATAGCAGCATTACAGCTAACAGTGTAATAATAAACATGCTTGGAAATGAAATAAAGGTGATAATTACATGGAAGGAACTGCTGAAATAAGAGTGTCATGACTGGAGGGAGAGAAGTGAATATATAGTATGTACTGTACATCCCTTCATTAAGGCCTTCATGTGTGTTTTTGGATTGTTTAAGTGTACAAATTGTGAATATTTTATAAATTTTTGCAATAACACTCCAGTTCCCATTTGAAAGGTAATTTGCACTGCCTAAACATGACAATGAACTAGACATTGGCAGGCAACAACCTATGACGTCATCCCCTAATGCGACTGTGAGAATAAAAGGGCACCTGTGAAATGCGTCATCCTCTTTCTTGTCTTCAGGATGTTTGAACGTGTGCGCAAACAAGGCGATTATGGTTAACACTAGCGCTAAGTCCGTTAAGTGTGTACACTCATGTCAGCATTTTCAGACACCTGATAACACACAAATATGTGCATCATTTGCATGGGAAAGGAGCATGCATGCTTAGTTCTTGAGGGGACTATTTTCATGCATTGCAAGTGAACACTCTATGAAGAAACTTCGCTCTCGTCTGTCCCTTTTCTTGAGGGAATTGGGACAGCCATCTGTGCCTCGTGGTTAAGGACATGCTACGACTAAGGCGAGAAGGAAACTGAGGTCGTAGGGCTCACAGATGAGTTTGAGAAAGGTATCACTATTTCTCATTTATCTGAAGCTGACTAGAGCTAGCTGCCTTTAAGCTCCTGGCTTTAAGCCAAGACGAGCAGGATGAGGCTGATGAGATCAAAGATGCGTCTGAGCGCTCTCAGCCCGTCTGCTCTGCATAAGACGAGTTACTGTAAGTCATGTCCCGTGCCACGGCAAGAGCAGATCTGCCGTAGAAGTGCGAGTTCACTCGTAGTCACCTGTATGAATGCTTTTTGTTAGGACATAACTGTCCAGTTTGAATGAGCCTCCCCTTTCTCCTAGATCTGCATGCTGAGGTGGAGAGATCTTGAGGAATATCATATTCAGCCCACATCCATCGCATTCAAGCTAATTATGCTGATGTGGAGAGGGGACAATGTAAGACAATGGGTATATGTCAATGCATCCAATCAGGGAGACGCTGACTAGTTATATCTTTATGTTGGAGACATCGGCATCGAAGGCTCTACACTACTAAACTGCAATGTATGACATCGCACCTTAATGGCTGAGCATAGGCGGTAAGCCTACCAAGCTGACCTGCTGAAGGTTCCCTTTGAGCCTCCTTGGCAACTGATTTATAGAACTGCTCCTCAGTGCTCTGCCTGTGCCTGCGTTGAGTTGTTAGGCGCACTACGTGCCTCTTTGATGGGAGCTTGACAGGGTAACAGTGCTGAGCTGCTTGGCTCTCTTGAGCTCTCGGCTGCATTTTGATAGAGTCAAAATGCTCTCTTGAGCTCCAGGCCTTCTCTTTTCTAAGAGAATTGTACATTTTAGGCCTCCACTCCCCTTTTTATGCAATTCTGAGGTGTAGGCTCTCTTTGAGACTCCTTGCAGCTGCCCTGAGTATAGAACGTAATTAAGCCTCTTCTCATCTTAGAGAGTCAGCATATTGAGGTCTCTGTTCTCAGAGAAAGAATTAGACAGTAGTTATAGTCTCCTGCTTCCTGAGCTGCCTCTAAGGCATCTAGGTGGGAGTACTTTTTACCATTATTTGTTTTCTCCCCTGAGCAGCCTGGGTCTAAGTTGTTAGGCTCTTTGTGAGCCTCCCTGGTCACTGCTCATAAACTAAAGTGTTATTAGGCCTCCTATTGCTATAGAGAGTCATTATATTAGAGGTGCTCCTAGAATTCGGCTAGTGTTTGCTAAATTATTAGGCTCTTTCTGCTGCAAACTTTACTAGATCTCCTCTCGCCAGAGAGAGTTATCTTATTGAGGCCTCCACTCCCCACACCTATGCTAGAATATATAATAGCAATTGCGAGTTGTAGGCTCTCTGTAAACTTGCATGCAAAATGTCCCAAGTGCGGGGCGTTGTTAGGTCTCTTCTTGATTTAGAGAGTTGGCACACTGAGGCCTCCAATCTTAGAACTCGGCTAGGCGGTAGTATAGGATGCTAGGTTGTTAGGCTCTCTGTGAGCCTCCTTGGCTGCTGACCTTAGTTTGCAGTGTTGCTAAGCATCCTCTAATTAGAGAATTGTTGTGTTGAGGCATCTACTCTGCATGGGCCAGCTTCATGAGTTTTTTATTGTTTTGTGCTTTCTTGGGTACTAACCTTGGATTAGAGCACTGTTAGGCCTCTTGTTTAAGGCCTCCACTCTTCTGGGCTGTCTGAACAGAAGTTCTCAATGTTAGGCTCTCTGTGAGCCTCCTTGGACGCTTGCCCGAATATGAATCTAGTAATTTTCAGAACCTGTTGAGGTCCTTGAGAACCCTCTGTTCTACAGAAGCTCTGGTCTATCATCACATTGCTGATGTGCATTGGAGATGAGGACTCCTTTGAGTCCTTTGACTTAGCTCAGACAATAGGGCACTTATCTCTTTAGCATCTTGTTCCCCATATAATCTTCTTGGGCATAGGTGTCAAACTCACGGCCCGCGGGCCACATCCGGACCGGGGTGTAATTATGTCTGGCCCACGAGATCATTTTATTAATGGCCCGTGAGGTGGCCGCGCTCCAGCTGCCTCGCCGAACACTTCCTATATTATTCATGAAGTGGCTTATGATGCTTTGCGCTCGCGCGATTTTGGCCCCTGGTGCAATTGAGTTTGAGACCCCTGTTCTAGGGGATGCAGCGTGAGTTCGCATCAGGTTACACAAGCAACCATGGTTCCCTGAGAAGGGAACTTTTTACATTCTTCCAGTATTCCTGCACACGTATCCTTCACACAAGTGGATGGCATATTTTATAGATGCCCTTTTATACTCATGGTCGTGGTAGTGACATACTCATGGCCCCCAGTAGTGACATTATATGCTGCCGCCTGCCAGTGTCAAGTTCATTGTAGTGTTTAGACTCATGCACCCTAGGTGTCTCGTTCCCCTTCTCAGGGGACTGTGAGGTGTATATATATATATATATAGGTATGCAGCAAAGCATTTGTGAAGCCACAACACGCACAACCTTGAGGCGGATGGGCTACAACAGCAGAAGACCCCACCGGGTACCACTCATCTCCACTACAAATAGGAAAAATAGGCAATTTTCACGAGCTCACAAAATTGGACAGTTAAAAACTTGAAAAATGTTGCCTGGTCTGATGAGTCTCGATTTCTGTTGAGACATTCAGATGGTAGAGTCAGAATTTGGCATAAACAGAATGAGAACATGGATCCATCATGCCTCGTTACCACTGTGCAGGCTGGTGGTGGTGGTGTAATGTTGTGGGGGATGTTTTCTTGGCACACTTTAGGTCCCTTAGTGCCAATTGGGCATCGTTTAAATGCCATGGCCTACCTGAGCATTGTTTCTGACCATGTCCATCCCTTTATGGCCACCATGTACCCATCCTCTGATGGCTACTTCCAGCAGGATAATGCACCATGTCACAAAGCTTGAATCATTTCAAATTGGTTTCTTGAACATGACAATGAGTTCACTGTTCACTCTGGTGACTGCCCCCACAGTCACCAGATCTCAACCCAATAGAGCATTTTTGGGATGTGGTGGAACGGGAGCATCGTGCCCTGGATGTGCATCCCAAAAATCTCCATCAACTGCAAAGAAGCTATCCTATCAATATGGTCCAACATTTCTAAAGAATACTTTCAGCACCTTGTTGAATCAATGACACGTAGCATTAAGGCAGTTTTGAAGGCGAAAGGGGGTTAAACACAGTAATAGTATGGTGTTCCTTTAGGTGAGTGTATTTGTATTTGCCTGGGCCCCCTCATTACCTTTCCGGCCCCCTCAGATTTTCAATCCGTTAAAATGGCGACTGTGAAAGCGAAAGTGAAAGCACATATGGCCCGTGGCACAAGATGATCGCTACGCCAACCACCCCCCCCCAAAAAAGGGGCTAAGCCCCTGGTACCTGTGTGTACCTGTGTGAGATTGTATACACACACGCACGCACGCACGCACACACACACACACACGCATATACGCCAGCAGCCATATCACCCTGTAGCCTAAGACTGGTTGCCCACTAAAGCTAAGCAGGCTTGAGCCTGGTTAGTACCTGGATGGGAGAGTGGGAGAGTGGTGTTAGGAGTCCAGCAGGGGGTGCTCACCCTGTGGTCTGTGTAGGTCCTAACGCCCCAGTATAGTGACGGGGACACTGTACTGCAACAAGCACCATCCTTCGGATGAGAGGTTAAACCGAGGTCCTGACTCTCTGTGGTCATTAAAAATCGCAGGATGTCCTTCGCAAGAGTAGGGGTGTAACCCCGGCATCCCTGGCCAAATCTGCCCATTGGCCTTTGTCCATCACGGCCTCCTAATCACCCCCTTACACTAATTGGCTTCATTGCTTTGTCTCCTCTCCTTAGATGGTGTGTGGTGAGCGTTCTGGCACAGGTTGCCGTCGCATCATCCAGGTGGATGCTGCACACTGGCGGTTGAGGAGACCCCCCCCCCCCCCCCCCCCCCCCCCCCCCACCCCCCCCCCCCCCCCCCCCCCCCCCCCCCCAAAGCGCTTTGAGCTCTGGAAAAGCGCTATATAAATGTAACTGATTATTATTATTATATGTATACATATTTATAAAATTACACTTTCTAGTTTATATCTAGCTATAGCTTCAATAATGTCTGCCGCTATGGAGATCCAGTAACGTAAATGGTGGTGTCAACCGTTAACTGGCTATATTCTCTAAGTAATCCTGTCATATTTCCCTGGTAAATATAAATGAACTTTACAATAACCTACGTTTTTGAAACGGCAGTTGGATAAAGTTTTCCCAGTCTGTTATCAGTGGTGTGCTCCCTCTGTCAGCGAGAGGCGGAGGGAGGCAGTGAGAGTCGGGCGCTGTGTGACGCCCCTCGCTCGCGCTCAGCTCCGCTGCAGTGACTCGGCGAAGGCAGGATCATTTATTGCACTTTCCCCTTTAGTCCGCTCATACACATTTGACATCTGACAGCTCCCTGGACGGCCATGACGTCTCGAAGGTAAGCTGAAGGCGACATTAAAACTACAAGAGCGGATAGTGATGGTTTCTGTTACTGTATGAATGAATCGAGCACGACACACAGCTCAATGAGTCGGACTCGGTCTTTACTCCAGGCTCTCTGGCCCATTATACTGTATGTATTCGCTTTGCTCAACGGTTTTGTACAGAAGAGTATTTAGGAGTAGTTTTAGTCTTCTTTTCCCCCCGTTAATTTGGGTAGTATGCAGATTGTATCGCTCTCGCTACCGGATATCGAATATGAACAATCACTGTAGCGCAAAGTCACTGTGTGACAGTTCTGTTTAATGCAGTTTAAACTGTGCTTTAATAGTTTATTGAGCCGTTTTATTAAGAGAATTATGGTAATGAGGTCTACTACTGTATTTACTGTATGTCGTGTGCTAAAATAATAATAGTTTAAAAAACATTAGAGATAACGTAACGACAGAGATTTGAGATAACGTTAGGTAAAAATAAATATATAGATAGAAATATGAACAGATGCAATGAACATATTTTTAAATAAAGCAGCAAATATCGCATAGGTCTAATTTTGAGACTATATTAATCTAAAATGTCACACGCTTTCCTGGTTTTTCTTGTCACACTTTATCATTAATCCTGGCTTTCACACCGTCTGGAACCTTGTTAGCCAAATAACATCCTTATTTGCATATTAATGAGGTCGATAAAATTGATTGGACAACTACAGCACGCGACCTGCTTTAATAACTTTTTGTCCATCTGCATAAATCAGCACTGACCGACTTCAGGCTTCTGAAACACAACAAAACAGAAGTGTCTCGTTTGTCGTCGTTGTATCTTAGATGTGGAGAGCAAAGATAATTAATATTTAATAATTTAAGCCCTGAGGCATTTTATGATTAGGTGTGAATGTTGCTAACCGACTCTGGAACTGGGGTTTCAATTTAGCTGGAGTTAAAACGCATATAAAAAGAAGTGACTTGAGGTTTGAGACTGGTTTTTTTCCAAAAGTTAGACAGACCCTTATAAAAAGGGTTGGCTAGTATGCTACACTTAAAAAAAAATTAAGGTTCTTTATGGGCTTTAATGGTTCCTTGAAGAACGTTTAACATCCAATGATACTTTCCATGCACGAATGGTTCTTTATAGTAGAAAAGGGTTATTTAGATTTTTAAAATATTTTTTTTTCTTCTATGGCATCCCTATGAAACCCATCTTTTGGAAGGTAAATCTTTTTTTGTGTAGACTAGTCCACTGCCATTCCATACTTTACTCTTTTCCCGCGATATTGACTGAACTTTCCCACTATCCATGTTTATGCTGTTATACCATTAAAATGTTATAAAAATGTCTGGATTAAAACACAGGTGAAGAAGAAGCAGAAGCAAGCAATAGAAAAATTGTAATAGTAAACTATAAGTATGATGGTATGTTCATTTAATGAAAACTGACAAGTATACTTACAGTAAAATAGTATACTTCAAAGTGCTAAATACTAGAGTATACATCAAAGTGTTCTTTAATACACTATCCAAGTGTTCTACAAGTATAAAAATATTAAACTACTAGTATAATTATAAGTTCACTTGTAGTATATTTGCAGTACAAATGAAAAATTATACTGATTTAAGTTGACTTCTTTTACACTTAAAGAATCCTTAAAAGTATACTTTAAAAAGTGGGGCAATTTAATCTGAAGTATAATTGAAACAGTGCACTTACAAGTTTACTATTAGTATATTTACTACTGTACTTAAAAACTAAACTTGAACTTTACTTAACCCTTGTGTGTCCTTATGAACATTTTTGTCTTTTTCACAGTTTTTTTATTTATTTAAATGTTCTTATTTTTTTAATCATTTTGCCTGTTAATGCCAACTTCATACATTTTGGCACAAATGTTTATTTTTATTGGAATTTTACTATTTAACGCCCATTTGCTTTGATAAATCTATTTTACACTAGGGACACAAAATATTTACACCCAGACCTATAAAGGAAATACTTGCTTTATTCCTGCTTTCTGCTTCTGCATATTATAGAGACAATTGGATAAATTATGCTGCTATTGTTGTGTGGATGTGTTGGTTTGAATGTCAGAGTATGGTTTGTATGTGTGTAATAAAAAAGAAATTGTGCATTTCATATTTGAGAGGGAAATATTCAACTGTACTGCAAATCACAAATCCAACTACTGTGTGTACCTTTCAGTGGAGGAAATTTGGTCCTGCACCCAAACAAAATCTTATTGAAAGCAAATTGTTTAAGATATCAACCTCAAATTAGGAACACAACTTATTTAGATTTGTGGCTTTGATTTTCTAGCAGTTTTAAGGTTCAAAATGTTTCATAAAATATATAGTTGATATCAAATAATGATAAATCAGCTTCATAAACTTTTAAAACTTTTTTTTATTGCTAGAATAATCTTTGCAATGAGACCAAGTCTTTGCTCCCAAGCTTTTGTACATGGACATCTTTGTCCTCTATGGACATGTGTGTAACTTCTTTTAATTGATGCACAAGGGTTAAGTATGCTTAATAAAATGAACTTGAAATATACTTTTTTCCCCGTACAATTTCATTCCAAGTGTCAAATCTGCATAAGTAGAGATCTAGAGATCAGTTGTTTAAAGTGTGCCATACTCAAAGAGCTGGCACACACATCAGTTATTGTGGTAGTTTGCACAGGTGGCCTTGGGTAAACAACGTAGTGTATGGAAAGAACACTTTGACTGTATGCTTGCACTGTCCACTCACTTACCGTTAATACAACATATCTCAATTCAGTACTGGTTTTGGCTTCTCCAGCAGCTTTCATTTGTCAGAGTAGCCTGTGAGCCTTTGGCCTTTACTCTGCCTTCACATCATCTGTTATATAAATAGTTTGCCTGCCAACAATTACCATTGAATATTATTAGTATCATTAGATTATTACTGGTGTCGGTTTCTTCCCATTGAAAGAAGAGTTCAACCAAATATGTAAACTGTGTCATCATTTAGACTGTTATTCAAAACCTACATGACTTTATTTCTTCCCTGAAGCCCAGAAAGAGAGGTTAGGCAGAATGTTAGAGACTGGCAGCCTTTGACTCTTCACTAACATTGCATATTTTTGCATACAATAAAAGTGAGCATGTTCTCCTTTTGAGGTCCACTGAAGAAGAAAAAAGTCGAACACATTAGGGTGAGTAAATGATGAAAACTGATCCCACTTAACTGTAGATAAGAGAGGAGGAATCTGTCTAATGTGCAAAATTTAAAGGGACATGCATATTTTTTAGATTTGAAGATATCTGTGCTACACAAACAGGAGCCTGCAAATTATATAAATATAGGATTTACATATTACATGTACAAATGTTTCATTGTTCACAAGAGGTTTTGCATAGTTGAGGCTAATAAAACTAGTACTTAGCCCTGATATTCAAGCATATTTATCTTATTGTCATAAACAACATTTAAACTGCTCCTCGTTCTGACTGACATTTATTATTATTATTATGTAATATGGAAGACTTTTCTTGGTCACGTAGCCCACCTGCTGCTGCATTCTTTATTTGGCATTCTTTTTATTTCTTTATCTTTAACTCATAAAGCACATTTTATGGACTGTATGTGTGTGTTTGGGTAAGCATGTGAGTAAGCGTGTACAGGAAAGAGGAAAAAGGAAGAAATGGCTCATTGCGTGGTTATTTTTGTGGGGTCATGAATATTTTCGTTGCTCGTAAATAGTTGTCTGTTGTCAAAATTTCCACATTAAGTTTGAGATTCTTTTGATTCAGATTATGATTACATTTTCCCCTTCATTTACATCAATGCATGATACTGTTCAAAAGTTTGGGGTTGTGAGATGTTTATAATAGTTTTTGAAAGAATGTATATGAAATAGAATTGGTAACATTATGAATGCTTTTATACTCTCACTTTAATGCATTCTTGTTGAATTTAAAAAACAAACCCACAAAAAAAACAAAAACGTTTTTTTTTTAAACGGTTTGACTTGCATATCTGAAAACAGGAGGGACAGGACCGATAGCACAGAACAAAAAATTCACAGACAGGAAATATTCCTCCAGTGTGGTGAAATGAGATAGTATGTCCAAAATTTCCAGGAATTCTGCTTGGTATGACCAAAGGTTTGCTTAGAGGTTTTTATCACAGTTTTTATCACAGTCATCCATTTATCTCATTGGCTTCAAACCACCAAACCACCACCGATTTTCCTTTGTTGTATTGACATTATAATATAAATAAAATGAAAAGTGTCAAACTGCAATCTATTACCATAGTTAAATGATTATGATTTGTGGATATTTCAAATCATGGATTGATGATTATTGTTTCATAAATGGACCCTTAAAAATCAGCAGACTCACTTATACTCCGCATGAACCCTAAACCCTAAACCCACAGTATTTTTTTTGTTTAAGGAGTTATTCACAGCTGATCAAATGCAAAATAATATTGGTTGTGGAGACTATATAGTAAATTAAATGGATATCTTTCATTTTATTTTTAAGTTTTTATTATTCTCCTGGACTCCCTCTTTATAATGTGAAGCCAGGACTGTCCATTCCAGCAGGCTATTTCTATTGAAAGCATTGTTATCAGCTGTCGAAAATTTGAATATGATTGCCAATGTTATGTTGTGTTTCACGTGTCCTTGGGCTGTCTAACCTGCAGCACATTCAAAAATGGCAACATACTTTTCCCTCAGTCAGGCCAAGTGAAGCCTTGAATGTTGCATTCTAGCTATATGTGTGAATTGATTCAACATTACATTTATGTGCTAGGGGTCTTTTGTAATGGAGGCTAAAATCAATCATCTCACACTTTCAGATTCACTGCCATAATGACACACACACACACACACACACACACACACACCTATATATATATATATATATATATATATATATATATATATATATATATATATATATAATATTCTCACAGGGCGATATAGACAAAAATATGATTCCAAATATTATCCCGACATTGATATTTGTTGTAATATTAATTTACCATTAATGGGGAGAGAAATGCTTTCCACATATTTGGTAGACCTTGAATGAATGTAAACATATAAATTCCACAGAGTAGCTACCTTTTAACTTACTGCCCTATGAAATCCATTTTATTTTCCACTAAATTCAGTTTTAAAAAACAGGTTCTGTGTTTTATCATATAATACACATTTATATGAATTTCAACAATTTAATCAGGTTTTTAAAATGTAATCAAATTAAAATATAACAATTATAGTCACACTAATATACCTAGGTACTGTATGTGTTTTCGAAAGAAGTATTTTATGCTCATCAAAATTCTGGTTTTTCCACCACAGCAATAATTTGCATACAATGTTACTATTTTTACTGTACATTTGTTTACTGTATGTAAATATATATATATATATATCTTTTATATACAGTGTGTTTTTAATGTTCACTCATTAATTACAGGACTGTGTTTGAACTCATCCACTGTGTCACCACTAGACTGACATGTGGTACCATAATCAGCTTGTCTAAAAATATTAGGTACCAAAATCCTACCACAGAGACCCGTCTGCCCCCAATATAGATGAGAGAGGGTCTTTGAAGCTGAGTTTGGGTGTACTATGTATATCACTTTTTGTCACTGAGCCTGTTGCTTTAAATAGCCGACTGTGTTGAACTTGAGACGTTATGTAAGAGGGAAGAGGCAGCTCTCTGTGAGCACGTGGGCCTGTGTGTTTCCCCTGTCAGAACACTGCTGCAGCACTTTCCGCCTGATATCGCTCACTCTCTCTCTGGCCACACACTCGTTTGTGCCCCCGAGTTATCATAAGCAAGAGAGTCTCTGGTGTCACTCAACAGTATGTGCCAATATGGATGTGACAAAAGAGGATTATGTGGCCATTCCCATTTTAGATATCCCTTTGGCATTTTTTATTTCATTTGCTTGTTGGGTTTATCATGAATAAAATAGTTATATTATTATATATTTTTTATAACAATTATATTATTAAGCACCATTCAATGCATTTAGTTCAGTTCATCTTGTTTTGTTGTTGCCATAGTTCAGTGCTATTTTTATCAGGCTTTATGCTAGACAATGGCTGTTAATTATTAAACCAGGGGAGCAAGTCGTGCATTTATTTTATCGAAAGGGAAGCTAAAGGAACAGAAGCACTCTTCCTTTGCATTCATTAATCAGACTATTATAGCCATAATGGCTTCAGATTACACTTATTGTGTCCTTATGAGATTTTATAAGGTTTAAAGGGAAGTTACTGGACAATGTTACTTCCATTAAAGGGGGTGAGGGGGGAGTGATAAAGCATTAAAGAGAATTTATGAGACTTAAAGCGAAAGTGTACAATTTTTCAGCATAAAAGAATACTTCAGACAAAACAATGGCACAGACATATTTTAACATGTATAGGCTTAAGCCTTGTCTATGAAACTGGGCATTTGTGTCCTAGTTTGAGGTGCAGAGGCGACCAGAATTGAGCCATTTGTAGATTGATTCCTCGAAAGTGTAAGCACAGCAGAAAACTCTTTTGTCTGTTTGTCCAACCAATGGCAATTATTTGGGAAAAATTTAATTATTGTTTTTTGTAATTCTGTTTGGTGGTACAGACATGACACATTTCAGCTTTACCTGAAGCTAAAACTCTTTAATATTTTGGACACAATAATATTGTGATATCATGATATTGTTTTCAGCTCCAGGCTGGGGGAATCCGGGTGTTTTCCTGGAGCTCAGGTCTGTCCTAATTCTCTCTGTCCCTCAGTGACTCATTCCAAAGTTCCTCTGTAATTAGAAAAAAAAAGCTTCCTAAGCCAGAGCAGTAGATTTTATTAATATGTTGTTTATGCTATCTCTTTTAAAATCAGACATTTAGAGACAGAATTACTTCATTACTTGGCTATCATTTTTCACTTAAGAAGTTTTGTTTTCTTTACCACTAAAAATATTATTTGAGAATAAATTATTATTTTGAGTTGAGATATGAATTTAATTATTCTCATTACATTTTCTAGTATTTATGATTAAAACAACAACAAAACTGTTCATAAGAACTTCATTTCATGTTTGTATACAGTACCGTTATTAAGATTTTTTTTTATGAAACTGATTTTATGGTGAAAAGTGACAAAATATTAAAACGTTAGATAAATGCTGTAATTTAAATTAACCTAAAATAAAAAAAACTTCCACACTTAACTATGCAGCACAACCATTTATAACTAATAATAATAATAAGAAGAAATGTTTCTTAAGCACCAAATCAGTAATTACAACTCGACTTTAATAATGGCCATTTAAAATTCTATTTCAATAGAGGTATTTTTAAAAGAAATGTACTGTATATTAAAGAAAACGTTATTTTAAATTGTAATAATATTTCATTATCTTAATATATTACTATTTTTGTTTGTGATCAAATAAATGCAGATTTCATTTTCACATGTGCATTGTTTTTCATTATGCTTTAGTACCTAAGCTCTTTTACCATTTAAAAAAAAGTGTGTGTGCAAAAGCTGCAGGTCTCCATTTAAACCTAATGGTAGCAAGATAAAGATAAGGGGTGTAAGAGTGTTCCGGGCAGCATGGCAACGCTGCGTCACGTTCAGAGAGAGAGGAAGGGGGGTGGCAGGAGGGATGGACAGTTGCTCAAAAGCTGATTGTGCTGGCTGGCTTTCCTATCAGGGCAGCTCACACGCATCCAAATCCCAGATTAAACACCCCCATCTCTCTTTCCAACCAGCAGCACTCCTACAAGTCCCTGCCCCCTCCCCTCTCTTCCTCCTTGTGTAACTGTACCAAGCGTGGATTACCAACTCTGGAGCAAAGCAGGGGCTCTGACAGGCTCCGAACAGAATGGTGAGGTAGGAACATGAGGCATTAGTGCTGTTATCTGTTATGTTAGTTTTGTATCTGGTCGATGCCATTTTCACGGCCGAATTCACATGCGGTTGCATTACGCATTTCTTTCTGTGCCGCTGTTAGTGTAGGAGTGTGTGTGTGCGCACTTTCCAGGATGGTTTGTGGTTTGATGTGGCTGTGTGTGTTGCTTTCTGAAGGAAAGCTCCTGGAGAGCTGCTAGGAGGCTTAGAAGTGACCTGGAGATGTTTGTTCCTGGGTGCAGATCCTTGCCTGAAAATCCTACATCTGTACAGACCTGTTCAAATAATGGACCAGACCCTTAATCACACGACAATGAAATGCTAGAAGAGCTAACCCAGAAACCTGTCCAGTTTGGTGTTACTTATGTACAATCTGTATTTTCATTGTTATGAAATTGCGAAGTTATTGCTATCTATTTTTGTAGTTTCAGAGAATTTTTTTTTTTGTGATGAGCTGTGAGCAGTTTTGGAAACTGAAAAGAAAGGTTAAGAGGTCAGACTAAGCCCACTATCATTGTTTTATGAAAATACATAACAGCTTAGCTGGGATTAGCATCACCTGCTGTTTTACAGTATATAAAATGAAGATGTCTTATGTATTTTCAGATGACCTCAAATCCCACAATTATCTACTAAGATGTTTACCAAACATGGACATAAATAGAGACATAAATAGCAATCCTTTTTGTTTTTCATGTTTCAGAAACATTTTTCAAAAATATGTTCATATTCTAAAACGGAATATTCTGGTCTTTTGCTTTAATGTTGCAAAATGATGTAGAGCCCATGTATCGCCAGCTAATTTATGATGACATGTTTATCTACACAGTGCAGACCACATTTAGTGCTATATCTTTTTTTTTCAGTTCTTCATGACATACAGAGTGTTTATCATACCGGCTGTTTACAAAAATATAAATATATCTCTTATGTTCGCACTGTACACTGGCAAAAACTCAGCTGTAGTTTAAAGAAATTCACTGGGGGAAAAAATCATTCAAACTCATGCCGAAAAATGTCGTAAGGTATTGTAATTATAGTGACTTACGGTAAGCTTAAAGTGGAAAATATCTAAATATGATTTTCATAGTTTATCTTAAATATCAATACACCATTATTATCTTATGCGTTTGGCAAACACTTTTATCCAAAGCGACTTACATTGCATTCAAGAGACACATTGACATTCTAATCAGTTCTTGCTTCCCCTGGGAATCGAACCCATGACCTTGGTGTTGCAAGCACCACCATAATTTTAGTAATACAGTGTAGTTCAGTTATGTTGACGGCCTTGGGGGTTGCAAAAAAGCATCGAGATCACCGTTTATTGAGATAACCCATATAACATATATTACAGATTTTCCCACATATAACCCGCAGAAGCAGATAATCCGCACACTCATATAGCCAGCGGGTTTTGGGTTTTGTCTAAAAAATCATTGGCATAACCCGCACCCATAGATTGATGAACTTTTTTGTGTAAGATTACATTTTGAATTTCAAATGTTGCTCGCATGACGTCAATTAGCCATAACTGTTCAGGCTCGGTACACAGTGCTTGTGTGCGAAATTCACACAATAAGAAAATAAACACAAGTCAGAATCAGAACAAAAAGAAAAAAGCAGTCTCTCCCGCTGCGCTCGTCCCTTTAAGAAGCGTGTTGTGTTGATCAGTGGTCCCCAACCCCCGGTCCGAACTGGTACCGGGCCGCGGAACGATTTCGCGGACCGGTCCGTGGATGAAATGGTACCGGGCCGCGGATCGAATTTGCGGACCGGTCCGTGAGCGACTGCAAGCGGCTTTGACGCTGCTGCTTTGGCGCTGAGGAGGTGTGTTTAATCTCGCGCGGACTCATCATCCATCTCGCTCGCAATCCATCTATATTTCGGCAACATAACAGAATCGACGTAACCCACAAGAAAATGCTAAG
The DNA here is from genome assembly GCA_037043235.1 of Rhodeus uyekii. Taxonomy (NCBI): domain Eukaryota; kingdom Metazoa; phylum Chordata; class Actinopteri; order Cypriniformes; family Acheilognathidae; genus Rhodeus; species Rhodeus uyekii. Next base: position 4,104,348 of record JAWRVZ010000034.1, read on the forward strand.
ACAAATAGGGAGTTTTGCGGTTCCACTTCAAAAACGTTGACATAATAGGATTGACGAGTTAACCATGAGTCGAGATAAGTGAACAACTGTATTTTGATGTTGACGTGTATGTTGTCTTGTTGAAAATTATATATATTTTCAGCATAAATTATAAGGTAATTCAGACGTTTCACTTCTCAAACCCAGTATTTGTACAGTATTTCACACTTCAGTTATTTGTATTTTCTATGGATGTTACGATGTACTCAAGTCACGATTCGATACACATCACAATACTGAACTCACGATACAAAATTATTGCGAAACTCCAAGACATAGGATGAACGGTTAACAAAAATGTGGGTGGAAATAAATAGGCTTGGAGTTGGGGCCTGTAACCCAATTCATAAGACAATAATGACACATAATAAAAACATTATGAACAACATGATAAAAACAACATGATTTTTAAGTTGCTGGTACTTTTTACTGGTAACATTAGACATTTGTCATTATTAGGAGCCACAAATATTCCCCTGTTGCTTTATTAAACATTATATTCAACATTATGTATAGTAGATTAATGTAGTACCGACACAAAGTAATTTTACACAGTCATTTTAATTTTGCGTGAACTATACAGATTACAGATTGTCGTTTTCCATGATACACATTGTTACATTTTTCCTGTTAAATTGAATGTAATTTTTCACTGTGGTATCTCACATTTCACCAATTGCAGTTCTTTCTCATTACATTTATAACCTCTATATTCTATATACATTTGCATACAACTTTTTTTTTACTAGGACGTAGTTGCTTAGGCTTACTTTTTTGGAAGTAATTGTCAGGAGGAAAAGTGCTAACAGAATTATTAATCCACATGTATTTTAACATTTTTGCTTCAGCTTTAAACTTTACAAAAGAGGGGGAAGTTTGTCACCATGCATAGTGAAGATGTGACAAGAGGGTAAAATATAGCTCTTTTGACAAACATAGAATCATAAGCAGTGAGTCACGATAATGAATTCTCAACAACATCCTGAGCATGAAACAGTTATTACTAATGCTCACAGCTAGCCTCAATAAAACAATACGTACTACAACACTTCCTCTATGGTGAAGAACTAGAGGATGTGAGTGATGTTTGCTGACTTTCCATGGAAATATAAGTTATAAAGTTACAAGTTATCGATACAAGTTATTCTTTGACAACATGCATTGTATGCAGTTATATTGAAGTAAGGAATGAGTTGAAATTATGTTCTGTGGTAATGACAACAAGATTCTTGATTACTTGTACTGAACCCTGAATATTTCTTTAATACGTAACAATTTATCTTAAAATCCCCTTAAATCACAATGCAGAATGTCAAACACTTGAGAATCATTGTCGTTTAAAAGTTTGGGGTCTGTAAGGTTTTAAAATTGTATTATTATCTTTTACATACCGTATTTTTCGCCGCATAAGGCGCACCTTTTCTTCCCAAAACTGGGGGTTGGTGCGTCCGGCCACGTGGTGATGACGAGTGGGGGGCAATGGTGAACTTTACAGTGATGACTGTTGGGGGGGGGGGGCGTAGTTCAGCGAGGTCTGCAGCAGGAGAGAGTTGGGAGACGAGCCGTGCGTAAGAGAGAAGTGAAACGAAGCCGAGAGAGAAACGAAACAACAACCAAAACATGCGCGTACGGCGCTCACGCTTCACTCTCTGTGAGTCACGCCTCTTTCTCTTGGTTTAGTTTCACTGCTCTGTTGCACTTGTGAGCCTCGCGTTCTCTGCTTCCGTGGTGACTCGCGTCTCGCCAGGTGTTGTACCGAAATCGACTCCCCAGACAAATCTCACTCCCCTACGTGCGCGCATTAATACGCGCTGCATCGAGGTGAACGCAGTTCCTTGAGCATATTCGCCTACAAACTGACTTGTACGCTTACATAAATAAGCAGAAAATGAAATTATATTACAGTTTATTTTATTATCTCATTATGGTATGGACATTCTTTGCTCAAAAGCATTTGGTTGTAACAATTATAGTATGGGTTTACCAGGGGGGGGTCACCATATTTATCTTATTATCTCATCATATGGTGAGTCTGTGAGCTTTTAAACCAGAGTTAGTGAGGGGAGTGAGATTTTCACAGCTGTATTTTTCTGCAGAAGAAAAATCTCGATGTTAGTGATGGGAGTGAGATTTGTCCGGGGAGTCAGATTTCGGTACAACACCCCACTTCCCAGTTTACACACAAAGTGAATAACCAAAGAGAAAAGGAACGGTAAATAATAATAATACTCTTAGCAACCATAATACATAAGCATCAAACTATTAGACACACCATACACAAGGTTTAAACACAATGAAGTAAACACAATGACTTTTAGTAATGCCTTGGATGGAACAGAAGACGTCTTATTTGACACCAGTGAGGAAGAAAGTGATGACAATGACTGCGTGGATCTGTCCTTCCTCATTTCTAATAGCAGTGAAGAAGAGGAATTATTGGGGTTCGAATAAAAACATTACAGCCTTATTTTTGTTACTTTCACTGTTTACTGACTTTACTGACTGTTAATGAGAGTAAAGATAGCTCTTAATATGTTACATGGTTGGCATAAAATTGTTTCATGTGTTTTTTTTTTTTTTGCTGTTAACTTCATACAGTTGATATGAAATATTTTACTATAGTATTTGGTTCAGAATCTTTTTTTTCTAGATTTTCCTCCTTTAAAATTGGGTGCGTCTTATATTCCAGATCGTCTTATATGGCGAAAAATGCGGTAGTTAAAGATTTCAATTTCTATTTTAAATGAATGTTGTTCTTTTGAACTTTCTGTTCATCAAAGGAAAAATCTTAAACCGCATAAATGTTGTCAACACTGATAATAAAAAAAGTTATTTAGCAATAAATCAGTATCTGATGGAACATTTGACACTGAAGACTGGAGAAATGATGCTGAAAATCAGCTTTGCCATCACATGAAGAAATACCATTTTAAAATATATCAAAATAAAAAATCTTACAGATCCCAAATTTGTAGTGTATATAACATCAGATATACAACGTGTCAGGTTCTGTCAAGATCAAAGTAAGGGACCTGCATGTGGTCACTTAAAGTGAAATTAAGACATAGTGCCCATAGTAGCAGGCAGCCACACTCAGAAACAGAACGCAGATAAAATTACTCCTGACCCCTGAACGGCCATTCACAAAGCCTTCTCACGTGAAGGAGCCAGTGTAGAAACAGACGGACTGCAGGCAGCCAGACAGCTGGGATCCAACACTAGCCCAGATTACACATGACCTATCGTCCCCTTCCACCCCCCCCCCCCCCCCCCCCCCCCCCCCCCTCCCCACCCCATCAACCCCAAAGGATTAGGAAATAACTTTTCAAACACACCAAATCGTAAATGATTAGAATGGGCGCTCGCTGTGAAATTGGACTCAAATATAGATGTGGCTAAGCTTGCTTGATGACATCACTAGACGGGTGAGTGAACTAAAGAGTCTGAGATGTATGACGTGCATATAGGGCCTATTTTATTTGAACTTAAATGTACCATTCAGAAGTTTAGGGTTGGTAAGATCTTTGTAATGCTTTTAAATTAGGTTTCTTCTGCTTAGCGAGCTGCATTCATTTGATCACAAATAATTAAAATCAGTGTAAACAGTTTTATATTTTAATGTTTTAAAACGTAATTTATTCCAGTGAGAGTAAAGCTGAATTTGACTTATTGACAAGATGAAAACAGCTGTTTTGACACATTTTTTTTTATGGAAATCATGACATTTTATTCAGGAAAGGAACCCTGAAGAGCATTTGAAATAGAAATCTTTTGTAACATCATAGATGACTTGTCAGTTGTCACTTAGTCAATTTAAGACATCATTGCTGAATAAAAACATTTCTTTCTTTCTAAAACTAAATCTTACTAACCCCAAATTTTTTAAGAGTAGTGTATATAAAAAAAGCATATTACAACTGCTGTGATTTTGTCAGACTTTTGCAATGCACTGTACCTTTAAGAGAAGCGTCAGCATATTTTTGCGAATTTTGATCATGAGATAAAGGTAAAGCTCTGTTAGCTATTGATCATCAGGACATGTATTTGCTGAGTATGTCATTTTGCTTTGATTTCAGGTGGTTTCATCCCAACATCACTGGGATAGAGGCAGAACACCTCCTCCTGACACGGGGCGTTCATGGAAGCTTTCTAGCCAGACCCAGCAAAAGCAACCCTGGAGATTTCACTCTCTCTGTCAGGTCGGCATATTTGCTACGCGGTTCTCCACACCTGCCTTACCTACCTCCACACATGCTTGTCTTGAATTATGCTTTTTTTTCCACAGACAGGACGCTTATCCCGGTCCTTATGTTGTTTTGACCTGCTGTGGTTTGTGAAGTTGAGCTTGAATTGCATCTTTCCTGTTAAATGTTTATCTGTGAGTTATTGATTTCTTGGAAGTGTACTTGTTGATAACACTTGATTTCGATGGTCCCTATTGAACATATTGTTCACTTTAAGTAACTTTGCAACAACATGTCAACTAACTCTCATTTGAGTATTAGTAGATTGTCAGCTTAATATCTGCTAACTCTTTATTGTGATGCTCCTCCTAAAGACATTATTCTGACTATAAGTAACTTTGTAAGTACATGCCAACTTATTCTAACCTTACCAGTCTACTAATACGGTACTAACACGATAATGAGAGATAGTAGACATGTGGGTGTAATTTCACTTATAGTCAACAGAATGTGTTAAAGCAGAGGTTCCCAATACGTCGTTTGCGATCTATCGGTCGAACGCAAGGGAAGTGTGAGTAGATCGCATGGAATTAACAAAGTAGACGTCAGTCCATCATCCGTCCTCACTATAAAATGTGTCACTTGATTGACGTACAGTGTAGCTAGTCTGACATTTGACCTTTACTGACACAGGGTCACCAACGGTGCCAAGTGAGATAGCCTCCAATTTATTTCTTTTAAACTTAAGAAAGGGTATAAAAATGATTGGGGGAGCTAGACAAAGTAAGAAGTCAAAAATGTACCACTTCCATATGGAGTGGGAGGTGGACTTTTTTTTTCCTGTCATTTTCGAAGTACGTTTGCCTCATCTGCCAGTCTGTCATCGCTATACCAAAGAAGGGAATTATGGAGCGGCATTTTCGGACTGTTTATAAAACCTACACCACTAACTTCCCTCCGAAAAGCAAACTGAGAAGGGTGAAGGAACTAAAATCTCATTTGTCCGGATAGCAGTCTTTTTTTTCTCACAGCTAACTTCAAAAACAAAGGCAGCCACCAAAGTATTTGTATGTGACAGAGTTGTATTGTGCAAGTGGGTTCATGTAGTTATGCAAGCTACACAAGCTACTGTATATTGTGCATATAAAGAATTCTCAATATATTCATAAATACAGTAATCCCTCGCCAGTTCGCAGTTCAAATTTCGTGATTTTTCAAAAATATTAATCGAAAAATAAAAATTCAAAAATATCGGCATATCAGCAGCTGTATTGCGGAAAGTAGCGTTGTTTTATCGTGATGTGCGAGAGAAACGGTTTCCCAGGATGCCAGACAAAGAGAGAAACTCTCTCAGAGGCTTTGTACACACCCACGGGCACTCAGACAAGACACGTGATTCCCGGCGTGAGATCGACGAATGAGAGCACGAGTGAATTTATCCCGTGAGCTGATTGGCTGATCCTACTTCGTGGATTTTCACCTATCGTGGGGGGTTCCGGTCCACATTAACAGCAATAAACAAGGGATCACTGTATATATATGTTTTGTATTTTTATAATAGGTAGATCATTTTGACTTGGTCATTTTATAATAGCTCACAAGCTAAGACACCCTGTTAAAGGGATCTTCAAAATAAAGTGAGACCTACTTGTTTATCTAGCTGACTGTTCTATGCTTGGTAAAGCATTAAAATGCTTGCTTGTGTCATAGACTTCTGGCAGCGTTTTGTGTCATGCAGTGAAAGCTAAACAAAATACATCATAAAATACAAACCAATAGGGCAGAGGTCTTCAACTCCGCTCCTGTGGACCCAATGTCCTGCAAAGTTCATGTTCAACCTGTTTCAGCACATTGTATACTGAAGAGCTTGTTTGATTACAGTTGGAACAAAACTCCCCGAGAGCAGACGTCTGCAACAGGGAATATTCCCTAATACAAAACCATCGGAATTGTCTTGTAATGCATACATATATTGCATTGTGTCAGAGCATATTGAGGATTACAGCTGAATATTTATTGGTTGCCATCAGTATTAGATGCTCGAACATAGATGAATGTAATAGAAGGCACTTTCACTCCCGCTCTCCAGAACCTCAGAGCTTTTAAGTTGCCCCTGGGCTGGTGCTTAAGGATTATAGTGTCAGCTTGTGGGCAGGTCTGTGAGCCACTGCAGCTGCTTGTTTGATGAGTGATTGGAGAGTCAACGGAATGAGAGAGAAAGAAAAAAGGGCTTTCATTATAGCTTTAAGACATGGAGTCCATGGAGCCCAAGATCTACTGTTTGTGGTTATGGTGGTAAGACTCACTGTATCTAATGTTCTCCAGAACTTAGGCCAAGTGGCTGAACTTCACAACAAGCCTTCAGGGCTAAAGCCCAGCTGCATGCAGACTGATTTATCTGACCAGCTGTGAAGCGATGAGGTCAGCTTCTTATGATTATCAGATGCATGGATATACTAATATATAAACAAGTTAATAGTGAAGGCTATTGATTAGTGTATTTTTGGACTTATGTTTCGCCTTTTTGTGCTGAATTACTGGAATATATGCAGTCTCTTGCTCGGTTGTAGAGCCTAGTAAAGCTACTGCCTACATAGAGTATAGAGCTGCCTTCCCAGCGGACAATAAATCTCACAAGTGAAGGATTTGGAATTAAGCATAAACAGTAGGCTGCAACTCGGCTGTTGCTAAGTTGACTTTGAACAATTTTGATCTAAATTTATCAGTAATAAAATATAATCAACATTTAATGTAATCAAACACCATTTGGAATTCTTTTTGTTTTTTTCAGAATGTTTGCTGTACATACTGGAGTTGTCAAAAACTTCTTTTTTTTAAGCAATGGAAAATGTAATTTCATATTTCATTTGCAGCTGTTGCAAAATTAATGTAGAAATTACGCTTGACTTTTTCGATTTTTTGCTAAATATTTAAGTTTGATTTTGACCCATATTCATATTTAAATATAGATAATTCCATATCAAGTGGTCCAAATATTGAAAAGCCACTTGCTTGACCATTTTTAATTTTCCATGTTTTTTTTGAGTGATTGCCTCAATGTATTGCTATTTTTTTATTTTGTTTTATATAATTGTTTTGCAACACTCATATAGAGGTAATCACTCTATTAAAATAATAGGAAAATTAAATGATTAAGCAACCTCTATTGAACCACTTGAGATGACCCATAATTATTTCATGAAAAATACTTAAAATACTTGATTGACTAGTCAGTTGCATGATTTGAATATATAATTTTGTATAATTACGAATAATAATAATTGTCCATTGTTAAAGTTAAATTATAAGGTCTTTTCAACTCATCTCAGGATATTGATTACCCTGTCAAGATTTATTTAGCAATATCATGTAAGTCCTGATATTTGTGCATATCACAAATACAAGGTTCTGTCACGAAACTCTAGATGACTCAGGCTGAATGGTCCTTAACTCAATCTGTTTGCAATCACATCATTCTCTATAGGACACAACTGGTTGGTTCCCTTCTCTACACTTTGTCATCATTTGCTGTGACAGTTCAGTGCACTTTCAGAAACCCTCCAGCTCTGTCTGTATAGATCTGCTAAGGATAATTCATATATGCTATATTATACAGCAGCAGCATGTCTTACTTGCTCACAGTACTGTGTGGTGTATTTATTGTCAGTAGCAAGTCCTGTACTTGCTCTGAAGAAGCAGCAATAACCGCAGCGTAGCAGATATATTCCACCAAAAGCCAAACATATTGACATTGTCATATTCATTTCCACGCCACACACTCAGAGAGTTGTCATGAAAGAAATATCATGACTAATGCAGAAATAAAATAAAACAAATAAATAAAATAACATAATTTCAAATAATATTTCATAGCAAGTGTGTTTGGAATCTATTGCGCACATTTGTAGATAAAGAAGCACAAAATTGACCAAATGCATCAGTACAAGAGCCATCTCACTGCCGTTCTGCCTCTCAGGCCTAATGTAAGCAGATGAGACCTTAATTACATAGTTATGAGGAAAAGTCTTCCTTTAAAATACATTATTAGATAAAGGGAAGAGTAATTTGGCCAAATGGATGCCTAGGGACTCCAACACATTATGTTCCCCTACTCCATGCTTCTGTTTCTCTTATCTGTCTCTCACCATTTTTCCTGGGTGGAAACTATTGCTCAGCGTCTACACTATTGTTAACCATTAAGTTGCAGACAGAAAGCTGGGAGCCGAGGTAGATGAATGGCTCACGGCGCTGCCGTGTAGCATATGATGTGTCAGGGCCAGGTGAAATGTGTCAGGAGATGTTTCCTGTCTGCCTGTTATGGCTATCTAGAGCAGGCAACAGGAAGTGTCCCTCTAAAACAGAGCATAGTTTGACGCATTACTTTGGGTTACACTTTCACTATGACTTTTACTCTAGTAATGATCAATCCAGTCCTAGTGTGAAGAGAATGAAGTGAACATTAAGCGAACGTGTTACCTGAGTCAGACTTGTAGAAGATTGTTTCCAGCCAGATGTCTATTTTACAATCGAATGGTGCAAATGTATAGTCTAAACATAATTTAGACGGTCTAATGAGCTAGACTGCTGTAAACAGAACTGTTCAACCTAATTGGACCACTTGAAAGGACTTAAAGGAATAGTTCACCCGAAAATGTCAGGTTTATATGAAATTGAATAGTGCCCAAGTTTTAAAAGCTCGAAAAACCGCATCCATCCATCACAAAAGGAATCGATACAATGCCTTCTGAATGGAAGCGATACGTTTTGTAAGAAACATATCTATATTTAAAACTTAACTATTGGTTTCAGGCAGCGGCTATATGCACATTCACAAGAGAGTCGAGTCATAGGACATAGCTCCTCTTCTCTTATATCAAGATCCTCCAATATTATTCTTTAAAACTTCTCATTTTAGACTTCCAATTCAGCATTTTGTTTTGCTCTTTACTGAGCGCTTCCATATTCATCAATTCTGGAAATCGACAGAACACTTTGCCACACATGCCAATGGCAGGTGGATTTAGAAAATTTGTATTATTTATTAAAATAGTATTTTTATAAATAAAAAGGTCCTTTGATAATAGGATTTTGTTTATTAATTTAATTTATGTATTTAAGACAATACACACTAATTTCAAGACAAATGTACAGCAATACCTCGGTTTACAAGTGATTTTGTATATGAGCAAATCGGTGTACGACCATGGAAAGTCAAACCGGTGTACGAGCGTTGTATCGAAGTGCGAGGAAATTTTTCCCTCGCCCATGCGCTTTTTTTGGTGGAAAAGTCCTAACGCTCAGCATCTTCGCGAGCATTTTTATTGGAAATATCCTAACGACAGCCTCTCACAAAGCCCATCACACCTTAACTCGTTCATTCTCTCAGTGTCGCTCGGTTTGGTTGCATCATTCACCACAGTGCATTCTTTTATAAGTGATTTACAGCGGTTTTACCTCATGTTGTTAACATTAATCGTAATCGCTATTGTTCACGTAGTGAAATATATACGTACAGTACAGCATATCGACAACGGCCCTCAAGATGAGTAAGAAAGACGGTACGAAATTCTCCCTCTAAGCAGTAAAACCGTCCTCTCGTCTCCTTCACGCCAGCAGCGATGCTAGTCAAAGCTAAAGTGCGCGTTTCAGTAAATTGTAAAGTATTTTTTGAGTTTAATTGTCAATTATTAATTAGTATTTATATGAGATCTTAATGTTTATCATTTTAACTGCTATTAATAGGGTAAAACCAATAAAATATTTAAAATGAGCGTTTATGGTCATGTGGAACGAATCGAGTGATTTTTAATGCATTCTTATGGGGAAAATTGTTTTGGGGTTTTGAGAATTTTGAGTTTGAGTTATGAGCTCGCTCTGGGAACGAATTAAACTTGTAAACCGAGGTATTACTGTATCTGAAGAATTGCATGATTGTGTTCGTTACATTTTTGTTTTTTAATGTGAAAATCATCCACATATGTGCCGCCACATACAGTTCCAGGGAACAATATCATTTTAGGCACTAATTTCTGTAGCAGTATTGTGTTTCTCTTTTGTTGCTATAGAGGCTGGCTTTAGCTGGAAAATCAATGATGAACTCATGCTGAAGGTAAAATTAGTCAGCAGGCGTCCTTGAATCTGGCTGTACCCAGAGCTCAGTCATTCTACTCTGACTCTGGACATGTTAAAGCCTCATGCAAATGATTGAATCACATTCACACATTCAGAACATTTGCATTTGAGTTGAAGGAATCTGACAGGGTGCTATCAGTCTATTATAAAACAACTAATAAACATTCCAGAAGAGCAGCACATTGACTGTTGCGTTGAATATTTTGCAATTAGTGCACCTGTTTTATGTGATACCAAAGGAAAAATAACATTGTGTTTCCTCAGTTGCATATTTTATATTTATCAAACTCGAAGGACATGAACATGAGAAGCTTGAGATGCCACATTCATAGTGAGATAGAGTTATGTTTCTGTATGTTTTGGGGGAAGTGCTTTTACATGACTTATTCACACACACGCGCACACACACACACGATTGTGTGTGTGTAAGACAGTTTTATATTTGTTTTCTAATTCTAAAATAATCTTATTTGAATAATAATAATAATAATAATAATAATTGTTATTTTAAAAATATAGAAATGTACAGTATGCCTTCATTTAGACGTCCTTCAACGTAGGCAAACGTCTGTGTGTGTGTGTGTGATTGCATTAGAGGCCCAGCCGGACCCGCAGCACAGAGCCGCTCATCTGCTGCAGTCAGCAGCCATTAGCCCCTCACTGCTGAGACCGTGCTGCTCTGACTCCTCTCTTACCTCCATAATGCAATTACACAGTGGAGAGTGCAATTTCATGAGCCAGGCCAGGATAGAGAAATGGATACCGAGAGAAAGCCAGAGAAATTAAATGGGAAAGGAATCAAGGTCTCATATTAAATTGTTTCATTTTTTGTTGTTGCTTGATTGAGGTTTTTTTGTAGTTTTACTAATACTTTTATTCAAATCAAATGCTGTATTTGTTAAAATTAGTTAATGAACTGCAAAGTAACATGAACAAACAATGAACAGTTGTATTTTTATTAACTAACGTTAAGAAAGATTAACAAATACAGTAACAAATGTATTGATCATGGTTAGTTTATGTTAGTTAATATATTAACCAATGTTAACAAATAAAACCGTATTGTAAACCATTGTTACTATATAACTAAATATGGTAAATGTGTGTGTTTGTGCGTGTGTTTGAGCTGAATTGCAATAGTTGTCATCTGCTCACGAAGCGTTGCGTTGTGGTTTTGCGCCTTAGCACAGCTGATTATATCTATGCAGGTGTTCCTTTTTACTTTTTCCATACGGTGCCATTTCAATCTGCAGTGCAGTTTTTGACAGTTTTGGTGAGAGTATACGTTTTTTAAGAGTAATTTTCCATTTATCATATTCTGTTTATAAATGCGGTTGCTTCAAAACACTGTTTCCCTTGTTTCAACTGTTCAGGTCATCATTCTAAGCAAATAAGAATCTTCAGTCTCAGTTAAAAGTTAAAGTCAAGCTCTATTATTGTAATGTGTAAGCTTATTGTTTCTGGTTTTATTCTCAGTATCAGTGTTTGCATACCACTTGTTTTTTGGTCTTAGGTCTAACCCTAAGGCTCATCCAATACAAGCCAATAAAATTAAAAGAGAGAGTTTGCACTCCCAGAAAAATCCACAGTTTTGGATTAAGCATTGAATTCTTAAAATAAATTAAAATAATTTTCAACAATTAATTTGTAGTAATAACTGCAGATTTTACAGCTAAAATGTAATTTTATGGCTATAAATTCATAAAGCTTTTTCTGGAAACTTACAGCATACCGTGCCGATGAATTTGCACTGAATATGTTTGGAATATTCAGCTTAAAACCATTAATAATCACTCTCGCTATTTTGGAAAAACTCATTTATGTCTGCTAGATTACTGTACCTTTGTAAGATATTTACATCAGCATTTACCCTGGTTTATAGTGTCAGTTTTCAGTGCCAACCTCCTAACTGTTATCTGTCTTTTCCATCTTTTCCATCCTGTCTGTCATCCCTCATATCCCCACCCCCTACATTTTCCCTGTTGTGTCCCATCTGTTGTTCTGGGCAGGAGGAACGATGAGGTCACCCATATTAAAATCCAGAACTCGGGGGACTATTATGACCTGTATGGAGGGGAGAAATTTGCCACGCTGGCTGAACTGGTCCAATACTACACCGAGCAGCACGACCTCCTGCGGGAACGTAACGGAGATGTCATCGAGCTGAAATACCCCCTCAACTGCAAAGACCCCACATCTGAGAGGTACGGCTGCTTTTAGAGCTTTACGGTGGCGTTAGTGTGGACAGAAGAAATCCTGCCCCCTAGTGTTCAAACCCCAGAGAGGGTTGATCGTTGGAAAAGAAAAGTAGCAGACTGGTTTGTTTGTCAGTTCTAGATGATGCTTATCTTGATTTCATGACTAACTGTTTGTTTTACCGCTGTGGAACAAGTCCTTCCTTCATTCTGTTTATGTTTGCATCTATCTGTTTGAGGTCTAGTCTCATTTTAGAGTCTAGTGTACTTTTTAACTTCCTTCACCTGGGTTTGGTGTTTATACGGCATCTATATGGTGCAACGTCCTCTAGGTTGTGACATCAAAGTGAAATAAATATATATTACACATCATATGTGAAAAAACATATTTACATTAAAAGATTCTATTTGGGTCGTTTTTGTGGTTTTTCCAGCTTGTGAGCAAACACCCCCCACACATATCCTCAAAGCATAACAACTCTCACCGTCTTTACATTTGCAAGCACATTTTCCGACCACAAAATATAGTTTGAAGTATAGTTTGAAAACGTGCATGGTTTTGAGGGGAACATTTAAAAGGTATGCGTTTTTATTTGTGGGGTTAAACATTATTAATCCTGTGCATTACAATGAGAAGGATTGGATATGAAATGTGTACAGACATTTTTTTACATTTTTAATTTTTTCAAATGTGTTTTATTCAGAAGACAGACTCTGTTTAGGAAGCACATTGTTTGTAGTTCTGTGCCTAATTGTTGTGTTTTACCTGTTCTCAGGTGGTATCATGGGCATCTCTCAGGGAGAGATGCTGAAAAGCTCCTTACGGATAAGGGTAAGTCCGGCAGCTTCCTGGTGAGAGAGAGTCAGAGCAAACCGGGAGACTTTGTGCTTTCCGTCCTCACTAACGAAGAAAAGCATGAAAATGTTGACCGCAAGACTAAAGTCACCCATGTCATGATTCGTTATCAGGTAAAAATGCAGTAAAAACGTCAGCATTTTCTCAAGAAAATTAAAATCAGTCTTTTTAAAGAGAATCTGGTTTGTCTGTTCTCTTTACCAGGATGGGAAATATGATGTAGGAGGAGGGGAGAGGTTTGACACTTTAGCAGATTTAGTGGAGCATTATAAGAAAAACCCCATGGTGGAGAAGAGTGGAATTGTTGTGCACCTTAAACAGGTGAGTAAATTAAACCAAGTCTGGAAGAAACAGTTTTTTTTCCAACCAAGAGGTTAATTACAAATGCAAAACAAGTACATAAAATGATATACAATACCGTTCAAAATATGTTTATTCGGCAAGGATTACATTAAATTGAACAAAAGTCACAGTAAAGACATTTACAATGGTACAAAAGATTTCTACTTACTTTTCATCAAAGATTTCATAGTTTCCACAGAAATATTAAGCTGCAAAACATAAATTTTCAACGCTGATAATAATAGAAATGTTTCTTGAGCAGTAAATCAGCTTATTAGACTGATTTCTGCAGGATCAGGTGTCACTGAGTGTTGAAAATTCAGCTTTGCCATCAGAAGAATAAAATAAATTTAAAAAAGTAATTAAAATAGAATACAGTTATTTTAAATGTTAAATTTTTTTCCTAAATTTACTGTATTTTTGATTAAATAAATGCAATGTTTTTAAAAAAAATGTAAAAAATGTAAAAACGTATTTTTGATTAAATAAATGCAATGTTTTTTTTTAAAACATTAAAAAATGTAAAAACAAAAAAAAATTATCTTTCAGAATTACATTTAAGATCCTTTTACATGTCTTCTTTTATATATATATATATATATATATATTGCTCTTTCTTTATATGTTCTAGCCATTTAATGCCACAAGGATAAATGCAGCCAACATTGAAAACCGGGTACGGGAATTGAATAAAGTTGCTGACAACTCAGAAAAACCCAAGCAAGGATTCTGGGAAGAATTTGAGGTATTTCTGTCCGTTTTCATTTGTCTACTCATATTTTCTGATCATCATAGCATTCTGTTCAACAGATGACATACTTTCCACAGTAATACACTCAAACCTCAAAGGCCTGTTTGATATGAGAGCTGTTTATAAAAAGACTCTCTGCTTGGTGACCTCTTAAACTGCAGTTCCTGTTTGGCGATAACTGTCCAAATAAATGGGACATTCCTGCAGGGGGTGCTGACTTAACATAACATCTCAATACACGGCAAAGTTGGAATGAGTACTTTTCAAGGGTTCATTGTTTGGCACATGGAGCCACATTTCGTTTCCAACTTTCTTTATCTGGTCCCCTGTCTTTCTGTAGGTTTTACAGCAGCAAGAATGTAAACTCCTTTACCCCAGGAAAGAGGGGCAGAGACCAGAAAATAAAAACAAGAACAGATATAAGAACATTCTACCATGTGAGTAATGTGTTTTTCAGGTTTCATAATGGACAGACAGATTTCATAGTTCGATGATAGATCAACCGTTAATCTCCAGGACTCTTGCTCCTGCTTTGATCATCATTTTCTCTCTTGCAGTTGACACCACTCGAGTGCAGATCAAGGAGGTGGATTCTGATGCACCAGGCTCTGATTACATCAACGCTAACTATATCCGAGTAAGCCGGTTCACGCACAATGCTTGCATGTCAATCTTAATGCCAAGCCTTTTCTGGATTACTGGAACTGTGATCAATATTTTGCATGTTCTTTACAATTCTAAATGTTGTCCTTATTGATTATTTTTAGAGTATGAATGAAGAAGGTTGCCATATGGATGAAGGTAAAGTGTTCATCGCCACTCAGGGTTGCCTTCAGAACACTGTCCTAGACTTCTGGAAAATGGTGTATCAGGAAAACACTCATGTTATTGTCATGACAACCAAGGAGATGGAGAGAGGACGGGTGAGATCCAGCCTTTTTTCGTTTGTAGACTTTTATAGTTCCTCTGAAGTGATCAGAAATCATACAGCACATATAATTGCAAAATGTGAAAAGAATTTTAATATGTCCAAATTTATTAAATCAATTAAAACAAAACTAAAATGAAATAAATCTACACAGTTAATCATGGCCATGTTTAAAAAATATTTAATGCTTAACTTGAGAAATTTAGTATTTAATATTAAAATATTTTAATTTAAAAACAGCACTAATGTATCAAAATATGAAACATGGACTATATTTTGAAACTGAAAACTTAAATTCTATCTATAGAATAAGTGTGTGCGGTACTGGCCGGACTTAAATTCAACAAAGGAGTTTGGGAAGGTGTGTGTGAAGAACATTGAGGAACACACAGCTCAGGACTACATACGGCGAGAGCTTGAAGTCACACGCCTAGACAGAGTAAGACCACCGAGATGACAGTTGGTACCAGAGGGCAGGCTTGACCTTTGACCTTTTTGTTTACAGTAGAAACTTGGAAAGAACCTTCCAACTTACTTTAGTGACTTCAAAAATGTATTATGATATGTTTATGGACAAAAATGGTTTACTTAATTTTCTTTGACGATAATCGAATGTATTTTTTGTGCGTCTGTGATTTAAAGAGAGAGCCTCCCAGGTGTATCTGGCACTATCAGTACCTGAGCTGGCCTGATCATGGTGTTCCTAATGAACCAGGAGGAGTCTTGAGTTTCCTGGAGCAAGTGAACAGAACCCAGAGCGCCATTCCAGAGAGTGGACCGATAGTGGTTCACTGCAGGTACTGCACACCTCACTCAGCTCCACAAGATCAACCCATTATTATCTTGAGTAATTTAGTCTTAAGACTGTTATAATGAGAAAGAATTACTGTACTGAATTGCTTGTATTATTTCTTTGAAAATACAACATTTACCCTTCAATGTGTGCTCCATAATCTAAAATTCCATATTTCACTGTTCTTCCAGTGCAGGGATTGGAAGAACAGGCACAATTATTGTGATTGACATCCTTATTGACATCATAAACAGACAAGGTAAATGTTTAGTACAAAATCATCTCTGTTATGAATTTTAACTTGATGATTAAATATAACACAACTGAACCGACTGTTCAGGTTTGGACTGTGACATTGACATCCCAAAGACCATTCAGAGAGTGCGCCAGCAACGATCTGGTATGGTTCAGACCGAGGCCCAGTATAAGTTCATCTACATGGCTGTTCAGCAATACATTGACACTGCTCAGAAGAGACTGGAAGAGGAGCAGGTACTTGAACGCTTCTTTTCAACTGATGCTAATATGGCATATTCACTGATGTAATGAAATGACTTTTTGGGCACTGTTTACACATGGTATTAAAATTCATTTTGGTCGGTTGGATTACAGGAGGGCAATGCTAAATACAGTTGTAGACGGGGTCTAAAACGTTTTGAGCTTGTCTACTTTCGACTACTTCAAGAGGTAGTCAAATACACATTCAACCTCATAAATGCTCATGTAGCCGAATGTGTTCAAACTGCCACTTAAGTCTGCCTACTCTCCGCATACATAAATGACCTAATACATAAATATAAGTGGAAGCACGTTAGCGAGGCGGGGTTTAAATGTTGTCTGCTGAAGACTTGTGTCAAAAAAACGTACCAAGCACAATGTTCATTCACTGTTTTCTGATTTCTAACACGGACTTACAGCTGTCAAAGCAGAAATGAAAGCTGCTGTTCTCCGTATGATGTTCCATCGTCTCCAGGCGTGTCCAAATGTAAATTGTGCAAGCTTATTTTGTCCATTAGATTAAAAGATCTGAAGAAAAAAAAAACGTTAATTAAACAGACACTACCCTCAAAATCAGAACAAAAGTGGTAGATTAAAATACCAGGTGTAAACAGGGCCTTGGATTCATCCCTTATTATTATTTTTGGACAGTTAATGTATTACTAAAAGTAAAATTATATGAGGAGTTTGACAAAATATTAAACATGATCCTTAGACATTAGACATGATCCTTCAGAAAACATTCTAGTATAATTATATAGTGTTCAAGAAACATTTCTGATTATTATCAGTTCATATCAATGTTGAAAACAGTTAAAATCAGAAAAGAAAAATCAGGATTCTGTGTTGAATAGAAAGTTCAAAAGAACAATAAAATATATTGCTATGAGGATCATCCACACAATTGCCAAATTCAATAATTGCACACTTTTCCGTTTTTTGTACAGAAACTGAATGCATTAACATATTTGGCATCCTTTATTTTATCAAATTAAACGTGTCAGTTTGATATTCCTTGTTTTGTTTATTTACCATTTTAGAGGAATAAAACGAAGGAGAGAGAATACTCTAACATCAAGTACCCACAGATGTCAAATGCCAGAGCCAAGCCAAACATGAGCTCGTCTCGCTCTTCATCTGTGTAAGTGCTGATTTCCTGTTTTACATACAAACACACTCTTTGAAAAATGGCCCACACAGTGTTGTTACTGGAAAACGGTTAATGAGTTTCTTTAGGTAAACTGTACTATCTCCCACACTTCCTCAATTTTAAAAGTATTTGTTCCTAAGTGAATCATTTTCCATCAAAAGGGTTCTTACGTTGCTGTGAGTCAGTTGTTCTAGAACAATGAACACGATATGCAACTTTTAAAATGTGTTTGTAACTATAATTTTGGATTTTGTCATTTTTAACCTCTATAACAGTTATCTTTTCGTTCCTCTTTATTTTCACGCCACAAGTTTTTCTTCAACTCTTCCACAGAATGAACGATGACTCTGGCGTGTATGAGAATTTGAACATCAAAAATCCAAAGGGCTCCACCAGCAGTAACACCAGGAGATAAGCCATGTGGGCTGCTGTCTCAGGGACTCGGGAGTATGTTTTTCCACCCTCACAGTGTTACACATTGCTGCTCCCATGCTTGTGTATACACATACACACACAGACACGAATGCACACACCTGCATCAAGACAGAAACAAAACGAGTAGGAGAAAGACAGTAAGGAACCAGTGGGGGCGGGAATTGTGTCTTTGTTGCAACCCACCAGAATGAAAAGTATAATCTTACAGAATGGCACTGTTTGCCAAACGGCCTTGAAAATAATACCATACTGCGAAGAAAATGCACAACAACAGATGTTTTCAAAGGTTGGCAACTGTACTTAGTATGCTTTCTAAATACCTACTGTATAAATGAATAAATATATAACCTAAATTCAAAAAACAATATATACAAAAATAGCAAAACACACAATTAAAATAAAAATAACAATAATCAATTCTTGTTTTTTTTTGCTTCTATTTTATATGAATATTGTAATTTTGTTCTTTTTACTTGATAATCTTGATTTCCCTTTCAAGGGAACTTACGCTGCGTCGAAACGCTAGGGAAATGCTTTACTATATTGTCATTCATAGGTCCAAATATGGATGGAGGATTGTGTCCCATTCTAGACTTATGTCTACTCAACCGTTCTGTAATGCGGCTAAAGTTCAAAATGTTAACGTTGAGGCAGATCATGACGAGTTCTGGAGAGAGTTTGCCGGGACAAGGTCCGTCACACTTTATTTGCCCCACACTGGCCAGGCAGAGTATGGTTTCCGGCACTATTATCTTCCCTGGGGTTCTTTTGCCTCAGCTCCTTGCACTTGCTGGGCTTACTTTAGACACTTGTTCAAGCTGCCACTTCCGGTTACCTGTGCACCTTTATCATCCTGGTTCATGATATCACCAGCCTGCGATGTGCATTCACACTCGATCGATTCGATAGTGGTTCATGAGACGATATGCTAAAGCATTACCCTAGCATTTCAAAGCAGTGTCTCGTGCCTTCGTGTCCTTTTCCGGGAACTATGGTTACATGTGTAACCTGAGACAGTATACTAATGTAAAAAGTATCATGGTTTCCACAGAAATATTAAGCAGCACAACTGTTTTCAACAACGATTTTTCTTGAGCACCAAATTGACATATTAGAATGATTTTTTAATTATCATGTGACATTGAAGACTGGCGTAATGATGCTGAAAACTCAGCTTTGCCACCACAGGAATAAATTCCATTTTAAAAGATAGAAAGATAGAAAAGTTATTTTAACATTATTGTTAGGGTTTTAGGGTTCAACTTTTTTCAGAAACATAAAAAAAATTATACAAACTTCTGAATAGAGTAGTATATGTTGATTTTTTTTCTTTTTATGACCAATGACTGTTGGTATTTGAATATTAATAATTAGAATATGATTATAATATACAAACCGATCCAAGTCAGATCATCCATATTTAGTTTGTGTTTCAGTTAAAAACTGTTTTTTAGAAATATGAAAAGTGTTATTTTTCAGCACACAAATAGTTTTCTTTTCAGAATGTGGTACGTTTTACTCTAGATACAGTGGTGCAAAAGGATTTAAATTGTAAATGTTTCCTTTTTCTCTTTCTACACTGACAGCTTGGCACTCTCTAAGCCTTTGTAGAAGTAAGTCATTTGGCATCTTATTGAGGCCTACATCATTACTATAGCAACCAATGTACTTTAGATACACCAGTGTGAAAGTGGTACAACTGCTTAGACAATGCATGTCTAAATGTTCTTGTCTTTTGCTTTGCAGTTCCAGCAGAGGTGCTATGTAGAAGCACCTGATCATGGAATGACACTGGATAACGGCACTGGGGTGGGGGGGGGGGGGGGGGACAAGCAGCACCTACGCTGAGGCGACGCCGCTCTGCTGGAGATTCCACCGAGATTTCCAACAGCTCCACTCTTCATTTCCTGACTATGTCTGAGAAACTCACACTCCAAAACCAAGTGCCTGATTAGCAGCCGAAATTGTTCCCACAAAGGACGTTTGACGGTGCTTTCGCTCCCTCCTTCTAGTCTAACAAGCCTACACTGCACTAAGCTACATGATGGTTTGTATATGTGTGAAATACATTTTGAAAAATGAATATTTACACTCAGTGACATAACTTTGGATGAAGCTACGCTGTTCCATGCTGTCTACGGCTGTTTCCAGACCTTGCTTTGTCTACTGGATGTCTTCTACTGTAACCAAAGAACTCTGATATTTATCTCTCAGTTTCTCACAAGCAGTGGTCATTTGCACTCTGCTGAGTGATACTTGTGGCACGGTGATGTAAAAAGAAGAGAGGTACACCGCCTGGCCTAAAGAATCCCCCTTTTCTTTTTGGAGGATATGAGAGGTAATTGGTCAAAGTTTGACCACTGAATTGGATGTAAGTAGGTGTTTTAAACAGACTGATTTGGTACAGTGTGGTTGAATCTCTACAGTATGTGCCAATTAGCAGCCTGTACATCATATTTGTGTAAGCTTCTGCTTTAAAGCTATTTTTACTGAGCATTACCTCCAGGCTAATGAACAGTCAGAGTGAGTCAAGTGCTACTGTAAATCAAAGGCTTATCAACCAATCAGGCTGCCTCTTCATCAGCGGGGTCCTCCTTCTATACGTAGACTGTCTTGTTCTGAAAACATCAGGTGAGCCTTTATTAGATTCTGTTTTTTTTGTGTTATTAGTCGTTTTATTTGCAACTATGATTCCTTTAGAGCAGTTTTATCGTTTGTGGTATTTGTAAATGTGATCATGAAATCTAGGCCTGGCATTTTGAATATAATTCATTTCTCTTTTTCTTTTTCTTTTTTTGGACTATATTATTCCACATTTTCATCAGAGAAGACACATTTAGCTCTTTTATCACATATAAACAGGCTATGTGTGTATTTCATTATAAATAGCCCGATAAAGCTCTTTACTATCTAGTGGATTGTGATTGCACTGAGGAGGCGCTTGAATGAAATAACATAAAATGAAAAGCGTGGTATTACTATTACTAAAGATCACATCAGGATGTTGGCCGAGCCATTGACGTGAACTGGATTCTGGTGAAGACTTCAGCTAAAAATGAGGCAAGCCAGATGGCCTTTAGCTAAGATTAAAGAATAGATTTGTGTAGGACGAAAAAAGTAATTTAAAAGATGGCTGTAATCCAGACATGGCTATTATTGGGTGAGGTCAGTGATGATGTCATAAGATGTTATATATACACAGTACCGTTCAAAAGTTTAAGGCCAGTAAGAGATTTGTATTTTTTATTAGGGCACGAGCACCAATGGTGCAAGGAGTCTATTGTAATTGTATTATTTTTTTTTTTTTTATTAATGCTCTTCTTCAGCAAGAATGCATTGAATTAATCAAAAGTGACAGTAAAGACATTTACAATGTTACAAAAGTTTCCTTTTTTAAATCAATTATATTATTACTCATTTCTATTTGTCAAAGATTCTTGAAAAAGTTTCCACAGCAGCACAAATTTTTTCAACATTGATGATAATAATAAGAAATGTTTTTTCAGCAACAAATCAGCATATTAGAATGATTACTGAAGGATCATGTGACACTGAAGACTCGAGTAATGATAAGCTTTACTATCATTGGTATAAATGCCATTTTAAAATCTATCAAAATAAAAAAGAGTTGTAAAAATATTTTTAAACAGTATTATTGATTTGACTGTATTTTTGATCATATGAATGCAGCGTTGCTAAGCATAAGAGACTTCTTCTGAAAACATAAAAATGGTATTGTACATGTTGGCTTGGATTTAGCAGGACATGAGGTATGTGATTAATCACAGTGTCTGACTGTGAGCGCTGATGGATTTGGTCACATGAGGGAATCTGTGATGTCATGAGCTGTAGAAGTGCTGTTTGACGGAGGCCAGGGTATGCTTTTTTTGTACTTGGAAGGATAACATTTTTGTTTTGGTTTTTATTTTGTTTTTTACTAGAGAACCGGTTCGTTAAAAGCAATGTCATTGCATATGATAATCATTGTCCTTGGAATGACTGAATGAATTGTAAGTGTTTTTTTATGTACCTGAACATGTGAGAGCAATGTGCTACTGGCATCTGAAAGCTTTAAAGCTGTTCGTTTGCTGTTAAAATTTGCTTTATTTTTGCCTCTGTAAAAATAGGTAAAAGGTCAACAATTGAGTGACAAAATAAGACTTGAACTGCTGAAAGGTATAGTGTCCATGGCTGCCAGAATGTCCTTTTGTTTTTTAGGTATATATAATGGATATCTGTTGATTTGACATCAGTGTAGTGTTTTCCGTTATATTTTATTGGTCAGTTATTGATTTGTTGTAAATTATACATTTTGCTTGTTTGTTAATACAGTGATGGAAATATTCAAAGCTGTTTAGCATATTGTTTTAGAATGATTTCACATTTATTATTATTATTATTGTACAAAACATCTACAGTTATAAAACTATTTGCTCACTTTATAACAGTTTTGAAGTCTTCTCTTTAAATTTACTTGAATACTATGTTGGTGGTTTTTTTTTTTTTTTATCTCAGTTGGTGATCAGTAGGTTTGATCTGAATCGTGTTGTGCTGACTGTCCTTGTGTGGTAAAGACTGTGTTCCCTCTTGCACTGGTTCAGCCTAAAATGCCTTCTGCCCTGAAAATACAGCTGATGTAATGACTTGCGTCTCTAATGAGAATACAAGATTAGATATTGAATAATAAAGCATACACTGGGAACTTTGACTTTGACTCATTTCATCTTACATGATACAAACAGTTACTGACCCATATATCCTTCTCTCTCTCAAACAACTTGGCATTTGTTTTCTCATAAAAACACCTGGGAGCAGGAAACTAATAATTCATCTATACAAAACACAGTTTACATGGGTGTGTTCACAGGACACACTGCTGTAGGGCTTAGGTTTCAGACGGTTATTCTTTGAGGTGTGTTCGTTTAACCGTTCCAGAGCAGGAAGTGATAAATTAGGGCCACGTGAATCTGTTTGCTTTTCCTTTCTTTTGTCGGTATTATCAATGATTATCATGAATATTGTACTTATTAAAATTTAAATGCATTCCATGGATTCCTTGAACTTCCTTGTGCCGTTTGCAGCAACAGTTATTTTTTATTTTTTAAACACAATTTTTTAAACACATTCATGGAATGGATGCAATCAAATAAAATATACAAATGTACAAGTAGAAAATATGTTGAAAATATGTTTTGTGGTCAAAATCCAGTCATTTCAATAGAAATCTGGGAATTTTGTGTGAGTGTGAAAAATTTCCCAGTGCAGATTTCTCTCTTGGTGGTCACATTAAATCGCACCATTGACTAGTAGAAAACTTCTTGGTTTGAAAGTGACTTCTTTGTGAGTGTTTTTTCATGCATTTGCAACTGTTTTTGCGGTTGTTGTTTTAAAAATGTTGTTTTGATCAGCGTTGGCAGACATTTAGCCATCAGTCATGCACTGGCTAGTCTTTGACACTCAATCATTTGTTCTGTTAGATATAGTAAGGTTACAGATGCAGTTTTTCAGTCTATACTGCAGCCTTGCAGTTTGCTGTAACTCCTTCAGCACCCAGCCGCCTTGGCAAGGAAGTATGGATGTAAACGGACTAAATGGACACCAATCAACCTGGTCCAACATCAATCTTGACATGGCTGTCATCTTATAACATGAGTGTGGTAGTAGAAGCTGTGGTAGTAGGCATCTGCAGGGTATGGGACGAACAACGCATGTTGCCCGTCGTGACGATGCACTGCAGTGGCCACAAAACAATTCCCAGCAGCAACACCATGAGGAATATAAAGACCAGCAAACGCTTCCAGTCCATCATCCGTTCCAGAAGCCCAAGTCGCGGTCGAGTTTGGGAAGAAGATATGCCACTTTGCCCACTGGCACCAATATCGACGCAGATGCAGAACGCTGGCAGGCCTGGCATGTCTATTGGCCGCTGGTAGCACAGCCTCTCCCCGTCCAGCCATACGGGCTCTTCCTGCTGCTGGTGAACAGGTAGGCGACACAGCACCTCCTGGCTGGTGGTCAAAGCTGGAGGCCCCTTTTTGGGGATGGTAGTGGGCTGGCGGCAGAAAGGGCAGGAGATTTTAGAGCTTTGAGGGTCCATGGAGGTAGCCATGATACGGGAAAGGCACTCAAGGCAGAAGGTGTGTGTGCAGTCCAACTGTTTTGGCGTTTTAAAGACATTGTCGTAGGTGTTGAAGCAGATGGAGCATTCAGGATGAGAGCTCATCCTCTCCAGGTCAGTTTCCAGGTTGACCCCATGTGTGTGCCACACCACTGGGTTTGGCTCCATATCAAAGGAGTAT
Organism: Rhodeus uyekii; assembly: GCA_037043235.1. Classification (NCBI taxonomy): domain Eukaryota; kingdom Metazoa; phylum Chordata; class Actinopteri; order Cypriniformes; family Acheilognathidae; genus Rhodeus; species Rhodeus uyekii. The sequence goes on from JAWRVZ010000034.1 coordinate 4,128,950, forward strand.
GGTCTTCCACCTTCTTTCTTGTGCGGATTCACTACAACAAACAAGACAAACATCTAAAAGTCAGGTAGGTTCATTATATGTGCTTGAGAGAAAAAACTAGGGCACAGCTTAAGAAGTAAACATTTAACACCAGGTGATTTATGATGGTTTGTGTATGGGCAACACTGAGAATACATTTGTACGGACATGACTATACAAACAGAAAGGGTACACAAAACAAGAATGAGCCATAAGACTGGTTTAAAGTCAACATCATGCTTTTGTCTGACTCTTTGCCCTTTAACTGAATTAACTGTGACTTGAGTTGGACATCAGTTCTATAAAGTTCTACTCAATAGCTTGTTACTATGCATAAACTGTTACAAATAGTAAAGCTTTGTTTTGCTGCCCACCATTTGCCCATTTGTCCCAACTGCATTACCTTGTTTTAAACCATATATGCTAACAAAAACAGGGTTTTCATTGGTTCCTCCATTTAAATTGGGGTTTTTGAACTGCTATACAATTTTTAGAAGATTACCTGTCCTGATTTTGTTTTGGTTTTTTTATCAGATTGTTATATTGGTTTCTGGTTTGATGTACCAGTACATTGTGTTTTCTAAAGATGTATACAATAGTAAGTCCTCAAAAACATTCTTCAATGGTTATTTGCAGCTCTTTTTTTCTTTTCTTTTTTTTAGCAACGAACCATCTTCTCATTAAGAATCATTTTCACTCATTTATTGAATGATAGCTGCTTTGCTATATAGTTCTTTGGAGGTAAAAACACTCTTAATATTACATTTGATAGATTCTTCAAATCAACATATTCTTTTGTGGCTTCTGAAAAGCAGACAATAACATGTTCAGCAAAGAACCTTATTTTTATCAATAATATTTTGTCCTTATATTAAGTTTTTGGATTTTATTACAAAAGTTCTTGGTTCTCTGAAAAATAAAAAGTTAATAAATATCCATGTTTACAGTGTCGGTAAGACACAGATTGCTTTGTTGACCTTGTTACTACCAACGTCAGCGCCACTGTCCTTCAGAAACCTTTTCAGTACACTAAGGCTCTCTAAAAGTCATCGCTCCACTGGTCCTTGCATTTGGAGACGAGAAGAATGTTATCAACAAGGTGACTCTAAAGCCCACTGCATTGTTTAATCTATCGAAGTATTTCTCAGAGCCCATCCTGAATTAAACAGCATGTGCATCTAATCCAGCCCCCCTTTTAATGGTTTTGTTCCTGCACAGGTTCAGGCAGGGGTTTGGTTGAGAGCAGATGGCCTGTTCACAAGCCCTTGAGGGCAGTCCCGTGCATGTGTGTGTGTCTCTTTCTCCATCCCTGCACTACACAATGCTCCTGTTTGTTCTCCATTATATTGGTCTGGCTTTGGCATTCCTGGAGAACAGGCCGGTGCCCTGGCAGCCAGTCTCTCAGCACTGTGTAAAACCCCCAGGCTCAGAGCCATGGCCTCAAGAGCACCTGCAGTCCTTTCTCTCCATCTTCTTTCACGATCTACACCTCAACACATAACTGTTTGACCGTCATTAGTGCACGAGTTCATCGTTATCCATTAACTCAACCGCCTCTGTTATTCCTCAGGCAAAACACAGCAAGGGTTGACAATGCTCTTGACCTCATTTTCTTTCTTCGCATGATGGTTGAACTTTCACATGACACCTCACATCTACAGACCTTCTGTTTGATAACACAAGCCATTAGGGAAAATAAGGAGGGTTTTGAAATTGTCTCCACTAATTTGATTTTATGTCTAGATTGAAGCCCAAGGGCGAAAAACAGTTAGTTAATGTCGCAAGCTAATGCCTAGATTATGTCCTTTAATCAGGGAAAGGTCATAAACGATTTAATGAGCATAAATGGTGAACCCCTATTGACACCCCTAGATTTTGATCTTCCCAATTTAATTTACATGTAAACGGCTTCATCAGCATTCTGACAGGTTACTGAATTGTCATCATCTTGTATATATAGATGCCATATCAGTTAAAAAAAATTTTTAAATCAATTACTCATGCATATTTACCCTATTTTTCATATATTCATATTTCCCCGAAATTAAAATTCACTTATCTCATTTAATTATAACACATTTTTGTCTGGTTTTATAATTATCAGATTCTTTGTGTATTGTTATGCATGCTGTACACTGTAAAAGTTTTAACAGACCTATATACAGACCGTAACAGTTTGAGTTCTCCATTTTAACTTGCACTTTTATCCTTTTATTTTAACTACCAGCTAATGAACTAGTTTAGCACCCTATATTATTTCCAATCCAACCTCTAAAACGTAATTGCAACCATACTTGATCTGGAGTTTGCATTCAGATATAGCATATCTATATTATTCTCCTGTCATTACTCTACCTATTCTGTGAATCACGCAATAGACAGTTAAAGTTAAAGTCCCTTTATGTATTTAGTTACCCATCCAGTTTTTCTTCAGTTCACTTCCTTTTCCAAACGGCCGCACTCATATATTAACTGAAGTACCGCCACATGTGGCTGACAAACATTGCACATGTTCTTACCTGTTCTGATGGCTTGAGCTCTAGTGTTATCCCTGTTCCACTGATTCTTCTTTTAACTTATCATCATGTCACATCCCTAAGGACACAGATGCATTATCAGCTCTGGAGCTGTCAGCAATCCTCTTGATAATGCAATGTTCTCCTCTTAGGAGTCTGTTAAAAGTGGAACTGAATGCAGGTGGGCTGCCGGTGGCTGCCGCTCTCCTTCTCGGTGTATTGTGTCCACTCTCACCTGCTTCAATTTATCCACTCTCTTTCAGCACTCGCTATGGAAATGACATTGATAGGCAGGAACAATAACACGGCCTTGAGGGAGTGCCAGAGACGGGGAGGAGGAGGGTCGGGAAGAAGGAAGGCATATTCATAGTATAACATTTCCATTTTCTTCATTTGCCTTTTTCTTTCTCTGATTATGAGAATTCCACAATCGTTTTCCATCACGTCACATTATTTCATATATAAGTAGGTTTGTATTATTACTTAGTGTTTGGGGAAATCCCAAATAATTACTTAGCATTGAACATTTCAAGTGGACACTCTTAGATTAGCATTTTAGCTTTTCACATGAGATGCCTTCAGAAAGTTGTCTATGGTAGTCAATAACTTTGACTGTTCACTAGAAAATATAAAAATATAGCTTTTAGGTAATATTACATGTCGGTCCAGTCAATGTGTACACAAGAAAGTGCCAAAGCAAACACTGAAGCCTTAAGAAAGGCTAACACATGAATGGACATCTACTTCTTGCCTTTTTTCTTTCTTTTTGTATGAGGTTTAGTGTCATCATTATTATATGAACTCATTGCTAAGAAAATCCTTCCTAAATGAAGCTCATATGGGCTTTGTTATTTGAGTCGTCTTGTCTTTAAAATTCTCTCTCATTGGTCCTTAACTGGTTTGCATTAGATAAACTTGTGAGTTGCCACTCTAGTTTTAGCTACACTGTTAAAAGGAAGAGATGGAAAATTGATAATGCATCATCAAATGATTTGCTTACATCTGGTTTTATGACATTATAAAGTGTTGGCATTTGTCGAGAATACCTGCACATGCTGACTTTCTGGTTAAAGAGTAGCAGAAGCACAAATATCTGTCTATGGTTACGTTCATGTTTAGTCTGAGATTCCACTTAGAAAAAAAATCCAATATATCCAGGCAGTTAATGTGAGATGGCAGTGATAAAAACAATCAAAATCACAAATATCTCTAAAAGAATAATCAATACAGTCATGTGTATCTTTATTTATTCTATAATACGATTCAACCTTTACATGTAAACAGACAATGACAACAAAGTACCTATGTGAGCCAAACTGATGGTAATCTGTTCATCTAATATAACCTAATCCCCAATAGTCAATATCAAGTCCTCCACTTTCAGACGCTTGTCATTCCTCTGCATCTCATTCTGCAGGAATTTGGAGAATGCATGGCCAATACTTCTCTGAAGGTCTCACTTGATCACATAACAATGCTTAACCAATTACCTGTGAAACACTGATGGGGCTAAATAACGGTGGTTCTGATTCTATAACTGACTTTAAAGCATTACTAAATCCTTATGAGGCAAAGCAAATCAAACAATTATATTCTCAATGTTCATTCAACAGAAACCATCAATGTTCTCTCCACCCCTTTAAGAGTGTTAAAAGTAGAGTAGGCGATTTCTTCCAGAGATATTTTTTATGTTTTTTGTTATGTTATGCAATTACTAAGTTAAGAGGTCTAAATATATATATAGGATTATTAGGAACACCAGACTAATACTGTGTTTGACCACCTTTCGCCTTCAGAACTGTCTTAATTCTATGTGGCATTGATTCAACAAGGTGCTGAAAGCATTCTTTAGAAATGTTGGCCCATATTGATAGGATAGCATCTTGCAGTTGATGGAGATTTGTGGGATGCACATCCAGGGCACGATGCTCCCGTTCCACCACATCCCAAAGATGCTCTATTGGGTTGAGATCTAGTGATTGTGGGGGCCATTTTAGTACAGTGATCTTATTGTCATGTTCAAGAAACCAATTTGAAATGATTTAAGCTTTGTGACATGGTGCGTTATCCTGCTGGAAGTAGCCATCTGAGGGTACATGGTGGTCATAAAAGGATGGACATGGTCAGAAATAATGCTCAGGTAGGCCGTGGCATTTAAACAATGCCCAATTGGCACTAAGGGGCCTAAAGTGTGTCACACCATTACACCACCACCACCAGCAGCCTACACAGTGGTAACAAGATATGAAGGATTCATTTTCTCATTCTGTTTACGCCAAATTCTGACTGTACCATCTGAATGTCTCAACAGAAATCGAGACTCATCAGACCAGACAACATTTTTCCAGTCTTCAACTGTTCAGTTAAAGTTGCTCTTTTATCAGCTTGAATCAGTTGGCCCATTATCCTCTGACCTCTAGCATCAACAAGGTATTTTCGCCCACAGAACTGCCGCATACTGGATGTTTTTCCCTTTTCACACCATTCTTTGTAAACCCTAGAAATGGTTGTGCGTGAAAATCCCAGTAACTGAGCAGATTGTGAAAATCCCATCTGGCACCAACAACCATGCCACACTCAAAATTGCTTAAATCACCTTTCTTTATTTTTTTTTATTAATAATAATATGTTACTTCAATGGCTGTTAACATTTTAGTGGACTAATTCTTTTAGAATGAAAAAATAAAACAGTTTAGGGAAATCTGTAATAATAATTCACTTCACAATTAATCATCAAAATGATTAATGCTTGTTAAATATTTCCCCGAGGTCTAATGTTAAGCTCTTTGTTCTCCAAATGGGTTTCAGTGAACGAGACATGCATGTTTGTTTATTAGCATGTGTCATGACTGATCCACATTATAAAACAAAGTAGGCCGATCTGATAATAGAGAATGTTATATAGACCACAAGTTCACCTGTGTCAACCACCTAAAAGAATAAGAGTACTGTTGGAAAAGGTGGAGGTACTGACTGCTTTGTCATGCATGTGAGAATGAGTCTAACCAGCAAAACGTGGCTCGACAGCTTCAGAGTGGGGTGGGGGTGGTGGTGTTGTATGTGTGTTTGCACAATGTTTACGGAAACACATTCTTACCTGTATCTTTACTGGAACAATATAAAGTACTAACGGCTGTTACCCTACATAATTATGGCCACCAATCAAGATTTCTGTTAAGATTTCCTTGACATCCTGACAGCAGAGGACAAGTACGACTTCTTTTATCAACACCATTAACCAACACAAAGCCTCACTGGGACGTCTGGGACAACATTGTTTAACCAGAACTGTGTGAGGATGAGGACTGCTGTGCCCTTTCCAGGACTAGATTGATTTTAATGATGATTTGGATTAAATTGCTCGATGGAAAAACAAAAATGCACAAACAAAAATAAAATGTTTAATTGGATGCCACTCAAAAAAAATGGTTCAGGGCTGAAGTTATATATTTATGGCATGTTAGATGAAAAATTTAGTCACGTTTTACCATATGCACTTTGGCCAGTGTCTAGTGTGTATCATGGCCAATTAAGCCATAAACTTTTACCTCCAGTTTACTGTTTGAAATTTTTATACTTAAAATTTTTTAAGTTTTATCCACAAAAATCAATGTGCATTAATCTGATTGGTTTATGAACATTGTAAGGTGTGCAATTATTTTCAGGGAAAAGCACGGCTAAAGTAGTTCCAGTCAGGTCTTGAGCACAATACAGTTCCATATCACTTCGCCAAATGGTTTTAACAATCAATGCCTACAAGCATATAAGAAAATAAAAAAATACGGTTGTAAACAATCGCATGAAAACATGGCAACCCCAAGCGCATGTTTTTTTGTTGGGTTTTTTTTTACCACAAAATGTCTCTTTTCCACTCAAATGCACACACATTCAGTATGGACACGCACTTGCACAGAAATGCATTGATTTATAAGTAAAATAAGTTAAAAGTTAAAAGCTGCATGACATTTTTTCACTATTTTCATCTCTAATGTTTACTTCAGACCTGAGAGTTGATTACTGAACTGCAGAGACTTTTTAAGTTAAATCAAGTTCAGATTTGCTTCTGTAATACGAATTTGTAAAAAATTAAAAAAAAATTAAAAAAAAATTTCTGGAATAATCCAGATTTCAGCATTTATACTCACCAGTTCATTGCCATTAAAATAAACCTAGAATAGTGGTCTGAGGTAAAAGGCCCAATTCAAGCAACATCCCGCTCATCCTGCAGCCTGTTTGTTGCTTTCAAAGGATAAAGTTATAGGCTATCCATTTCTGGCACAGATCTAAACAACAAAGAGAGAGTGTTCATTATAAATAAATATTAAAATCCATAATACAGTTCTGCAATGGAACAGTAGCTCTAACTGTAGCAATACTGCTTTTATCCTTATTTGAATTAATAATTATTATCTTTAGCAACCTGAATGTTCAGTAACAAATGAGATCCAGTATCACCAGTTACAGTTTTGACAGTTTTTGAGAACTTCCTCGCAGACTGGTTTCGTAGCCTTCACAGGGACAGACACCATGGCCACAGCTATTGCTTTTATAAGGGGTGGTAGAACCTGAAATATCTCTGTTGTGGGTTTCAAACGTGCAGTGGATGCTTCACTTTACTTACTGTAATCACAAGTCTGTTTCTGAGGAAAACTTTAGCGGGCCTTTAAGAGGTGCACGTAAGCAGAATCAGTTGAAGTAAAAAAATTACGTATATACAGTATGTTATTACCTATAAAATCTAATTTAATAGGCTATTAAAAGATGCTATAAGTGCAATAAGATGCTCATGCTAGGTTATATACAGCTCTCTTTATAACCTATACAATTACAGTGTATTTTTGCATTTGAGTTTGACAGTTACACAATTTGAAATAGTCACATAAAATTCCCTTTTTGAGTCATTTTAGCTCATAGCCCTGGTCAATTTCTGACCTTGAGTCATAAAGTCACTTTGTATAAAATATTTTGGTTTTTTACGACTTGTTTCTGAGCATTCACTGAACATTAAAAATTGTTACTATCATGTTTAGAATATTATAACTTTCCTTTAGTTCTTTATTTAGCATTCACATTGATTCACATTGATTGATGAAATTCTCATATGGTTGTTTTTTAAATGTTCAGAGAACGTTCAGAAATAATGTTTTCACAACTTTTCTTTTTTTTAGCTGGAAACTGCTTTCCCATAGAAATATTTTAGGACTATAGAGCTGTAACTGCTGTGTCTGCTGTTTTGTGAACAGTGAGGTCTTCTTTTGGCTCTTTACTGTAGGACAGGAAGGTTTTGATTGCCAGGAAGGATTAAGATTTAGGAAAAGTACTTGAGACCAATGAGTGATTGTTCCTGGATCGAATCAGTTTGGCTCATCGTGGTGCGATGGAAATATTTATTTTTTGGGCAGTGGTTTTTCCACCAGTTTTAGAGCATTTAATTAATTTTTTATATTTAAATATTTTTGTTTTGTTCTTTCATGTTCAGTTTTAACAAGACCCCTGAATGGCTGGTGTAATATTCAAGCTAGTCTCATGAAAACGGGATGAACCGGTTTGAGTGCAGGTGTCGTTCAGCCATATCTGAAAAGTGCTCTGTGAATTACTTTACCATCTATATCTTAAACACTCCAGCTGCCATGTAAATGTTTTATATTTAATCAAATTAGGATGTGACGGAAACATGTGAAGGGTTAACAAAGAGCACAGAAACTCTATGATGTTTATGATCCGCCACACAAGTCAGCAGACAGATGGCTTTCTCAGCTGAACACTCATAGTCAGAGCGCCCTCTGTCAGTTACAGAGTGTTGTTGCAGGACAACTGCAACACAGCACAACACAACATGCCTTTTAAGCGGATTGATACATTTCTTTTGGGTAGCAATCAGGTTATTGTTATAAAGTAATCTACTGGAAAATAATATTTTAGTTTCTACAGAGCCATCCTGAGGTCGCTGGTTCGACTCTGGCTTGAAGGATGATGTTAGGCTTTCCTGTAGCTCAAACAGTAGAGGTCATGCGGTTTGATTCCCAGGGAAAGCAAGAACTGAAAAGAGTGTCAATGTGTGTCTTGAATGCAATGTAAGTCGCTTTGGATAAAAGTGTCTGCCAAATGCATAAATGTAAGTATAACCAGTGGTGATCATGAGGATTTATACTTTTATGGTGGGAATATTAGGTGGACTGGGACACATTCTTTTCAGGATTGATTGCCTTTAAGTATCAGAAGATCAAATATATCAAATGTAAAGTAAGCCATTTCTAAGAAATGCTGTTGATATTTGAAATCACACAAATAAACACTCACACCCCTATCTTGATAGCCCCAGTCCTTAAATTTACACACTCTATGCAACATAGGCACCTCCCCACTAATGAGTGTACACGTCCCTTACTTCTGATTGGCTACAAGTGTGTTTTAGTGCTCGGTCAGATCCACTTTCAATAGCGTTTCTCAGAAATTGCTTACTGCACCTAAAATAAGAGTAGGCCTATATATCTTTCAAATGTTTTCAAACTATTTTTTTTTTACTACAAGTGAAAGTAAGTTCTAAATATACACTCGCGAACAGAAGTTGGCCTCACGTTAGCTTTTTGTTTGAGCGGTAACCAAAATATGTAACATTTCAGAACAAACAAACAAACAAACAAACAAAAAACAGCTTGACTGCAACTGTCTTATTTATTTATTTATGCTTATTGTTAATACATTTTCCCAAGGAGACTTTATATACAAGTAGGCCTACACCATGAGCAAAAACAAAAGGTATTTCAACTGCAGCACACAAAAAAAGGAAAACATTTTTATTTTATTTTGGATTAAAACCATTAGATCCTTTTCTCCTGGAAACACGTCAAGTGTGTACCTAAGTGTGTTTAAATGTCTATAATTATCATGTTGACTGTATTTTTGTTGACTTTATATATTGTTTTGATATATTAACATTTACAACGGTTGAAACATCACAAAAACTTTTAAATCAAAGATTTACCAAAGATGCTTTTCAATATTTTACCCTAATGGACCCTGCTAATATTTTACCCTAATGGTTATGCTTTATTTATTTTTTTATATAAAATTAATTCTTATGTACATTCTTAGCCTAAATATAATTACAAACACAAAATGCTTTAATTCAAGATTGTCTTTAAATCTCAACGTCTATTAATAACAAAGCGGTCAAAACATTGGGTGTATTTCTTAATGTTTTCATCATCGTTTGAGTAAACTATCCTTTTTTTCTTCTATTAGGTTAATTCCTGTCTTCTTTTTACTCTTACCTCTCTTATCTCTTATTAGTTACTAATATAATAGTTTCCCAGTGTACTTTGGCTTGATAGTTGAACAGGAATGTGTTTATGTTGTTATGTTGAATTTGCATTAATAAAAAAAATATTTTTCAACCTTATGTAGAATGATACATTTTAATACTAACATATTTATTTATTTTAAAAGGATTTTATGTACATTGGCTCATGCAGCTGTTATCAATCAACTTAACTTTTCAGTTGGCTGTTATGTCAACAGTATCCGGAAGGAGGCGCTGTTGTTGAGTAATGACACTGGCACTTTGAGCTCGAAGACACTTGCGGCGTTGTCATGTCGTCCTCGCCGATTCACCTCCTTCTGACAAAGCCATCCTGGTACAATAAACCAAGTTGTCATCTGTTCCCTTTACCAGCACTCATTAAATGTAAGTCACAGCATTCAAAGTGTTGATATGCATACACAAATTTTCTTTAGTATTAGAGTAAAATAAACAAACAAATGCTAGCCTTTCAGCAGAACACAATGAATGAGACCAGAGATAAATGTCACTCAAGTAACTCGACTTTTCAAATTGTTTATTTGTTAAAATACTCTTTTGTGACATACTATAAACGTTTATATAATCTAGTTTGTCATTCACATTGTTTTGATCGAAGCAGAGGGATAGTTCACCCAAAAATGAACATTCTATCATAATTTACAAACCTATATGCATTTCTTTCTTCTGCTGAGCACAAAAGAAGATATTTTGAAGATTATCGGTTGCCACTGGGTTTATGGGCCCCATTGACTTCCATAGTAGGCCTATTTTTCCTGTTTGATGAATCATAACAAAAATGTTGGTTGAACTATCCCTTTAATATAATTCAGCAGTACTTTTATTATATAAGATGCTTGCCATTTAAAATTAAGATAAAAAAGTAATTAATGTAGTTTCTCAATATGAAAAAAACTGCATGCAAGAAGAATGAGAAAAATGTTTAAAGTAGTTTTAAAGCTTAACATCTCACACTGCTGCTTAATGTCAGCTACCTTCTTATAATTCCAGCATAACATGGTTTAATGGTGTTGTATAGGAGTCTGAGGTTCCGTGCGAACACTTGTGTTTGTGTGTGTACATTGCTCAATGGAGCGAGCCAGAGAGGCCTGGTTTCCATAGCGCAGAAACACTGATGCAATGACTCTCACTGTCTGAAAGCCCATATGGGATTGACTCCTAGGACAGGTACTAATTTTATCTTCTACTGGTCTCCTCTGATATGTCACTCTATTGTTTCCACAGACTGTGCTGAGTTCCAGTTATGTCTTGATGTTGAATGTAAAAAATCTGAATTTGCAGGGGATGTATTTTATCCCTGAAGTAACGTGGGAGTGAAGCTTAATACCGTTCACATAAGGCAGAAAGTTCCCTTGACTGCACAAACACCTGTTTAACAGTACATGGAATTTGTGGTAAATCTGGGGTAGGTGTATTCTTTACCTTTGTGTGCACTATAATTGAGATATCCACCTATGGGCCATCTGTCCTGTTGTACTGATGCAGATGGGCCTTGTTAACTCGGCCCGCTAATAATCATGTTCTAAATGAGTCTGTAGATTAGGAGCCATTCGGGGAATCAAGCAGAAGCTCAGAGCAATCTGTGCTTGGCTTTGCTTTTAATTTCTATTGTTGTCTGCTTCACAGACCTTGTACAGTGTCAGTAGATAGAGCGTACCATATTTGTTTGAAGTTTTAGTACCAGTGGTTCTCAACTGGGTCGTAGGTCTTTTTTTTAAGAGAAAAAAAAATTATTTGACAAGATGTGATGCTGTTTTTTTGTCCTATATATTAATTTATTCCAAAAATACATTGTTAATTGCAGTGTCTTGAAAACACCTCTTCTGTGATGAGCACGTTTTTAATTTCTGAATGAAAACCGTAATATTGTGAAATATTATTGCCATTTAAAATTTCCTTTCAGGATTCTTAGATTAATAGAAAGTTAAAAAGAACACGATTTATATATAAAAATTGTTGTTAGTGTGTTTTTGTGTATGTATTACCAAGTAATACCTTGGTTTACGAGTTTAACTCATTTCAAGAGCAAGCTCGTAACTCAAAATTCTCGTACACCAAAACTATTTTCCCCATAAGAATGTAATAAAAATTACTTGATTCGACCATAAATGCCCATTTGAAATATTTTTTTGGTTTTACCCTATTAATTACAGTTAAAATTATAACTATTAAGATCTCATATAAATACTAATTAATAATTGACAATTAAACTCTAAAAATACTTGACAATTTACGGTAACACACTTTAGCTTTGAGTAGTGTCACTGCTGGCGTGATGGAGACGAGAGGAGGGTTTTACTGCTCAGAGCGAGAATTTCGTACCCTTCTTACTCGTCTTGGGGGGCCAATGTCTATATGCTGTACTGTTCGTATATATATTTCACTATGTGAACAATAGCGATCACAATGTTAACAACATGAAGTAAAACCGCTGTAAATCACTTATAAAAGTATCACTGTGGTGAATGATGCAACCAAACCGAGCGACGCTGAGAGAATGAACGAGGTAAAGGGTGATAGGCTTTGTGAGAGGCTGTCGCTAGGATATTTCCAGTAAAAATGCATGCGAAGATGCTGAGCGTTAGGACTTTTCCGCAAAAAAATGCTCTACGATACCGATTTGATTTTCCATGCTCGTACACCGATTTGCTCGCTTACTGTGTTTATTATAAATAAATATTTCTGTTCTTTGCCATGGACAGGCTAAATTTTTAACATTTTGTTAATTTAAAATGAACACTTTTATTTCATTTTTAACTTTCATTTTCTCTTGGATATTTTCTCTCTCTCATTATGTTGTGTGTTTGTAGCCACTACTCTATACCATCTTACTATCAGGGTTGTATTAGTGGCTGGGAAGCCAAACGGTCATGGGCAGGTGGTACATATATATGACCAGGGTTATCATTGCAAGCGTTCTCCTTTACACGGAGCTAGCGTTCTGTTCTGTTGGAGCAAGCTTTGCATGTTGGTTTGGTTACACACAGGGAGTCAGAAAAGCAGGGCCAGGCACAGAGCACTTAGACCAACATCATGCTCTCAGACACCCCATGCAAATGTTTTTGAATAGGAAAATAAAAGTGCAAGTTCATTGCAAGCTCTACTAATACTCTACTCATGGGTTTGAGCCCAGGGAAAGCAAGAACTGAATACAATGTCAGTGTGTTTCTAGAATGCAATGTAAATCGCTTTGGATAAAAGCGTCTGCCAAATGCATAAATGTAAATATAAGTGTGCATAAACCTTTCACTTTCTGACCTCATTTCCTGTTTAACCTTGTGTATGGTGCAGTTTTTAGAAGTATTAAAATTTAGACACCTGTTTAGGATTTATCTAGTCTGATGATTAAGTATGAAAAAATATTAACTTGTCATTTAATTTAATTGACCATCATTTATTCCACTTTATTAGCCAATACTTTGACTAAACTAATGGCTTTTTGCAGGAATTTTTCAGTGAAATAAGGACCGCCATTTCTCTTTATGCTAAATTGTCACACAATAGTGATTTGCTTGAGATGCAAATGTAAACTGAAGCTTCGTAGAGGAAGACATACACACACACATCTGAGGGCGTATTTGAATTTTAACAAGCGACAGGGAAAATGCACCTGATTTACGTGCCGTTGGAGGATGGGTGGCCGCCTTTGGGCGTGAGTCCTGGATGTCACCTGTTGACATATGACCCCAACATATTTTTATTAATAGATTGGGATCGATTACTGTTGCCACAAATGGAAATGTATTGATTTATTATAAGTCAAAATATGTTTTTTCTCAGACTCGTAAGGATACTGGGACTGATAAATGTTGATTTGATACAGACTTTGGGTGAGTTCAGGGCTTCTCTGAGCCCTGTGTGTGAAGCTAATGACAGAGTTATGAAGCAGAGACTACCACACCGCAGCAGTCTGTGTCTCTATAGACTTTGAAGTGTGTATTTGTGTGTGTGTTTTTGTGCCTCAGGATACTGCGTCTGTCTCGCCCTACAGATGAATAGGACCTAAGCCCTGTACAGTCAGCAGCTGCTTCCTTTGAACACACGGAAACAAAAAGGCTCTAAATCTGCTCTGCCTCTTTCATCTGAGCATTTGATACCCATCTTCCTCACCTTACCACCATTGAGTGTAAACCCTGCTTCCCCCCTACCCCCCACCCCCCAACACGGAGGTGTTCAGAGTTGCTGCGTGTATTATAATCTATACTTCTGATTTATATTACTGTTTTCTTGTGTCTAAATGTCAAGATTCTGCCAAAAGTTTCATTTAAGGTTTATTTTAAATATTTCTCATATTTTACATAGGAAAGAAAATTATTATTTAGAAATGCCTTACATACTTGTCTCTAAAACTAATATGATGCCTTTTTTAGGACTCTTGTAATATCTCCTCTTTTGCAGCCGACTCAGACTCAGGGAGGGAATACGTTGAAAACTAAAAATAGTAAGTTAAAAAGGAGCTTGTGTGATAACCTAAGTGTTATATCTTGGGTGAGCTTGGCAGATTCCTGCTCAGCAAGGGCAATTAGGAATTTTTAGGGCAGGATTCCTTGGCTGTGTGAAGCAGGGGCCCAGCACTGTACCAGGCAAAGGTTTCCACCAAACTATTCTTGCATAACCTCCGTTGATAACACTAGTGCATTCTTCAAACCAACCATCCTAGACGCCCAACATCATTTCCTCACGCTGAGTCCGCACACATGCAGTACACAGTCTCGTACATATTTGGGAAACGGTTGTAAAAAGGTTCAGGAAGTTAAGAGCCGTCACTATATTGCTTTCGGGATTTTATGTATGTATTTTTACAGTGAGATTTGATCCGGCTAATGATCTGGTCTTGATAGGCCTTGTTTTGGAGGGCTGCTCTTGAGGTAGGTCACCTGGGGTTAAGATTGAGGAAGTTCTCAAAGTGCTTAATTTTTGAATCTTGCTACCAGTACTACTGTCCATGGTCATCTTTCTTATTATGCTGCTTTGTGTTTTGAATTGGTTTAACCGGGACTATAAACCTGTACAATAAGCAACTATATGCAAGTGTGGATCTTATAAATTAGTATCCATCTGCTAAGTATTAAATGGCACACTTATTTTTATGTTTGAAAAGTCTAAAAAAAATGATGTATCTAATATGACGGACAATGGAATGGGAAAACATTTTAATGTAATTTTAAAGGTTTTAGCTTGTAGCTTTTATTAGTTTGAATGAAATAGAATTAATTTATTCTACTGCTTATATCTTATATTCATGAATTTGTTTGATACAGTTATGATACACTTATTTGTTGAGAACTCACACCAGCTTGTGCTTATGTTGTTCGCCTTTCAGTCTTCTCTACATCGTATCTCTGCATTTAAGATGCTCTCCCTTATTGTTTGTGGGGTTTTTTCTCTCTATCTTTATTTGTTGATGCCATTGTATTATTCTTTTTTTTAAACGACACAGTCTACGTAATCCCAACATACAAGAGCCATGCCATCACTGTTTTATTCAGCAAATGAAACTTGATAAAATGTGATAGCAGCACATCTTTGATTTGAAGGTTGTCCTGATGATATTATTGGGGGAAGCTATGAGATCTGCGATGTCATGAGCGCTTGGGTTTGCCTCTTGCATTTTCTGTATACTTTTTGGCACATGGTAGTATAAATGCTTAAAAAATGAAGGAAACACTTAATCATCATAATATAACACCAAGTCAGTTAAACTTCAGGCATATCAATCTGTACAATTAAGTAGCGTCAACAGCAATACAATCACCTAAAGGGAATGATTTTTCCGATTTTGGGCATAGACAATTGTTCTCTCCTTATTCTTATTATATTGATTTGTCTTTAGTTTTGTTAGGGTCCTTGTCACTGTTTGTAGCATGGGTTAGTCCTGCTCCTAGAGGATGACACATCCATACGGGCCATTGCTAGAAGGTTTGCTGTGTTTCCCAGCACAGTGAGCATGTGCTTGGAGCATGGAGTTGATATTGTGATACAGGTTGTTACACGAGGAGAACTGGACAGGGAAGTAGAAAGAAACAATCCAGCAGGAGGACCAATATTTGCTAATTTCTCCAAGGAGAAACAGGAGAATTAATGCCAGAGCCCTACAAACCTACAGTGTCAGTGACTTCTGGTGTGCATGTTTCTGACCAAACTGTCAGAAACAGACTTCATGAGGATGACAGAGAACAGCATAATTGGCAAGTCTGCCATTGATGCCCAGTGCCCTTCACAGACGAGAGCAGGTTTAGACTGAGCATATGACAGATGTGAAAGAGTTTGGAGATGCCATGGGGAATGTTATGCTGTGTCCAGTTTGCAGGGGGTCAGAAATGGTTTGGGGACGAATTTCCTTGGAGGGTTGCACAGACTTCCATGAGCTTGCCAATGGTTTCCTTACTGTACTACTGAGTTGCTGTGATGAACTCTGAGTTGCTGTGATGAACTCATGATATTTGGATCAGCATGTAACTTGTTTTTTTTTTCCTTTTTTAATTTTTTTTAAATTTTGAATCCAGTCCTCAATTATTTGATGATTTTGTTCTCCATTGACTCCTCTTAACAAATTATTGAATGTATATAAAGATTTTCAAATTTAATATTTAATTCGTCCAATGTGCTATTTAAGTGTTTCCTTTTTTGGAGCTGTGTGCTATCTGTCCCTCTATCTGTCTTTTCTCATTAGTACATGCTGTACTATTTCACCTATGAACAGTGCAATGCCCATATCTGCATACAGCTTCTTGTTCATATGGAGGTCTTAACAGCTAAAAGCTATGTCAACAGCATTAGCCACACCTTGAAGAGTTGTCATTGCAGGGTTGTTCAACAGGAACCTGTTAGTGAAGATTACACATGATGGCGTACCAGCTCTATATTGCATGTCGCTAATAACAGTTTCAATCCTTGTGGTTTAATTCCATAACATTCAGCTTCATGGCAGCCATAAAACTGTACACAGAAACAGATGAAACCTTAATTAACCATTAACTGTATTGTGGCTTGTTGGGATAATACTGCATGACTTGGGGATTGAATTGTTGTTGTTATTTTCCTTGCCAAAAAAAAAAATATCGAATATTTATAATTTAACCGTTTTCTTTTTCTAAACTGTCTAAGCTATTAAGGTTTACAATTTCTCTCTGTAGCAGAAATTAGACTCGTAATTCACAGACTGGCCTGCTGCGCTGTATTTGTGCAGCAATAAAACCCAGCCCCTCTGATAGTGCTGTGTTATTAACATCAGCAAATGTGCTGTAGTGTAGCTCTCCCGTAGAGACTGTATTTGGAGAATGTTGTCAAATGATGCTTAGATCATTGGACTTTGATTCCTCGAGATTCACATAAAAAATTATTTGTATGATGTGAAATAGGCTATGGTTATAGCATTTTGGTGTGAAAATGAGTTTTCCCCCTTCCTGATTTCTTATGTTTTTGCAAGTTTGTCACACTTATGTGTTTCAGATCATCAGACAAATTTAAATATTGATCAAAGATAACACAAGCAAACACAAAATGCAGTTATGAAATGAAGGTTATTATAATTATTAAGGTAAAACAAAATCCAAACCTACATCCCCCTCTGTGAAAAAGTGTTTGCCCTCTAAACCTAATAACTGGTTGTGCCACTCTTAGGAGCAACAACTGTAGTGTAATTGTTTGCGAAAACTTGCAATAAGTCTTTTACAGCACTGTGGAGCAATTTTGGCCCACTCATCTTTGCTTAATTGTAATTGTAATTCAGCCTTGTTGGAGGGTTTACGAGCTTGAACTACATTTTTAAGGTCATGCCATGGCATCTCAACAAAATTCAGGTCAGGACTTTGACTAGTCCACTGCAAAGTCTTAATTTTGTTTTTTGTTCAGCCAGTGTTGATCTAGTGTTTTGGATCATTGTCCTGCTGCAGAACCCAAGTTCGCTTCAGCTTGAGGTCATAAACAGATGGCCGGATATTCTCCATCAGGATTTTTTGGTAGACAGCAGAATTCACAATTCCATTTACCACAGCAAGTTTTCCAGGTCATGAAGCAGTAAAACAGATCCAGACAATCACACTACCACCACCATATTTTACTGTTTATATTATATATATATATATATATATATATATATATATATATATATATATATAAAAATTCTGAAATGAGTTGTTACTTTTACGCCAGATGTAATGGCACATACACCTTCTTAAAAGTTCAACTTTTGTCTCAATTAGTCCACAGAGTATTTTCCCAGAAGTCTTAGGGATCATGATGTTTTCTGGCAAAAATTCTATGAGCCTTAATGTTCTTTTTGCTCAGTAGTGGTTTTTGTCTTGGAGCTCTGCCATGCATGCCATTTTTGCCCAGTCTCTTTATTATGGTGGAGTCATGAACACTTACCTTAACTGAGGCAAGAGAGGCTTGCAGGTCTTTGGATGATTTTTTCGGAGTCTTTTGTGACCTCTTGGATGAGAAATTGATAATGAACACTTTTTCACACTGGGCCATGTAAGTTTAGATTTAGTTTTTCCTTAACAACCTTCATTTAAAAACTGCGTTTTGTGTTTACTTGTGTTATTTTGACTAATATTTAAATTAGTTTGATCTTTTTAAGTGTGACAAACATGCAAAAAAAAAAAAAAAAAAAATTCAGGCAGCTGGCAAACTCTTTATATACATACAGTAATACCTTGAGATACAAGCGTCCCAGCATACTAGTATTCCAAGATACGAGCAAGCCGGCAAGAAAATTTTTGCTTTGAGATACGAGTAAATATTTGAGATACGAGTAAATATTTGAGATACGAGCAGCTTACAGACGGCGACGCTGGGTAGTCGAGCACGCGGAGCAGCTCAAACCGCCTCATTTATGGGGTAATTGCATATGGATTCCACTAGAGGGCCACCTTGGTTTTACAGCAGGAGGTTACCGGGGGCGACAGAAACAGATTCACCAGTATTATGATCAGAGCATGAGTTATGTGTTCAATAATAATAAATATGAGGTTCTGAGGCTATCCAATACACTACACGCCAAGAAACACTACACTTCCGTATTGTGTTTGCATTATCTACATTATCTACCCTCCTCCGCACATGTCGCCATTAGCTGCTACTAAAGCAGACTAAAGACTATAGTCTGTCTCGAAGGTAAGAACTCATAATTAAAACCACATTTCATTTTATATCACAGGAATCCTTATATACTATAATTTTTTTTGTGTAGCTATGTCTCTATAGCAATTAAAAACATGTTTTTCCATTGTTATTAGCACTAATAAGGGAGTTTTTTTTTTTTTTTTTTTAAAGATAAAAGATAAATCAGATTAAAAAAATCTGTTATTTCTTAAGGGGAAAAAATTATTTGAGTTACGAGCTCAGTCCTGTAACGGATTATGCTCGTATGTATGTATGTATGTGAAAACTGGTCATGAGGTAGAATTAGTTGATGAGTTATGCATTATTTTTGCAGAATGCTACAAACACACATACATACATATATGTGTGTTTGTAGCATTTATCCCAAATAACGCATAACGCATCACACTAATTCTACAGTTAATTAGTAAAACATTCACTGCACTGATGCCGATCTTTCATTTGATAATTCTATTTCTGTGTGGACTGCTCAAAATTTCAGAGATATTCAAACTAATTGGTTGCTCAACCATTTCCTCTGTTGTCAAAATTTCTTTCTTAGATCACATCTGTAAATCACTTTTAATTGGCCCCGTTGGTTCCCTGCTCTTTTGAACTCTCTTAATCAGACGATATCACAGTGCTGGTTGAGTTGTATGTATTTCCTACTTATGAAAATGACTCATTATCCAGTATTCTTTTTAAGAACCTGAGGCCTTGCTTTAGCAGTGCAGTTTTGTTTAATCCATATGTAAATCTAGTTTCCCTTGGAGTAATTTTGTACGTTTCATCATCACACATATATATATATATATATATATATATATATATATATATATATATATATATATATATATATATATATATATATATATAAGAGTAATACAGAGACATTCCCCGGTGATGTTGGTTTATTTGAATCATCAATGATTAATTGATGGATTGATGCTGAGATTCATAAAACAGATTTGACAACTGATCTAAATGACATCAGAAATTGTGGGAAATTTTGATTCACCATCTGTTTGTAATGAGAAGCCATGTGTTTCTCACTGCGGTGAATATTGATGTCACCCATAGGAAAGCAGCATCATCTCTTGGGATTTGAGAGCTGACTCTGATTAAAGAGATTAATTCTGTTCAAAAAGTGTCAGTCATGAAAATGATAAAGGCATTTTGCATACACCTGTAGAATCATTCTTTTCAAGAACAGATACGCGTTGAATATATTAATTTCTTTCATTTGGAAATTGTTTCCGACACATTACTTATAGATTAATAAAGTTCTCTCACGTTTCCAATTAATTTCTTGTACTTATATCCTCCTGTCATAGCTTCATTGGAATTGCCACCGTATTCAGCAACTTTCATATCTCTGTGAGCCTCTTTTGATCTTGCTAGGATTGATAACACACAACCGTGCCTTGTACATCCAGCATCCTCCATGGTAACAAGTCCAGAGGGGCCTGTGGATGAGTCTGTCTCTTCATGATCAGAGCTCCCTGTGGGCAGACAGTCTCACAAACAGATCTTGCATCATTATCAGCCCTTCTGGTGCTCTTCCATCTGTGCCCACACATATTTCACAAGCTCTTTTCAAACTGAAGCACAAAGGAACATGGACATTTCTGACATTGACATTAAGTTTAGAATGAAAGTTCAATGATCCCTCGTCATTATAAACCGAGCCATGCATGCAGGATCATAGAGCAAAATGGGCTCTGATGTTTTCCGCAAAGTTCTCCATAATGTAATAAGCAAACACTCTCTTAAAATGATTGTGCCGGCAGGTGTGTAATAGTAGTAGATGTTGTAATGAATGCTCATAGCATCGTCTCCTGAAAAGCATACATAGAATGACAATTGAGTGAGTTCCTAAAAGCTGAGCGAGCAGACGAGGCTTTTAGCCGAAACAATAGAAGAAGAGACCAGTGGGACAACAGCCAGCCTCGTTTTCCAAACAAACTCCTTTGCTCTTGTTTTTCCCTCATTATGTTAGTTGACATAAAACAGGCCAGCACAGGTGTGTTTGATGGTCTGTTGAGGGTCATATTGGGAAAGAGAGGCTTTTTGTTGGCTGTGTGCACAGTCAATATAATATGTAATAGGGTTGCTTTGAATCTAAATAGAATTGTTTTTATCAGGTCACATCAGCTGAAATCTAATAGTACATATTATATTAAAGCACGTATGATGTTTGCTTTTTATTGCCATTCACTGGAAGATAAATCAACTATTGAGATAGATCTTGTTATAATCCAAACTGTGCGATTTGTCTTTTATGTTTGAATCCAAAGACAATTTTATTTAAATACACTTCCATTTGAAAATTGGGGTTGGTAAGATATCTTTAATGCTTTTAAAATAAGTCTCTTATGCTCAAAAATACAACAAAAGCAGCAATATTGTGAAATACAGTTACAATATAAAATAAGTCTTTTCTATTTTTAAAATGTGATTGCAGAGCCCAATTTTCTACATCATTGCTCCAGTCTTCAGTGTCACATGATCCTTCAGACATCCTTCAGAACAGCATCTATTTGAAACGGAATATAAATAGATTTTATTAAATCTGTGGTTTTCTGCAAATTGCATTGCACAGAAAGTCTTGAAAGAGACTGACTGACTCCTCCAGCAATCTGTCCACTTAAACTTGTAGACATATTTTGACAGCCATTCATTTGGATGGACTGAAGCACTTCCGTTTCAGCATCTGTCCAACTTGACAACATTTCTTTCCTAATGTCGATCACCGACGTCGATCACACACTTCCACCAAAGTGGTGCGGAATAATTGCATCAGCTCCTTCAGAACTTTATGCTTGGCTCAGACTCTTTGACAGTAGAGTTTGAGTATCAGAGCATCGTAACCCATACATGCTCAAACTAAACTTATAAAAAGGCTGTATATGTGTGATGATAGTTGGTCAAGCACTGGTTAGTTTGATGTGTTGTGGGGGAAAGGTGGATCATTAATTGTAGGTCTGATTCTTTTTCCCTTCACCTATGGCAACTTCTCCTTGGGGACACACATACAAACTCAGTGACACACATGCACTACACCCACGATCCCTTGAGGCCAATTACCCAATGAATGTAATGCGTGGCAAGTCAGAGCAAGGCTGTGGTTGTGTATTCGTTTATGTCTCACCCTCAAACCTCCATCCCCTGGTGAATTTCCACAGGTAAAGCTTTTCAAGATGCTGAAAGGAAAGTTTGCTCTCAAATTGTAGATATCTGACAATGCTTGCTGCTTGAGACTAAAAACATAAGGTTGTTTTGAGACGGTATGATGTGTTGTCGTAGCAGGTTTACATTAAGTACAGTGTATCAAATGCGAGGAAATATAGATTAAGTGAAAAAGAGCCTTTGCATTGACCCATCTGGAGTAAGCTTTCCTGCTAAAACAACACACAACTCTGTAATTACACAGGAGTCAGGCTGACCAAAATACAAAAGCAAAGCAAATAGAGCGAGAGAACCCGAGAGATAAAAACATACAACAGGTGTTGATGGACACGGACACCGGTAAAGAACACAATCATGGTACTGCACTGTGATTTTATTATTTTTTTATTTATTTCAGTATTATCATGCCTAACATTGTTTTGTTTTTACCTTTATTGCTAATAAAGAGGGGACAGGAAGTGAAATGAGGAGGATAATCAGCATAGACTCAAACATTCACAGCATGATGTGTGTCGGCTTAATGTATCCGAACCTCTGGTTACTTTGCACAAAGGAATTTATATTTTTATGCAGAAAATTCTAAAGATCATGTAAAGACGTATATTTTGCTGATCATTTTTTAATCTTTCAAAAATCTTCGAAAGTATAATCACAAGACATTAACATTATGCATTTAAAATGATTTGTGTGAAACTGTTATATTGTATCTTACAACTTGCCATCACATTAATCCCCCAAAAATGGCGAAACAACTTCACAGCTCAAATTAATATTTTTTGAAATTATTTTATTATTAGTAACTTTTGGCTATAGTTAAAAAAAAATACCATAGCAAAAACAACCAGCCTGACTAATATATGTTTCAAGCATTATTATTATTATTATTATTAAGACAACACTAAATAAAAAAAATAGCAATCACACAAATACAGCTGGGCAAAGATGTAATTTGACATAAAGTGTTTTAAGATTTTTAATTACAGAAACCGTAATCAGATGTAAAATAACACTGCACTTTATGAATAAAATATTCATTACAAATAGTAAAAATAAAATAAAAAAAGGCTATTGCACAAATACAGCTGAACAAAGATATGTTTTAAATAGTGTTTTAAGATCTTCAGGTTTTCAGTTACAGGATCTGTAATCAAATGTGAAATAACTGCATGAATAAAATATATTTATATTTTATATAATATAAATATGCTTCTATAATGTAAACATTATATGTTTATTCCGAATGTTATTCACTCAAGAACAGCTTGTTCTTTTGTTGTATGATCAACATTAAAGACACAGCAGCAGGAATTTCAGGCTGCTGTCACTTTAAAAGCTGCACAGACCCAATATACTGTTACACATGCGTTTTCTTTGTCAACTGTTACGTTCACTTAAGTCTTAAGAACGTTAAGATTCTTTGTGTATTTTGCTGTTCAAGTTCCAAAACTCAAAATTCAGTATCGCACACTATTCAAAACAATGTGTGCACAAAAATCGCATCACATTAAATCACATTAAATATAATCACATTAAATCACTTTTTCTGTGAGCGTGCTTTTGATGTGCATGCAGGAAAAAAGAAATGTACAGATCTTGAGCTTGAATGGCTTAAAGTCAAATGCACACAAAGGAATCAATAAGAGGAAACAAGTATCCGATTCTTGACCTTAAGCATTTGATTCGATTTTCGATTGCCAACCTACTTGCACTGAACCTGGAATGTTCTTGAGAAATAGATTAGGCTTTTTGTAGAAGTCATGAAGTTTTGTGTTGTTAGTGTACCCTACCATTAGTGTGACAGAAAAATATAGATTGACATCTAGACCGAAGAATGCTGCCCCATAAATGTGTTCTGGCACTGCTATACTTTCTATACTTATTGTTGTGAAACCTTCAAGTTATATAAAGAGAAAAAGAGAAACTAGACCAAGTACATGGGCTTTGTTAAGTCATTTGTTTGTCTCCAGCCAGGAGTGACTCATCCCTAGTGTTCGTTCAGGGTCCTAAATGCAAACCAGTATGAAAAACAGGATGTCACTATACATTTACATTGCCTATGTTCATTTGCAGTCTGTTCGGCACAGAACATGTGTAAGTAAATAAGTGCGTGCATTTCTGCCAATATATACATTTTGCTATTTGTCATTGCCGTGTCTAAGGAAAAGATTGATGTGCGGTAGAAGACCAATAGAAATGAACACAGATGATCTTTTTGCTGTGATTGCGCTCTTCTTGTCGAATGGCCGTGCCTGTAGTCTATGGCGTGGATCTTTTGGAAAGAGAGCTGATGTCTGTCCCCTCCACTAGCCTTGCGTGACAGCCATGGCTGATATCTATCTACCCAAATGAGTTTTGGTTGTGCCTGGCCGGTTCATTCTCAAAGCTCATTTGGAATGCAAATGAAAGAATGCTAAACAAAGCAAACCTTTTAGACAAGCCAATTTCCTTCCAGTCAAACCAGGGGGCCTCTGTCGCTGGACAGCCAGGGGAGAGAAGCATGAAGCAGTTTGCCACTTAATGGATATGGCCCTTTGTCCCCATTTACCTTATTGCAGCACTTCTCTGCTCTGCTGATCAAGAAATACTGTATCAGAGGGAACATCAGAGTCAATGACTAACTAGAAAGTTACATTTATGCTTTTTTCTTTTTCTCTTTGAAATGAATTATAGGTAACAGTATCTTGCGTTTGTAGTTATCTCAAGATATGTAATCAAATAAATATATATTTTGCAAATGGTATGTTTAGTATTGTTTATTCTATTTTTAATTTACAGTGAGGTCTAAATGTCTGAGAACACTATTTTATAATGCTTCTGGTTTTCCTTTCTTTTTTTCTAAACAGAGTCTAATAATAAAAAATAAAAAAGTGAGATTTTTGTTTTTTTTATTTCTTAGTAGTTTGCTTTAATAACAGCAGGACTCAAGCTGCATGAATGATCCGTAAAGTCACATTGTGCAGAATCTTAAATATTGTGTTAAAAGTAAAAGTTTTATGTTCTTAGTTCAGGTTGGTCTGAAAAGATTAATGTGCCGTTGAGGTCAAAGGTGAGACAGGTCAACATAGTCCACACCTTGAAGTATCGTGTTATCATGGGGTAAAACCTCAGTCTTTTGTTCTGACATGATTCTGACACCCAATCAGTGATAGCTGAGGAGTCGACTGCCCATTAAAAATCCCTTTAACAACATCATTAAAATTTGTTCTTTTGTTCATCTGACAGTTCTTATGGTGGTAATACTCTCATTATACTTTGATTACCTGAACTAAATATATATTATATTACATTATTAATGTTAAGCGATGCATTGGCTCTTATTCAAGAGAAAAAGCGTTATCACTAAAGGATCATTATTTTTATTTATATATACAGTAATACCTCGGTTTACGAGAATGCAATATAAATCAATCGATTCGTTCCACATGACCATAAATGGGGGGGGGGGGGGTTCCCTATTAATTACAGTTGAAATTATAATCATTAAGATCTCTTATAAATACTAATTAATAACTGACAACTCACTCTAAAAATACTTGACAATTTATTGTAACGCATATTTTACCTTTTAGTAGCGTCGCTGCTTGCGTGAAGTAGACGAGAGGAGGGGAAGGTGTTACTGCTTAGAGGGGCAATTTCGTACCTTCTTTCTTAATCATCTTGAGGGCCGTTGTCTATATGCTGTACTGTACGTATATATTTCACTATGTGAACAATAGCGATCACAATTAATGTTAACAACACGAGGTAAAACCGCTGTAAATCACTTATAAAAGTATGCACTGTGGTGAATGATGCAACCAAACCGAGCGACACTGAGAGAATGAACGAGTTAAGGGGTGATAGGCTTTGTGAGAGGCTGTAGTTAGGATATTTCCAGTAAAAATGTGCGCGAAGATGCCGAGTGTTAGGACTTTTCCACAAAAAAATTGTGGGCATGGGAAAGTTTTTCTCACACTCCAATACAATGCTCGTTTACCGATTTGCTCGTATACATAGTCACTCATAAACCGAGGTATTACTGTGTGTGTGTGTATGTATATGTGTGTATATATATATATATATATATATATATATATATATATATATATATAGAGATGGATAGATAGAGAATATTTCATTTTCCCACCAAAAAAAACTATTTCTCCTGAGAAAATGCTAAATTCTATGAATTCTCACAACAGTAGGGTCAATATTTTCCCATTTTGATCTCTTTTCTTGACTTTAGTTGAAATTTGTCAGACATAGAATTAATATTATGTCAGCACTGTTCAGCCATTAAGAATGCAGCTATTACATTGGACCCACCAGCCTGCAGAAGACAATGATTAGAGCAGATGCCTCAAGGCCTGATGACACACAGTTACAAGCCTGACTTTACCCGTGTCCCATCGGCTCGTAATATCTAACTCCCTGTTAGTCTGTTTTATATGACTGAGGGTACAGTGCAGATGGGTGTGGGAATATGAACAGGGCAAAGGTCAGTTGCTCCTTGGTTTTACCCTCTCTGGTTGTAGAGGCTGTGTCAGAGGATGAGGAAGAAATTAAAAGTCTGTTTTAGAATAAACATGAATGGACTATTTCTGTAGAAATAGGAAAAGAAGGTGCAATCGCGCAAAGAGAGATGACATCATAAACATTCGCAAAGCAGGTTGGGCGGGGGTAGGTGGTTGGAGAGGGCCCTCCAGGGCGGGACTGACCTATCATTGAGTTTGGGACACACCTGCAAGCGCTAGAGGCTAAGGAGATTGGTTGTGGCATGAAAATTACACCTGTGGGGGTGGAGGGGGCCTGTTACATGTAAAGCAAGCTCTTTACAAATTCTGTCTCTCTGCTCAAAGAGGTTAAACAGGTAGCATCACCTCCAGCTCCCGGTAAAGAACGTCTTCGTTGAGACAAAGACTCACCTGTTTTGCTACTCTGTTAGTTTCTACGCCCAGCGCCGTGTTGGGGATCTGGTTTCCCGCCTCAAGATGGTCTCCTTCTTGGCTTTCGGGTTGCAGAAATCTTAAAGGGCGTTGTTCAGGCAAAGAGAGAAGAGAAGGACATGCTTGTGAAGCGGCGTAACTGACGAAGTGAGGTGGCTCTCGTACATCTAGTGGATCATGCCGAGGACGCAACGGGTAACTTTTTTTTAAGAATTGAAATGATTCATATATGTCTTTTTCTATTGCGTGCATTGCTTGAGTTTATGTTTGCGCTCATTATCCCCACCCTTAGTTTTGTTCCTGTTTGCTAACAGACCATGACATGGTAGGCATATAGTAGTATTTACAATTTGTACTGTACAAAGAAAATAACTCGTAAGTGACACAGAACAGGAAGGAGGACATTTTTTTTATTGGTTGGGGCTCTCATAATCTGTATCAAATTCCAATCCATTTAAACAGAAAGAAAAAGGGAACACAATAGACACAAACCGTCATTCCTTGACTGGATAGACCAGTTTGGGCAGGTAGAGGCAAACCGCCAGACTTGTCAAAGGGGATAAAGAGGGGGGTCAGGGGCCCTCTCTACTTTTGCTGAAAATAGAGCTTTAGAAGTACACTCAGTAACATGTAATCACTGACAAAAAGGCCTACAGCAAAGTATTTTTGATAAAGAAAGGGGTCGTATTATTTCTTCTTCGTATTATTAATATTACATTTTTTCTGCTTTTGACTGGAGATAAACTAACAAAAATAGCAGTGTTTAGTTTGCATTTTCCTCTATTTAAATGTGTAAAGATTAATTGTATTTGCTCTTCCAATTGCTTGTAGTAAGGCTTGTCTTTGCATGTCTTTTTGGCATGATTTCAGAGGAAGCGAGACAATGATTGCTGTTTTGTCAGCTTCTAATGCGAAAAGCAAGCAAGTGCCTATATTAGCCGTCGTCTGCTCTCTTATCCTTGTTTTTTGATCGTCACGATCGCTGCTTTAGATTTATAATAAGTCTTGGATTGTCATGACACCATCTTGATATTGTTTCTAAAGGCAGGCTTATGTTGTCCCGTCATTTCGTTTTTGCTGATAAATGCATTTTAAAAGTGCTTGTCTGCGGTGGAAAGAAAATGTCGGCTAGGCAGCACAATGGAAGCACAGTGAGGTGGAGGGTTTTGATTGGTGGGTGGAAGAAAATGAGTCTGTTTCATTCCCTTCATCTGAATGAGTCATTTGTCACAGTTCTATAACCCAGCCAGAGCATTATGAGAGTTAAGCTCTCCCCAGGACAATGTGGAAAGGTAACAGATCTCCATGTTTGGAGGCCGATGGAGCCTTTATCACAGAGCCTTTAGCACTGGAAGTGGGCAGCGGTTCTTGCCGTAGTGTTAGTTCCTCCGTGTGAGGGAAGAAAATGGCGTATTAATTACCGTGCGAGGGTGAGAGGTCACGGAAGTGCGGCACATTGAACTTGTGTACTTAAGAGCAGCAATCTGCCACAGTGCACATTCAGTATTTTCATGGGATGCCATCTATTAGCAAGTGTGCATCTTTTTTCCTTTCTTTTTTTTCTTTTTTGAAGATCTTGGTTGATTTCTTTTTTTAGAAGGTTGTTAAATTGTTAGACGGTAATGTTTAACATAATTATGCTGAAATTTGAAATCTCTGGAAATTCTTGATGACAAGAAAATATTGCCTATACCACATATGCAAATGACGCTCATCCACTCCTATTTGCATTCAAAATGAAGAAGCAAACAATAAAGCAAGAAAACATGCCTCATAAACTAGAAAAAGGAATGTATGCACTAAGTGTTTCTCTTTACACGCACATAGTAGGAAACAACACTTCCATTTAAACCTGATTTGCAATTAGAGTCATCGGACTGAGGCCCGCCTTTAAGTAAGGTTTAGGGTTTCCTCGTCTTTGTTCTTCACAAACTATTGATTAAGGCCAAGCCTAGTTTACCCCTCAGGTTGTCTATTTCAGCATGGAGTCACATTCCAACCAAGAGGGCAGGGTTACCTGATCACACCTCACTCTCAACTCAGAGACCAGTGCAGACAACCAGGAAAAGTTAAAGCTGCACCTGACTGCAGCTGAAATGTGAGGGAAAGATAGAGAAAAACAGAAAAGGGGACTCCTATTCAACCAGAAGGACAGTGACGATAGACGAGAACACTCAAGTATGTGCTTTAAACGTTTTCTGCTTCTGACTTCTTCTCTTTTCCCTCTCTCTCTTCTTTTCTTCCTCTTTCTTTCTTTCTCAGAAGGCCTGCTGCACTGGTTTATAATGCTGATGATTAACCAAATAGAGGCTGCGGTCTGGGAGAGCAGGTCTGCTTGGGCTTTTCATTGCTTGGGTCCTGACTGAGCAAGAGGAAGCTGAAACCTTTTCAGGCACCTGCTGGAAATTTGAGATTTTTCTTTTTGTCTTTCCTTTCCCCCCTTACTTGCTTTTTTTGTTACTTTACCAGGGTCCCTTTCACGACGGTAAGGTTACAGGCACTCTCTCTCACTCTCTCTCTCTCTCTCTCTCTCTCTCTGCCCTTACGTTTGCTTTTTCTCTCTCTTTCTCTCTATCTTTCCCTCCCATTCTCTCTTCTTCTGCTCTCCCTAATGCTCTGCTCTTTTTCTGACAAGATTTACTAATTCAGCTCTGTCACAATTATCTAACAATTATCTTTTTTTGCTTTGTGGAAATTGTTTTGAATAATTAGCATGCTTTTGTGTTTGTTCTTCTCTCTTAATGGTTCGAATTAGGCATTTGAAACGAATTAGCGGTCATAAAAAAGTACTTTTTAGGTCTAGTCTACTTTAATTTTATCGTTAAAAGTAAATCAGTAATTCATCTTGCCACCTCTCTCTAATATTTAGTCGTTATGCTAACATTTGTGACAGTAAACATGTGACTATCAGACAATGGAGTTTCTCACTTTGTGCACTACAGACATTATTCAGTAAACAGGAAGCGTCTAGATCGACCTTCTCAATACCAAATCTGGTCGCAGGTCTGTCCGGAACAACATTCCAGCTTGCTGTTATCTCACTGCACGTTAGTAGTAGTCAACCCTTCCCAAACTCAATGTAATTCTGTTTCTCTCACACTTAACAAGACAACCGGGGGTTTTAGGTTTGTATCGTGCACTGTGAGGGTGAGCGAATCTTTCGACGCCACCCAGTCAGGCCTTTTGTTTTCAGCGGAAAGCGGAGGGGGTGGGGGGCGTTTAGGAGAAATACATATTTTTCCCCCCTTGACATTATATTATTAAAGCGAACAGCCCTCCCAGCCTGGCCATGATGCCAAATCAGACCAGTCAGAACAGGTTTGGGCAATTATTAACTGTCTTAGTGGCCCACTCTACACTTCAGCTGCAGTTTTCAGACGAACAAAGCCGTGCGCCATACTAGATCTACCTGTTTTTGAGCAGGTTATTTTGTTGGCATACCCCTTTGTCTGAGACAGTTGAGTCAGAGCTGTTATCAAGCCCTGTTGATACTACATGTAGTTTCTGTGGTTGACTCCCCAAATTATGCCGTTTCAATCCGATTTTAAACGCACCACGAATTGGTTGCTTATAATACTTGTTAAAACGATGTTCTAACAATATTTTGGAGTGTTTTTGATGATGCCATTTCACCGGACTGAGATGTTTACCACTTGTTAAGATTGATTTGGGTAGTCTTCTCCATCTTACGAGGCAGCATTGGATTTCATTATTTTCTCTAATACTGCCTGGTAATGATGATGATGGCTGTCCATGAACTTCAGATCCAGAACTTTCTCTATCAGCGTCCTGGAAATGTTAGCCCTCATTGCTGGCACTTAGCAGCCATCTTACCGGACAGTGCTGGACTGTGTATCTGTTTTCTAACACTGTCTGGTAACGATGTTTGTTGGGTGACCTCATTACTTCAAAGGAAAGTCCTTGTGTTAGTTCAGTCCAGTCAGTGAAGTGAGAATATAATCATTCTAGTCTGCATGCAACTTACTATACATGTGCTTGTATGTGGCATGATGAAGCTACAAAGGGAAATGTTGTATTTTTTATCTTTTATTTCATGAGGCCATGTGTTTGTTTGACAGTTTGCTTAATGCTCATAGGCCACTATTTCAAAGCCGCTATTCCTGTTTCCACAGAAACCGTAACAAACTCTCTGTACTTCCTGGTGTGTTCTTAATATGAGCTACACTGTCCTAGAAAATGTTCTTTAATAGTGGAATATACGTCTATATAGAGAGATATATACCTATATTTATTTCACTCTATTACGATTAAAAATTTAGAAGCGATGCTCAAAGGTAAAGTATCAGCAGTTAGAAAGTTCTAAATGTTGCATAGAGAGAAAAACCATTGGATTAAAAGCCCTTCAGAAATGATCTAAGAAATTACTTGAGGGGCTTTGTTTCATTCATGTCATTGTCCCATTTTGTGTTTCAGACGTCTGAACCGCACCCAGTCTTAGTTAAAGAATACCAGTCAGTTGACTGTTAAACCAGACCTGCTGAAAGTTTCATAGTCCCCTCCCCCTCTTCTGTTGAGTGTGGCTTTTGTGATAGCAGGCGAGCCGTGGTTGGTCCAGCTCTTTTTACCTGCGTGGCACATCCTGCAACTGACACGAGCTCAGCGTAAAAATAGACATAATGACATCCTCAACTCCTCCTCTTCCCATTCCCCCTCTTCTTCTGTTATCCCTGACTGTATATTTTCCCACAGAAAGTCAACTTGGCAAATGTCCATGTTAAACATGTCATTCAGCGGTAGAGTAACTTATGATAGCATGCCTTTAACGCCATTTTCTGATGAGGAGTTTTACTTTGTTGTTTCATTTACAATACAGAGAAACTATCATGTGAATCCTGAACTATAATGACATTTCCTTTGTTTTCTTCATTATGCCTTTAAACATGATGGTTGGGCAGAAGCAATGGTCGTATAGTTAAAGTAAAAATGTTTGTTTAAGGTGGGTGAATTGACTCGCTAAAACTGAACCACACCCATGTTTGCTTATATGGGGTACTTATACATGTATGAAATGAACTGGTTTGTCAATCACCTTCCCCCTTTTTTGTGTTTTTATTGCCCGTATTTACATGACTACGTCATCTACAGTAGGGCACTTTTGAAATCCTAGAAGGTTGGCTGTAAATTCAAACCTGTTTGAATGTTTGTTCTGAACAAAATTGTTTTATGGCATAAGCCAAACTGAGCGCTTTATCTGTACACTTCATATTCATTTCTTTTTATGAAGTTAACATAATTTCTTCTTTATCAGGTGTCACAGAGTCAGGCCTGTTGATGGGCGTCTTACCAGACATGGTTAGATCTAATAATATGTGTCTAATACTGTCTGGTAATGCCGTCCATCACATGCTAATGTCATCTTTTCCTGTCTCAGCCGTCCTCTTGAAAGAATAACTTCAGTGTACTTGATAGAAGGATGTGTAAAAGCTGTAATTTTCCTATCTACATATGCAAATGAAGCTCCTGTCATGGTAGCTTTTATCAAGACACATGCAGAATTTCGTCGTTATGATGCAAACCTGAGCTATAACAGTCTTCACAGATGTTGTTACAGCGCCATATTTTTATATGTATACATGTCATTTTATAAGAAACTGTGAATCCTACACTGGAAGACTGGTATTTTGCAATTCTCTTCCATGTGTTATGAGTCAAAGTTTCTGCATTAAACCTTCGAGTAAACTGATTTGCCCTTGGCAGGAAAAATATCTGATTTTGTTTTTGCTCCGTATATGTAGATGTTTCATGCTATTACATCATAATTCTTTTGAGACATACTGTAAACAGAGACTGTAGATGTAGGCTAATATCCATACAGAGTGTATTCGAGGATAAGATAGAGCTACATCAGAAATGGGCATTATGAAAGGATTTTTGTCACTTGCTGATTACCCAACCCAACGATCCTCCTGTATTACCATGGTAACTAAATTCCACATGGAAAAAAAGCCCACAGTGTTCACTTTGTAACAGTATGTTGACTAGTTTCTTTCCAACTGACTGTGCTGATTTGCAAATATATGAATTGGAGCAATGAATGTGAAAACTGCATCAATTGTAATGTGTTGAAAGGTACAGAAATAATGAAAACATTTCAGACTTCAATTGAGTGTGTCTGAGACATTTCTTTTGATTCTATCAGGTCAGTCAGGCATGTTTTCAGCGGTCAGGTAAGGTGTATGTTAATGGCTGTCAGTAAATCTGAGTCTGGCTCTGTTGCTGGCATGGTCATTGTGTTCATGTGACTCCTCAGTGGGTCGACCGGAATGCCTGGCCTCAGAGCAAAGCGAGATCCGGTTACATGTGAACAGAGCTCCTTTTTAACTACCTCAATTTGCCCTGTTCTGCCAGGACCTCATTGTGTTGCTGTGGAAAGCACACTGCCAGTGAGGCACCTGTCGTACTGAGGTGCAAGGACACCAGGACAATGATATGTAAAATAACTTTTTACCTTCATGTGCCTATGTACTCAAATGCAAACTACTATGAATAAAAGTGAATGATTCCTTGAAGTTCAAGTGAAAAAATTCTCAATTGTTCAATAAAGTTCAGATACAAATCCAACACAATAGCCCTTTATTTGCCATTTCTGTTATCTCTGACATATTAGTCTGTCGCAGAGGGTTTTGTCTGCTGCTTTTTATGACACAGTAAATTAATCTCTTTTGTCATCGGTTAGTCTAAAGGCCCATTCACACAAAGGAAGATAACTATACTAAAGAAAATTCTAAATTCTAAATATAAAAGAATAGTAGATTCAGTCCAAAATGATAATGTCACAGAAAAACTATATTATTTTAGTTACTTTAAGAATGATTTTTTTCCATTTGATGAATGCTAAAAGCTTTGGCAGCCAATCAGAATCTATCCTACTTTAAAGAGCTTGAGCGTTTAAACTGCACGTAGAATAAACAGAACGATATTGTGTGTTGGTATGGACGCTAATACCGTAATTGTTATCTTTACAGTTAGCGTTTTTAATGTGAACGGGCCTTAAATGGACCTCTTTTGTAATGTCAAAGCAGCAACTAAAAATAATCTTGTTCCGTATTACAAAGGGCTTTTGTTCATTTTCTGAATGTATGTTTACAGACAAAAAAAAAAAAAAAACGGTTGTTAATGCAAATTTCCAGAGCAATCGCATTTTTGTGAATTCAGATGGGTTTCGGGAGAGATCTAGCAACAGTGTTTCCCTATCATGCTAGTGTAAGTTAGACATGCAATACTATTACTTCTATAGTAAATCATCATAATCAAGCCAAGAAAGGTGACCAATTAATGTTTGTTTGAACATTATTATTAAAGTGGATAACCTGTAAAACAACAAAATCTAAATGAACATGCATCAAGTGAAGACAGCAGGAGAGCCTGTCGTCGCGTGACATCACAAGAGAATTCCACATTGCTGAAAACGCTGGAGAATTCCAGCACTGGTCTGTGCATGCTCAGATGTAGCCAAACTAGATTCCAACCAACAGAGGGTGAGGTTAACATAGGATTGCCAATGAAGTGGAACAAGCTGTCAAGATGAACACGTGTTTAAACGGCTGTGACATACCTTCAGCTGAATAAGTAGTAGTCACACTGATAGGGAACTCCCCGATTAGATTGCAAAGGGTTTTTACCACCCATTCTCAGTTATTAAGATCATTCTGTCAACTTTCAGAAAGCTTTAGGAATAATTACATGGGTTTTATCACCATTTTTTTTGTTGAGAGTTTGTTATACATCTAGCTGCTGGAGATTACTTTTGAATCTTAGTTCTGTGCTGCGTAAGATTAAACTTTGGGCCTCTTGCATTCCTCATTTCATTAATTACCCTCCTTGTACAAAATAACATCACCACTCATTTACTTCACTAATCCAGCAGTTCATCAGGTTCTGGTGACTGAGAAACAAGGAAAACAAGGAACATGATGATAATAAGATGATATCACTTGTTCACCAACGGTTAAAGAAAAATGCATTGTTTCTCCAGTCCGCTCACCCTCACCCTCACTCCATTGTGTCTCAAAGTTGTGGTGAGTTTGAGAAGGGACTTTTTCTTTGAAAAGAAAAACTTTTTTTCACCCCAAAAAAGGGACTTTTTCTTTAAAAGAAAAAAAATTGTTTTACTACATGCACATAGACTCCTCAGAACTTCCTGGTTTGTGACAAAAACTAGGAATAGGACAGTCCTCAAAAACAGATATACAGTCTCTCTCTCTCTCACACGCACACGCACTCATACTCATAAGCAGATGGTGTGCCAGGGGAGTTACATGGCTGTAAAACAAACCTGTTTTCTTTGTCCACCTACACAGCACTCTGTACACAGCGTCTATCAGATTGCAGCCTACTGGCAAGGTGTGGCTGAAACCAGCAATGTACTAACATACACGACTACAAACCACATCTGACAACATGAAGCCACTGAATATAGAGCTTGTAGCCTCAAGTAAAAGACAGTCACACAAATTCATTTGTTGGTAAATTAATAAAATACTATTACATTTTTTTAGAAAATTAAAATTTTTATTCATTGACCTTCATAATATAAGCTACTATATTTTTGTACAGAGAAAGGTCGCATATTCTTCAGAAAGAAAAATAATTTATCACCTCCTGTCAATGAGTACTTATTCTGCTAAAAACTAAATTAAAATAATTGTAATTATGTACATTACATACACACTCAAATCACCAATTTCAAGAATACATTTTATATATATATATATATATATATATATATATATATGATTTTATTCTTGAAATTGGTGATTTAGTGATTCAGTTCTTTCCCTCCATGAACTCTTAATCACACTGGATTACTATTGGGGTTCCAAGTACTACTGGTCCAAGCAGGGGGAACGCCAAATTAGTGTCAGGAGTGGGATTACAGTTAACTGCCACTGGTGTTTGGG
Source organism: Rhodeus uyekii (assembly GCA_037043235.1). NCBI lineage: Eukaryota > Metazoa > Chordata > Actinopteri > Cypriniformes > Acheilognathidae > Rhodeus > Rhodeus uyekii. Next base: position 4,164,948 of record JAWRVZ010000034.1, read on the forward strand.
TGTGTCTTACAGAGTCAGTTGTTATGAAGAGCAGTAATTTTCACACTTTCTAGGAAACACCCTGAAGTTTAGGATTAGTTGGATCTGACTAGCACCTCTACCTCTAAAACATGAAACAATCTGTATCTGCATTCACACTGCTCAAAAAAAATGTAAGGGAACACTTGAATCACACATTAGAGCTCAATGAATAAAAAAAATCAGTTTGAAAATCTTTATATATTTATTTATTTATAATTTGTAAAGAACAAAATTATGTGACAACAGTCAATGGAAACAAAAAATGAAGGCTGGATTCAAAATCAATAAAAAAAACGATGCAAAAAGTTCCAGGCTGATCCAACTTGCATGAAGATCAATGCACTCAATACAACATCTGGACATACTCCTAATGAGATGGTGATTGGTGTCCTGAGGAATCCCCCCCCCTCCCCCCTTCCCACCATGCATCAGGGCATCAGTGCGCTCCTGGACAGTCTGTGGCGCTACTTTTTTGGCTTTGGATACATAAAGTCCTAGAGGTTCTCAACTGGATTCAGGTCTGTGGGATGTGAGGGCCAGTCAATGGTGTTAATTCCTCCTTCTTTTCAAAGCTACATACACACTCTAGCCACATGCATCGGAAGGAACCCAGGGCCCACTGCACCAGCATAAGGTCTGACAATGGCTCTGATTTTAAAGACCTAGCATCAGTAAGGGAACCATTGACTATAGCACGTGGAGGTCTGTGCGACCCTCCTAGGAAATTCCTCCCCTCCCCTTATTGACCCACCGCCAAACCAGTCAAACTAGATGATGTTACACGTAGAATAACATTCCTCAGTGTGAAGCTGCTCTCATCTGTGAAGAGAATGGTGGACTTGTCAATTCCGGTGTGCCAGTCAAGATGTGTGGTGCTAACCTGTGAGCACAGGTCCCACTAGAGGATGTTGGGCCCTCTTTCATGAAGTCTGACAGTTTGGTCAGAAATATGCACACCAGTAGCCTGCTGGAGATCATTTTGTTGATCCTCTGTTCCTCTTTGCTCAAAGGAGCAGATACCAGATACCATGCTCTTGGAATTGTGCTGGGAGACACCAAACCACCCTGAGTAGGACTGCATGTGCAACCTGATTGGGTTGCAAGAAGTGCTTCATGGTACAGACAGTGACAAAACACAAAAGTAAAGACAAAACAGCCAGGAGGAATAAGGAGAGAACAAATGTTTATGGCCACCACCTGCAAAATCATTCTCCTTACTGTTGCCTTTCAAGTGCACATGTTGTCACTTTAATTTGCACCAAAGCAGATTCTGATTCACTGATTCAGATTCTGAAACTGATTCACGATCACTGTTTTAATTGGAATCTTTTACGTTTACTTGACTTGGTGTTATTCTGTGATGATTAAGTGTTCCCTTGTATATAAGTTTCTCTCAGTCCACAGTGAAAATGTGGGATTCAAAATTTAATTTAAACCTGGAAATAAACTGACAGTTTTTTATTTTTTAAACAAAGTAACTTGCCAATATGTTTGCAATGTAAAACAATAAGAACTCAAACATTGACTATATGCAAACACAGATCAAATACAGAATGTGAATAAGAAGGTCTGTTTAGCGTATATCATTCTTATTAAGGTAATTGCATAGAGACAGGTGTGTTTGGGCTTGGTATTTATTAGGGTTTTGTTCTGTGTTTGAAGTTGTCCTCTGTGTTATGTTCATGACAACACAATCTTAAAAAACATAAAAAGACAGACATGCCTCGATAAGCTGAACAATTAAAACCATTGTCTAAGATCCTTTTATGGGACAATGATCCATTTTGAAATCAGGATATTTCATGATGTAGAATAACAAGACATTTGTTTTGTGCTAACCAACATGAGCTCTAATTTCCACACGGCTAGTATGTTTATACACTTAATTGAACACAATAGCTTAAAAGCGATAAAACAAATGGCATCAGTCCACACCATTCATTGTGGTTGAAAAGGCATTCTCACGTTACTGTAAAGCCAAAACAATAATCTTTAAGACAATTAATAATGAATGGTGTTAGGTTGAAGACACTGAGAATCGTTTCCTGGAGTGATTCTTTTGTTCTGAGGTTCTAGTCTCCAGTAGAAGCTGTTGCTAAGAAACCCATTTCCTAGGTAACAAGCAGTTGTTTACATTGCCCTGGCTAGTGGCTAGTTTGGTCAGCGTTGAGTTAGCATGCTCCAAAAGTCTTTTAAGTACATGGACTAAACAAACAATGCCTGACTGCCATATCATACAATCACGACAGGTTTAGCGGTTCCAAATGGAGACAGCAACTTTTTAAAGTTTTGTGGTCACCAAAATCAGTGTAAGTGTAGTAATAGGCTAATTTCCTAAATTCAATGTAGCTGCTAAGAGACTTGCTAAAGTGCAGTATTTAAAACTTTTTCCTTGCATTATGCAATGTGTCTTTAAAGAACACAATGTTCTCTCTTTATTTATTTATTTTTCTGCAGGTCTTTGACCTGTTAAAAAATCATAGAAATCAATGTACTGTTTTGCTATAGTACGTCTTACCATCAAAATCATTCTGTGTGTACTGCAGTTTGAAGGTTATTTTCTCAAACAATTCAGTGACCAATAAATACCAAGTTGAAATGTAGCCATGCATATCTGATGGTACTGTTTTCTGGATCACTGGCTCTACAGAGGTCAGTCGGGCACAAAATCCTTTTTCTTCTCCATAGATCTATACTGGTTGGGGGGAGTGACCGTGATGTCATCTGAGAGCTGGGTTGAGCCCCGTCAACACAGAGAAGAGCCAGGTTCTGGACAGAGACAGGACACACAGCAAACAATGAGCGGTCAGGGCCAATCAGACGAGGAGGAGAAGGGCAGCCAACTGAATGCTGGGGTTGAGGTTGTGGTGCTACAACATGTGAATGGAGCTGAAATGCAGGAAAAGAAGAACAAGGAGACCAGGAAGAGAAGACGGGCCGGTGAGATGCACAGTGTAAAACATCCAGATGCAGCCCCGCCAGGTGTGTGAGATTATTTGTGTTCTTTGTAAATGGAGAGACTAGATTCTGTTCCGTAGTTTGTTTGTTACTTTCATTACTTACATTACATGTTATTAGCAGTCAGCCATGATTCATTTATTCAATGAGCAAATGTTGTCTATTAATAAGTGGATACAGGGAGCAGTATCTGGCTGATCTCAACATGTCTGCCCCCAAATGAAAGCTCCCCATATGACTGGAATCTTTTAAATAGTTTTTTACTCTTTTAAAGAGTTTAACTTGGCATACTAAATATGGTCTTATAATTAATATTTCTGATAATTACAATATTTATAAGTATCAAATGATTTATTATTATGAACAATAATATATAAATATATATATCTTATAATATTATTCTAGTAAAATATCTAATGCTTGATATCCAAGAAAAAGGAATAATACTTCTGTTTAATAACTTACATAAAAAACAAATGTCATTAATTTTAATATGCTGTAATATTGCAGGTAGTATTCAAAATATATCCAGCGCCATATTGATATGCTTGAAGTCTTTAAAAAAAATTAAGCAGTTAATTTCTTTATACATAAACCTTATGTGAATATTAACCTAATAAGTGAATTTAATAGTGAAATTTATCATTGTTTTAATTAGGATATAAAAATTATGATTATTGTTGTTTTTTGCATTTTCATTAGCATTATTATTTTACAACTAAATAATTATGCTTCTGTTTTGGGTGGGATTTTTTTAATAGATCCACTGTGATTAATTTAATAGATTCACTGTGGAATTGGTAGTATTGATTCACCACAGTACTTGGCATTCTGTAAAATGGCTCAGTGCCAGCAAACAAACTAGACAACATGATACAGGGTTAAGTCTAGTCAGGCGTGCACTCGTAGGTCAGGAAGAGGAGGTGAGATTAATTCGGCAGATCAGGTGTCTCCCAAGTCCAACTCCGATCCGCCCCCAGCCGACGCATCTGACACTCCTGATTCTTACAAGGATCATTACCAATTTTCCAGTCAACATTTTATGTCTTGATAATGTAAATTATAGTCCATTTGTTATTTTTAGTCGTGATGATCACTTAGTTTGTATTTTTTGTGTATGTAAATGTTCAGTGAGCAGCTCATTTGTTGAGAGAATCAGAGACAGGCGGCTTGAAGACCCACGGGGCCCTGGACCCTTCTTCTACTTTGGGGGCAGCAATGGAGCTTCCATGTGAGTGAATAAAAACCATTTGACCAATATGTTTTGGATGGGATATTTTTGATCCATTCATGAATAAACATTGTGAATATTTTTTTAACAGTGATTTTTTCCCCATATTGTTTTATAATGCGTAATTTGCAGAAATCAATTCAACAAATGAAGTGTGGATACAGAGCATTTTTGTTCTTTTTTTAGCCTTGGGTCTGGAGTAGGTCCTTGAGATGACAATATCCTACAATAGCCTATAACTACACAATCATCAATATATACCAATGCCTAATGATAAATCAAGAAATACACAGATTTGCCACTTCTTGAGAATCTATCAAACCATTTTTTTGATATCTTGGTTTGATCTGATATTTAGAGTTGTTTCATATTGTGAGGGTCGAGGCTGGCAGCGCATATATGACAAGAGCAGGACGGACTACAAGCTCAAGTGGTGTGAAACAAAATCACCTGCTACCTACAACAGCTTTAAAGCAGGTGATCTACATTTTACAATTTCAAAATTGCAGCGATCATAAACAAAACATTTTACACTTTGTCTGTTTATTTCTTTATAGGTGGCCAATTGCTTTACCAGATACCCAATAATAAGGTCCTGACCACTAAGATTGGCCTTCTGAACAGCCTACGGGTGTATGACAGAGTCAGCAGCAAGGTTAACTATGGATGTGGAAACAGGTTGAAATATTCTTCTTATATTTTATTTAACTGCTGCAACCACATACAAAAATTGTTTACATGTTGTAGGAGGATGAAGCTGGAGGACTTTTTCCCTCTCACTTTCCGTATGGATATGAAGGATGAGAGAGAGGCATACTTCAAAGGCATGACTACATCTTATGTACAGACAGAAACAGTATAGATGAAATATACTGTTGAAATCTTCAGTACTTCATCATTACTGAGAGTCTAAAGAATGTAAAATTGATGTGGCCTTTCAGGAATATGCAATGATAAATCCAGCATGTGGATCTGCAAGCCGACAGGCCTTAATCAAGGCCGTGGTATTTTTCTCCTGCGGATGCCAGAAGACATCACAGCGTTTAGAGAACGACTGCAGAACACGATAGAGAGGCAGTCCAACAGGAAGTCGCCTTTCAATATGCCACAAGCTCTGATTGTTCAACAGTGAGTAAAACAGACAATTTCAAAAGATCACATGCTCTAATTATATGTAATCAAGCTGTGAATCATGGCCTCGGTGTCCTATGATCCTGATAAAATTCATGGTCAACGCCACAGGCATTAATCAGAAACAGCTTGATGTCTACATGCTAATTTTTTCATTCAGAAATCAGTCAACATTACAAAATGCAGTAGTTGTGTCGCAGAGTTAGCCAACATGTATCTTCCACTCGGCCGGGAGGCAGTGATCAGATCATGGGCTAGCTTCTGTCATGCTACCTCAGCGAAACTGCAAAGACTTTTCTTTTATTTTTGAGGTTGCTAGAAGCATAGCTACATATACATAGATGCTTCATTAGCGGCTGTTTCTATGGGCTGCTATACGCAAGGCGTCCACCATATTGGAAGGGTTAAAGCAACAGTAATTATACTCATGTATGAATATATATTTATCTGCAATAGACTCAAGGCAGGTGAATTTTTCTAAACTAACAGCCAGACAAAAGGTGTTAAAATACTTAATAACCTGTAATGTTACACATATTTATACACATAAAAACACAAACCAGCACATTCTTACCTGTGAAAGGTTGACTAATATCTTCGGAAATTTAATAATTTAAATAATTTAATTAATAATTAGAATTTAAATAATTATTAAATAATATAAAATAAAAGAATAATAATAATTATTAAATAATATAAAATAATTATTAATTATTTTTTTTAAGTATCTTATTGTTAAATATTGAAATGCATATTTTAAAAACATTACCATAATCGGTTACAAATAAATATTTCTATGTTCTGATTATTTTAAGGTACATCCAGAACCCTTTGCTACTAAAAGGCCGGAAATTTGATGTGCGGTCATACTTTCTAATTGCTTGCACCTCACCATACATGGTGTTTTTTCGCCATGGTTACGTCCGGCTGACATGTATCCTTTATGACCCCAACTCTGACAATATCACAGCCCACTTGACCAATCAAGTAAGACAATGTGGAGCCTATATTTAAATCCTAATTAATGTTAATATCTATATGCTTGTTTTTAGGCTGTAAGATACTACAATTTGTCCTTTGTTGCAGTACATGCAGAAGAAAAATCCTCTCTACAGCCTGCTAAAAGAAGAGACTGTTTGGTCCATGGATCGCTTCAATACGTACATTAATGAGACGTACATGCTGTCAAAGGGTCTGCCCAAAGATTGGGCTCTGGGTCCTTTTGCAGTAAGTTTTTTTCACAAAGAGGCACTATCCTCAAAATATTTATATAGATTTATGTAATGCAAGATAAAAAGAGAAAGCGAAAATATCGGATTTAAAAATGTTTGACCTAATTTAAAATTAAGATTTAGTAGGAAGCCCTACGTCTATCTTTAAAAGTAATGACTGCACATAAATGTATTCACATTACTTGAAAGGATGCAGATGACACGTTGTCATGGGAACAACGGTTTTTGGAGTATATGAAGTAATAAAAGGGAAGCTCATTATATTTATTGAGAAAGATGAAACTGAATAGGTAAATAAAGATGTGATAAATAAAGGGCAGTATTTTATCTTGGAGATCAAAACAAAATTATATTTTTGACAGGTGAATATGAACTCTAAAACAGAGCAACAGCATTTCATTTGAGATTTCAGTAAATAAACTGTGTTCTAACTAAATGGCTTGTCGTTCTGCAGAAAAGGATGCAACATATCATCATGCAGTGCTTTCAAGCTGTCAAAGGCAAGCTGGACTGCAAACTTGGTTACTTTGACCTTATTGGCTGTGACTTTTTGATTGATGAGGATTTCAAGGTGAGAAAAAAAATAGTGTTTATAGGGACTTCAAGAGTGGAAGTGTGTGTGTGTGTGTCTGAGTGAAGCCTGACAGGCTTAACCAGACACAGGAGATTAGTTTTAGAATGATCCACGAATGTGCTAAGACGTATTACTAACATAAAGTCTTTATTTACCTCTTCTGTAATCTAATCCTCTTTAGTTTCTTCAAGACAATTATGATACAGTTTTCTAATGTTGGCACGATTCTCTGGAAACATGATATTCAGAGGCCAGTTGTCCCCCTATGGAGCATCCTAAATTCAATCCCCGCCAAGTAGTTGCCAGGCAACCCGTGTACTGTCAGCGTAAACATGCGTTCCCCAGGCCAGGCACATTCTGGTCTCCAGGTTACCATATCATTATGGATTCACACATAACGACCAACAGCATTTATATCGGAAAATGTTACACAGCATACTTATAAAACACACTATAACTGTACCTTAAAAGCCTTGCAATAACATGCTTTGTGCCTGAGTGTGATGTGTACATGTGTGTCACAGTCACTCAGTGTCAGTGTGTAATCTTGTCATAAAAAAGACAAGAGAAAAATACATATTTGTGGTTTAGGTGAAATATGCTTTTATATATTTTCTGTAAATTAATAACTCAATTTGAGAAGGGTAAGACTGCCATCTACTGGAGAAAGTGTGTCTCTGTCAAAGTAAACTGTAAAGAGTTGTAGGTTTTTGTTGTTACCCACCATTAGGGAAAATGATAACTAGACATGTAAACACAGATTCCATTTTATAAAAATGATTTACTAGATGTGACTTTATTTTATTGCATTAGATCCATGCATAGTTATTTAGATCATTTACAGAATTACCTATTACTGTGGAATTATATATATACATAAACAATGTATATATATGTGTGTGTGTGTGTATATATATACACACACATACACACTTTGACCATTAACTAAAGCTTGTTTTGTCTTTGTAGCCTGAGCAGGTTACAAGTTATCAATGAAACTTGATTGTGATGTGCTTGTTTTGTCAGGTCTGGTTGCTAGAGATGAACTGTAACCCTGCCCTGCATACAAACTGTGAAGTACTGAAAGATGTGATACCACAGACCGTCACTGAGACACTTGGTGAGCTAAATAATAACTCAATAAATATAATTAACACATACAGTACATGCATATTTAGACAGTTTAAACCACATTAATAATTATGTGCAAACAAATGTGTTCCATCAACAATGGAAATTTCATATGTGAGATAGAAAAAAACCTTGTTCTAGTTTATTAGAATAGTGTGTGAAAGCGGTGAAAATGTATTGCTTGTGATGGTACAAGAAAAAAAAGGTGTGACAACTTTCATTTCAGACCTTTCTTTGGAAATCTTCAATAAGTCTTGCTGCGGACTGAAACTGCTTCCACTAAACAGTCAAAGAAAATTTCTATTGCTGTATGGTGGTGAGACTGTGGCCATGACCAAACAGAGGCACAAAACCACCGGGGCCTTCTCGACCCTCCACCCAAAGAGCAGCTCCACCCAAAGTAGCACAGACAAAACTGTTGCCTTCGAAACACAAACAGGGAAATCAAGTAATAGGGGCAGCAAGTGTTCTGAAACTCAAGCCAAATTCCCTTCCACCGATGTCCACTCTTCCTCCATTTTGTCCAATACCAGCCCACCTTCACAGCAGCCTGTGGATTTACCAGTGAAACAACATTCAACAGTAATAGCTATGTCCCAGAAGACTCTGACATCCAAAGCTCATGATACAAATCAGCCTCAACCATACCAGCCCAGACCTGCCCGTGCACGTGTGGAGTTGCAGCTCAGCAAGTGCACCTGGCTGCGACCTGCAGTGATATCCAACCTCAACGTGCCTCCGCAACCGGTGAGAAGTGCTATCGGGTCATTGTCTACACCAGCACTGAGCAAAGGCTCAAACCCCACACAAAGACTGGGAGCGCAAGGCCGGCAGACAGACAAAATAATGCACACGAGTTATAACTTAAAGATGTCCAAGATTCAAATGGCTGAGCCATATTCCCTCCACACTGTGGGGACAGAAAAGAAAGAGCCCAAAGAAAAGGAAAAGAAAGATGATGGATGAATCTGCACTTTTAAAGAAAAAGAGTTATAATAAGAGCTTCTTATATACTGACTTTGCTCTGTGGAAAGCAAAATGAGTTAAAAGTATTAAAATGTCATTAAAAAGCTATAAAAAGTATTAAAAAGCTGCTCTTTTCCAAACTGAAAATGCATGACTAAAGTCTGTCTACTTTAATTATTATATATACCCCACCTTTCAAAAGTTTGGGGATGGCTCACCGAGGATGCATTTATTTGAAAACCTTTTTTTTTTAAAGGAATATTGTGAAATGTTATTACTTTTAAAAAATACTTTTAAAAAATTTATTCTGTGAGGAAATTTATTCTATTTATTCCTGCGAGGACAAAGCTGAATTTTCAGCAGCTATTATTCCACTCATTTATGCCAATTTGCTGCTCAAGAAACATTTCTTATTATTATCAATATTGAAAACAATAATACACTTTTCTAGGATTCTTGGATGAATAAAAGTTCAAAAGAACATTTACATATTTACACAAATTTGAAATGTAAATTTTTGTCACTTTTGATCAATTTATTACACACTTGCTTCATAAAAGTGTTTTTATATATATATATATATATATATATATATATATATATATATATATATCGTACTTATTTTACAAAAACAACACCCCTTAACTGCCATTCCCCTGTTTGAGCATACACATGAAAATGCATGTAAATCTAAACTTAAATGTTTGTTATAATTGCTGAAGTGAAAGCACTTCAAAAAGTTTAAATTCACTGCAAGACAAATATACTTTACTAAACATGTCATTTTATACAAAAAATATATTTTGTCAAATTATTTTTTACTCTAAAAATGCTGTAAGATCAAAGCAATATGTCTGACCAAGTTCATCTCCAAATTTGATGTTGATATCACAAAAATGTAAGTTCTCATGAGATTTTGTTTATGTGCTATAACAAAAACAACCTTCCGGACGTAACCCACATTCCACTTAATGTTTTAATGCGTTCTCCTGTCAGAAGTTAACAGATAAATGTTTTTAAGATTAGAAAATGTTTTGATTATAAAATAGTGCAGTGAATTTTGTAATATGAAACATGACGCAGCCCACTAGTGGGGAGCATGCTAAATACAATATAAGTACTGTTTCCATAGTAACACAATGTCCTATTTAAAAATGGTTTTCACAGGATGAATACTGAAGGTGTTCACTCTCAAATGATACCTAATTTATGATGATTGATAAAATATGTGATTAGGGGGGGAGCTATAAAAATGTGCGCCAAGTGTCCCACTAGCAGGACACTGACAGTTAAGGGATTACAAATTAAACCATTGCACACTATAAATTATAAAAAAAATAATTGTGGTTAGGTTATCTTATCTAATGTCACATAATAAGACAGTATCACTTCATGTTTCACATACTGACAAATGAACAAATTGCCATAGGTTCTTCAGAAAGGTTTTGAAATGATTTTGACTTTCTCTTTGATTGTTCAGTTCAAACAATCCCCCTTTTTTGTCTGTGGTGTTAGAGATGCAACCACAGAACCCTCCTTCTTCCTTCATCTGTGGCATATGCGACAAAACAAACAGCAGATTAGACCTCTACATGCAAACGTGCTCCTTACCACCCATAAACACATTTGATATTCAGCTTTGGTTGGCTCGTGGCTACTTGCTGCTTACTTTTGTGTTAACTTCATGAGGTGTAATCATAATCTTAAGTGGGATTTGCTTTATTGACGCTGCTTGTTTCCCACATGAGTAAAATCAAAGTTGAAACAAACCGTTCAATACTTTCAAGCTCACTCACAGATGAAACTGAGTGAAGTGAGGAAGTTGTGTTGGCCGCTGCCACGTCACTGCTGATAGCAACAGGAAGAAATGCAACATTTGTGTGTAACTGCTATGCTTGATAGTTTCATACACCTATGTTGCTCCTCCTCATTTGCCCAACGTTGGCTTTGGTTCCATGTCTTCTACTGTAAGATACTTAATGCAGGCTTCTGTGCATCTCATTCTTGGACCCTGCTTATAGTCGGTTGGGGTGTGGGGGTGACCAGATGGCCCTCAGTGTGTAGTTTAGAGGAGAAGCCATTGGGGACGTGTTTGTGGAAAAGTAAGGTCCAGACAAGCTATGGGATGCTGCAGTGTGACCCAGAGGCATACAGGAACTGATGAAGTGGGCCCAGATGAGATCGAACTCCTGGAAATCAACAATGGAGGGTAAGAGATTGACTGCTGCATGGTTGATGTTGTTGTTATTTTTCTGCGCATGCATTTTAGTTGAAAGCCAGGCTCTTGGGTGGACAGAATATATTTAGTAGGAGAACTTCCTCCTTTTAGTGTTAGGTAATGTTTGATAACACTGAAAACCGCAAAATTATTATTTGTTCATAATGGAATGTATGTTAAAATGGAAGTGGCTGTCCACTGAAGGTGTGCATGTTTGAAGTTGTTACATTTGTTTGACATATATAAGAGGGATTGTCTTTATGGTAAGAAAGCATGTGACATTTTCAGTTTCAGCCAGTCATTTTTCGAGACACATTTTTCAGCGTCAACCCCTTATGCTTGATTCTGTCTGACTGAAATGGATCTGATGAAACTGTGTGAAACATCTTGAGCTTCTAGTGTAAGTTTTAGTTGTTTTATTCCCCTCACAATGATGGTGTTTACAGTGGACGGGTAGCAGACTTGCAGCTAAATCTCATTAGAGCTTCTCATACACCAAATGAGGCAGAACTAATGCAGCTAGTATAGCTAATTAAAGGAGCCAAGTGTGTTTGAGCAGTCTGGTGTCTTACTCTGGGCTGGAAGCCTCAATCCTCTCATTAGGAGACTGTAGGGATTAGAGTGGGAGTTAATCAGAGCTCATAAGCTTTATGTGGCCAAACTAGCAGAAAAACGGGGATCAGACAATGGCCAATCTGCAGAAATGCAAAGAGGTTGTTAATATGCAGATATGCAACTGCATCAGGAGTAAAAACATGGTTTGTTTGGAGTAATTACAATGTTAAATCACTCAGCTTGTGGGTAATGGTGTTGCAGTATACCTGTTAAAGTGTTTATATGGGTTCAGAGTATAGTTTAAAGAGTCTGGCCTATTGAGGGTCAGATGGCGGATGTCTGCTTGTCATTCACCACCCGCAGTAAGCTGCTTATGTCTGGGCACTTCCCCAGCAAGCAGAATGGGTAAAAACAGCGGGAACAGAGGGTCTGGGGATGAAATAAGCAACATTCAGGGGAAAAAAACTCATACAAAGTGTTTGTTAAAGTGTGATGTTACAAAAACAATGGCCTTAGGCTGACTATACAAATGTCATTTGTGAATTGTTTCTAAGACTTGATTAGGATGAAATGTATGGTTGCTTTACCATATACATTCTAAAATATGGATAGGTTCAATTGTCAGCTCTTTACCTGATCTGAGCTTTTTAACAACAGAGATTTTTAACAACAATGATAAATCATTGTTCCATGTTATCAGTATCCACCCTACATATTTTCTACAAAGTAGAACACTGATATTTTTCTAGCAAGCTTAACCTTAAAGCACATTAACATTTACATGCAAAACAGGCAAAGACATGATTGAGTTGAGGCTTCCGGTCTCATCTGCTTCCATTTGTTTTAGCTGTCTGTTATGCTGCTCGATAATGCAAACTCATGTTATCATGTTATTTACATTTTATATTCTTTATTCTTTATTTATATTGTTATTCTTTGCGTTATTTACCTATATACCTTATGTAGCTCCGCCCCTTTTCAGTGCTAGACTCATTGTGCTCTGTCTTTCAGTTTGTATTTCCACACCATAGCTAAGCTAATAGCATAATTAATTATCTACAGCATAAGCTAAGATCTAACGGATTTATGAATAAACCGATCGTTTTAAAATTTTGCCAGTCTATTGACATCTGCTTCAAACATTACAATGCTCATACTAACTTTCCTTAACTTTACAATAAGTACTCCTACTTCACCAACTAATCAGAGCTAAAGCAAAAATGGAAGTTCAAACACAAAATAAAGATGGCTGCTCACTTGTTTCTCTGGTCCATAAGGTCTGCTACTAAAGAATCGGAAGTGCCCACACAGGGGCGATTCTAGGATTTTGATTTTAGGGGGGCTCAGCCCCCAATAAGGGTATGATTAAAAAAATATTATTTGACTATTAGGGTAGGGTGGTATGGTACTAACCTTACTACAATCCACTATTCCATTGTATTCCCTGTATTTCATATATGGGAGTAGGAGTACTGACTGAGCCATATACAACACTGTAATAAAAAAATAATTTTATTAAAAGCCCCCCTAAAAAGGGCCTAGTGACGCCCCTGTGCCCACATAATCACAGATACTGGGTTACTTCTGTGTTGCTTCATAAGGTTAGATTTTCTCCCACTAAATCTATCATACAGCGCACAAAAACGTCCTTTGCGTTTCTTAAATCCTCATCTGTTGTGCTGCAAGATAAAGTGATTTGACACTGTTTAGCCATCTGCTGTTTCAGGCTCTGGAGTCTTGCTGAAAGCAGACTCCAAATTTCCACAAGGAATGGCACAGATGAAGGTCCTCATCGTTGTCCTTCTACTGTAAAGCACCTGAAGCAGGAGGTAAGCCAGTAAACAGGAAGTGGCAAAGGCATAGCTGTTAAAAAAAGAAGAAGAAAAATCCAGAGGAAACAACAGTACACAGCAACACAACAGTAGTATAGCCACTGTGTTGCTGTGTAGGATCTATGAATATTTCTAAATTAGATAAAAGATCAAAGCAACTGGCAATTAATGCATAATGCTGTAACATTTGGGCATTTTAAGCTTTACTTAGGTGCTTTAAGGTATTGAAATACTTTTGAAACCACCGTGTTTGCATAGATCTACGTGAATGTAACATCTGCACTGAATAAGACTTTTATCAATTTCATCTCCATGTCTGCATCTGTGTCTTGCGTAAGGACCCAGATCCTGTCTCTGTGAGGAACACAGCAAAACTCAACAATTCACAAGTATGTCTTCAAAAATAAAATACTGCATTAATATTGTGCATCATTACATGCTCTTTATGAAACATTATAGGGTGAATGTTTCTTTTTTTTCTGTTTCTCAGCTGGTTCTTTGGGGCTGGACAAAAAAACAGCTACATCACATGTTGTACACTCAGCCAATCAGAGAATGGGAAGGACAGGCACCACACACCTATGGAGACATTATCCACTCATCTTCTGTGTATTTACACAGTGGATACACAAAGGTAACCATTAAAAACAATTGCTTCAGTTCATGTGCCAAACTGTCCCTAACTACACTAAACTATAATGAAAAAGATACTCAATGTTTTGAGCCTATTCAGAATTCCAGGTGAACAAATATTTAAGTGGAGCCAAATTAATATTTTTGCAAATGTCCAACTTTAGGAGTTGGTAACTTTAATGTAATTTGTATGTATTTTGATTTCTGTCTGCAGGCTATGAGCGAAAGATATCTGGTTTTATTTTCCTTCCATTTGTTAATCCTCGCCTTGGACAGCTCTAATCATGAATTTATTTATGAGGTAAGATTATTTCTAAGTATAAGGTAATGTTTAATGACGAGCTTCACTTTAAATTGCCATCTGTGTTTTGTCACAGGGCATTCTTCCTCTCTCGGCCATTGAGGTGCATCTGATCTCACAAAAGGACCCTAGTTCTCCACATATGTTTGAGATTAGCGGTGAGAGCCCCTCTAAAACAACATAAATCTCTAAATTAACCCTGAATATGAGAATTGATATGAGAAAAATATATGAACATAGTACATCTATATTTATGATATATTCTAGGACCTATGGTGGACTCAAAGATCTTCATTTGTGCTAGTGCTGCTGAAACAAAAGCCTGGATGGAGAACATTGAGGAAAGGAGATACAAATCCCTAAGGCAACAGCTGAGCCCGTCCCATAGTGCTCTTTCATACCTGGTACATCTTTTTCGCCCTCGTACTGCAAACCTGAAATATAAAGGACTCGTAAAAGATGGTCAAATACATTTGTTCGTGAATGAGCATTGATTTTTTTTCCCCCCAAAGAACCAGATATGTAAAACAGTATAAGGATTTTTCATGTCATTGCTCAAACTGTTTTATTTTCACCTGTTCCAGGTGCCATGTGATGAAAACTGGAAGAAGGAGGAGCTTAAAAGGTACTTGCTGCGTTCTCCAATCTTGCAATGGGAAGGGACACCCATTCAGCACATGGGCTATCCGAAATACCTTTCACTGGTTCACATCAGCAACGTATACACACAGGTCTGGCTGTAGACTATAAATAGACAGTGATGGTACTAAAGGATGGTACTAAACAGGCCTCTTTCATACAACAGGACCGGCTTTTGAAGGGACCTCAGGAGCGTTTGCTTGTGCTCTTCCCATGTGACCTCCTCATTCTATCTCTTGACTGCCATCGTGTACGTGTGAAATATGAGGTAAGGACATTTTGCTGACTAAACAACAAGCTATACAGAACCATGCACTATCAGCAATATATCTGCAACTATGAAGCATAGTAATGTATCTAGCAGTCTCAATTAGTCCACTCTGTAATACAAAGTTTCCAAATGGGTTTTTTCTCTGTGAAGCCATAGAAAAACCAATTATACTTCCCCAAAGTACCTTTCAGTGAACAGTTCTTAAACGAACATGAAGAACATTTAAAAGATCTGAACAATCCATTCCGTTGTGGAATGGAAAGGTTCCATGTTATTACAGGATCTTCTTGGAACCTTTTAAAAGTTACAAAGTGGAACCGCCAAACTCCCTATTTGTCTTATTATTTCTTGTGGGTTATGTCGATTCTTTTACGTCGCCGAAATCTAATATCTCGAGCACAAAAGAGGGACAAATTCTCCACTTCACATGGTTATTTCGTAACTGAGAGTTCACTGAGTTTGCGTTGCACGTGGATCGCGGTCAGTGTTGCCAGCTTAGCGCCTTTGCTGCTATATTTAGCGAGTTTCAAACACACACAAACATATATTCCTGCTTCTGTTCTGACACGCGGTCTGCTCAGCTCCCCTGCGGATTGAAGAGCCGAGGTTGTTAAAAGACGGGACGAAGCCGAATTTGTTGAGAAAGCACATTAGACAGGCAGAACGCAAGAAAGTATGCAATATAGTACAGCGTGATGACCTCACAAATGTGTTATGACTGTTTACGCTGTGCGCAAAATTGTGTTTGCAATGTTGGAGAATATAATTAAAGGTTTGTATTGAGAATCGAAGGTGTTTTATTGTATACTGGTAAATCTCTGCTGTTAGTTGGTGCACATATGCCTTTTGTTGTTAGCAAACATATACAGTGTATGTACATTTTTATAGTATGCCGATCACTTCATCAAATAAATCGCCATATTGGCTGTTGGTTATCTCAACACTTTTTGTGTGTGTGTGTGTGTGTGTGTGTATATGTATATGTATATGTATATGTATATGTATATGTATATGTATATGTATATATATATATATATATATATATATATATATATATATATATATATATATATATATATACCATTTTTATTTATTAATTATTTTTGTGTACAAAGGACACAAAGTGAACTTCTGGCCACCATTTTTGTCATTTAATCTTAGTTTAAGTGATTCTACTTTTTAATACAATAAGCAAACATTTCATTTGGATTCAAATATAGGACTATTTATACATGTTTACATCACAGCACTAAGTTGTGTTGTTTTATACTGAAGGGTCGTCTGCCACTGAAGAGCATTAAAGCCATGGAAAGATCAGCACTACCTGGCAGACTGGAGTTTGAACTCACAGGTATGTATCTTTCTGAACAAATATATTCCAACATAACACTTGGACATAACCTTTGAATTGTATGTAATATAAATAAATTCAATTCAATAAATACATTTTACAATACAAATGTGCAGCTTTGCCTGTTCTGGACAGCACATTTATTCATTGTTTTAGTGTGGTATCTTATGTGGTTCTTATATCACATGTTGCGCTTGACTGTGGTAATGGTTTATACTTTCTTTAAGCACATATCTGTGTTATGGTTATCTGTCATATCAGCCATTTCACTATGACTTGTCAGGAAATACTCTTGCTTGACATAAAAACTATTGGTGTTAATTCTCGGTTGTGCAGTTTTCTGTGGATATATTAGGATGTACCATATATTATTATTATTATATATATTGGTCTTTCATAAACATTAAGAAAGACAAAATTGAATGTTTTGTTGATCTAAGAGTCAGAGATCAAGTGATCTGTGGTAGTCATAGCGATGCTTGTGACTCACCGTCTGAAAATGGACATGTGATGATAAATGCTCAGACTTCTTAGTGTTCCTCTTATCGCATGAATTTTGTTAAATAGGTCATTCATTCAAATGGTCATTATACCAAGTTATAGAAATGTAACTTACATAAAAATGGCATAAACTGACATTAAAAGTCTTTGATAGCAATGATTCATGTAGGCTACTTCATAGTTCTTCTATATGCACTTTTCTAACAGATTTCAAGCCACATACCAACTTCACACAAGTGTGTTTTCTAAACTGCTGTAGGCCTATAATCTTTATGCTGATCTGGATGTATTTTCCAGGTGAACTGATGGAGCCTCTGTTTGTCTCCTGTATTTACCCCGAGGACTACCAAAGCTGGATCTTCCAGTTACAACAGGCAAGACTGCAGTTGTTGGGTTTTAGATTGTTTACATTTAAGACAAGATAAAGATCATTATAGTCAACAAATTAATTTAGAGTTTACCACACTTTATAAGATATAAGCAACTAAGCATTATTAATACATTAAATTTGAATTTCCCACAGCCTAATAAATTGGCAGATTCATTGCCACATCACACCCCTCCACCTCTGATACCGAAGAAGCGCAGAAGCTGAGAATGATGTGACGGATGGATTAAAATTCTGTGAACTTCATAAATACTCACATCATTCATTGTGCACAATGAAAGCTGCTGGTGACAAATTTACATTTTACTGTTACATGTAAATCATAAGTAACAAGTCTCTTGACTGCTTGTGAGACTAACTAGGAAACTCAACAGGTTTAGACAATTACTCTATTTCAGTAAATATACATTTCTGAGGTAGGGAGTGGAAACAGGCCTCACACATAAATAATTTTAATTAGGAATTAATTTAAGGGTATTGTATCTGTGGGCTAACGAATCTGTCAGAAAACACATACTTTATAAAATAGCTATTTAAACAAACTTTCATGCTTTAACTGCACGAAACACATCTTCAAAATGCCTCTATCATGGTTTTTCCATTTTTCCTTTTCATGCAGTGTGTAATATATCTGTCTGTGAATGTAAACGTTTTGCAAAGTTAAAGTGCATACTAAAGTGCATAGTAAAGTCGAAAGTGCATGATAAATGAAGTTATTGTCTCCCAAAACAAATAATCGACTCTGAACCGATTAAAGGAGTAGTCTGTAATTCGCATCACTGCGTTACGGTTCTACGGCAGTTTATAATATATTTGCATATCAATGAAAATTTTTTTTTTTTTTTTTTTTTTTTTTACCCCACAAGCATGTAAACCTGTTGTAGGATACCTCCAAAACAAAATTAGGAACTTTTAAAATGGCATACAGGTAATAGGGGCACTTTAAAACTATCCACAACTATTTTCCTAGTCTATTGACATCTGCTTCAGACATTATAATTAGCTAAAATTGTCCTTTACTATTTTCTCATGCTTTCGGTCACCCCTCTTTTTTTCTTCATGCAATCTCTTGCTGCAGGAAGGTAGAAGGCAGTCGTTGAACATTTATAAAAGATAACAGGCAGAATGGCAAGTTTAAACTTCCCACATCCCACCAGAAGATGGCATCCACCGCAAAATCAAATGTAAATTTCATTGTTTGATTACGGTTTATACAAGGTAGTTTCCATGACAGATTTCTAAATAGGTTGTTTAGTATAACTTACCTGGTAAGAAGTGATGGTATTTCTCAACCTATGGCATGATTCCTTCTGGCCATACGATATTTTTTTTAAAGTGGACACACGAGAAAAGGTATCTTTTCCATGTTTGTTTTTTTAGCCAACTAACCAGCCGCAACGGAGATTTGCGATATTTCTATTTTACAAACAGTTTCTATTTCTGCGATGTTGTAGCTAAAAAAAACATACAACGTATGACAATGAGAGTGCTGATTATGTATGTGCTTTGTGTAATGTAAAAATAATTTTATGTGAATATGAATGTAAAAAAATTGTGACAAACAAACAATTGTATTCTCTGATTTAAAAATGGACACTTTCTTGTCTCAGGACACCCACACTCTCTTCTGATTGGCTGTGATTTTTGATTGATTTTGTCACATCTCAAGCTGAGTCTGGTTTGGACTGAGAAGTTGCTTGGCACTGGAAATTTTATTGCAACGCGTCTGTTTGGGACATGGTGTTAGGCTGTTTAAATGTACTTTTTAAAGCTGAGATTTCTGCCTTAAGGTCAACTCAAGCAAAAGAACTAACTGAGCAGCATCGCAGGAACATGGAAATATGTATCAGAAACTGAAGTACCATATTCTTTGTTTACCATATGCATGTTAATCTTCATCAAGGTAAATGGTATATATACCGTGACCATCATATTATGATGAGAGAGCTGGAAAAACTTCAGCAGAGTGCAGTATGTTCAAGTGTCTACAAACAGACAAGAAAGGAGAGGAAAATATATAAAATATCACAAGCAATAAAATTGCATCATAGCATGATACATCCCAGGCTACAACAGGGATGTAGATAAGTGTCTGTGCAGCTTAAGGATCCTATAATTTTCAGGCAACTTTTTTGTAATGGAACAATATTAAATATACCTGCACGTAGCATTTATGTTTAAACCTTTAAGTCTACAAGCCTACACAGCGCCTAGAGAGACACAGCAGAGGTACAAGTTTAGGATCACCCCAGGCCAGACTTTTGATTACCATCCCAATTTGTACCCACTCCAGAAATGGCTTTGGTCTGTTTCCAAACAGGCATACTGACATACTGCATTTGTCCTTCAATAAGACAGATTCAAATTAAAAATAGCGCACATGTAATACACCAGACTTTGGAAATGTGGTTATAATGCAAGGAATTTAAAGACAGTAGAGATGGCCCACTCTAAATCATGTATCTCCAGGCAATAGTAGCAAAACAAATTATACAATTTTATTTTTATACCTTGATACATTGGGGTAGATAGAGACCTATTTCCTGTTTGCCACTGGCAGTTGACTTTATTGTGGTTTTATTTCTAAAAATGCCCCTTAATACTCTCAAATCCATTCAATAACTTTTGTGTGGTTTGGTCTGAAGATTATCTAGAAACATATAGGGATTTGAGACTTAGAGACACTGGAGACTAGTTGAAGATTGGCTATTGGATATTGAATTCATAATCGTAAAGTATTCATCATAATCATGAATTCATAAAATATCTTTTGCTACCATTTCATATAGACTTTAAAACCTATAGAAATTTGCCTATACACACTGTATGTGAACATTACTAGTGCAATTATTCCATAAAAAATAACCATAATGCTTGTAAAATGTAACGAAGATTGTATAACCCAGTCTTGACTCATTTGCTAAAGAAATTGCAAAAGAGGCAAGACAGATACTGTAGCTTATTGTTGCAAACCAATAACCTGCATGGATGCACTTTGTACAGTACATTATATAAAAGTACAGCACATTATATAAAATAGATACAAAATGTTTCACTGAGATAAATGGCTTTAATTATAAATGCATTCCTGGGCCTCTGCTGTCCGTCTCTTATCTGTCTCTAACTGCAGCTCCTTTTCTTCAGCCTTTCACCTCTGATTTACAGCAGTTGGAAACCATTCAAGGTTCTCAGAACAGCTGTGACAAAGAACTATTCTGTGTACCTGCTACCCCGGCTGCTTTATTGCCCCATGGGATGTGAGATGAGCCTGGAATGAAACTGAAGTTTATGAGACGTGTTTTGTTGTAGCTGTGCGCAAATGTAGCTGGGAATCCTGGTTACAGGAAGGTTAACTTTACTGAAAGCTCAACCCTTTTTTATTTCTTTTACTGGTCTCAGACAGACACTTGAGACACTTTCCGTTAGAATATATGCATTTATTTTTATTTACAAAGTCACCTTAAAGGATTATTTTTCAAATGTGTTTTAACATACTCAAGAAATCAATAGTCAAAGAAATTGTCCCCCAAAAATTCAACAAATTCACAAACAAACAGCAGAATCACTGACATAAATAATGGTCATATTTTGATAGTACACTTCCTGTTATTACACCAATACTATTAAGCAAATGCTTATCTACAGAAGACTAGCGGCATAAAGTAATATTTACATACGTTGCAACAGCAACATCATTTAAAAAGTCAAAAATTTGGTTCCAATGTTCCACTAGTAAAAGCAAGGGTTTAACTTTACTTTGTGGCTGTTCAGTGAATCAGCACTTTAACTATCTCAATCACTCAGTAGGAGAGAAGACCTTATAAAAAACACTTGAGAGTGAAATTGCTGCTATATCTCCTAAAACTAGCCCATTTATATTGGAACTTGTTATTATGCTAAACATTTTAACAGCAGATATATCCTTATTTTGTCCACCCACATGGTGAGTCTGGGACCGATTTCAACAGAGGGGTTGAAAAGCTTAAAATAAAAACTTTAAGTAAAGCAATATTCCATACTTCAAGGTCTCAGAGAGTCTCTCCCTCTAATTTTTGTGAGACACACTTTATGCGAATGTTTTCACGGAGGTTTCGCAAACGAGCACTGCGGCTTGTAATCTCCTCCACGTAAGATTTGGGGAACCAGCCCCTCTCTCCATCCGACAACCGAATCCCCTCTACCCACCCTGTGAATTGAAAACATTAAAATGTCATGTATCTCTTGTGCGGTCCTCCTGCTTCTCTTCTTCAAAGGGAAAAGTGGAGTATAGCTAGAACAAGGGAAATGATTTTCCATACCATCACTTGTAATTGTTAGAGCTTGAAGGATGTCTGCCTTCTCCAGTGTTAACTCATCATGCTCCTGAGACTTGTAGCTCTTGATGCACTGGACTTGAGATAGATCTGTACAGACACATGCAGAGAAACATTAAAGGGATACTCCATCTAAAAATGAAAATTCTCTCATTTACTCACCCTCATGCTGTCCAACATGTATATGACTCTTACTTCTGTGGAACACACAAAAAAGATTTTTAGAAAATAAATTCTAAAAATCTTTATTTGTGTTCATCTGTGAATGTTCATCTTGCTTCTAAATGATGGATGACTTAGTCTTAGCTCTAAAATGCAGGCTGTGCACAAAATTCTAAGGGTTTTGCTCAGTTTTTTTCACTGTATATTCCATCTAAAGTTTCAAAATACTTTTTTTGGTTTGTTTAACATAAGAAATATGGTCATACAGGTTTGTAAAGACATGAGGGTGTGTAAATGATGAGAGAATTTCCATTTTTGGGAGAACTATTTCTTCTTATTTGAGTTATTTGAGGCACTTAGTTCACAAGTAAACAGGATATTCTTGAGCAGAACTGTATATTCCACTTTGTTTTCAATGTCAGTAAAATAACTGATGACTTTATATGTCAGCCCCCTTTTATTATCATCAGAAGGTATCTGGACTATCTGGTGCACACTGCAGCGTAAGCTGGCAATGAACCACCTAATGCAACCATTTAGATAAGCGACTCTTTGAAAAAAGTTCAATCTGAAATGTAGTTCAATCTGACAAGAGTGAGACAAAGAAATTACACACCGTCATTCTCATTGGTCTGCTCAACAGCTGCCTTTGGGTCAGAGGGAAACATAGCTGTGATCCACCTCTGTTTGCTGCTCCTACATATAAAACAAAATGTTCTTGACTCGGTTTTATGTATCCCGTGAGGACATATTTCCTGGTGTGGCTCATTTTGCACTCAAATCTATTTGTCAATGACAGGATTTTGGATGTTAATATCTGCGAATGATGTGAATGTTCTCACTCTGTGGGAGACTTGAGCAGAATCTGGTGTTTTAGCTGTTGCCCCTCACATAACTGCAGGTAGAAAATGAATCCTGAGATTCCCTGAAGTTTCTGGCTTAGATCTTTTACCTTGAGGTCTTCGATCTTTGCATGTACAAACACCATGAACTTCCATGTGCTGTGACAGGAAAAAGAAGGGACAAATATTATAGCAGACATATAATTTACACAGGGTTTTCAAATGGTTTTGCTTGACTCAAATATTGAATTGGACATTGCTCTCTCATCCCATTAGACTTACTCCTTCTTCCGGGACAGCAGAAGACAGTCATTAAACAGGTGAAGGTACACAGGACGAGTGGTAAGTTTAAACTTAGACCCAGAAATACTCAAGTTCTGTGTCTCCACTTCTAGAAGTTCGCCATGTTTGACCAACCAACGAGACTGAGAGATGAGAGGGAAAATCTAAAATAAAAGATTTAGAATTTTACAAAATAATTTCTTATATTTTTGATAAGTATTGTAGGTAAAATACAAATAAAAAATAGACCCTCAAATTTAGATGCACCTTTCCATTAATAGCACTTTCACTTATGAATTGACCACTATGGTCATATCTTATTTTTTAAAGGGTGCAAAGTAAGCCAGGACTGCCATTGGCCCCTCAATAAAGAAACAAATTAAAATTGGTGTAGACCACAGAATATAATATTATACATGTCTACTTAAACATTACAATGAATGCTTAATGTTATACCTTGCCCTCAAAATTAATTTTCTTGTTTAGATGAATTAGTTCTTCCATCCTCTTCATGGACTGCACACTGGAGTTACATTCCTTTATTATCTAGTACAGTAGAAAACATTTACTTTTCATTCCATGAATTTTAAAACATTGTTTGTGACAATTTTACTTTCCTCTACTACTTTCCTCACCTTTTTGAGCTCATTAAGTGCTTTGGTGGCAGTGTCCTCATCTCGTGATCCAGGTGTTGTTCTCTTTAGGATATTCTATAAACGGACACAGTTCATAAGCACAAGATAATTTAATTGATGAATTTCGTAAGCCTTGTTCTGAAGCTTGATAGTTTTCAAGTTATAAGATAACATTTGAAAAGATCGAAATCATGCACTCAGTCCATGATGGAATACCTCCACTAGCATTTTGAGTCGTGTGATCCTTTGAAAAGGAAGGATAAGGAATGATGTAAGAGGCAGCCTCTGGCATATTGTGTCCTCTTCCAGGCGGGCAAGGATTCCAGGAAAACGGGGATTCTCTTGCCTAAGGAAACATCACAAAGCAAATGTTTGAACCTCTTAAACAGGGCAATAATTGCAACATGCATAGTGTTCTGCTTGCTAGAGAACGTTTTTACAGTCAGAGACTATTTACAGTAGCCGCTGATAGGTCTGTTCCTGATAGGCTTGATTGGTGACATAAGGCAGATAAACCCTCCGCAGTGCAGGACAGTGGTCAAGGACAATGTCACACACGTCAAAACGCAAAATGTCTCCTTCTAACCTATGCTCTAGATCTTGAAGAAACCTGTGGACACAAGAAAAAAACACGGATTACAACTGTGCACATCTCAGTAGAAGGCTCACTCTTTCAAAAATAGCAAAAATTGTAATTATTCTTCATCTTTATTCACCTCTCACTGACTTCTTTCACATCAGGCAGTTTGGAGAAGAGCCACTGCCTCTCCTGCATCCCAAGACACTCACATAGCTCAGGTGACATCATAAAATGGTCAACGGCAATAGACAAGCTGCGTATGTATGAGGCCTCTGATGTCACTAACTCAAACTTGGCCTGAAGAGAGAATGCAAGTCCAGATGAAATTATTTTTTTATTTTTCAGCAAAATCTGCTGTTTGATACAATAATAATAATAATAATAACAATAATAAAAAATAAAAAAAACAGATAGTCACCTCCTGCAGTTTACGCTCTTCATTGCTGAAATTGTCGAGTTGACCACTGGACCGGACGTCAGGAATATCCTGCCAAAGGGAAAAGGCAGAGCCTCGTGAAGAGCGGAATGAGCTGGATGGGGAAAGGTTGCCTGGGGACACAGAATCCCCTCTTTCTTCATCAGTTCCTGGCTCTGCCCCCTGCTGCCTCTGAATCTCTCTGTTGATAGCAACATCACTGTATTCCTGATACAAAATCACTAAGAGAGAGGAAGAGAAAAATGGTAAATGACATAAAAACATATCAAGTTCTGGATTTAATTATTTATTGGGCTTACAGTTTGGCAAGAACCGAGATAAACGTTTAGAGCTACAGGGATGACTGCACCCATCCTCATCAATGGAAACCTTTCTCATACTGTGAAAAGTGGAGAAAAAAAGTAGAAAATGTGTTAAAAGAGATTTTGTTATATTCTTCTCATGTTGTTCTCTGTAAGTACTGAGTATTAGAGTGACCTTTGCTTTGAACTCCTCCTGTGCAGTGGCAGATTACAGTCAGCAGAGGGCAGTGGTGGTGCAGACCCCACCGGACTATGTGGTGCACTGTCACTTGATCCCCCTGAGAAGCAACGTCTGGAGTTGGCTTTGTCTACAAACCGACAAGGGAGGGAGAAGGTATACAAAAGGGATAGAGCTGAAAATATAACACCGAAGTGTCATAATGGGCATCACAGCACAAGACTTTCACAATAAAGTCTTTCATTAAGGTAATCAGTACTGATGAGTCACTTACAGTCTGAGCTGAGGTTTCCAGACAGGTGGTGGTCCCGGGAGGCCACACGAGCAGAGAGAGACTTGCCCAGCTTAAGGGTAAAAGAGTTTTTCCTCTGGGAGAGTTGTAAGCGGGATATAAGCTCAGAGGCAGAGAAGCGCCGGCGCTCATTGTCTGCTGAGCGAGAACGGGACAGAGGCAGTGAGGTCCCACTGTTGAGGGCAGGGCCTTCCAGGGTTCTGCAGTCTTCTAGGCCCAACCTCTGCCTCCCCCCATCATTTATCCCCCCCTCTGATATGACAACCTCCTGGGGGATATACAACAATGGTTTTGAAGAGGTTGGTATGGCAAAAAGAGAGAGGTCCTCATCCTCCCCTGGGAGAGGGCTGGAACTTTGGGATGTGGGGATAGTAGAGCCCACCATGCCAAGCCCTCCTTCTACGAACGATTCAAAGGATGTTGGGAGCAGGTAATCACACTCCACGCCTCGGCTGTTGAGAGACTCATCGGTGTCTGAGAGTGTGGTGAGAGTGTCTGGAGAGTACACCCTCATCTTACGCCCTATTAGCAAAAAGGAACATTGAGTGAGAAAAGGTACAACCCACTTGTTACATTCACTTGTAGTTTTAACAAACAATCACAGTAGCACAGTAGTTCCTAGCTTTGTTCCTAAAGGCCTGGCAATAATACAGATTTTGGACATATCCTAAAACACACTTTATTCAACTTATTAAACTCCTCCTAGAGGCTCCAAAAGGCTTTGATAAACCTTTGTGGACTGCTATAGTGTATTTAAAAATTTGACAATCTCAGTACGCTTTTAAACTTAGTATGCTTTTAAGGATTGCACAAAGAAGAATCATCGATCCAAAACCTCTCCAAAGAACTGCACTGTGACCAACAATTTGCTGTTTAAAACAGGAATGTAGGACCAATGTGTCAAGACTTAGTTAAGAGTGGCACTTACTTATGGACTTCTCTTTTATGGATCCCAAAGAGGTGCGTCTTTGAGGGCGAAATGGGTCAGGACTCTGGAACTCTAAGGGGGAAGAGGGGGAGCTCAGCTGCTGAGACTCCAAAGAGTTCCTGTCCCCAGGTGCAAATGTAGGGGACAGAGGCAGAAACAAGTTTTGAGAACTGAGACCTGGACATTCACAAACTCCTGGTTCAGGGTTTTCATAAACAGTCTCAGGTAAGCCAGTAATGGGTGTCCATGTCTGATCCTGAACCACTTCCACATTATTGCTATCCTGGGTCAAATAACTGTCCAGTGTTGTGTCTGTACTCCCATTCTTGGCAAAGTTGGATGGATTGCTTCCATTGCATCTAATAGGCTTGGTGCAAAGAGAGGAACTACAGTTTTCAGGTGTGCGTGATTGGAAACTGTCAACGGTTGGTTGTTGAAGGTCAATGAAGGCCAATGTCTCTTGCTGACATACCGCAATGTGTTGATGCTGTTGCAAGAGAGGCCTACCTTCGTGAGAGTCACTCAGAGCCTGGGCCTCAACTGAGCCTGGGAACCACATGTCAGAGCGCTCGCCTCTGCAATGGAACGCTTGGAGGTGAGGCTGGAAATCAAGAAGAGGAGAGAATCCATAGCCAGGGAGCATGGCTCAGGAGTGACATGGGTACTGCAAAGCAATTAGGAAACAAAGCAAGACAGAAAGATGGAAGGTATTATAAATCATGTACTCACATAACCATTGTCCTGACAGATACTGCATTTTCAAATTTGAGCACAAAGGAATAGATCCCTCTGGCCAATGTTTTTGTTGTTCCAGCACAGACTTACGCACAGTAAAGCTTGGCTCAGCTCTGCAGTTCTTAATGGATTTGGCGTACTACTGGGTAAAGTTAAGTCTCACTGAACAGTCTCTTCTCTTCCCCCCGTGGCAGACTTAGCTCAGTCGCTGCCGATGAGTTTTCCTGTTCTAATTAAAGAGCGCAGCATGCAGCCTTCAACCCCTATACTTATCTACATAATTTACAGCTGAATCCCTTAGTCAAAACTGTTTCTGTAGTGCAGCTTCTGCATGAAGATGTCAAGTCAGTCACATGAGGACACTCCGTTTTCTCCAACTATGATAATGGCCAAGTGTCTAGTCTTGCTTATACCTGAGATGGAATGCTTCACAAAGAAGAACCTGACTGAGAATGTCATCTTGGAAGGTTTTTTTTTTTCTGCATATTTCCCATGTTTCCAAACAGCTCTCTGTTTACCCAAACAAATCTGGGACATGGGAGAAGCAATGCTGATTAGTATTCAGTGTCTTGCCCTGAGGGACAGTCAAGCCTGAGATAGCTTGAGCTTTGACATTTTCTGGGCTATTAAAGGAATGAAGCCTCAGCAAACTGTCAGTGCTGATGACCCACATCTGTCTTAATCACTGACCCGTGAAATAAAAAGAGATGTTTTCTAAACTTGTATATGAAATACAACCAAAGATGCTAGTAGGGTTGCCCCTAGGTGTCTTAAATCTGTATGTCATGAACCAGAAATATAAAGGTAAAACTTCATAAACTTTTGAACTCTTGTTGTAATAGCTTCAAAATTATCTATCATATCTATTGCAAATCTCTGTACATTTTCTGAGATGAAAAAAAAAGTTTTATAGTCTCTGACTATACACACAGCTGACTGTACACATGGCTAAATCCAACTGCACGATTTAACATGATCCATAGGCAAACATTGTCTTACACACATACATTCTGTCCTGATTTTTTTTTAAACTATACACACATCTGTACAACAGACACATTGCACAACTAAATCCAAAAACACAGTGCACAAATGGTTACCTGTTCCCTATACCCTAAACAAAGGTCCCTTTATTTCTCCAGATACAGAATGCTGTTATTTGCACAGGAGATGTGAGATTTCAGGAATGAATCTGGATTCCTCACACACACACACAGAATTAAAATGTATTTGGTCTCAGTTTGTCTTCATAATCTATAATCAACATATAATAACCTTATTGGCTCTTTGTCCGATTGAATAATGAACCAAATATCTTTCAGTCCATGTTTTAGGGAACTCGCATTTATGTATGCTCTACAGTTTTTCTTATTGAATATCAACATATATATTTGGACGACAAATTATGGAAGTAAATCTTGGGAGCAGTTGTAAAATATAATTGTAAAACGCTTTACAAATTCAATGTACTACACAAATAGCTGTAGTCATTTTGTGAATGCTGTGCATGTCTATTACTATAAAACAAATTCAATAATACACTACATTACAGTTCATAACCATATATCTATTCCATTACAGTCGATTTGATGTCTTGCCCATTTTACAATTCTCAGTAAAATCCACCATGTAATTTTCCATGTTCTCAACATGTTATTTCCTTATGTTTTGGTCTTTGTTGTATGAATTCTCCCTGTAATTTTGGAGGCTTCCTGTAAGTCAGGGCCTCAACAAAGTAAATGAATTGAAAACTGCCATCTTCATTGTAGCTATGATTAAAGAAACCAATGCCGCAAAAGCCCATGCAAACTGTTAAGAACCACATGAATCCACAAACATATTCAACAATGCCAACAATAACAATTGATGTGAGGACCAATAGTTCATTTGAAATAAAGCTAAAAAAAATTTTCATAGTCACTAAATCATGAAATCCAACTGTAAAATAAATATTAATTCGTATAGATGACTATATATAAATATTACACACATTTGTACACTTTTTTTCACCAAACCCATTTCCCCCCTATAAGTTTCTAGAATGTGTTACTTGTTTGAGTACAGGGTCTAACAGTGTGGTGTGATAAGGTTCTGTTTGTATGTTATATTGCTGCAGGCTGTCACTGTTGGTCTAATTGTCCTGTGACAGAGAGCCCAGATCCAGGGTGGATCATGGCGTCTGCGTTTCACAACCAAACACCCCTGCTCATTTTCAGCTGCTGCAAATTCATGGCAAGATGCAGGTGGTAACAAATAAAAGACAGACATTATTTGTCAAAGATTAAAGGGATAGTTCAAAGAAAACAAATATCTGTCATTACTCACCCTTGTTGTTCATTGTCATTCCTGAATGTTTTGAAAATTGCAAATAGGTCCACAGTCTAAGACTGTAATGTGCTCACTTTTCTTCAAGTAATGGATGACGTTAAAATGGACACCTAATGTGTGAAAGTATTATTTCAGAACAAAAGATGCATATTCATTGTAGATATTTTAGCATTTAAATTCTAGTGGGGAGGTTGAGGACATCTGGAGATGAAGAACACTTCTTTGTTTGTGTTTGGTATGGGGCCTGATCCCTCAAAGTGCCGGAGGCCTTCCTCCACCTACTCCATCAAGACAGACAGCGAAATCCCTTTTCACATTCACAAAGCATTGACGTTGCCCTCGACCCCCTCAACATAAACACAACAGAGAGAGAGTAAGAGAGAAGCTCAAAAGTGTAACAAAACCTGGTTTAAGGCATTACTCTAGCAAGCAGAGCTTCTTCAGACTATCTTGAACCCCATGGTCTCAACTTAAAGAAACCACATCTTTAGGACATCTGTGCACTTACCTTCTTTCAACATCAACACCTCCTATTGGACACACCCTGTCAAATAAAGGAGTGATATGCACACAAGCAGTGGTCCGGAGTGTGGAAACAAAGCACTATTATCACATGCTGCAGAGTATGCAGCTTTATACGTCAAATAAATTAAATATAGTGCTCTGAACGCTCTATCTGAAGAATATTTAAGCAGAAACCACATTGGTTCTCACTAACCAAAGTCCACTTGTAACAAAAACTATTAGTGCTTTTAAATAATATAAGTAGCAATAGGCTCTTTGCAGAAATTCATTCATCTTCAGAATTAAAAACCAAAATTGACCCACATTACTTTATTAATGCAGGCTACTTGTGATCAGTTCTTCCATGCATGTTATTTCAAGCTAATTAGGGATTGGTTTAGCTAACTGAAATTTGTTCTGTCTCAATTCTGGTGTCTCCGATTATGCAAGTGAAATGGTTTGTGAACATCTCTCTGTCAGTCACACTATCATGATTTACCACTATAGTTGCATGATTGCACTCAATAGGGCTGCTGATACTTGCCAGATTTATACAGCTCAATCAGTTCTTTAATGTGCCGCTAAATTTGTGTCACATTGCAACAGTGACCTACTTTACCGATTCATTCACGTCACACTCAGTCAACTTCCTGCTTTCTTTCGCTTGCTGCTTGAGAGGTGAACTGAGCCGGGCGAGTGCTTCCCCCTCCCTCTGCTTTATTATATGGACAGGTAAAGACTAGTCACTTGAAGCAGCTTGTTTTGAAATGTGATCTGTACAAGGTTTACACTTTGAGACTGACCAGGTAACAGACAATCAATGTTTGTACTATTTTAACATGCAGACATATTCATTTTAATCAATAAGCGACAGAGTATAAAAGTTGTTTAACTGTTAACATCAACAAATAAAAACAAAATAAATCATTCTTCATGCATGGATATTTTTCAAACTAAATTAAGTAAAAATTTGGTTCATTAAATGTACTAAAAGCAAAATGCAATTGTAAACTATTTAATTTGTGCATTAAAAAAAACTTTTTGTTTTGTTCCTATCAAATTACCACAAAATACCAACATACAGTGCTGGTATCCCTCAAGATTTCCTCTGAGAGACTGTATTTAGGTCAATCCATGT
This sequence comes from Rhodeus uyekii, assembly GCA_037043235.1. NCBI lineage: Eukaryota > Metazoa > Chordata > Actinopteri > Cypriniformes > Acheilognathidae > Rhodeus > Rhodeus uyekii. The sequence continues at coordinate 4,196,536 of JAWRVZ010000034.1, forward strand.
AATAAGATAAAAACACAAATGCTTTTACTCACATTAGGTGCAAGCGAAAAGCTGCGCATCTAAACAGGTGTGTAAGGAGCGGAGCCAGAGAAAAGCCATTTACACATGCCTGTAGGGCTTGGCTTTTACCGGATCACTTTTCATAGACAAACACCAACATGTGCACCACACAAAAAACAAAACTCCTAAAACACTGACACACATTTGTGCAAGCATATTTAATGTACACAAAGATATTCAAGATGTCCACACCTCCTGTCATTAAGGATCATTTAATAGCCTGTTATAGACGCACGTTCTTGCATTTTTTTGCCATAAACGTCTAAGAGTTCCTTTTAAAGACAAATAAAAAGCTTGTGCCTTCCAACACACTAAAATAAATAATACTAAAAAGTTTATTTAATAGTATAAGTCTTAAAATCCAAGGACTGTTTGTAAAGGAAAAATGAGGACACAATAAAAATGGTTAACCATTAAGCCTTTTGTGAGCCGAAGAAAAGCAAGTTCATTATCAAGGCAGACCCCCTCTCCCAATAAAGATCTGACACTTTCCACATTCCCCAAATAACTGCGCTTCTGTCATTCCACTTAAATTGCCCAGTAAGCTGTACCCGAGAACAAAAACAAAGAGTCTCGTCTGTCCGAGCTCACGCAACAAGAACAGGCCTTATTTGTGTGGCTGCATCCTATCTGCGCTGACCATTGGGGGAGGCACTAATAGTGTGCAGTCACACAAACAAGGTCTGTTCTTATTGCTCCTTCACCATCTGTTCATTCTGCAGGTGAGCTCTGCTGGTTTTTGTTGTTGTTGTTTTAGCCCTTACAAGCCCTCAGGCCAGTAAGACTAACAGATTTAAGTGAAGAGGCTTTAGATACCCATTCCACCCCAAGTGGCCCTGTTGACCTGAATTCAACAAGCTAAATGAGGGTAAGTGAGGAGAGAATGCGTTTTTGCATGCAAAAAGTGGGGACGGAGTATTCCTGGGTGTGGCATGGCGTCCTTTTCACCCAAACCGCAGCTCGAGTACATGTAGGTGCAGATACAAAATCAGACTGTTGCCTCCAACTGACAGGTGATGGGGCAGGTGCTCCATACGCAGGGCAAACGATGGGAGGGAGAGACAGGAGTTGCAGTTCACTAAAATTAACTGTTAATCAGTCAAAGCAATGATATGCTTTACGATAATGTCAAACTATACAAATAACCGTTTCAGCTCACAAAAGTTCTGTGGTTGTACCATGGTTATTATATATAATGGAAAGTGGCATAGATTTATAACATGGCATCAAAGACATAAAAGAGGAAAAATTGCTAAACTTCAGGCGATATAAATATAACGTAAAATGTAATATTACCATATAAAAAAAATTCTTACACCTTACCGTAAATGCATGTGAGTGTATATAACCTAATCAATATTATAGATATATTTAAAATAATATATATAATTTACTCGGATGTGTTTGTTCACACCGCATTACTTTGTGGGATCATTTATTCAAATAATAATGATAATACTATTTTAACATAATAAAAGTATTTTTTAATAATAACAGTAATAATTTAACAAACAAACATTTATATAGAAATTCTAACATTTTATAAAACATTTTTAATATATATATATATATATATATATATATATATATATATATATATATATATATATATATATATATATATATATATATATATATATATATATATATATATATATATATATATATATTTATTTATTTTTTTTATGATAAAAAGATTCTAAGAAATTATAAAAAAAAGTTATAAGATTCCCAGGGAAACTGATTAGAATGCATTCTAGGTACTCATTGACAATGTAAATCGCTTTGAATAAAAGCGTCTGCCAAATGCATAAATGTAAATATAAAAATACAAACATGCTCATAATATATTCAAGTCATTGTATGTATAATCATTAATATAATCTGTAGCCATTTTAATGTATTATTTTGTATTTAATGTATTAATTGATCTTACATAAAAAAGTGTCATGTCGTGTCTTGTCTTGTCATACACCCTAAAGTGTAAAAACAATGTATTTTCTTGGTACATATGCCCGTTTAGCTGTATTGTTAACAAACATCCAGTGCCATCTATTGCTCCCTGCAATCTGTTCTTATCTCTACCAGCATATATGAGCAATCCAGACCTGCTGAGAACTATGAGAATGCATTGAGTCATACAAACACACACAGACTGACACGGCCGAGCTGGAGGAGAGACAAGCCGCAGGTTACGATAGACATTCCAAGGGTCTAGCCGCCCCCACTGTCTCTCTGATGTTCATATCTGCCAACATGTAGACTAAAGCAGAGCATCATCAAACCACGCCCTGTGGGATCCATCCACGCTCAAACATACATCCTAAAAGTTCAATGTCTTCATGGGTCTCAATAGATTCACAGACAATTCATCTGGTGCACAAAGTCCATCCAGTCTGGGTACATGAAAATCACTCAATCTCACTCCATTCAAAAAAAGACCCATTATTTGTGTGGGATAATCACTCTCTGTACTAAGAGGATATTGCTTACACATCCAATGATATGATGCAACAAACGCAGACAATGGTTTCTAAGGCTATACAGGATGAGGACAATTAAGGCAGGGAGATTTTATTGTGACATGATACTTTTTTTGTTTAAGCCACATCCTCATGTTAGCGTTCACTGATGACCCATCTTTAAAAGATTTCAATTTCCAGGCAAATTACCTAAAGTCAGGTATATTGAACCAGTTTAAGCTGTAAGGTTTCTGCCGTTCAATAGTTTCGTCTGGTTTCTGTCTATTCCCGCACAGCAGCATACAGGAGAACATGAAGGTTTCCAACAGACAGGTGTTAGGCCGTAAAGAGGATGGCGCACCCTCTCGCTCAGAAAGAGAAGAAAACACTCTCCAAAACACATGGCATAAAAACAATCAGTGTATGATTGAAAACTATTAAAAATCTATTAGAAATGTTGCCATGGCCATAAATAGATGATTCATTAAATAAATAAAAAAAGCTAAATAGAAATACTACAATATATCACTCTATATTTTTGATAATCAAAATAATTAACTACAAATGAACTAATATAATAACTAAAATAAAATAATAGTTTTTCTTCAACGAAAACACCTTGTTAAACTCTAGTGTCCAGTCTAGAGTTTCAGAAGAGATCTCAATGCTCAGAACTGACAAGAAAACATGCAATGAAAAGTCAGATTCATGAACTCAAGAAGTTCTTATCAAATTCTTCTACAAGCAAATTATCTGGACTTTGCGATCCATGAATATTTTATGGCTTTATACACTTTTACTGTACATCAACAATGATCTCATTACATTTTTTATTTGCTAAGGAATCGATCTAGAACAAAGTTAATACTTAGTTAATATTAAGTTTTATGAGCTCTGAAAGAGCAACATCTGAGTAATACAAATATCTTCTTTCCTAAGTCAATCTATAACAGAATTCACTGTGTATATTTGAGCATTACATTATATGATTATTTATTCATTTTGTGCAAAAATCTAATTACATCAGCAAAAATCCACTGCAAAAAAATAAATAAATAGATGTACTATGAAAAAACTGACCCAACAAAAAAAGGCTCCTCAACTAACATTTCTACATTGCTTCACATAGTTAAACACCCTGACATTGAGTTCATCACTGTATTGCCATCTATCCATGTGTATTTCTTTTACAGCGTGTTCCAGGCATGCACTCACCTGCCTTTCACATCAACAGAAGCTCACGCATACACACACTTACCATCTCTGCTCCCTGCAGCAGTAGAATATTCAGGGCTCATATCCTTCTCAATCTATCGAACTATTATGCATGCAACATTAAGTAGCTTGCAAGCGATCGTTAGCACAGGCATGTTTGCATCTGACTGTGTCTTTTAGCAGGGCTGGAGGGCAGTGTTGCTGCCTGCTCTACCAGGATTTTATAAACTGGACCAAATCCCAGGCGTATCATGAGATTTGTCTATGCAGGTGATGAGTGTCAGATGTGCAAATCAAAACATTATACTACATGCATGAGCATCTGTTCAAACAAGGAAAAATGGTTTGACAGTATAACGCAAAACCCCTTTGGGACAGATATAAATGACCTAAGTTTAGTTGACCTTCAACATTAACCATGTCACAGAGTAAACAGGAAGCAGTCATAAATCTGTCGTTGGTAGCAACAGATTACAATGTCGAAAAATGACAGTAGGCTGAGCTGCTTCTTTGAACAGCAAACAACCAAGGAGAACCAAAGGTCTGAGACCACTAACAACTATATATACACATACATATTTTATAAACATTCACATAAACATCCCCACCCATGATTAGATTTAATATTACTAATATTTTTACGTTTCAAGCATGTTTATGTTATATTACTCTTAATATATATGTAAAAATTGCTATTATTATTATATTATATACACACACACTGCCCAGCGAGAAAACATTTGCTGTGTGTGTGTATATATTTATTTTCACATAAAATAATACAAGATCAACACTTGGGAACTCAGTGAAGTTTAAGTTAAAATTTAACCGAAGATTAAAGTAAAGCCTAATAATGTTCTCCAAAGAGCATCTTGAGCTTCAATGAAAGCAGGAACATCTGTACAAAGTTCACATTATCAAATTTACCTGATTAATTACGTAGAAATAGTGCAGAATCTGAAATGTTTCTTCTTCATTGCACTTCACGTTGTTACTTTGTTTTCAATTTTTCAAAATCTTCAACTTTTCATTTATTTCCTGGATTAAATTTAGATTCTGAATCCCAGATGTTCCATGTGTTCTCAGACTGTTGGTCCACTGCATATACAAATCTTCCTCATAAACACAAAGTACACAGTCTTTCCCCAGAACAATGTAGAGATAAAATCTCAAATGCAACAGATCTCCACAGACTTTTAGAGAAAGCTAGTACCTCATTTGTATCAGCGGACTGTGGGCTGGATGGGGTCCAACTCCAGTGTGCAAATCCAAGTCATCCAGGATTGTGGTTCAAATGTTATATTGTCCATGACTGCCTTGTGTTCCTCTCGGTTACTTTGTTTCCCCTCAGCTGCTCTCTAACTCAGTCAGCATGCTGTGGCTTGAGCCCAGATGATCCAAGTGTTCTCTTCAATCCCCTTCAGACACAAAAATACAGTTGACAGCAGATAAATAAAACCCTACTAACTGTGCTAGCTACTTAAAAATAAAGATCTCTCCTCCATATCATTCCCTTTTTCTCATATTCCCCTTTCTCTTCAGCAACAAATGCAGAAAGACATTTGTCCTCCTCTCTCGGCTTGTTTCTGGCTCCCTCTTGCACTTTTTTATGGTTTTATTTGTAACACCTGCCAGCAGAGGAAAAGGAGAGAGGCGCAAGCTGTCGTCTGGTTCAGAGGAGAGTCCTTCCTGCCAAGGAGGGAGAAAGAGCATGAGTGTGTGTGTGTGTGTATGTGTGTGTCTGGATTCCTGTGTGTCAACAGCAGTACTTTGCGAGGGGATAGCAGGCGGTCGGTTAGGAGAGTTAGTTTGGTGGGGGCGTGAGATAGAAGGTGGGAAGAAGACTGAATGTGAATATCCCTTCGTGCATGCGAGTGTGTGCATGTGTGTGTGTATAATTAGGTAAGTATCAGTTTGAAGATAGCAAGTAGCTGAGAGGGCATGCCGAGACGCACTCAGATATGCTCTTTAAATCCTGTTTAACTCCTCTCCCTTTTGCACATCTCATTTATTCACTTATGAACAACTGAAAGAACCGTTTATCAAGAACGCACATGTGAAATTTTAGAAGAACAGCAACACACAAAAAAACTGTTTTTCTTAAATAAAACCTATTCATGTGAATCTCCAGCCAATTATTAATGTGTTTGCACTGAGAATTGAGTCTTTTCAGTGGAAAACCCACATTAAAGCATGACAGTGTGCAACAGGGTCACTCTTGCAGGTGATGAAGCATATGGAATTATTACATAGTAATTAATAAGCGAAAGGGCTGCTGTCCACAATGCATACTTCAGTACCTTGACATGTACCAACCAACCCTGCCTGCAGGCTGAACAGCGTAAGAACGCATAGCAATCATAACAATCAAAAACTGGAGAGAGAGAGAGAGAGAGAGAGAGAGAGAGAGAGAGAGAGAGAGAGAGAGAGAGAGAGAGAGAGAGAGTCTTAAGAGCCCTAGGCTATGGAGATTCTTTTTTTGAGTGGGTGGGGATAGAGACAAATCATTATCAGAACACCTGCTTCTCACTTTAATATAGCAGAGTTGCTTCCATCCGTTCCACTTTGGGGGAGAGTGTAGATGCCTTTTTGGTTGTTAAAGGAGTAGGTTATTCGCACAAAGCTGGCCTCGATGATTTGATCAAATTGGATGGAATGTGAGAACCAGAGACCTGCAGAAAGTAGAGCTGAAAAGTGGGGCAGAAGCTGCATACATGGACGTGTTAACCAAAGATTAAGGATCTGGCGCAATTGCCAGCTGGCACAGAATTTCAATGGCTTAGCATTAGTGTTGTCTTATTCACCTTTCTAACTTGTTCAAACATATCATTTTTCATTCTTGTTTCAAGTAAACCATTTTTGGACAATTCAGCATTGTTCAAGTGGACAGAAATTGGGAATTTAAGGGGAAGTTTGGCCCAAAAATTTATTTTATGTTATAAAATTTTACTTTATACATTTTATGTTACCTTATATTTTTTTAATCTGTATTACTTTGTTCTTGTTTTAGAAGAATGTTCAAGCTGCTGTTTCCGTACGGTGAAAATGAATGGTGACCACAGCTGTCAAACAAGAAACCAATAATTTAAATTTCATTCTGTTCATCACACATCCTATCATATGGCTTTAGAAGCAGAGTTTCACAATTCATAAAAATAAAATCAAAAGTTCATTTATGGGAAAGCTGCTCATGATCCAGTGGTTTCAGCAGCTTGCTTCACAGGAAATGTTGGTCTAAACAAAATCACCTCTGCAAGCGCTTAGAACGCTTATGCAAATGGGAATGCATTTGGGAACACAATCCACATCAGCAATCTCTCAAAATTTGTAATAATTTGTAATCCTTTTAACTCTTGTCCTCAGCATGTAAATAGTTGTTTTTGAACAGTTAATGAAACTAGCTTTATTTTAAAACATGATTCCTTAAACAGCCCAAAGACAGTATGACAAATGCAAATATATTAAGGTATTACTCAGGGAAGCATTTCACACTGGCACATAACGTAGAACAGGCTTCTAATACACTTGCCATATTTCATCATTTTCATTTTGTCAGTAGTACAAATATATACTTTAGTATTAACGTAGAAAAGCAAACCTCCCTGTTCTCCCGCTAAATATAAATAGGAATACATCATTTATCAGGAGGGCAGAGAGAGAGTAAGTGATCTCATGTCTTAGTATACTTGGAGCCAGAGGAAGTCATACGTAAACAGCCGTTTGTTAAAGTAGAGGTGATAGTGAACAACTTTGGCATAGGCCTCTACATTTTGAAATGCATGCTCACATACACACAATCAACCACCACAAAACACAAGAAGAGTTTCAGTCCAAGTGCAAGTCCCCAAATAGTTTTCAACACAGCAAATACCAAATCCCTCTTGGATCAGTTCTGGGGGTGTAATGATGTTCTACGCCCCCTTCTGGAGAAGCCTCTGCACCGCAGGTCAATCTCATGTAGCTAGGCGCTTTGCTTGCTTCAAGAACCAGCACACATGGAGGAAGGCCGAGAAATTAGGAAAAGGAAAGAAATGCATCGTTTAGAGACATCCTCAATCAGTCACAAACTTCTATTGAAAGGTCAAGCATGTCTTATTTTTAGATACTTTCTCCAGTTTTTGTTTAATATACAAAGACAACTGTAACCTTAGTTTTATTTTGCGGAAAAGACAACACATTCAAGGGCTAGGTAAGTTCACGGAGAAGTTCACACCATCAAATCACTGACAGCACAACGAGAAACTCAAAGAGACTAAGAGAGCCTGGTCTACTTCTAAAATGTTGATGGAAAATACACCTTAAAAAACAATTGACTGTAATTAAAAACAATAGAGACTATATTCATCATAGATATAGACGGGGATTCCGCCAATTATCTGAATAGAAGTTGAAACTATTAGATTTTGACCCCCATAATCTTGAATATTTGTTAGCGTCATTGCTCAGAAACCAGTGCACATAGCCAAATATACACTCTGACCTCAGCTTGAAAGCAGAGTATCATCCTAACACATATTTTCCAGGAAAGTAGGTTGAAAAATGTTTTGATCTTTTTCCCCTCCTCAATTTTTCAGAACATGTGGAGTACATAAACCAGGGCAGCAAAAAAAGTATTTGCTCTATTTCTGCCAGAGTGCTGGGACGGTGTCACGCTTTAATTTACTTTTTAAAAAGTATATTTTGTGATGTTGGAGAATTAAAAAGCTCCAGGAACTGGATAAACCATTAAAAATAAATAGACGTCAAATCAGTATTGTTGTTGTTAACTTAAACTATCCAGAACTATTTTTGTTAACTGAAGTAAGGGTGAAATAAAATAAAATATAAATTAGTTGAAAACTTAAGTACTGCAATAACTACAATTAAAATATGAAAATAAAAGCCAATTGAAAAAAAAGGCGAATGGCATTTAAATTGCAACAACCTTTCCCCAAGAATCACTATATTGCAAAGCTTTGTCTGCTTTTTTGATCATAGTAACCATTTGAAGCTCTGCTATAGGTTGAAAAATGTATATATATATAAATAAATAAAAGGTCTAAAGAGCCTTTTTAATAGCTATAACAAGATTTTTGTCTTTCTCCCTAAGCCTTTTAGGCTAAATACTGCATATTGTGATTAAGCAAAGCTTTTTATATTCTCAGTCTCTGAGGTCTCTGGTATAAGTGGCTCTGGAGGGTGTGGACATCACCATGCGCACTGACCTCACCCAAGCAGCATCCTGTCACTCACCAGCAAGGCCTCCTGGTTATCAGCTAGAGCTTGCTTAGCCAGGTATCGCTCCCGCTTGATCTTCAGCTCCAAGGACTCAGGGATGTCTGGAACCATCCAGTCAATGGCACGCAGGACAAAGAACACCACATGCTGAAGATGTGTACACACTTATTATTAAGATGACCACAAAAATAGAAATTATAATTATTAGACAATATTAAAGAAACCGTAATCAATGAGGTAAATAATTGTGTAGGCTGGGATCCGAACTGACTGGATAATATAAAGTTGGTTTACCTACTTAATTTTGATTTAACGTTGACTTTAAAAGGGTAACAGTGTATGCTGGGAAGCTTAAAATCAAGAAAGAATCTGACTGTGATGTGGTTTGCAGGAGGAAGATCAATGATCACCTCAAAGGCGATGATAAAGCCAAGTCTTACAGCCAGAAGCTCCCAGTACACCAGCTTGTATTTTCCATTTTCATCCCGAAACGCTTTATATCTGACACCAAGAAAAATTGTGACAAGAAAAAAAAGTGACCACAAGAGAAGAAAAATCGAACAGTGCTGACTGCTACAGTTTTACAGTTCACTGCCTTGTTAATTTTCCCTTCTACTGTGCAACATGGTACGACAGCCAAGACTGCTGAGAAACATCAGAACATTGTTAAAAAAAAACATTAAAAAAATCGAATTAGCCATCCTGAAAAGAGGAAAAATATAGTTTTTCTTATTTACAAATTACAGATTTCTAAGACTGTAGAACAGCATCAACAATGTTACCTGCACATAGTATGACTGGAGTGGTTGTAACTGGGTGGAGAGTAAGCCAACGTGAAATTGACATAACCATGCAGGTCATTGTTAAACTTGTATTGGTACAGCAGGCGTGGCAAAAAGTCTGAGGTAAACGCAATGAGGAAAGCCTGAAGGGAGACAAAAAGACATTATGAAACTTTACAAGATGGCAAAATTCAGTCATTTCAGTAGGTTTCACATATGGGCAAAAAAGATTTTGTGTTGGTCACGCAGATCAGTTTTAATGTGTCTACTGTATGAGCGTTGTTTTCATACATACACTCACCTAAAGGATTAATAGGAACACCTGTTCAATTTCTCATTAATGCGATTATCTAATCAACTAATCACATGGCAGTTGCTTCAATGCATTTAGGGGTGTGGTCCTGGTCAAGACAACCTCCTGAACTCAAAACTGAATGTCAGAATGGGAAAGAAAGGTGATTTAAGCAATTTTGAGCGTGGCATGGCTGTTGATGCTAGACGGGCCTAAATCTGCTCAGTTACTGGGATTTTCACGCACAACCATTTCTAGGATTAACAAAGAATGGTGTGAAAAGGGAAAAACATCCAGTATGTGGCAGTCCTGTGGGCGAAAATGCCTTGTTGATCCCAGAGGTCAGAGGATAATGGGCCGACTGATTCAAGCTGATAGAAGAGCAACTTTAACTGAAATAACCACTCATTACAACCGAGGTATGCAGCAAAGCACTTGTGAAGTCACAACACGCACAACCTTGAGGCGGATGGGCTACAACAGCAGAAGACCCCACCGGGTACCACTCATCTCCACTACAAACAGGAAAAAGAGGCTAAAATTTGCATGAGCTCATCAAAATTGAACAGTTGAAGACTGGAAAAATGTTGCCTGGTCTGATGAGTCTCGATTTCTGTTGAGACATTCAGATGGTAGAGTCAGAATTTGGCGTAAACAGAATGAGAACATGAATCCATCATGCCTTGTTATCACTGTGCAGGCTGGTGGTGGTGGTGTAATGTTGTGGGGGATATTTTCTTGGCACACTTTAGGTCCCTTAGTGCCAATTGGGCATTGTTTAAATGCCACGGCCTACCTGAGCATTGTTTCTGACCATGTCCATCCCTTTATGGCCACCATAAAGAACATGACAATGAGTTCACTGTACTAAAATGGCCCCCACAGTCACCAACCCAATAGAGCATCTTTGGGATGGGGTGGAACGGGGGCATCGTGCCCTGGATGTGCATCTCACAAATCTCCATCAACTGCAAGATGCTATCCTATCAATATGGGCCAACATTTCTAAAGAATGCTTTCAGCACCTTGTTGAATCAATGCCACGTAGAATTAAGGCAGTTCTGAAGGCGAAAGGTGGTCAAACACAGTATTAGTCTGGTGTTCCTAATAATCCTTTAGGTGAGGTAAGGTGTATAACTACAATGTAGACAATGGACAATACTACTGATCTATTTTGCCCACAATATTTCACTTCACTAAGGTGTGACTGCACTCCAAGTGTCAAAATGATTAGGCACATAATAGAGGTTTTATGTAGCCACTCACATTGACTATGACAGATATGTGGGACAGCGCCTCCAGTATGATGAACCACACACCGATGTTCTGGGCTCTCTCTGCCACGGGTCTCCGGTATTCACACACAAACTTATGAGCGTCCAACCTCACTTCCACCCAGTTATTTAGCAGGGCGAAGAGAGGAGCCAGAGGGAAGGCCGCCACAAAAATGGTGATGAAGCCAAACTGCAGGACTGGCAGCAGTGAAGATTAAATACTGTAAGGTCATTCATCAAGCATAGCAAGGACATCTGTGCAGAAGTGTCATTTCCATTGGGTTCGACAGGTTTTTTTTAAAATATTTTTGAAAGAAGACTCGATTTATTTGATAAAAAAATACAATAATATTGTCAAGTATTATTGCAATTTAAAATATTTGTTTCTGTATAAATATATTTTAAAATGTAATTTATTCCTAGGATGCAAAGCTGAATTTTCAGCACCATTACTCCAGTTTTTAGTGTCACATGATCCTTCAGAAATAATTCTGATGCCTCTTAAGAAACTTCTTAAATTCTGTCACCTTTTACTCACTCTCGGAATTTTCTAAACATGTATGAATTTCTTTCTTCTGCTGAACACAAAAGATGATGTAGCGAAGAATGTAGTTTATCAGAGTTGATGGATCCCATTGAATACCATAGTATGAAAAACATACCATGGAATTCAACGGGGTCAATCAACTGCTTGGTAGAAGAAAGAAACAAATACAAGTTTTCATACAAGTTGAGGCTGATTAACTGACAGAATTTTCAACTATCCCTTTAATATGCTTGTGAAAACCTTTCTTTTTTCATTTTCTTTTGATGACTACAAAGCAAATCTCAAAAGAACAGCATTTATTTGAAATGTCAAATAAATGTTTTCCATGTCATGTCTTATCTTGTCTAATGCACCAAGTTAGCCAGAACTGACACCTCAAGAAATGTAGGTAGCATGCTGTTCTGGCATCAGTAACTACACATTTTCTGGCTGAGATTTGAAAAAAAAAAAAAAAAACTCATTACAGCTGAAAGATTATCTTACCAATCTCCAGATACTCATCAAAAAGCCCCTCACATGGAATTAACTCATAGTCCTGCTCCCAACGCTTAGGCTCACCTGCCTTCTGGGCCTTCTTCACAGATGATAAGGCCCGTTTCTGTTTCCAAGCCTTTATTTTACTGAAAAGCATAGAGAGACAAAAAGAGAATGACAACCAAACCGAAAGACAGAGTTCAAATGACACTGATGATGAAGATGTCAGCTCTTTTGGGTGTATTTCTAGGTCTAAAATAGAATGGTGCTTATTTTGAAAGATTGCTGCTGATGCATTATTGATAGGGGAGCGCTAAAAGCTTCTCCTGTGTGGCATTTATCCTGCTAAACTGCTAGAACTGCTGCCTTAGGGGAGAGACATGCTCCAGTAATGGCAGTGAGACAGTCATCTGTCTACACACTGCACCCTACAGTGGTATCTGTGGATTAGTCAATAGGCACATCAATCAATATATTTAAAGACAGCTATTTTTGCTGACATTTACACATTTTTACTCTCATACTCCTGCATGAACGTAAACACACTGTTTCTATAATAGTAGAGACTTCCAATTGACATCTGCATTTTAAGATGTTCATTAGGGCATTATTTAGAATGTTTATTAATTATTCAGGATGTTTTTCACAATGTAGGAAAAGCCTGAACCACACATACACCTCCACAGAAGAATGCTGTGCCAACTCTGCAGCACTGACCCAGAGTGCTGACTTGCGTTTCTCAGAGGACCAAAGAATATAATTGAGACTTAAGCTGTCTTTTAGTTCAAATACTACAGTGGTTTTCTCTACAATGTAAAAAGCTTTTACAGTGCAGATACAATAAATATGACTTGTTTGATGACACGTACGGGATGACAAACTCCTGAGCGTTGTTGATAAGTTGCTTTCCCACCATGATGATGCAGAGCTGCTCAGCCAATTCGATCAGACAGCCCCCTGGTCCACACTGAAACCACAAGAGTAAAAATAAAATGTATAAAAAAAAGTTTAAAAAAAATATTTTTGAACAAAAAAGAAAACTTATGCTAATAGAGCCTGCATTTATTTGATAAAAAATACAGTAAAAACAGTGATTACGTGGAATATTACAATTAAAAAGAACTGTTTAGTATTTTAATATATTATAAAATTGAATTTATTTGAACTGAACGTTCTGCATCAACACTAGAGTCTTCAGTGTCACATGATCCATCAGACATCAATCTAATACGCTGATTTGGTCAAGAAATATTTATTATTAACAATTCAACAATTGTGTTCCCATTTCTGTGAAAACCTCAATACATTTCTTCATTGTTTTTTGTTTTTAATCGAAAGTAAAAAAAACAGCATTTATTTAAATTTAATATTCCTTTTGATCCGTTTAAAATTGTATATGCTGAAAAGAATCATTGATTTCCTTTATCTTTTCTTTATAAATGAAAACTTTGCTTCTTTAATGAAAAAAAAACTAGATTGTGGATGTTTTGCAACAGCAGATATATTCCTGATTACAGGCTGTCTGGAATACGACTCTGATTTACCGTCTCTATACAAAGTGTTCTTGTAAAATGACTACTAAACTGCATATTGGAGCATTGTTAATGGAATAGGGTAATCATATTAAAGCATATAACCATAAAACTAAAGGCAAAGCACTCACATCCTCATTCCGCATCCCAAACAGTGTGCCATAATGACCAGGATAGCCCACAAATCTGCAATTAAAGAGCAATAAAAGTTCCCTGAATCTTTTGATCTTGAAAATTCTGGCACCAAAGATTGCTTCATTCTTTTAAGCTAGCATACAGCTTACCTGCCCTTGAAGAAGGCCACATAGAAGGGCGACGAGTAAAAGTTGACAAACTGGAAAATGAAGACTTTGAATGTAAAGGCATCTTCATATTGTGTCTGTGTCCTGTGCATTTCTGTAAGGAGAATTGTTTCAGGAACAGACATTTTTGAGTACACAAGATAAATGTGACTTATTTATATGGCCTTGTGAAGTCTGAAAGCTTTTTTGTAATTGCCTCAGAAAGGAAGACTAAGGACTAGAGTCCTAATGGCTTATTGATTCTCAGAGTCAGTGTGGATCGGCAGGTTCATAACCATGAACCACAGAAAATGGCAACACTGGCCTATGTGACTTGTTCCTTTATGGGGTCTGCTGTGTGCAGAAACCCTACCCCATTTAGTGAGCTGTTCTGCCAGTGCTGTGTAGATCTGCCCCATCAGCAAGATCAAAGCCAAGTTCACCAAAGTGCTGGAGATGTTGGCAATGTTCCCAGCCTGGAAAACAAAATGTGTGTGTGGAGTGGATTCAGAGTTCAACAGCTGCCACAGGTGTGGAGGAAATTAATGAAATGTTGCATTAAGGTAAATCATATTTCAACACTAGAGTCATATATCAATATTCAATCAATCATATATCAATTTAATTTAATGCAGATTGATGGGGTGCCCACCTGAGTACGCAGAACAGAACTCCCAGTTTCAAACATCATTACACTCACTATACTGCGGTATATGATCACTGTGACCAAAAAGATCATCACTACAAACAGCTGGGAAAACAAATTAGAGTAAGAGGAAAAGATTTGTGTGAACAATTATGACATATTCTCTCCCTTCTAACAGACCAATAAAAATTCTGTAGCTCCATTAAAACAATGTAGCTCCGGTGGGTCTCACCATTATAATGATGACCATAGAGCCAGTCAGCATTCGGGAAATCCGGGCTTTCTCTGGAAAGTAAGGCTCCTTCACTCCTGTCACTGGGTTCTCTTCCATCGCAGGGGCCATTGCAGCAAACTCAGGACGTGGTGGTTCCTGTGTATTTATAAAAGAATAACTTGTCATTATTTCTAATTTACACTACCAATAAAATAAAATAAAATAAAATGATTACTTGTAATCATATCAAAAAATAAAAATATATCTGTATTTTTGTCCTGATTTCCAGTAAAAATATCGAAACATTCTTAAAACAAGCTAAATTTTCTAGTGAGGCAAAATACTTTTATGGGGATGATTTGGAAATCCATTGCTGCTTGTATATACAGTATATTCTTTTTTTTTTTCTTATTTCTTCATATATTCTTTTATTTTTCTTATTTGAATGATTTGTAAAGAGTGATTTATAATCAAGTAAGGGATTTTTATTAGTTGAAACCCTTCTTTACTTTTCTGCAGTTTTCCATGGAGTAAGGATGAATATTGTCTGCACGTCTCACCAGATAGAACATGTTATCAGAATGTTTTGGGTGGTCTCTCTGTTGATAGTTGGAGCCTGAGCCGAGTTCAGCCTTGGAGAAGCTGTGTATCTGTGTGTGCGTTAATATGGTCTGAGGTGATTAACTGACACCTTAAGGAGACGGAATGACTTGTTGTTTTTAACAAGACGTGTGAAAGGTCACTAACCCATGAACCATGTGATCAACGAAGATATGCTTCAAACTGTGTGCTCTTGTCTGGAAAATTACTAGTTTTGTTTATCTTTTTTTCTTTCTTAGCCAATCAGAATAATTTAATCGTCATCAATGACGTAGTTAGCACCCTCTGTTAGAGTATAACTGCTGTAACAATGTTATTGTACGTGGGGCGGCCTATGAACTCCTTGTGAGACCTGAAGCTGGCTTCTGCTGATGAAACTGCAAACTAAACTTCATTAAAGTTTCTTCCATTGACTGCACTTCTGACTCCTGGTCTTCATTCAACATATCTGGACCTCGGGTCTTAACTGTAAATCCCCTACACTTTACATGCTTATATTATAACGGCGAGTGCCTTTATGAGTCTTTCCAATTATTATTATTATTACTACATGTATAACAAGAAATAGAGGAAAAAAGAAACAAATTCCAAATAACTTTTCTGCATGTTTTGCTTCTGGTTTTCCTAAACAAAATACAAACAAATCAAAAAACACATCTGATTCCCCCCCCACATACATATTTTTTTCAATCTTTACAATCAACAAAAATATGACAATGTTGTGTTCATCAAACCTCCTCTTCATGGAAATTCATGCAATCCCAGTGGTGAGCGAGAGTGGCATTCTTGCGTTTCCAGTACTCCAGGAATGTGACAGCCCATAAAGACATGAACACACTGAAGAAGACTGTACCAGGATGATCAAACAGATAACCCACCTAAAGAAGAGTTGAAGAGCATGCAGAAAGTCTCCTAATATTTAGTGTTCATCATTGGCCACCACACTACATTCCAAAAGAGAAAAGCTATAAATGTTACAATATTGTGCATTTCAATTCAACTGAAGCAACTTGAGCAAGGGACGATTACCTTGGCCATGGGACAGATGTCTGACATATTCCAGGGTTTACACGTTTCACACAGAGGACACATTAGATAGAGTCCTCCACTCTCACAGATTTCCTTCCTGTAGACGGTAAATGGAAATAGGCAACAATGATCGAGCTAAGAAAAAAACCTGTGTTATTGAAGTACAGTAATACCTCAGTTTACGAGCGACTAAGTATACTAGCAAATTGGTGTATGAGCACTGAGGGTCAAATCGGTGTACGAGTATTGTATCGGTGTACGAGAAAATTTTCCCTCACCCATGCGCATTTTTGTGTGGAAAAAGCTCTAACGCTCAGCCTCGTCACGTGGAAATATCCTAAACACAGCCTCTCATAACACAGTCACACGGTTCCAACCTCTTTATCACCCCTTAACTCATTCATTCTCTCAGTCACTCGGTTTGGCTGCATCATTCACCACAGTGATACTTTTATAAGAGATTTACAGCGGTTTTACCTCCTGTTGTTAACATTAGTTAATTGTGATCGCTATTGTAAATATACACACACAGTACCTCTAAGCAGTAACTGTCACGGTTCATGAATTCATTGTCTCCTTGTTCTGCCTGTGTGTGTGTGTGTGTGTGTGTGTGTGTGTGTGTGTGTGTGTGTGTGTGTGTGTGTGTGTGTGTGTGTGTGTGTGTGTGTGTGTGTGTGTGTGTGTGTGTGTGTGTGTGTGTGTGTGTGTGTGTGTGTGTGTGTGTGTGTATGTGTGTGTGTGTGAAAGGGGCCGTCACTGAGCACTAACACACCTGATTCTCATATCATCTCCCCGCCTATATCCCGTGCGTTCATTTGCGGACGCGGCTCCCATGCTTTATTCGTTCACGGCCGCGGCTCCTGTGCGTTATTTGTTCGCGGCTCCCTGTGGATTATCACTTTGTTTGTTTTCTGCACTATTATAATGAATTCACTCATTTGCACTTGAATCCTTGCTTTCCCCGCTTCCCCCTCCTCCCTCCTCTCGTCTCCTCCACGCACGCTGCTCAAAGCTGAAGTGCTGAATTGTCAAGTATTTTTAGAGTTTAATTGTCAATTATTAATTAGTATTTATATGAGATCTTAATGAGATCTTATAATTTTAACTGCAATTAATAGGGTAAAACAAAAAAATATTTAAAATGGGCATTTGTGGTCGTGTGGAACGAATAGATTGATTTTTAGTGCATTCTTATGGGGAAATTTGTTTTGGTGTACGAGCATTTTGGTTTACGAGCTCGCTCTTGGAACGAATTAAACTCGTAAACTGAGGTACTACTGTATCTGTTTTCCTGGTGAAACTGTGTTGACTAAATACAAGAAAATGTTAGAAATCTATTAACCACACTCTTACTCCATTCCTAACAAAAGCAATAGTCTAGTTATATGTTAAGATCAATAGAGCAGTGGAAGAGTGTGCAAATGAATGCTTATAGAAGAAAGAGATTCAGCATTTATGATTTCTCACTCTCTCATTCTCACTTTGCTTGTTCATTCTCTGGCATAAACTGCAACAAAAATTCCAACCGATCATTATTAGTCCAAGTAGATTTGGTTAACAGTTGCTATAGAAACAAATAAAGGCCATAAACCTTATATGATTTTTTTTTCTCATAGCAACAAAATAGCTTAGAGGAGCACTAAATGTGTGAGTCATGTGGAGCTGCACTGAGTTCAGTACAGCAACTGAAACACTGTTTGTCGATGATACAGGAGACACGTACGCTGGGGTGTTGGATCCCATTGTCAAAATACCCGAAACAAAGACACATGTCCCAACCAATGCAGCAGGCAAGAGCCAAGCTGTATAAAATCCTATGAACAGAAAAGAACTTGGTTATTATTGGTCATTGCAACTGGTAAACATATTCACGGTTCTTGCTCTGTAACACTAGCAATGACAAAACCAAATATGAAAATGTGAATAAGTTCTATGGTTTCCAGCCTACTCACCCAGCCATGCAAAATAAAGCGCAATCTTCTCTCCGAAGTATTCACGGATATGATCCAGAGGCTGGTACTTATACCATTTTAACCAATTGGACCAATAATGGTATAGCACTTGCCTCTTGTTCAGCTGATCAGGCTGGATGTCACAACCTGGAAGCTCAAAGGGGCCCTTTGAAGCAGAGAAAAAGCTGACATTGTATCAAGCTATTTAAAATGACATGTTTTAAGCGCATTACTGTTTACGGTATCCTGTGCCTAACCTCATGCAGAGGGAATGCACCCGCAAAAGCCCCCTCATTCAACAAACGAGCGACTCCGACTTCTGCCCGCTTCCTCCTGCCATATACAGTCCTTGCTAGGATTTCATACACCTGCGATAAGCACAGGTTACCATTCTTTTTTTGAAAGAAAATCAATACTTTCACGAAGGATGCATTAAATTGACATTAAAGATTTGCACATTGTTGAAAAAGGTCTTTAGTTACTGCTAAATTTATTCACAAATATTTGATCAAATAAACACAAGCTTTGTGAGAAGACTTCTTTCAAAAGACATTTTAAAAATCTTACCATCTCCAAAACTTTTGAATGATAATGTACTTAATAACAATTTAATATCACTGGTTGTGTTTTGCACACTCACAATGCGGTGTCTTTGTGTATTGGTGAAGTAGTTTTCATGGTCATCAGATCCCAGAAACCTAACAAAACAGAAAGCCAAGGTAAATGTATACATTTACAAATCTGTTTCTGCAAGTAGATGTAGTATTGTACTCATATGGAAGAAGAGAGTAACTTTTCCATTTTGGACTTGCGGAAGGCACATGTATAGTAGTCCACAGGACGGTTGGGGACCGAGTCTTTCATGAGATTCGGCATCCAGAGCTTCTGAAGAACTCGAGCAGATGTGTTGAAGTCTGGGTTGGGCTGTGCCTGTCAATGAGCAAAAACAACTGACTTCAGAGCTCCCAAATTATTCATTCTAGTGCTATTTTGAGCCCTCTATATTTGCATTGAGAGCTCAGTAGGGAAGTGAACATGAAAACATGGATCTGACCTGGAGAGGTGCTCTAAGACATAACTCCTCAGCATAGAACACCAACACATCCCATGGAGCATGGAGCTTCAGATAGTGTATAGTCTTCTTTACACTGGATGATTGCTCCTGATAAAGAGAAAACCATTAGGAATATCATAGCTGCATTAATGATACTGTACTGACAAAAATGGAAATGGCTGAACCTTTTCCATCAATAGTCCAGCACTCTGAAGATTCTGGATGAATTTGTCCCTCCATATAGCAAGCTGAGCTTTTCTTCTCTCCGACCTGCTCTCCTCCTGTGCTGCTTCTACTGCCTCCTCTGCCGCCTCTCCTTGTGACCGTCCTCGATTTCGACGCTTGCGGCCCATCTTTACCTCCCACACCAGCACAAAGTCTGAGGCAAGAGCAACCAGGGTTAATATGACTACATATTAAGCAAAGTGGTGCATGTATTTGTAGCACTTTCATCAAACCATTACCTATTTTTGTTTGTCCATCTCTGAAGTAGTTGCCTGTGGGCTGAACCGCTGGGCTTGCTGTCCGCTCACAATGACCATATATGGGGTCATCATCGTCATCATCATTAGCCGCGGAACTCAACTATGTTGACATGAATATAGTCATTTAAGACCAAAAGAACTTCCATTCTTTGTCTGCATTATTGATTTATTACTATTATCATCATATTTCAGCATTATGTTGCTTTTGCACAATACGATTTTAGCCTTGATTTCCCACTGACCAACACAACGTAGCTCACCAAAGCAAGCTCAAAGCTTGACGCTTGATCACTTGCAAAATTGACATGTCCTCAATTTTTTATGGAGCATTACAATATTTATTATAAATGATTTAGTCTTTATTTAGTCATATCATCATTACTTTTTTAATTCATGGGCCATCACAGTATTAAATCAAAATGACCTCCCCTACTTCTTGCAGATGACGCATTTACTGGCACATAACATCATAGCAAAAATAACAAACGATAACAATCCAATCTAAACTTGACTATATATGCAGGGATTAGGATTTGGGGCTTTTTACTGTTCATGAAACCAAGGTTGAAGTCGTGTAGCTTGTGGGCGGCATAATCTGCTCTGGTATTCGTGACACATTTCTCGCGTCAAAGTAATCATCACTCAAGCACCAATTTGCCTCCGATTTAAGTATTTTGTCAGCAAACTATTTTAACTGTCAGCAATTATAGAAAATTGTAGGTGAAAATAGTGTGGAGTGTGGGTGGCGTTTGTGTAGTGTGAGAACAACAGCAAGGAGTTTTATATGAGTTTTAAAGTCCTATAGGATGTAGGCAGTTTAAGTTAAGTTCTAATTTGTTCTGCAAAGAAAATATTTCCAGAGTCAAAAGCATAATTAATTTATTGCACATTTCTGAGCAACACATGGGTTGAATTCAGAATAATCTAAGCTACTGATCTCATCACTTTGGTCTTATACATTATATGGAATGCTCAAAGACAAGCGGATTGGGACAAAGTGAAAAGTCCCAATGCAGATGGACTGCTGCTTGGCCAATCAAATTCAAGGACACGCGCTAACAATTGTATGCATGGCAATAACACAACAATTATACCACTAAACTATACTGTATGCTTTCAAAATAAGACAGGTAAACAGCTATGGAACATTTAACCCATTGTCAAGAATATATTTGTAATACATCCTCTTTTAGGTATAAATATCTTGAAGTGACAAAAAAGCAAAGGAAGAAAAAAAACAGGTTGCTTAATCAGCAAAGCCATATGCTAATGAGACAGCAATTTTAACACAAAACAAACAGCTCTGCAATGAGACTGTATTTAGTGATACTGTTACACACAGAAACTTCATCACATCCATCATGTTACAAAACACAGATCGGTTCACTCACATATCTGGGAGGAATGAAGCCCCCATTTTGCAAGCTTCCATAACTGTCTGGACCATGGGTCTCGCCGCTGTAGTCCAGATCCAACAGAACCTCCCGGTCCATCAGCACCTCAGGGTTCCTCTTCTTCAGCATGAGAATCCCAGACAGTCACAACCAGATGCTGAGGTGGAGCTAGCAGAGACTATGTTGTTTAACAGACATTCAGAGCTTCAGTAGAACTGATGCATGTACACAGTCCCACGCTCCAGTCCAGACACTCCTGCAGAACATCAGTGTCCAATAAATTATGCACATAAATCTAATTTGAGATAAAAATGTAAGTGCATTCCCCCAAAGAAGAGCTGCAGGAGAGGAGACAGAGGAAATGCATTAAGTGCCTCTATAAGCGGATGAGACCAAACGAGGGCAGAAGTGGATCTGCAGCATCTCTGCTATCGCTCTCTCATTCACTGCATCCCTCAGTCTACTCGGCACTCCAGAGGGACACTTACCGTAACTCCTCTGCAATATGAGCCTCTTGTTTTCTTCAATCTTCAGCAAGGAAAGACATGTAAACACATTTTACAGCAAGAAAGCATAAATCCTGCTTTATGATTGTCACTTAAATCACTATACGCTTGAGACTCTGGAGATGAGCAAGTTTTTAATACATCAGAACTGCACATGAATCCAGTTTCAGACAAACTATAAATGCACATTTAGTGTTCCAGAGAGAATATTAAACTTCTTGCCTAACGAGGTAAATGATCTATTGTAGGGCAGTAGTCACAGTTAAAACTCAAGAGGTAAAATGTCGCATTGGATTTTGAACACTTGCCACCTGAACTTTAGAACAAATGAGCTGAGTCACAGAGGAACAGTGCTCCCAGTTTTATTTGCATTGTGTATATTTATGGTCTACACTAATAATTAGCACTTAACAGCAATTAAACTCCACCATTAGCGGTTTAGATTTGATATTTTCAGACTTCTGGGTCATTAAGTGCTGTATTCTTGGCAGAGAGCCAGAAAGAGCTTGCGTTTCTCATTATTCAGGAGCAAGAGGATTGTGAGACAATAAACAGTACAAATGATTTAGTTTATGCCCCCCCCCCCCCATCCTTTTTGGTTCACATGCCCACAATCCCATCCCCCCCAAACTCTATGCATTAATATTTTGATGTTACTGCGGCAGTACAGACAGAGGGAGGAGAGAAATAAAGAGAAGGGGTTGGGCAGATAAAGCGAGAGAGAGGATGGTCTGAGCATCTTCTGTTCATTGATGTGAACTGCAGGAGTAGAGAGGCAAGGATAAATGGAAAAGCAGCAATTCCACCTGACTGCAGAAATTCACCACTAAACAAGACGAAAAGTCAGAACATAAATTGAAACATTTTTTATATCAAAACGCTTTCTCACCATCACTGTATCTAAATACAAGGAAAGTAGCACTAGAGATTGTAGGGGTCCTTTGGAAATAATGGAATCATTGAAATGACACTAGAATTTGGTTAACTTAAACAAGATTGTGAACTAACTCATTTAGGTTTTGTGTAATTGCCATTATCTATAGCGAATGTTCTTTTTAACATGTAAAAACACTTTATCCAATGTACAAATACAAGAAGCTAAAAAAATACTTCAGTTCTATAGTCCTGATACCATTTGTTCCAGTTTCTGTGGGAATTAAATGCAAGCAAATAATATGAAATGTCACTGTAAATAGGAGTAGTTTTTTATGTTTGGCCATTAGATGGCGCCATTTTACTTGATTTAAATACCACTATTGGGATTGTTTGTCTTATTTTAGAAGTTATTCTAATTTCTCAGAGCGTCTTGTGTTTTTCTATACAACATTATGTTATAAAGTAGATTCACAGACATTAACCACAGGCTTTTCCCTTTTTCAATATGTCAGTCACTACAAATGCAGATATTATGTTATAAGACGTTCTCCTCCATTTAAAAAAAGTCATGTTTATTTATATTTGTTATCATATTAATGACATCTTCCAAAATGTACATGCAGCATTTAGTGTATTTGAGACATTAGAGTGTTAGAACAACAGATTTGACTACTGTTGGTCACTCCCATTAAAAAAATGAAAAAACAAAAACAAAAAAAGGCAAAAACAAAATGACGTATTCCATCATTGTCCAGCAATGCATTTTTTTTAAATCCTTGTTGACTGGAACAAACTTCAACATACCTGAGATACTGCTTCTGTTTTCATCACAGTCTGGCAAAGATCCACATACTCAAGTTTGCTTTCTTTAAAACCACCCTACATTCTTAAAACATTTCAGCGTCACTGAAAGTGGTATACTGTATTTAATGTACAAGGAACTGGGAATGGCTTTGATATTCAAGCTAAAACACAGCAACAAATAATTGGATGTTAATTCAGTAAAAAAAAAAAAAAGTTTGGACAACACTTTTAAAAGATTGTGAATTTAATCAAATGCCTGATTGACTGCATTCAATTAGAAAAAAATAAATGCATTTTTTTCAAACCTTATAAAGCTGTTGCTGTTAATGCTTATGTTTGATCGTAACTCCTTTTAATAGCTTAATTAAAAAACAAACAGAACACCAACGAACCTGTATTTCTGAACCTTGTGCAATTCTGCAGTAATGGACTCCTTCACTTCTTTGTCACTTCAGTTACAAGAGACTTAAATGACATAGGAACTGTATGATCCCTAATACAGTATCTCAATACCAACAGATTCTAACAAATTACTTCAGTCCATTATAACAACAGGGACATGCTGGTACCTCACCAGTGTTAGAAGTACTATATAATATTAGATTTCTAACTGAAATCCAGACCAATTCCCCCCATCTCTTACTTTCTGTGTTTTGAGTGCCTGTGCCAAGCTGCCATGCAAACCGTTATACTTTCAAATGGTTATCTTAAAGCAATCAAATAATATCAATGGTGTAAACATATCTAAAATTCTCTTCAGCAAGTGCTCACAAAGCAGTTTGTACCTCTTTATATAATAAAGGCATGAACAGTATCTGTCCATAGATTTTATACAAGGAAGAAAAGGTGTATTTAGGGGGGAGAGAGGGAGAGAAAGACACAGTGAGAGAGAGACTTTGATTATCTAGTCACACTCTTTACAGTCCAAACGCATGTAATGGTAGAGAACTGCTAGATCTCAGTGTCTTTTTGATTTCCCGTTGCAGACTTCCACTTGTAAAAGCCAAAGCCTTTATCTTAACTCCTTAAATATTTGTGCAAGGCAAGTGTAAACGAGGTCAGGCCTTATTACCGGTGGTTTAATATTATATGAGCCCACTTAGTTCAGTATTGTCTCTGGTCTGGAGAGCTCACCGAGTCTGCTTGAACCCAAGTAAATAGGGTACAATCCAATGTCCTATCCAATCCTGGGCTCAAGGTAGTGATGTAAAAGTTGTCAGCACCACGGTTCTCTCTCTGATCGGCCTCTGTGTAGGCTGTCACTCCTCTGCCAAGCGCTCTTCATCAGTTCCAGCGCCTCCCCGCACCTCTTCTGCACCGACGGGTCTAACACCGGCTTACGAGGCAGAGTCACCTAGACAAACATATGTATAAATTCAGGACGTATACAAATGAAATATATGTGTATATAATGTGAATCATTACTCCAGTCTTCAATCACATGACCCTCCAGAAATCATTCTATTCTCATATTTCAGGATTTATTTGTTATGGAAATCTTTTGTAACATTAAAAAAAGTGGTTTCTTCACCTGGTAAACGGCAGTCCAAGCTTTGCTCAATTCTGCTAGCAGCCGATCGCGCTCCTCACATCCACTAAAATACAAAACCCAGGGAGGAAGAAAGTGAGCACGGTCTTCAGCAAATTCCTACAAAAAAAAAAACAAAGTCAGGTTTTTTTTGAGTCAGTGAATCAAAAGCATTCGCATTCATAAACTATCGTGATTCATAGCAAACACATTTCCTCAGTATGAAAAAAAATAAGGATCCAAGAAACACCCTATTTATAGATATGAAATCACAAACAGAAAACATCTGTTCACAAAGGCATCTTATGCACTCCAATCTGCATGAAGTCTTACAATGACACAGTATTCTTTATCGTCCTCCAGACAAACAGCTGTGACATCGTTCAGATCAGCTCCTCCAAGAGAACGGAAAAAACTGGTCTGGCAATCCTGGTGACACGTGAGTAACTTCCTGTCTGTGAGCACAAGGCAACATGGAATACAAGGCGCAGGAGCTACTCCTTGTGGAATAATCTGAGAAAAACAAAAATGCACTGTCAACATCTGGGGAATTCTGGCAGGCTGGACTAAGAAAACATCTACAATATCTTAATAAGCAAATGTTGGCCTGTCTGGAACAACAACACATTGTCATGTAGCGAATCTGAAAGCATTCCAAATGCAAATAAGTCTGAAGCCGCCCTTTTTGGGAAGTGTGAAATAATGCACAAAGAGATATTGTCTCCAGAATGCTTTGAAAACATAAATTGAGAACTTCAGGGAAAATGAATACACACAAAAGAAAAGGTTAAAGTGTGTGTGTGATGGTGGCTCACCCCTTTAGAGACAGACTGGCAGAGAAGCTGCATCCAGTCGGCCATTTCCAGTTCGTTTTCGGCACAAAGCTCTAATGGAGGATGTTCCGTCAGAATCACCTGAAACGCATGAGGCTTCTCTATGCTGTTTGAACGCCTACAGCCTCCACAATGCCCTCCCCTACAACAGAATGACAATGTTTCATGGTAATATTTAAAAGTTGCCAAGAGTAAAAACTGGGTAGTAACTGATTACATATAATCATGAAATCAACTTTTCTTCCTACTACATTTCTATCTTTCAATCCTTTCTAAAAAAACCTTACTGCTTATTTAAGTTCAGAAGGTCATCCAAGTTTTTGGAAATGCACAAACAGACCAGACACTAGTCATGAGCCTGAAAACCGAGATACCCACAGCATTTGAGCAATGGATTTACAGAAATCATTTCACTTCTAAGAAGTGTTTTTTTTTTCAAAATTGCACAGCTAATCAGCTCCTGACAAACACTTTAATTATTATTTGAATGATCACTCTGTGAGTCATTTAACCACGTTTTACTGTCACTGGAAGACTTTTGCCTTTCAAACACATTAAAATGTACAAATTCACATAATTTCATATTTGCATGGAATGCGGGAATTGAAACATGAAAAGTTCATGTTTCTCTGATAGCAGTTAATGGTCACATGACATGGAGGTAAGTGTTTAATTTTGATTGAATTTCTTTATGTTAATTACTTAATAGCTTTTCATTAATGTAATATTTAATCCACATAAAGGACTGAACATGTCTTCTTTCTCTATATTTTTATATCAATATAGTACAAGATTATCCTATTCTACTCAATGTGATAAATAAGTTACCGTAGGTGATGTCAAATGGTAATCAAAAAGTAATCAGATTATGTTACCTAAAATATGCAACTGATTATGTTACCATCAAAAAGCTGGTTCATGTAAATTAGAAATAGTAACCGACTACATCTTGTAAATAATCTAGCAGCGTTGCTTACCCCATGGTAACAGACATCAAAGGTGTAACATCTGTTCTCTCAGCATACTGATACAGAATGCCATTGCTGCCAGGTGAACAGTAGATTAAGATTCAGTACACATGAACAGCTTGCTAAAACACTGTCAAATAGTTTACAGAAAAAAACCTTTTTGTACCTGAGAACTAAGTAACAGCTTTTCCAAACTTCCTTCCCCAAATAAGAGTTCCCAGCCCGATACAACAGTGGGCCCTCTTTAGTGCTGCTGGATTCTCTGGATCCGGATGGAGATGTTGGTGAAACCACGGTCACATCCATGGGGTCCTCCCAGTGAACCAGAGAATACAGTCGGATGCTCATCTCCGACAACTACACACAAAAAAAAACCAGTGTGAATTTAGTTAACTATCTGACGTGTCTTCCTTAAAAACAGGCAATTTAAAGAAAAACTAAGATGTGTTTTAATAAGGCACATAACTGATTTCTAATTTGGAAAATATTCTAAATACATTTTTTCTCTTTGAAATATAATAATGTATATATTAAAGGTTAAATTATTATTATTATGCAATCTCTGTGGCCTTCCTCACAAATCAAATCAGTCCAAAAACTATGACAACGCTACTTGTTGTGAACAACCTATAATTATTGAAGAGGGATAAATAAATAAATTGATTGATTGATTCATGAGTGTGTTTGTAGTATGTTAAACAACACTAGTTTATTTACCGTAAATGTATCAATACAATAAAAAAAAAAAATCTAAATTCTATTAATAAAAACAATATATTAATTTAAATAATTTGAAGTCATCCTGCATCCCCCTAAGTTTCCTGAGGCCACCTAGTTAAGAACAACTGGTCTAAACTGTATGATCACTATAAATCCTTTAATTGTTATGGGAAGAATTAAGATTATCAAAGTAAGCCACTGTCTGCCAGAGTCTCATAAATTATTCAGGATGATAGATCTTCTCCATTTACCTCACAGTGAGTCTCTTGGCAGACAAACTTAGAAAGAGCAAGTTTCTCCATGGTGGCATCAGTGAGAACAGAGGGGAAGGGAGGCTCCCTACATCCGTTTTCCATGGCTGCCTTCAGCACAGTCAGAAACCAGCTGAGGAGAGAACATACAGAGATACTCCTCAAAGACATGTGTGATTAACTTTATAGGTATGTGCTTTGATAAAAAAAACTCACACAGTCAGAGATGAGTCAGCTGTGTCCAGCAGGAACTGCCGTCTTCTGTTAGTGCACACCAGAGTGATAGTCTGCTGGTGAAGTCCCACCTAAGGCACAAACAAAGAGTTTTAATCTCCCTGCAGCACGTCAAACTAATCATTTCGGATTCAGATTGTTAACTCACAGATATGTAGTCAAGCTCATTATAAGACACAGCCTCCTCAACACTATAAGGCTTCTCTGCTGCCCCTGAAAATCAATGGGACACAACCACTTATAAAAACAAGTGCTTTAGTAGAAGTCCCAAACAACACTCTGCTCTTCCACTGAAGGTTTGCTGACCTTTACGCAAGAGGTAAATGTAGCAATCTGTCAACAGCAGATAGAGAGGCTGCAAATCTCCTTCCATGTGGCCTGTGCTCATTCTCACCATCTGAAATACATGCACAAATGCAAACAATCAACAGAATAGTACAATTTTACAATATAGGTGTACATTTCATTAGACTGTCTTGGTTATTCATATAACACATTAATAGAAGCATAAAATAACGTTTAATTACAGGTCGGTCAATTATTTTTGAATTAGGGCCTTGTTTACTGGTACCATTTCCCCAGATTTAATCTTCAAGAGTCTCTTATTTCAGGACTATATTCACATTACTGACTACACAAACACAAAATCTTTTTTTTTTTAAAGAGAACACTTTTTTCATAGAGAACACATTAAATTGATAAAAAGTGCAGGGTTCGTACAGACTTTCAACTCTGACTACTTATCAGCACTTATCAAATAATATCTTTATCATTTAAATTTTTTACTCAAATTGCAGATATGAGGTATCTGACGTTTCACTTCTAAGAGATTAATCCATTGACCAGTGCCGTCACACATGGGAAATCTCCTTAAACATTGACAGGATATTATGACAAAGAAATCGCTTTCCTCATTTAAACTGATTTTTCCCCTATAAATATATGATTGACATGAAGAAACCTGTGTCATGTACTTAATATCACACTCATAGCCATGAAAAACAGCTCTATATCTCAGACGTTAATATATATATTGATATATTTGCTATATATTAAAAAATGTGGTTTCTTTTTTTAAACACTATGATAAATCAAATACTAATTTCATATTAATATGACTAATAGTCATATTATTTCATGTATTTCAATAATGTTTGAGTTTTTTTACAAGACTAAAATTTCAAGTAAAATTCAAATACGTTAAGCACCTTTTATGAAACCCTGAAAGTGACAGTAAAGAAATGTATAATGTTACAAAAAAGTTCAATAAAAAAATGCTGTTTTATTAATCAAAAACCCTGAAAAATGTATCATGTTTACACAAAATATTAAGCACATGTAACGATATACAAACAACTATTTTAACATTGATAATAATAAGAATGCTTGAGAAAAAGAAAAAAAATCTGCATGCTATAATTATTTTTGAAGGACCGTGTGACACTGAAAGACTGGATTATTAATGCAGACAATTAAGCTTTCATCACAGAAACAAATTTTAAAATAGAAACCGGTTCTCTTAAATTGTAATAATATTTCACATTACTGTTTTTTGATCAAATAAACGAGACCTTGTTGAGCATAAGAAACTTCTTTCAAAAACTTTTACCAACACAAACTTTTGAACGGTAGTGTATATATGGGTATATACCTTGTTTGATTTTTCCATCTGACTCTGAGGGTCACAAATGTCAGAATGTTTTAGTAAATGGGCAAAATGAGGAAATGTGGCCAAGATATCTTGCACTAGTAAGCTGCAGCATGGACACAAAGTAAAATTGTATCTATTAAGTGATATAAAAATCAAATATAGTTTTACCTTAAAGAGCTGTTCTTCATTCTCCCTGAAAACATGAATCATGAGCAGCAGCAGATGATTATTATCCACCCTATGCAACAAACAAAAACAAATGTTGTCCCATTGTGTCATTTTTACAAAACAAAATGCATTGTGTCATTTTTAGAGCTATTCAAAGTCTAAAATCTAATCGATTATATACAGTCACAGATTACAATCTTACTTAAACTCTGCAGCATGGGAGCTCTGTATTGCAAGGTCTTCATCCTCCTCCTGCTGCTGCTGCTGCTGCTCTTCTTCTTCTTTACTCGGTATCTCCTGGGTTGACGTGTCTACGGGGATGGAGGGATCCTGCCCTGTAGCTTGTGTCTCTGCTTCTCCCTCATCTTCATCGCCAACTGGAACATCCTGCGGCTCACCATTCCCTGCAGAGTCATTGTGGCTACCACACGTGGCAGCAGGGTCTGGACTCTGGGAGGTAAAGCAGTAGAAATCTGCAGGTGGCAGGGGGGCCTGAAGGAAGCTACGGGTTGGATCCGGAGGTTCACCGCCTGAGTCCTCTCGAAAGGGCCGCTGATGAGGGGGTTCATCATGACTAGTGCATATTCCATCTACTCCCTCCTCTCCTTCACGTGGCTGCCAGCTCTCTCCATCCAGAGAACCATTCAACCTATCCATGACATCACGGAGGGGTTGACCCACACTGTCCATAGAAGTGTCCGTCATTTCAGGTAGTCTCAATCCCGCCTCTGGGTCTTCATCTTCTCCTTCTTGTCTCCCATTCATCATGGACTCTGGCACCTCAAAAGGACCCTGATTTTCCACGTTAAGCTTGTCTACTATAACGTCTCTCTCGACCACTATCTGAAGGCTTTCCTCAGTGTCAGCTGTATCTGGAGAAATGACATTCTGCTCACTGCTCACAGAGTCTGTCGAGCCTTTTCCCCGTCGTTTCTTACCAGGCCTTCTGCGCCTTGCCATTCTGTTGCACAAAGATATACATTTTTAAACATCATAAATTCCTCTACCAAATGTTAAACCAATTTAGCATAAACCTAGTGGCATTGTA
Source organism: Rhodeus uyekii (assembly GCA_037043235.1). NCBI lineage: Eukaryota > Metazoa > Chordata > Actinopteri > Cypriniformes > Acheilognathidae > Rhodeus > Rhodeus uyekii. The sequence continues at coordinate 4,227,633 of JAWRVZ010000034.1, forward strand.
AAATAAGAAACAAGAACACTATTTAAAGGACAAGGGTGTCACTTCTATGGCATTAGTGGTATCAAATATTATTGCAAAAATCATTTTCCATTGACATCCATTCAAAAGTATCCATTAATTCGGATTAAATCATTATTTTGCAAGCAACATAAAATTGTAAATATTTAATTAAATTAAAGATGTTTTACCAGCAACCTGTTTTGGAGGGCTCAAACCATAAATCATGCCAGCAGAGCAAATGTCATCAAGATAAATTGTACTGCTAACAGATGGCTTATTACAGACTTCATATGTGAACCACAAATTGATATCTCACAAAGCTAAAAAAAACATTTTCATATATGAACCACAAATTGATATCTCACAAAGCTAAAAAATCATTTTCAAAAATGTTTACAGAACTAGGGAAGTTAGACTATGAATTGTTTAGTTACAGTTGCAATAAACTAAAAGACTCTTGTAAAACAAAAAAGATGGCACACGTCACCCTTTCAACAAATAATGTGTGATGTACCAGTACTGTAACCCTACACCATTAGCTCTAATGTATAAGACACACCTAATGACTTCCAGCTCAGTGCTGGTGATCTCAGCATCTTCTCCTGTTGTGGAAGGATGACGGCTAGCTATGTGCACCGGGGTGACATCAGTGGAAGTGTTAGTGTCTGAGTCCTCTTTGAAGGGATTGTGCCGAAACGTAGGGCTTCGTGACAGAGAAGTGGTCCTGATGGTGCCTGGAGAGGCCCTGATCACCACACAGTCACTGACAACAGTCTGAGGGTCTGATCCTGAGGAACGGGGACCACTGACTGGATCGGTCAAGTCTCCTTCTGTCAGAAAACAACAAGAAGCGAAAACCGTCTTAGACATGCAGGTATTAGTAACTCATATTAGGTGTATTAGGCAGAATAAACAGCTTCTGAATCATAACGAATGCACAGAGACATGCAACAAACATAAGCTGTTTTGAAGAAGAAAAAAAGCTTTCCAGTTACTTTCATATGGGTGGAAAAATAAATCATAAATAGTGCAAATTATGAAATTACTAGCAATTAAACATTTTTTGCAGTTAATTTGCCTCAAACATACATACATTTAAAATATATATATGTAAATATTTTAAATGTATATATATGGCTCTGATGTAATGCATGTGTATTTATGGCTCTGATTAAAACGAAGATGACAAATAATTTAATGTTAAAACTGCTTGGTGTTGTATCTGCATGAAATACAACGAATTAAACTAAAAATGTATAATACATTAAGAGTATAATAGTATCTTTAATATGTATATACAATTTAATCTGATGCAAGCAAAGACTTGGCCTACATTTAAAAGACTGCTATTTGGCTATTATGGTCAGCATTTCATAATCATTATGTTATGAGTAAACTTTGACACTTAATTTAAAGCTTTGGAAGCAGTTGGTTAAAATCCAAGCATCAAACATGCAAACCAGCTGCCAGTCTGCTGCAGGTGCAAAGGCAGAAAAAGGAATCCATGACAGACAGCGAGATTCAGCTGATTCAGGCACTGTGTGTGTGTGTTTTAGTATCATCCCAAAAAACCTGCACCAGCAAAGGATTGGATTCCGTTTAGTCTAATATAGACCATGAGCACCAGCAACCCATCAATGAACTCATTACAAGCAAACTGCCTATAACAGATTCTGCGCATGAAACAAACATGCACTGAATGAAACGAACATGTGCAATGCTGGTTAGTACATTTAGAGGGATGGATTGCAAACGTTAGATTGGGGAGGGGGAAATAACCATGTCCCACCTTCCCAGTCTGCACTTGGCAATGACTGCAACACAGGGAAGATGTCACCAAAATCATAATCTAAAAAAGGAGAAATAAGACTCATCAATAGGCAGGAAAGAATGATTAAGTGAATGAATGAAGAACAGAAACTGTAAGAGTCAAAAGGGTGTGTGAAACTTGGCATACAAGGAAATAATAAAAAAACTGAATGAGACATAATAATAATAACAATGAGTTGTTAAATATGTCACTGAATTAAATGAAAGCATTAATGTGTGATGATAAAGTAAGGTCACATATTATAGAGCACTCCATGTTCTCATCTTTTATACAAATAACCTTAAAGATAACGGTCAGCTTGGTGCAGAAACTTGAATTATATCAATAGAATTATGCCAATTTGTAAAGGAAAGAAGAGATAAAGACAATATAACAAAGTGTGAAATTAAGACACAGAATTTAGAATAGTAACAGATAGAGTGGGAGAAAAAGACATTTAAATCAATGGACTCACCTTCACTGGATGGGGCAATGGCGCTGTCGTCCCACTCAAGGTTAGTGGAGGTGAGGGAGGTGAAGGAGTGCAGTGACAGGCTATCAGAGCTGGGCAACCTCTCCTCAAAATCCAACAGATTCTGAGGTTTGTAGTACTCTGGCATATATGGAGCAACATCCAGGTATGGCACATCCTGTCACCAATTACAGAATTGGGCCATGGAGATATACAAATTGACAATATTGTATAGAATAAGATTTAGAAATGGAAGAGTAGTGGGTGGTTGACATTAAATATGTTTGGGAGAGAGCGTGAAGAATCATTTGCACACATTAATTGGCACCTCTGAGTCCATTAAATCTTTGGGATGTGCTGTGTATCAATTTTTGGTTAAACTCAACACTGTAAAGTTTACTCCAGGACATCCCAAAGACTTTCAATGAATTTCTGGATTCAGAGGTGCCAATTCATGTGTGAAAATGATTCTTCACGCTCCCTCCCAAACATTCTTTTCCTGATGAATCCTGACATTGTCATCCTGGAATATATGGAATAGCCATGATGTGTCACCTTACATGGTTGTTTAAGAAATTAAAAGCTACACACTCCATCATTTAGGGTTAGAAGAACTGTTGCCAAACATATTACATGCTAGAAACACAATAATGATCCAATCATTGATTCTTACGCATTTGCCTATTTAAATCCAAACTTTCTAACCTGTCAAAGCGCCTAAATTATACACGTTCTCATATATTAAAACTTGCACAGAGCGATCAATTGTTTGGGACTAAACTGTACAACATGTTCTTTTTTAGACTGATATTTAATGTCTAGGAAATACAGTGGAAGAGCATATCTAAATCTTGATAGGAAAATAAATGAAGAGTAATACCAGTTCGAGGTCAAAGCGGATAAACTCTAGCCCAGAGACAAGTGTAAGAAACAGAGTTAGATGGTCATGACTGCAAACCAATGCATTTCTGTAGAGGAAGAAACAAACCACATCAGATGACTGCTTAAAGGAAGCACTTTTATGATCTGAAACCAAAGAACAACAACAATACCCATTATCTCAGAGTCACTCACTTGTAATAGTATTTCTGGAGCAGTCCAAGATTCTCTTGAAAAAGTCGGAGGTAGCTTTCTAAAGAACTTTCACTAAGTGCCAAGTAGAGCCAGGCTCGACCTGTGGAACAACACCAGCAGTCATAGTCAACTACATGACGAGACCACACGTGCCACAATATTCAACATCTGAATATATCTGCAGAAAACAAATCTTACTGACCCCTTAGTTTTGAACAGTAGTGTACTTTAAAACCATTATAAAGCACATCAGAGAGTCAGGCGGTAAAGGTTTTGGTCTTACTTCTGCCAAGATTGGTAGCTATGTGCTGGAGTTCGTCAATCTGTCTGACGGCCTCTCGCCGTGTGAAGTGTAAAACGAGGACCCAGTAACCTGATGAGATGTCCTGCAGCCTTCAAGAAAAAGAGAAAAGAGAAGACCGTGTGCTTCCAAATGTCTACTTCCAAATGTCTTTACGTTTTCAAAAGCTCAGGTGTAGTCTGTCTAACCCATAAAGCAGAGCGTGATCCAGGTGTTCGCACAACCGCTGAAGAACCCGGTCGTGATTCCTGATGGCTGGCGTCTCATCCTCGCAGGCGGCAAAGTAACTCTGCAACTGCAGAATAAAGTGTTAAAGTCATGTAAAAGTGAATGAAAAATGGTTGTCCTGTTTGGTACATTTCTAAAAGGCACATAGCAGTGACATTCCAATCAATCCTTTTCATTCTGGATGAACAACCTAACATGAGAAAGGCTCAATGCTTTAGCATTCGCCATTCTTTGACTCACTGATGAAAGCGGAGCTTCATAAATCCATGAGAACGTACTAATGCCAAGCACCTGATGAGCTAAAATCTGAATGACTAGGTCAAAAGAAGGCAGGGTCTGTAAGCCACTAGTATTCTGAATCACAGGTGAAAAAGGCAGCCCAAAAAAGAAAGAAAGAACAAACATCCTGACTTTGTAAACAGTAATGATTCCGTAAGTCTATACAGACCAAAAACACAGGTTGACCAAGAAGTGACCCATAAAATAAGCAGCAAGCTCTGTTTGTCCTATTAATAGGATCTCATTTGATGACAGGACTTTACAGGGGCATCGAGTCACTGTTTTGATGTGTCTATGATGCACTTGCAGTAAAGTAGTGTTTACTTGATAGAAGCCTAAAATGACTCGATCCCTTTCACATCATTTTACTGATAAGCAGATATTAACCACGCTAAAAGTACACACTATTAGCTATAATATCCAATCTAGTGCAGCGACAGTTGACTGTCTAGCCTGGCATTCCTTAAATCTTGACTTGGAAACACTGAATGTTTTTCTTAAGATGTCAAGGCGTTTGTCTTCACCAAAACACTGCAGGAGGGGGAGGGAGGCCCAACTATTTTGATAAACGTAAACATCAAAAACCTCAAACTAACCTTCACATTATAATCTAGAGAAGGTCGATATATATCCTCGTTTCATGTATCGAGGTCTCTTACCTTTTTGACAGAAAGAGAGATGTTTTCGAGAATCCGGTCTTTGACTTTGAGTTGATCCATGTCTGGCTCTGCTCTCTCTGCGGGTGTCAGCTGACGCGCGCTCCCGAGTCGCGTTGTGGTCACAGGCCACGAGCTTGGGGATGACGTCAGTTTGTAGTTTTGCGGGTTTCGTTTTATAAGGTCTGTTGTTATCGTGCTTGAAGATAATTTTTTGTTCTACAACATAAATTACACGCGGTTGTATTTCAAACGTGAACTTTGAGACAGTTGTATGCTTTAAAACGTGCTTTTCTAGCAGGTCGATAGGTAAGGACTACAACCTTTGTCGGCGTAATTGTACGTCAAGCACGTAATATCACATTCTTGTCTTGTACGTCTCGTTACTCTAACAAAACAGCTAAAAAGTTAAAATGACCAATTTATGATAAAATTGCATACAACCGTTTGTCACCAAGAATTGCGTGTAGCAGACGCTTTTATTCAACGCGACTTTACGAAAGAGGAATATTTTATCCAAGACAGGAAGGAGTCTTATGTTGATTTTGTATATCAATCCGTCTTTTCATGACAAAACATGCAAAGAAATTATTTTTATTATTACTATATGAATAAGTTAGAATTTTCTTGCAAAACACAGATGGTGAGCTTGAGACACAAAATGTTGGTATTATTAACACCATCCAGCTTACACTGTATAGTATACAATAGGAAAAATCAAGGGTGGTTGTAATATACTCTACCTTTCAAACGTTAGGTGTCAGTAAGATTTTATAATAAATCTAATAGAGCAAACATTTATAGCATTACAAAATGTTTCTATTTCTAATAAATGCTTTTCTTTTAAACGTTCTATCCGTTAAAAAAAAATTCCTGAAGGTTTATGATGAAGAAGATCAGTTCTGAAGGATTATGTGACACTGGAGTAACCACTGCTGAAAATTCACATCTATAATCTCAGGGGAAAAAAAGTGACATTATAAAATAGAAATATTGTTTCTAGAAATAGAAGTTATTTTAAGTTGCAATAATATTTTACCGTTTCTACTGTACTCTTGCTCAAATACAGATTTTTTCCAAAAACAAATTTCAACAACTCCACATTTTTGAACAGCAGTCTATTTTTTTTTTTTTTAATAATGGACCCTATGTGTGTTTACATTGTTAGTGTGCTCTATTGACACATTCATACTATTCCATGCGTTTCAAGAACGGAAAGGAACAAATAAAATAAACTTGCTTGGAGTTCACATTTCAGATGAGGTTCTGTAAAAACTATTTATAACTCATAAAACCATCACAAAAGTATCAGGCACTTTCAAAAGTGTTGCAACTGAACAACAGAAAGCAGAAAGAAAGAAAAAGTGTAGTGGTGGAATGTTAAAACTTTACTGCCTTCAGGTGTTTTAACCACATTTTGAGCATCCATTCCTCTTTTTACAAATGGTAGATTTCAAAACAATCTTTTCATAGCAATGGCCGAAAGATCAGTGCATGTTGTATAATGAAAACCAATTCAAGTTGCCTTTTATACAAATAAAAGAAGAGTGCCCCAAAATCACTTTAAATAACCAAAATGGCAAACCAGAAAACAAACATTTCTTTTGTCAGATTACCCAACCCCCACTCCAAAGAACAATTTACACGTTTTTTTTTTTGTAATGAAACAACATCCAACTCACCAAAATGAGCCCATACCAACACATTTCAGATTTCTATTCATCATAATTGCTAGAGGTCTGGAGCACCTCATTTTTTTTTTTGTACTCATTACTGGTCTTTTAATCAGACTTCTCTTTTTCTCTCATATGCAGAAAGACGACACTGAAGACAAAGAGTCCTGCCATCATAGAGAAGGCACTGGCATAATATGGAAAGGCAGAAGGGATAAAGCGCTCATACTGGGTATGTTGCAGGGGACGGACAGAAACCTGTGGAATAACAAAAGATTTAGTAATTTTAGTTAGAGTAAATCGCTACAGAAATATATAGAAAGTTTTAATATTAATTTTGAATCTCACCTGTGTTGAGGAATACAGGTGTGTATAGCCAAGTCTGTTGTAGTCAACTTTGAACTGAAAAACTCCATATACATCTGGAAGCTTGAACTGTACACTGTATTTTCCACCTAAACAAGCAGTCATTCATTATTAACACACTAACATTTAAACATTTGGGATCCATAAATTTTTTTCAAATGTTTCTTGTACTCAGCCAAGGTTGTATTCATTTGATAAAAAATAAAAAGCAGTAATATTGTAATTTTTAATTTATATATATATATATATATACAAAATAAAAACTTATTGAAACATTAAAAATGTCTTTACTGTCACTTCTGATCAATTTAATGCATCCTTGCTGAATAGTGATATTTAAAAAAATCTTCCTGACCCCAAACATTTGAAAGGTGATGTACATGCGCTTGAGACTATAACAAAAACATACCATTTTTCTTGAGGTAGGTCCTAACAAATGGATCAATTCTGACAAATTCCAGCTGAATGTCATCTCCATCAAAGGGCACCCACTTTCCACCAGACAGCATCTCAATCACAATGCTGTACTCCTGTATAAACAATACAAACAGTAGTAGTAAGTCATATCACTCTGTTTGTAGAGCATACCACATTTCCCCAGTTAGTCAATGTCTGAGCAAAACATTAAGCAAACTTATCACTATGACTTGAGCAAAGTATTCGCCTGCTTCACAGTCAGAAAACAGAAGACACTCCTAGTGTCAAAACTGTCAAATGAACTATGATGCCTATAAAAACAATATATGTTATTCCTCACCACAAGGTCAGTTATAGTATAAGCAGCAGGGGGTGTGCTCTCTCCAACTGGATGATGGGTAACAGCCCCAACCCTCAGAACACCAGCCTCCTTAAACACCCAGCGGGACAGGGCCTCAGCCAGCTCCTGGTTACCAGTCTGTTCATATCTAAGAAAATACACATCACGCATTATAAAAACTATAAACAAATGTAGAATCTCTTTCAGCATGGCACAGTTAGTTTAGTTGAGGGCCTTGACTTCAGAACTGATCAAACAAAAAATACATATTAGTGAATTAGGACCAATATTTGGCATGTTTTAATAATCAGTGTTGGCTCTCTCCTAATTCTCCATCTTCATTAGTTTACTGTCTTTGTTTAACTGTTCTGTCTACATTTAAAAGAATATAACCCAGAACTGGTAAACAGGTAAAACAAATGGCAATGAGAAAAGTATTACAGCATTTACATTTCTATTATTAGTAATAAACAAACAAATGCTGTAATCCTTTCTTATATAGTGTTAGCATTCAGTAAATACACATCTATATACTTTTTTCTTAAAGTCTTTGAATATAACCCTCCACATGCAGATATTTCATTCAAACTATGCTCTGCTACATTCAGTATTATCATATTAACTACCAGTCTGTAAAATAAACCCCACCCAGCCTTTGAGAAAATAGGTATCCCAATGTACATAGACTTGTCAGATTATTGAATATTTTTACCCATCTCTTAATTTATACTACAAAAATACTACAATAGCATTAAAGACATTTCTATCTAAAGTGTCAATGCTTATTTTAGAGATTAGTTAAAATATGTTTTTCAGAATTATATACATTTTACAATTATTTACTCCTAATTTATTAAATATGTAAAGTAAATATTTTTATTGCAGCAACTGTTATTTACTATCTTAATGAATGGTGTGATGTCAGATTTGACCTATGCTGGTCATCCTGCTCAGAGATATTGGCCATCAAAAATCCTTATTGGTCAATCACTAATACATACGATTTCAACCTAATGCATTTTCTTGTCTGAATGTATAGCAATCTAACATAACGGACCTCTTTGACCCAGGGGCAGCCTTCTGCACAGGGGAGCTGAAGAAAGCGTCGCTGAAGAAGTGCAATGACCCGCTGAACACCACACGCGCATTGTTTCTTGCCTGCAGACCAGCAATCAGGAGGGTATTCTTTCCGACTGCATGAGGATACTGGAAAGCAAAAAGGGAACTGAGGTGAGTGGGACTGAACTGATCAAATGTAACATTAAGATATTGGTTATCCTCAAGCACCACACTTCGAAATATTTACCTGTGTGATAGGACGATCAGGGAAGTAGGAGTATGATGTAGAGGATCCTGTCAGAATGTCCAGCACCAGAGAGTTATCTGGATCAGCCACCATGCTGAGGAAAGGAGGTAACTTGTCACTTGATTGGTTACATTTTCACAATAAACAAGTAACAGGGTATCAAGAGACCACTTACCCAACACCTTTGAACAAGACTGGTTTACCAGTGGGCTTGCCAACTATAGTTGGAGCTTTAAGAAGATTCTCTGGATCTGCAACAATCAGTGTGTGCTGTACAAAAATAAAGAATTACACTTTAAAAACAAAGATTCGGAACTACGGTGTAAATGTTAAAAAAGTAAAATGAAACACAATATTAATTTAACATGAATTAGCAACCCATTCCAAGATAAAGTTCACACTCAAGTATTAAACATTAAATAAATATTTTTCTATTGCTGCCTAAATCTTTATTACAAATAATTTTCATAAAACAAAATTATTAGAGTTACTAATAAATAAAATAATATGTACATTCATGTCATATTACTTTAATCAATATCACAGAACCACGAACATCCTAAATGTGGGTAAATTATTGAAATATTAACCAAATCTGAAGGGGTACACTAACATTTTTTAGTTAAGACCAAAGACTTTCCACTTTAATGTACTGAAGAATCAAGATCGCATTATGAAAATAAATACTCAATTCTTACTGCATGCTCATGTTGAACATTTCATTTTATATAAATATTTTGAAGCTTTATTTTTTCCTCCCATTACTTACCTCACCAGGATCAGAAACGTCATAGTTATGGTGGTCGATGACAGCAGTTTTCTCCTCATCAAATTCAATCCCACATTCACTGCCTAGCTCTCTCAGCGGGTCACCTGCCAGAGTCACAGCGGTAAAAAGATTACATAGACATCAACAGGCCAATATGTGTGTACTTGCGCAAAACCAAAACAGCACTCACCAATATCAGAGCTGGCAGCAACAAGAACATTTCCTCCACCATCAATGAAGGCTGTAATCGTCTCTACGTTGATGTTGCCCCCAAAATCTGTTCCATTGAAAATGTATAGACATAAGAAACAGATATGCACACATAAAGGCAGCATGATATGAAATCAATGTTAACTATACCAGGCCTCACCTTCCACTGATGGAGAGAAAATGATGAGATGGTCGTAAAGGAACTGGCCATACTTTATAAGAGAGAGACCAGGATCATCAGAAGTTTTAAAGGTAAGGTCAAACCCACGATCTGAGAACAACAAGAACGGAATTATGGGTTAAAACACTGGAAAAGAAACGTACAATAACTCGTTACATGCATCTTCAAATCATATGGCATGTAAAATAACATATTAAGCTCATTTTATGGGCACTAATGTGAACATTCGAAGTGTTTTAGTAAAAAAAAAATATATATCATATAATGTGTAGCTCACCTGCTAAACTGCGGAAGAAGATTGAATGAGTGTCTCTGATGTTGGGGTTGTCCAGCAGAACGAGAGTCTTTCCGTCTCCTAAAACCTCCTGGAACATTAACGCCACGGATAGAACAAACACAGCGCTTTTGCTGAACCCGCCAGACAATGTGGGAATCATTGTAGCACGCCGTCTTTTGCAGGTTAATGTTGCAGGAGTCGCGGTATCCCTCGTTGACAAGCAACCCATCGCCATTTTCCTCCTCTGGACAACGTCAGCGTAAACGCGGATGCGAACTTTGACCCAGAGCTGCAGCCAATCCCGCGCTGCCTCATGGATATTACGCTTTAGTAATGACTGCGTTCCTAATGGCAAACTGTCATACTGCTCGTACTTTTTCGACAGTATGCAGTGTGTATACTGAATTTAGTAAATGGTTTATGATATACTGTGTATATGATTATTTGTTTTGGGGAAACATGCACTTCATAGTATCTGCTTTATTTAAAGCGTCAGATTATAATTTTGATGCTGGCCGGATTGAGTCAGTCATATGAAATATTATCTTGACAAATAAAACCATATATTAGCATTTAAGGCTACCAATAACCTTTTTTATGCTGACAAAATATATTTATCTAATATGTAGGCCTGGTACAATCTACCATAAATCTTCAGAGAATTATTTATGATTTTTTTGAAAAACTATAATGAGTTATTTTTTACATATTCTATTCTAGAGTATTCTACAGTAAAATGTGGTTGGTGTTTATTATTTTAGAAGAAAATATAGCATCACTCTCTTCTTTCTTTCTTTCTTTCTTTCTTTCTTTCTTTCTTTTAATTTCACGACCATCAGGGGTCAGTACAACACAGTGCTTTTCAATGAATAGGGGTGTTGAGTGTTGGCTTTGATTTGATATATTTTTCTGAATGTTATACTGTATTTTACATTTGTGTGGCGTTTCATGACTTAAAAAAACTTTTCATAATTTTACTATTTTAAATTTAGTTTGAAAGTAGTTTGTTTCTCTCCCGCCACTATCAGTTGTCATGGATATTCAACATATTTAACCAGCACCCTTGTGTGTAATTAAGTTCTTCATCTTGTGGGTAAGTTCCTCTGTTTCTCACAGTCGTTGTGTGGTCTGGTTATGGAATGCTTCACTGGATTCACTTGGTTGTTGTTGTTGTTAGGGCATTGCCTAATTTTTCTCTGTTATAAGAAATGATTTGAGTCTATTTTGCCCACCTTCTTCATCCCTGGGATAAAATGGATTTTGCAGCCAACTTCAGTGAATTAGCCCACAAAAACCTCTCTATCTTGCAGTACTCTGTCTGCTTTGTCAACTGGCTGTAAAAACTAACTCTAATGATGTGACCTTAAAGTCTCTGTAGTGGCAGAGACTTTAGTTCCAGTCCCCTGGAATTACCGAACATTGAGAGGAACCTGGAGAGAGGTGACCTTCAGCTGATGCCAGCATTAACGGCCACTGTAGATCCCGAGCTACTTCTACATATGAACCTGTGGGATGTTTAGAGGAACTTGAGGATGATGACAGGCTTCCTCCATTGGTCCTGCCCAGTTTAAAACTTCATCATGGTAGATAATACACCCACACCCTGCTCCCCTCCTGCCATCACCTCCGCTTCGCCCAGGTCTTCAGATCTTTCGTCTCCATTACTGGTGGTCAGGCCACTAACCCCACCCTGGCTCCTCCCACCATCGATTCAACAGTAGGCCTTTGTTCCACCTGTGCTCTGGGCTTTCACCTGCATCATCCTACAATCGCCTTTACCCTAGTTCTCTTTTCTGCTGCTGGTAATTGGGACTTTCATCTGCATTCATCTCCTCCCTGGCACCTCCCTCCATTTGATCCACCCTGGCACTCCCTTCCACCACCTGTTATGACTTCTCCCTTCATTTTGTTAGAATTCATTTCAGTGTCATGGCCTTTTAGTTTGTTTCTCTTGTTAATTGTTTCCTTTTTGTTCTCATTTCCCACTACGATCAGTTGTTATGGATATTAATTTAATGAGTACACCCGTTTGTAATGAAGTTCATCACCTTGTACATTTAAGTTTCTCACAGTCGAGTTTCAGTATTGTTTGTGCATGGAACATGGTTTCACGGTTATGTCCTTATACAAATATTCACTGGAGTAAAAAGTGTGGCAACAACCTCAACCAGATATGTTTATTTTTAACAAGAAGCCAAATAGTCAACACCTGTTTTTCCTGTTAATATTTGTTTTGTTTTGACCTAATTGTTTCTGATATTTGTAAAAGCCAAATGAGTTATGAAACATGTTTTGTAACAAAGGTTCAATCCTCAATTAGCACAGCAAGAGCGGTTTGCAATTACTGCCACTGGAAGCCTATTACTGAACATAATCACCGCTTAAAAACAACAAAGCACCCATACCTGCTGTCCATGCCCAACTGCGTTTATCAAAATGCATTGTACTGTGGTCCGGATTTTTAAAGCTCTAATCAAGTCTCAGTGCATTTGATAAACCCTTTTCACGAAAATGAAATTAGGGTAAACAACCAGTACTCTTGCTTTCCTGGCAATAGTACAGATCTTTTTCACTACCAAACCAAAAAATTGTGGTTTATTAACAAACCATTTAATTGTTGACTTTTGCACTATAATTGTGGTTTACTTGTTCAAAAAGTCTGTATCGTATCTATTTATGATTCAATAGCCAATTGTCTGTTTGAGAAACTCCAACAGAATTTGACCAAAATGACCTTGATCTTGACCTTGTAGTAGTTGAGAATATCTGACAACGAAAGCTGTGATATTCAAAAATAGAAGCTTAATTGGAATCCACTTCACTGATCTAAAGTAGCAAGACTTTTAAATAATCCATTATGTAGAACACATTGCATTTTAAAATGACAATGTACAAGCAGTACTTGTCAGGATCCTGCCCTGACAGTCTTGTCTGTTTTATCCTTGTTTAATGTTTGCCTGTTTGTGTTGTGCTTGAGCACATGGCTCTGTCTTTGTTCATGTGTTCCTCTTGTTCCACCTCCTCATTTCCAGTTACCACGCCCCCTTGTCTAGTCCTCGTTTGCTGAGTGTTTTCACCTGTCCCTCATGTGCTCTGCTCCCTTTATATTGTGCTCCTTTCCCTCATGTCCTTGCTGGTTCGTATTGTGTACTTCATGGTATGGTCTTGTTTGCTTACCAGAATCTGTTTTCAGTCTAAAATCTTGTCTAGTTGTGTATATTTCCCTGTCTCTAGTTCTAGTGTTTCCTTACAATTATTTTGGTGTTTTCTCTAGCCTTGTTCTAGCTAGTTCTTGCCTTTTTGTTGATCTTTGTTCTTTTCTTTTGAGCTATTGATTAACTTATTTTCTTCCTGCAAAGTTCTTTTGTTTAGTCTTCTGTTTTCTAGGTTGTTGTTGTTTTATTTCATACTGCTGTTTCCATATTAGTTGCTTCCAGTTTGATATTACATGTCTCTTTTTTTAATAATCTCTCTTGTCTTGTTTTGTTGTCTGTTTGTTGTGAGTGGTGTCTGTTCCTGTCCTGCACCCTGAGACCTCCTACTCTACCTGGCAGCTTGTCTGGGATCTAGTCAGAGATCATCTAGACGTTTGTGGTCTGGCGTGCTCCTGCTTGGCCTCACTGTTGGTGCTGCCTCTCCTAACCCGTCAGTCTGTCATTCCGGTCTTGTCTTGGTGCTCGTCCTACCCTGCCCGTCTCAGTGTCAACCCAGCCCTGCCTTTTGAACTATCATGCCTCACTACCCCATTGTGCCTTGTCTTCAGTCGTGTTAATAAAACCCTTCATTTGTCATTCTGCGTTTGGGTCCTCTCTCTTGCGAAACCCTGACATTACGAACCAGCCCGAACTGGACCCAGCAGAATGAGCATCAAGATTTTGCCACCTGCTAATGCTCAGGAGAGACGAGCACGTCAACGGGGACTGGCAGCCCTTCGCCAACAGGGGCTGGATGTGGGAGCTTTTGCTCAAATGTTCTGGACCATGGCCAGGGGTCTAGACTATCAGGATGCGGCTCTCAAAAATATCTTCAACCTCTGTCTGGATGATCCTCTGCCCCAATGGGAAATGGAACAACTAGAGATCTTGGACTTTTGGAAATTCTCTAATTACCTGCATCACCGCAAAGACTGGCAGATCTTGAACCCACCAGAGCCAGTCTGCAGTGACCACCTCAATCTTCCTCAGTGTCAAAGTCCTGATCATCTTTTGACTCCAACAGAAAGACGGAGGGCGAGGAGGAGGAGGGCAGCTCAAACTGCGGCATCAGTTTCCAAGACCGTCCCAGAGCCTGTCAAGACCGTCCCAGAGCCTGTCAAGACCGTCCCAGAGCCTGTCAAGACCGTCCCAGAGCCTGTTGAGTCGAGGGTATGTCCTAAGAAGCGGAAGAAAAGGAGAGCTAATGCTGACAAATCGAACGCCCCTCTCTTAGAGGCTCAGAACCCATTGGCCCAGAACAGCCCAAGTCAAGAGGCCTTTAGCTCTAAGATTGAGGAGCATCTGATTCCAGAGCCAGTCAAGCCCGCTGCAGCGCTTCCAGAGCCAGTCAAGCCCGAGATGGCCAGGTTAGCAGCAGTCACCCCCAAGGTTGTCAGATTTAATGCAGTCACTTCAGAGGCAGCTACGGCCACTGTAGTCACCCAAGTAGTGGCCGATCACACATTGTTGTGCCCCAAGAAAGGGAAGCAGAGAAGGACCTGTGATATGCAGTTCAACGTGCCTCGTCAGAAGGTCCCATGTCCAGTGATCCAGGAGGACCCAAATCAGGAGATCCCAAGGTCTGTGGTATCGGAGTACCAGAGTCACGAGGTCACAAGTCCAGTGGTCCTGGAACGTCCGTCTGCTATGGTCCGACTTCCTGTGGTCCCAGATACATGCAGTCTGATGGAACCACATACAAAGCTGCCCTCATCACCAGTAAGATGTACACTAGTGAAGGAATGCATGACTGCTAATGCAAACTTACCAGAACTTCCTCTTAACCCTGTCACACCCAAAGAGGGAAAACCTGCTTGTCATATGTCTTTAGAGGCTACTCCTGTTCCACCCAATGCAGCCTCTCCTGAGCATCCTGTTTTGGCAACAGACGTCATCCCAGAGGTTCCAGTAAGCTATGCTAACATCAAAGGGGCAAGTCTTGTCAGTCTCTGTGTGTTGCCTGAGCAAGTTCCTGCCATGGAGGCCTGCCCAGAGCACCCTAATCTGCCCGCTATGGCCACAGAGGTAATGTCTGAGCTCTTAACCAGTGAGGACATGTCCACAGAGAATGATCCTGTCACTTGCATCACTGTTTCTGAGACTGTTCCTGAAGAGATCACTCCTGTTCTGGCCACAGAGTGCTCTGATCTGCTTGTTAAGGCCACAAAGGAAGACTTTGACAGCCATGCCCTGCCCACAGAGACTGTCCCTGGAGCCCTGGAGGTCACTTCAACAGGCCCAGTGGGCACCTCAGTGTCAAGTCCGATGTCTATCCCTGAAGACTCTGAGGGCATTTCTGCTGTCCCTGTGGATTCCCCATGTCCTAGTCCAGCATATCCTCCCACAACCACGGAGAGGGTTTCTGAGCCTGTGTCTAAGGCTGTCCATGATTCTCCTCTAACCCTCCCTGCTAGTTTGGTCATGGCTCCTGAGTTTGTTCCCAAGTCCCTACCTAGTCAAGAATTTGTTCCCAAGGCCAGTTTCAAGCCCCAACCATTGGCGCAAACCCACCTCCCCAGGAGGGCCAATAGCTATGTCCCAACCCCTTTTACCCAACCCTCTGTGCTTCCCAATCCTCCCAATTACCATAAACTGGCACCTCCCTGGTCAGCTTTGAATGTTTTGCCTGGTCCTGTCCCCACCACCCCAGAACCACCCCCTGTGTTTCCTGGCTCTTACAACACTCCCATGTTTACGCCCCACCCTCCCAGTCGGTACCTCCTTGGACTCAGTTACCCAGTGTGGACGCCAGGAGGCGTCCATTAGAGGGGGGGTACTGTCAGGATCCTGCCCTGACAGTCTTGTCTGTTTTATCCTTGTTTAATGTCTGCCTGTTTGTGTTGTGCTTGAGCACATGGCTCTGTCTTTGTTCATGTGTTCCTCTTGTTCCACCTCCTCATTTCCAGTTACCACGCCCCCTTGTCTAGTCCTCGTTTGCTGAGTGTTTTCACCTGTCCCTCATGTGCTCTGCTCCCTTTATATTGTGCTCCTTTCCCTCATGTCCTTGCTGGTTCGTATTGTGTACTTCATGGTATGGTCTTGTTTGCTTACCAGAATCTGTTTTCAGTCTAAAATCTTGTCTAGTTGTGTATATTTCCCTGTCTCTAGTTCTAGTGTTTCCTTACAATTATTTTGGTGTTTTCTCTAGCCTTGTTCTAGCTAGTTCTTGCCTTTTTGTTGATCTTTGTTCTTTTCTTTTGAGCTATTGATTAACTTATTTTCTTCCTGCAAAGTTCTTTTGTTTAGTCTTCTGTTTTCTAGGTTGTTGTTTTATTTCATACTGCTGTTTCCATATTAGTTGCTTCCAGTTTGATATTACATCATGTCTCTTTTTTAATAATCTGTCTTGTCTTGTTTTGTTGTCTGTTTGTTGTGAGTGGTGTCTGTTCCTGTCCTGCACCCTGAGACCTCCTACTCTACCTGGCAGCTTGTCTGGGATCTAGTCAGAGATCATCTAGACGTTTGTGGTCTGGCGTGCTCCTGCTTGGCCTCACTGTTGGTGCTGCCTCTCCTAACCCGTCAGTCTATCATTCCGGTCTTGTCTTGGTGCTCGTCCTACCCTGCCCGTCTCAGTGTCAACCCAGCCCTGCCTTTTGAACTATCATGCCTCACTACCCCATTGTGCCTTGTCTTCAGTCGTGTTAATAAAACCCTTCATTTGTCATTCTGCGTTTGGGTCCTCTCTCTTGCGAAACCCTGACAGTACTATGCTCAAGTGGAAAATTAGTAACCTTATCAAATCATTAATAAATGAATCAAACAAAAGTTTGATAGCTGATTTGTTGAAAAATGTAAACTTGTAGGACAGTCATATGTTTAATTAGCTTCAGTAAAACAGTCTACAATAATGCGAATACATGATCTGGCAGAGGACATATACAGGGAGACAGTAGTATTAAATGGTTTGACAGCATCACAAATTAAGGTTTGTTCATATTAAATAATTTTTTCAATTTAAACTCAACTCTATACAATATATTTTTAAATGCTCTGCACACATAGTTTTGTGGTTTGAGATATAATGCCATCTACCTAGCATTTTCTAAATACGAGTGTTTAATAGTGTGTTAATCAGTAATAACCATACCTCTGGTGTGAAATATTACACTTGTGACAGTCTAAACTCCATGTGGATCTCAGTCTAAACTCTCATTGGACCGATTCCGGTCAGAAACTCCTCATTGTCCTTGGCTTTCAGACTAAACCTTTCCAGACCCCTCTTCTGTCTCTGTCTCTGCCTGTAAACTGGTCTCCTCCTCTGCTCCCTCAGTTTGAGATTCTGACTGGGCTAGAGCTTCTTCTCCTTCCTCACTCTCCTCTTCACGTGTCCGGAACAAGAGCTCCCCTCCCTGGATGACCTGCTCGGTGGTTTGCCACGTGCCATCTCCTGCATACTGCTGATAAAAGTCAGAGTCCGCCTGAAACATGACCAGGGCCTGGGCCGTGTGAATGCGCACATGCTGAGCGAGAGAGCTGGCATCCAGGAACTTCTCACCACATGAGTCACATGCATACAAGATCTGGGTGTTGGGATCTGTAGGAATAGAGCAGGACACTGTATCAGCTTGACATTGAGTTTACAGGTTAGCGACAAATTTTCACATCTACTCTGTGTAACTTCTGGACAATGACCTGCACTGAGTTTTGAGTGGGAGTGTTGCTCAACCTGTCTTAATAAAATCCCCCAGAGGTGCCCAATAAGGTAAAGTTGTGTGAAATACTTGTCCACTTGGGAGAATGTATTGAGTCATTCCGTTTGAATGCATCTTCCGTTTCAAAATGTTGCATTAAATCACACAATGGTGTGGAAATTCATGACACCATTGATTAAAAACTCCCCCACTCCTTCAGCACTCATATGTCCCTATATAAAGGGACCTTTACTACCACAAAACTACACTATGGAGCCCAGGCCTACCCCAAAATGATTGATCCATTCTTTTTTCATTTCAAGAAGTCCATTCTTTTTTTTGTTTCTGTTACTTTTGCAATATATTTTCACACTTAAAATGGTAATCCTGTAATATTGTCCTCTTTTAAGGAAATAAATAAGTCTTCTAATCATTCTCTCCAAAGTGGTTCCTTTATTGTCAGCATTAAGTCTGAGAATGACAAGGTAATTTCTCTTAGTCAATCAAAAAAATTGCACCAGACAATTTGTATTTGGATTTATTATTAATTTCATCAGTTTAATAAGAAAATCTCTTTTCCTGATTACTATTTACATACTTTTTGGTTATTGATCAAGCAGTTATCCAGATCAAGCAGGATATTTAAGGTTTTATCAACATGCCCTAGAATTTTTTTTTATGTGCATCCTCAGACAAAGCAATGGCAGTAACATATTTTAAGATTTGTCAGTGCAAGTTTCTTTCTGTTCAAACAGTTCAAACATGCATTTTAGTCTGGGACTAGGCTAAATATCTTCAAGGAACCCTAATATGTCTTCTAATATGTCACTGTTTATTTCATCTGTATGTTCTTTTGTATTTATTAGTGCTATCAACTGTACTTTTTTATTTGTTCTTATTTTTTATTACTGACTGTTTACTTGGCTTTATGAATGTTTTGACTTTATATTAGTTAGGCTCATAGTTGTTACTGTGGTATAAATTGAGAACTAACTGTACATAAGTTCAGAAATGTACATAATTGTATATTGTATCATAATGTCTACGGCACTATGTATACACTGAGTATCCTGCAACCTGTACATTTCTCCCTCCCTCTGTACAATCTCTCCATCGCTCTCCCTTCCCCTCCCTTAAAACGAACTCTTGGTCAGGCGTCAAAGCATTTCACTATGTTGTACTGTGTATGATTTGTATGTGACAAATAAAACTTGAACTTGAACTGAGAATTGTGGGGGGGGGGGCTTCATTCATAGTAGTTTCTAAAAAAGATGCCATTAAACAAATATTTATAATATACGGTCTTGATGTTTCTATATTAATTAGAAGTTTCAGTGTGAAATAAAATGTCTTAATGTTAGGCGCAATTAAAAGAAATGTGCAATGTTTTCTTCTTCTTTTTTTCTCGATTGACAGCACTAATATATACAGTATATAAATGATATATTACTCACCTGCTTCTTGAACTTTCTCCACTGCTTTGGTGATCTCTGCTTTCAGTGCCTCAGTTTCATCTGCGGATACAGAGGTTGCCACTGGCAATACTACAGGGGTCAAGAGGAACAAATAATATCAGGAGACCATATCAAGTGCCATTATGGTGACACAGACTTAGCATATGCCCTTAGGAAACACCTTTCTACAAGGCACAGTGTAATAAACAGTTTTATCACACTCACTCCTCTGTCATACTCTCTCACCTGTGAGCTGTGCTACAGCACTGCCAGCTAGAGCTTCTGTAGCCAAAGTCACAATGTCATCTGTAGTAACCGTGACGATGTTTACTTCATTATTGTCGAGCTCTGAGCCCGGGGCAGAGTCAGACAACAGCTTCTCCTCCTCATCATCATCCTCCTCAGCCACCACCAGTCTCTTCATGCCTGCCTTCCCCTGGTGCACCGTCTTCACATGGGAACGCAGATTGTCCACACGGTTGAAACCTCTGCCACACTTATCACACAGGAAAGGTTTCTCCCCTGTAACCAAGAAGTCATTAGAAGCACATCAGGGAGAAAACCTAAAGAAAAGACTCAAGTATACAAAAAAATGCTGCATCTTACCTGTGTGAATGATTATATGCTTTGAGAGATCTCCTACATTGACAAACGCTTTGTTACAGGTGTGGCACTTGTGTGGCCGGATATTGTCATGATGACGGATGTGATTGGCCAGCTGGCTGGACTGGACAAACCTTTGAGGTATGGTAGTCAAATCAAACTTTTAATATGTGGTGCCATTGTGAATCTATGCTAAATCACTCTTAGAATATGAGTGCCTCAAATACCTTTTTCCACAGCGGTCACACACATACGGTTTCTCCCCAGTGTGTTGGCGAACATGAGCAATGAGTGAACTGGCCTGTGTGAAGCCTTTTCCACAAATCAGGCACAGACAGGGCTTTTCCCCTAAAACAGGAAGAGAGAGACATTCAAATTAACTTTTAATGAGGGCCTATTATGATTTTTTACATTTTAAATTTTTTCGGCAGGACTTCACAGAGCGTTACAGACTGACAGTAAAGCATGAACATTTAAAACAAAACTTTTTTTTTTCTTTTTTTTTATAAGACTGTAAAAAAGAATAATATGTCCTCTTTAAAGAAAACGGCTCATACCAGTGTGGATGCGCACATGTCTCTGCAAGGCCCCAGGGTCGGCAAAGGCTCTCTGGCAGTGCATACAGACGAAAGGCTTTTCACCACTGTGCACACGCAGGTGTCTCTTCAGATTGCCTGCGAACGGACCATGGAGGGACATTATAATTCCTTTGCACATGCATATATTTCTGCAAAAACGCCACACTTTGTCCTAATGTGTAAATCTCACCTGAGGTGGTAAACTGTTTCCCACACTCCTTACACTTAAGTGGTCCATCTGCAATGTGGATCTTCAGGTGTGCTTTCAGGTTCCCCAACTAGGAAAAAAAAGTACTCTATTTGTTCACAGTTATCAGTTTACTGCGCATTCTGATTCAATAACAGAAAAAGATGTGTCCTCATGCATTACCTAATGTTAACAAATGAGACTTTATTGTAAAGTTTTACCATAAAAACAGTAATATTGTGAAATATGATCATTAAAAATAGATGTTTTTAATTTTAATATATTTTAAAATGTCATTTATTCCTGCGATGCAAAGCTGAATTTTCAGCATCATTACTCAAAGTCATCACTGTCACATAATCCTTCAGAAATCATTCTAATATGCTGATTTGCTGCTCAAGAAACATTTCTTAATATTATCATCAATTTTGTAAACAGTTGTTCTGCTTAAAATTTGTGTGGAAACCGTGCTGAATTTTTTAAATAATTAAAAATAGAAAATTACTAACCCCAGACATTTGAACAGTAGTATATTTATTATATATACACATTATTATACTACTTTGAGGGTTTTAACATTTATAAAGACAATAGTGGTTAAATGTAACATCAGTTTTAAATGGATCCCTCACCTGGTTGAATTTCTTGTCACAGTGTTGACATTTGTGACCTTTGTCAGTGTCGTGCGTCTCTAGATGTCGCATCTTGGCAGTGGGGTCAGAAAAGGCCCGTTCGCAATAGTCACAGTGGTAGGGTTTTTCTCCACTGTGCACCAACTGATGTCTCTTCAGGTTTCCAGAAGTGGTGAAGAGCTTCCCACAGTCCTCACAGCTGTATCGTGCTTCATCCGTGTGTCGCTTCCTGTGTAAGTTCAGCAAACTGATTTGCCGATAACTCTTTCCACACGTAGAACAGCAATATGGCTTTAGAGGACTGAAGAAACAGAAGAACACGTGTGAGGCAAGACTGGTTAAGGTTGATGAGACTGTAGGGAAAGAGCATTCGACTGTATGGATATAGTGCTCACCTGTGTGTTTTCTCATGTGCTTTGCAGGCAGCTGGGTCTGAGAAGGCTTTGTTACAGTCTCTGCAACTAAATGGCTTCTCACCAGTGTGAATGCGCATGTGACGTTTAAAGTTGCCTGTGTGTGTAAACTTCTTCCCACAGTCCTGCAAGAATCAGATAACCATAATGAAAATAGAACTATTAAAACGGAAAGGTGAAAGGTATATAACTTTCCTATATATTAACATCACTAAATTAATATTAAATTTGGGGTCAGCAAGATTTTTTCACTGATTTTGTCTCTTATGCTCACTGACTCCAGAAGCTGTATTTATTTGAATAAAAATATGGTAAAACAGTAATATTATGAAATACAATTTAAAAGACCTGCTTCCTATTTTAATATATTAAAATGTAAGTCCAGCAACCATTCATCTTGCTAATTTGCTGCTAAATAATATTTTTTATTATTATCAATATTGAAAACAGTTAATATGCTTAGTATTTTTGTGGAAACTGAGGTACATTTTTTCAGGATTTTTTAATGAATATTGACATTTATTTGAAATGGACAAAAAATCATAAAAATATAGTATACTTATATTTTAATAAATGTTATAATGGATGACTATTTTGAAGAAGCTCAAATACACTCTATCGCATTTCTCCTCGCATTTAAACCATAGAACAAGTGTGTCCACTATCTGTTCTGGACAGGAAATTGGACACCCTTGCCATAGAAGAACTAGTTTTGGTTTCTCAAAGAATTTTCAGAGAACAGTTCTTAAACTAAAAATAAATTCTTAGTTCTCTTTAACATTTTAATAATCTAAATAACCTTTTTCCACTATAAAGAACATTTTGTGATTCTATGAATGTTAAAAGGTTCTTCATGGAACCATTCATGGAAATAAAATAAAAACTTTATTTTTTAGAGTGCGTACAACTTCTCTAAAATGATATGGCGTGGAAATTGTTGATAATAAAAAAAGAGCAAACATATAACGAACAGACCAAAAGGACAAAGACAATAAGGATTAAAAAACAACTGAAGAATTTCTCACCTCACATTTGTGTGTGACAGAGCCATATGCTCTGGATTCACTGCGCTCAGCTGCGGATGCAGACTGTTTCCCCTCCGAACCCGTTGTGTCTTCATCTTCTGTGTCCATCTCCTCTTCTCCATCTTCCTGCTCCTCCTCCTCCTCTTCTCCTTCATCTTCATCCTCTTCAACCTCTTCTTGTTCCATGTTCTCCATGCTCTCAGCTTTTGACAGACTTTCCTCTGCATCATCAACTTTTAGCAAAAATGTTAACAGTTATGAAACCTAAACAGTAAAACATAAGGTGAATGTACATCATAGTTACATAAGGCAAAATGTACCTTGTGTAGACGTGTGAACGGTTGCATATTTTGACTTGCTTCTCCTTGTGCTAACATATGACCGTTTAGACGCCAACCTCTGGGAGAGTTCTGCAAGAGCAGCATAGTGCCACACGAGTATTAAAACATGGTTAATATTAACAAAAGCACTATAAGTAGAGATTGGACACTAACTAGGAGTATAGTCTGTGTCAGAAGGGTCATCTTGGTATGATGGAATCTCTTTTGTGTCTCTCTCTTCCTCTCTTTCTGTTTTGCCATCCAAGACACTGGCTTTTTTTGATCTTGTTTTGGACAGCCCACGAAATTTGCTGACAGCTCTCAGAGACTTTGTGCTTTGTTTCACAGTCATGTTACTCGCAGCCTCCTGGGTTCCGGTAGTTTCTGACTGCGATAGAGCTTCATTCACTTCAGGAACCACATTTGGAGTCACTGAATGGCTCTCCTGCTCCTCCTGGGAACTTGCATCCTCCGGATTCCTCACAGATCTCGGCTGTTCCTCAATTTCTCCTACTTCACATGAACATAAATGAGAAATGACGGTATTTGAGACTTTTTAGGTCAATACCTTATTAAACTAAAAACATATGAGAATCTAAACTCTGAACTAACCAGGTTTGGTTGATGAAGGGACAGTCAAGGACTGAAAAGCTGAACAAGCATTGACAATTTCCTGCATTTGAAGGAAAGTAGCTACAGCAAGAACATCCTCTATGTTCTGAGGGTTCAAAGTCAGCTTTGCGGTGTACATAAACTCAAGGACCTGCTCAAGACCTGAATAAAAGTTTGTTTTTCAACACATTAAACAAATGCAGAAAACAACAAACAACTAAAGAGCAAAGATATGTTAAAATGTAATTACATATGATTAACCACAAAATATAAAATTAAATGGATAGTTCGCCCCAAAATAATGAAATCACCTTCATGTTATACTAAAACTGTATGGCTTTCTTTCATTTGTGGAACATGAAAGAAAATATTTTGTGTTCTTTGTTTATACAGTGGAGATCAATGGGCGCTAATACTGTTTAGCTCCCAACGTTCTTCAAAATATCTTCTTTTGTGTTCCGCAGAAAGAAAGAAAAGCATTTGAAAGACATAAAAGTGAGTAAATTATGACAGAATGTACTTTTTTAGGTGGACAGTCCCATTAATTAAAGATCTCTGTAAGAATGCAAGCCTACCTGCTGCATTGCTGATATCAAGATGAACAACATCTTTCTGGTCCAAAAAGAGTGTGCGGAAGTAAGCACTACATGCTGCCAGGACAGCCTTGTGGGCTTTAAAGTCTACTCCATCCACCACAAAGGTGCAGTCACAAAGAAGACCCAATTGGCGTTGTTCATTGAGTTGTCCTAAAACCTTCCCACTATGCCAAGGAAAGTCCATAACTGATAGAGCAGACTATAACACTTTAGGCCACAGTATCCTAATCATACAAAGAAAAAAGGGAATAGTTTATTGCACAAAATGTCCCAGTTTGCAAGGCTGTACAAAAATTGAGATGAACCAGGGCCTTCGTCAGGTCAACTTTGTCCCAAGCCCATTCATATAAATGACCGTCCCCTATGAATTTAACCATATTTAAAAGTTTAAAAATAAACCATAACTATCTGAATGATGCAGAGAAACCATCATCCTTCATATCTAGAGTGATTATGGCCATGATTTAATATTGTATTTTTCCAAGCAAATACTTTCAGTTTGAAGTACTGAAACTGAAGATGTATTCTTGTGCTATGATCTACATCTCATTCAATTGTACTGCTATATCTCAACATATAATCATTCACACTACAATATTATGTCTCTATAGTGCATTATTCTCATTATGATTCAGTGAATGTACATTGGCAAACATTAATCATCCAACAGAATACAGACTTTATTTACTTCAATAAACAAACATCATTATGCAACGGCATGTGTGTGTTTCTGTGCGACACTGAAACGTTTATCTCGAGGACATTTTGTCCTGCAATCGGAATCAAACTGCCGTTATCAGCCGAATCGAACACAATGAACAAATTTCCTCAGGCTTTACAAGTATATTTTTGTCTAGTGATTGGGCGAGTAACTGCGCAATACACCACCAAGATTGTGACGATGTTGCGGATTGATTATGAGTCCTCTCTCTCTTCGCTCCGGGATTAATTCAGCGTGCCTAGCCCTGCTGGATCAAGATGGCGCTGACAGAGGCGGGCTATAATCCTGCGTCTTCTTTGCTTACTTTAGCTGCGCGTTCATGAGAGACTTGTCTGAAAAGTAGTCCTAAAACAATGGAATGATCGGGTCACGTTTGACCTTCTTTACCTTATAGAAAGGAAGAGTTTCTAGCTTTCCCTGACTCCCTGCTGATCCGTCCAATCGAGTGTTTCGGTGATCGATCTCAGTGCTCAGCCTCGTCGCGCCGCCATCTTCTGCTCTCTGATCGATTGATAGTGGCCGAGCGAATGACTGAGAGTTTAGCAGCACAGCGCATGCGCGGAATTTCTTGTAACTGTTTTGTCCACATGACGGCGAACTTCAGCTATTATTTAATACATTGAGCTAGTGATAAAACCAATGCGAGGAAATATCAATAAATTGAAACGCAGCTAGATTAAGAATTGAGCCATTAATGCGTTTTAAACTACCACGGGTTACATATTAAAATATATTTTGAATTGATGAATGTAAATTATTTAAGGTTGCCGTTTTAATGCACATTTTAGTCATTAACTAAACAGTGAACCGTTACCATGTAGGTTTTACAGGCATATTTCTTTGTTATTAATGTGCTTTACTTAATTTAAGCTTAATGTTCCCAATTTACATTCAAGAACTGGAGTAGCTACACCTTCTACTCTTCATTTTTAATCTCATGTAAATGTCAATCTTTCCTCAATTTAGAATAATAATTTACACTGAATATTGAAAAACACTCACTAAACCAGTTGATTTTCTGGTCTTAACTGGCCTCCCGGTCTGGTTTTTCATTTGGTTTGGCTTGGAGACAAGTTCTCCTTTCAGCTGAACCAGCAAAGACCATCTTAAACTGTCTGGGAAACCAGCCTAATCCAGTCCTAGAGATCATCTTATGCTGGTTTAGGGTGTTCAACATGGTGCAGATTAGATTTTGTTTTGTTCTTCTTTTTTTTGATATGCCATTGCATTTCTCTGGATGTAAGGGTAATTTATTATTTTATTTTAATTTCCAAGTTTGGAAATATTCACACAAGAGTACTGATTTGCATACGTGTGTCTGGTTCAGGTTGATAGATGACAAAAAGCATATAAATAGTATATGATAAGACTGAATAATAACAGCAGACTCTATTTATAGAATAAGTACTCAGAGACACATAGTGTACCTGTCATTTGCTCATGATGTTCATCTTAATGGAAGTGGACAGGAACCAAATCAATGACTCACAAGCTCAAAATATTCATCAAAGGTGTTCTGCTTTTATTCTTTTCTAAGTTATCACACAACACAACAATTTCACATCTACAAAATGTACCTTTTGATAAAAACAACAATCGTTTTTTAAACAATAGTTTTGTTTCCATTTGGGAATGAGTTGCATCATCGTTCAGATTTTTCATCATACAGAATGCTCCAAAAGTGTGACAATTTTTTCCAACTACAGTACTTGGTTTGTTCTTTTTTTATGATAGCAGCATTTGAGCTGCATAAACTTGACAAGTGTCAAACCCGATGATCATGTTCAATTTACATGATCAAGGTTCGATTTTCATGATCAATTTACGAACGATTGAAAAAAACAAAAAGCAAGAACATCTAACTGCCTGTACAAATAGTCGCATGATTAGAGTCATCAATTTGTTCACTTCGTTAGTGACACGGAAATATTGCAGAATCTGAAATAATTTTTCTTTCCTACTCTCAAAATACTCAAATGTTCTCTTTCTTTCTAATTTTAAATTTCAGATTTTCAATGTGGTCTCAGACTTGTGGACCCCACTGTACGTATACTGTAAGGTGATATGCAGTTGACAGGGAATTGGCATTAGCAATGTATTTGTCTAGAATGTTTTGAATACATATGACAGGATTAAATTCCATCCAAGTCTAATGAGAAGAAATGAGAGAAGGTCATAGAGGAATGACAAAGCAGGACTAAGTATATTTTCAAGGTCATTTATCACAAGGGAACAGATACTACAAGAGGAGAAATATCTAAATCTTGATCTCTGTGCGGAAAGTCTGTGCATGCTCTAGTTTTGCAGTGTTTCTCTGTGCTTTTATAGTGAGAGTCCCATCAGCCCCTAAACATGACTTGACCGAGGTGGGGTCCACATCCTCTGGTAGTTGGCATTTATGGGTAAAAGTGTTCAACACTGTCCCATCAGCAGCGAGCTGTTGGAACAAAATGCATTCATAAGGCGATTAAGGATGTTCTGAAAATTCAGTTGTATTATACAGAGGTCTGGGTCTGTTTACCTTTTCAGCATGAACTTCAATCTGATTGTTTGAGGTGGTGACTATCACATCCTCAGGTGAGAAGTCTCGGACATCCACTGTGAATTGGTAAGTGTCTCCCAGAGTCTTGATGTTTCCAACTGTCCCTGTTTTGCCTAAAAGAAAAAAAATCGAATGTGATATCTGACATATATTACACAATCGTTCTTGAATACTTGATTCTGATTGGTCAATCGCACCATCCAGTGGTCTTATATTTCCTAATATTCACTGTCAACCAAGGCAGCACTACTTTCATATCACACTTAGACTCACTAACTTTTGCTTCATACACGGATATAGGTCTATTACTGTAGATTTGTTGCCGTTTTTGTCTTGTTGCTATAGGCAGACAGTGTTTTTTTTACTACATCATAATCAACTTTTTTTCTAAATGTGAGCTACATAAAATAAAATCAACTTAAATCAAAATTTAATTTTATTTATTTTCAGTGAAAACTTCATGCTATACTTATATGCATAATAAATGTGACTGAAACTATCAACTAAAGTATAAACCCTGTGCTATTCCTCATTTATGGGTCACATTTCTGGGTCAAGACAATACACATTTTACTTTAATGAAAGGAATGTACTATATGAATATATTGTTTTTCAATAATATGTATTTATTGTGTTTTTTGGGGGGATTTCATGATGTTGTAAAATATTCACCATTTTAATTATACCATTTATTTCTACATAAAATAATACAATTATTAGAAGAAAAACAATATTAAACTTTTTCCAATTTATGGAAGGAAGATGCCAACTGGTGGGTGAAAATCATGTAAAATACTATATATGTATGTGTTTATGTATTTTCACTTGTTGCTATTGAAGTTATTTTAGACACAATGACTTCAATTAGGTTTTCCATTTGGATATATATTTTGACATTATCCATTGTCATTGTCCATTTTTTGTGTATTCATACCAAGTTTCATAGCATCCCAATGAGATATATATTTGAAGACCACCAGAGAGATAATTAAATCAGCCAGCTATGTTACACAAGCACCACTGTGTTACAAATGGGCGTTCCTGTGCATTAATATCCTTCCCTAATGATGTGTGAAAATTTGCCTTGATGAATCTCAGAGAAGCACTTCATATCCATATATTACTCTCAGCAACAGATCGCCCTCGTGCTGTTAAGTCATTCTCTAACAGTGAAGTCACAGCACTGGCTCTGGCCCAAAACATTCCCTAATTTACCCTTTCTCTGCCCCCCAGCTGCCCTTGTATAGCAAATATGAACAGTCTGTTGTTTTTACACATAATTCTACACATACCAAAATGCACAATACTGTGAATATTAAATACATCTACCTTCACATACATATCACACAGACAAACAGTCACATGTCTCATACACTCTGGAAATTCAAATACTATCATAAATGCATTTTCGAGCCTCATTCACATGACTCATTTGTACAGTCAGAGCACACTATTTTATGTACAGTCATTAAAATATGAACATATACAGTAAATGCTGAGTCTCATCCAAAGCAACTATGTTCAAAGAGAAAAAAAAAACTGATAAAGATATACAGATCCATAAAGAACTGGAACCAGCCTTATTAACTCACTTGGAAACCCCAAAGCATCTTTTGGACACATGAAAGATCCAAAGTCCTCGGCAAAGAGTCCCCGGCTCTTCTCCATGTATGGGTTTGTAGAGGTTGTGGATGAAGATGATATCTGGTGGTAACTGCGCTCCGATCGGTAGGCAGAGGAGTTGGTCGCACTCATTAGTGTGTAGATGGTTTCTTTGCCACAAATTGATATCCAGTCGGGGCTTTGATTTGATACAGTGAGAACAGAGTTTATAATCGAAGTAGTTCTGTGCTCTGCCCTTTTTAAACACTTTTTTAACGGTACGAATCTACTCTCAAGCCTATTTGTATTAGCTGTGTATCCCTGGTGTGACTATTGTCTGTCTGGCTGTCTTTTATATGGCGGGTCTAGCTTTAGAGTTTCTGTGTATGATAATTGTAGGATGACAGTGTGCTATAATTATCGAGCGAGGGAGAGGGGTTCAGTGATCGGAAAAGTTTTGTGTGATGAGGGCTTGAGGTTGAGAAAGGGGCTCTGACAAAGACTGAAAGATAGGAAAGGGAGAGAGATATGAGGGGGGGGGGGGGTGAGTCAACAGCTGGCATTCCAGACACTCGCTCCCTGAAATAGCCATTCCCTTCCTCTCTCCCATTCTGTGTGCTCTCCATCCATTTTTCTGCAGCCTGGCATACATAGCAATTTGCTGATTTACAAGTGCAGGCGTCAGAGGCTTGCAATGGCTGTCAATCTGAAAATTACAGTAAACATGGGTCCTGAGGGTGTTCATCTCTGCATAAACAACAATGCGGAGGAATGACAGTTCAAACTGAGGATTAGCAGAAAGATGGAAGGAATGTTGATGAGACTGTGACGTTGAGGGACAGATGACGTTAGGAAAACAGATTAGGAGGTATTTGTTTTGGAGGAGAGTTGCTAATAATAGACACTTTAGTGTTAGATTACTCCTCATTACAAAAATTGCATGTATTTTCCATTTCCTTTTTATGAACTGTTGAAGATGGGGATGCACTGATATTACATTTCAGACCAATGCCGATAAGCCAATCATTATTTTTATGCTATGGTCAAATAAATGGCCAATGATAAAATTCTAGTAAATTTTGTGTAAATAGATACATTTAAAAACAAATGTAAAAATGCACATTATAAGCATAAATTATTCTTAGATATTTTAAAGATTTAATTAAAGTGAGTGTCATATGACAGCAAAGGTTCTCTGAATGTAAAAAAGAGAAAGTGAATACATTTCAAATACTGACCAATACTGCTAAATAAAAATATCTCTAATATCAGCTGATAACTTATTTGGTAGCCATATATAGTGATATTTAACAGTTATAGTGTTAAAGGGATAATTCACTCAAAAAATTAAAATTATGTAATTATTTAAAATGTACTCACCTTCACTCCAAACCTTCAGTGGATCATAAAAAAATACATTTTAAGTAATGTATCAGTGTTTTTTTGTCAGTACAATGAAAACCAAAACTGTTTGGTCACCAACAGTCTTCAAAATATTATCTTTTGTGTTCTGCAGATGAAATAAAGCCATACAGGTTTGGAAAGACATGAGGGTGAGTAGATGATGACAGACTTTTTATTTTTGGGTTAACAATCCCTTTAAGATGTTAATATTTAAAGTACTGAATAGACATTAAGACATAAAGACATAAAGTACTGAATAACATCCCTTTAAGATGTTAATATTTAAAGTACTGATTGTTTTAAAATAATCAGCATTTCTTTGGAGCCTGTGTTGTCCAGAACCTCTAATCTAGTGACCTCTCATGGCATGTAGTGTCCCGTTTCAATTTAAAGACTTTATCTAAATTGTCTAAATCTAGCTGAGAAACTCAACATTACTTCTAAGAGCATGTGTCATGACACCAATGCTGCTCTTCTAATTTGATTCTGTATAAGAAAGAGAGAGAGAGAGAGAGAGAGAGAGAATGGGAACAAGAGCGAGAGAGTGAGTGTGTGTGAGAGAGAGAGAGAGAGAGAGAGAGAGAGAGAGAGAGAGCACTTAATCAGTCAACAGTATAATCAGGACTAGCACAGTTTGTCCTCAGGCTTAGTGTGAGTTCACTTCAGAAAGTTCACTTGATATTCTCACTATTATACAGCTAGTTTATGGATTTCATTGGATAGCCTTCAGGGAATGGCTTTGTAACAACATGAATAAACATAAGTATCATAAAGTGAATAAATATATAGTGTAGGGGATTTACAGTTAAGACCCGAGGACCAGATATGTTGAATAAAGACCAGGAATCAGAAGTGCAGTCAATAGAAGAAATTTTAGTGAAGTTTAGTTTGCAGTTTCATCAGCAGAAGCCAGCTTTAGGTCTCACAAGGAGTTTGTAGGCCGCCCCAAATACAATAACATTGTTACAGCAATTATACTCTAACAGAGGCTACTAACCACGTCATTGATGATGGATAAATTATTCTGATTGGCTAAGAAAGAAAGATAAACAAATCTAGCAATTTTCCACACAAGAGCAGACAGTCTGAAGCATATCTTCCTTGATCACATGGTTGACGGGTTCGTGACATGGCTTGTCGAGAACAACAAGTTTTATGGTGCCAACTAATCACCTCACCAATACAGACCATACCAACACACACACACACACACATACAGCTTCTCCAAGGCTGAACTCAGCTCAGGCTCCAACTCTCAACAGAAAGAATACCCAAAACATTCTGATAACATGTCAATATTAGTGCTGACAATATTCATCCTTACTCTATGGAAAACTACAGAAAAGTAAAGAAAGGCTTTTTAACTAATAAAAAGCCCTAACTTGATTATAAATCACTCTTTACAACTCATTCAAATAAGAAAAAGGAAAAGAACATATGAAAAATAAGACAAAGAAGCATATGAAAAATAAGAAAAATAAAAGAATGTATATACAAGCGGCAATGGATTTCCAAATAGTATCTTTCAATAGTAAGTATCATAAAGTATGTTGGTACGCACATTACAACACTTTTTATATAATACTGAAAAACTGGAAACGTTTCAAGGACAACTACAATATATGTAAACACATGGAAGCTTGGAGAGAGTTTGTGTTGTGATGTTGTCTGTGATTTTCTCAGCTGCTGATCATTTCATAATATAGGATTATCATTGTCCCTCAATGTGGCTTGTTTTGCTGAGTACAAGAGCAAGAAACATTGCAGCTGGGAATACACAAAATATAGACTCAAATTATAGTACAAATCATTCAATAGTAAACGCTGTGATGAGAAAGAAAATGCATTTGAATAGCCTGGTGGCGTCCATACACCTCAGTCAATATATATTCTCTTTTTGCATTTGCGTCTGTCATGGTTCGATATAAACCACTGGCGTCTGGACCCATCTGAGAAAAACGAATGCAAATTGACAGAGAAAATGAACAGAATACGGAATGACAGAGGGTAGCCGCTCATCAGTCATGGAGGGAGAGGAGGATTATTATTGTGGCATTTCACCCCGTGATCCAGTCACTCCTGTGGGAGTAGCAGATTGGCTGTCACTGGGGATAGTCAGTGGAGATAAAACAATCCCAAAATGATCAATGATTTTTAAATTTCAAATAAACTGAAATTTCGCCTTTTGTCACTCAGGGTTGTGCAACAAGTTATGGGAGAAAGTTATAGAGAGAAAATCCAAAATCAGAAGACAAGAAATTGTTTCAAGTGGACAATAAAACAAGTTATCTATTACTTTGTGTTTTCGGTGTGCAGGGTAAGTGGCTTCATATTTAAAGCATTAGGCCATGCAAGCACTCAGCTAAATGAGTCAATGGGGAAATTATATGAGCATGTGCAACAATAATAGCTTTATTGTTTGCATTTGTGTGTGAACTACAAGGAAATGAATAACACATCTTGATATTTCTTGAAAAGATCAATTTATCATCGGAGTTAGTGCTGATCATCGTGACTATAATGTAAATTCCAAAGTGCAAGAAATAACTTTAAAATATAGGAAATTAATGTTTTTATAGTCTAATGGAATCCACAGATGCGTAATGAAATTGTAATATGAAGTATTTCCACATAAGCTTTGTGATTTTGGAAATTCTGTCTGAATCAGTTATGTGTGTGACATTGATTTTGGCGTGTGTGTAAGTGTATGATTGCTTTCACCTTGAACAAAGGTTAATGCAATATGAATCAGGGCTCAAATAGAGACTGTATAAGGGGGCAATCACCATCTAAATTATGCAGTATATGAGAAAAGCTGGGTACACTTTTTAATTCATGCTGCTCTTTTCACCTGTTAAGAAATGTAGTCGGGTCTCATTAAAGCGAGCGATTGTTAGAGGAGTACCGATGACACTTCTAAAGGTCAGTCGGGTTCTCTGCACTCTACACTTTAGCAACAAAGATTCATAACTCATCACAAGTCATTTCATTAACCACCTGATTAAATGTTCCAAAAGGCCACAGTGAGCCTTTTTGAGATCAAAATGAATTTCAGAGAAAACAAAAAAGGAAACTTCAATCTCACATTGTTTCTATTCAGTGCCTGCCCAGAGGCAAAGCAGCAGAGGACGTGCACCATAAATAAGTTAAAGCTTAATTTTCCTTTCATGCTACATCGGGTGATGCTAGGGTAAAGAGTCGATACTGACCTCAGCGGTCTTTCATGTGGAATGAGTCAACAGGCTGAAAGGTGAGCTCTCATTAAACTTTATATTTAAGTTTTCAAATGACTTTACTTTTACAATAAATTATTTGCATTATTTAGAGACTCTCTGCATATATCTAGCTTTTAATTAATTAGGAATAATGTGAAGTGAGTTGAAAAGTTATGAAAATACAATGACCCACGTTTTACAAGGTCACTTGCCAAAGAAATAAATGCACTGACATGAAACAATGATTTGAGTTTAAATTATTGTAGGATTTGTATGCAGGGTAGGCGATTTGTTCCAGAACATTTTTTTGTTATGCTAGTTGAAAGTCCAATAGCAATCACTAAGTTAAGTAGTCTAAATGTATTTATATTGCCTGTGGAAGGCATAGGACCACAAAATGTACATCCAATCATTGCATTCGGTCCAAAAATTGCCTACCCTACCTTTAAGCTAAGAGTCCACAGAGTTACACCTAAGAGAATAGCGAAGTGAGCAGTCTAAAAGAGTGTTTGGCATGGACGACAGAGAAAATTGTGAAATATCAGAACTAGATGGCACAATTGGCCAATCAGAATTGAGAATTCCAGAGTGATGTGTAATAATGTTTATGAAATCTAAAATTGCATTGAAGTTGGTATGAAACAAAATTTGCGATAGTCTTTTCTTCCATATTGTGACTTAGCCTATCTGAGCAAAATGACTTCAAGACAAAATGTAGGGTAGAAGTTTCTTTTTCAGGATTTGACTGGATTGTTGTGATTTACTATTGGTGTGATCTCATGTGAGTGACAGATTGTTCCTCCCACCCTCGTATCAGTAAACATGTAATCCCAGAGGGAGGGGAGGCTATTTTGATTAAAGATTATGAGGGCACATTCATTCTAATAAAATAAATATATTATTTAAAATAAAAATAAAATGATGATGTGCTTATAACAAGTACTGCAATATTCCATTAAAAAAAACAAGAATTGTCCATTTTAATTTCATGGTGACACAAAGAGCACCCATGTTGCATTTCAGAAAATGGATGAGATTTGTGTAAATGTAAAGCATCTTGAAAAAACTGAAGAACAGTGTACACATGAAGATAAGACAGACCCAGATACTGTGGAGGAAAAGCTGATCAGCTCTAATGAGAGTTCACGGAGACCCTGGCAACAACAGCGGTCACGCATCAGAGGTGAGGTGGATCATTTGCAATTTCCTACCAGTAAACAAAATATCATAATTAAAAACTGAAATTTGTTTTGCATTTTTGCAGCGTGTATGCTCTGTGTGAAGAAGGTTCTGGTGTCTTTTGCTAGCATGGAGTGGTACTGTTACGCTCTCTTAGGGATCATCACCGCTCTAATGAGCTTCTTCATGGACATGACTGTAGCCAAGCTGCTGAACGGTGAGCGGTTTCACCATATCACTTAAAAAATGGTTAGTACAAAATGTACATACAAAAGCAGGTTGGTCAGTTTGAGCACTAAAGCATTCTAGCAGCAGAGAGGGGGAAGGTCTTTCAAAAACAGACTTGACCTTGGAGAGTCTCTTTTATTTCTCACACTGTTATTCACTCATGTCCTTCTCTCTTATTAGCTCACCAATGGCTGTATAGTTGTCTGAAGGGTCACCAGCTGCTCCAGTTTCTCTGCTGGACGCTTTACCCAGCCTGCCTTTGTGCTCTGTCCACCAGCTTTGCCCACAGCATCTGCCCATTCTCTGCAGGTCATCACATCTGTACATTCTTAAAATGACAAAAATATCTAAAAACTAATCATTAATCTTTTATAATCATTTTCTTTTATAACTTAACTATTAGTAGATTAGACGTATTCGCTGAATTTGAATGTTTAAATGGTAAAATATCTGCTTAATTCATCTGTAGAAGATGCAGTGCAACTGGACTGACCAAATTTATACCTTTAAATTATTAAGTCATTTAAACTAAACATTTAAACTAAACATTTAAATTAACACTGCCAGTGTTTTAGACAAATAAGCAATGTTATTATATATTTGTTATATACAAATACTGTATATTTTATTATATATTATGTCTGGGTTTATTATATATTATGTTATTTATTATATACAAATGTCTGGTATACTTGGTTATGCATGACATGTTTCACCCATGAAACTTCAGGCTCTGGTGTTCCTGAGGCAAGGGCTATTCTCTTAGGGATGGACATGCCAGATTATCTGTCCCTCTCCAATCTGTTTGCTAAACTGTTTGGCCTGATATGCACACTAGCTTCAGGCAGCACTGTGTTTCTCGGTAAAGTGGTAAGACCTATCTTATGTGCAAATGATGATGTGGAGTTTAAACATAAATTTACATTCTGAATATATTGACCTTTTGCAATACAGGGTCCATTTGTCCATTTATCTATCATGGTGGGTGCATTCATGAATCGCCTGCATGTTTCCTGCCGCGGTGGAAAGCAGGTAGCTGAACCGCACTGCAGTAAATAAACCATGCAGCCCACTTTAATTTTGTATTATGAGATCCAGATGGAAATTGTATAGAAGGCTACTTATGCTAATGACTCTTCTGGCTCTGTTCATTCAGAGAGCAGCTAAAGGAGAAATGCTGGTTGTGGCATCAGCAGTGGGCGTTGCGAGCTGCTTTGGGGCTCCAGTCAGCGGTGAGTTGACGTCACCGTGATCCCTGATATCCTTTAGTACTAAAACACAAAGTCATTAATGTATCTCATCAGTTAATCAGTCTGTCACTTGACCTTTCAGTGAATGTTTGCCTCTGTTTACCATCATAGGCGTTCTGTTCAGTGTAGAGGTGATGGGGACTCATTATTCAGTCAGAGATTACTGTCCCTGCTTCTTTGCAGCAGCTTGTGGAGCAATCACCTTCAGGCTGCTCTCTGTCTGTAGTAGAGATCAAGGTGAGAGGGTTACGTTACATACAGCGTCCCCTAATGGACGCTAATGGTGTCTGTAGTAATCTAACATCAGATAGTTTATGGGAAGCTATGAATTCCCATTATTGAATTTAAATAGGATTGAATATAAATGTGATTGATACTGAATGTATCACACCACCAGAAGCCAGAAGGCCAGAAATGATTAAATCTTTATTTGATCCATGTCCTCAGAAACAATCCAGGCCCTGTTTAAAACCAGCTTCTCCAGTGACATACCTTACCAGCCTTATGAAATATTCATTTTCGCTCTACTTGGGTAAGTTCACAATTACCAGATTGGTGATGGATAGTCATAAGTTAAGTACTGCTTAGTCATATCTGTTACCTCAGGGTTTGTTATATTCTTAAAATCCACAAAGCAGTAATTTTTCTAATTTTTTTTGCCTCTGATTCAGGCTGTTCTGCAGTATTCTCAGCTGTATTTACTTATTCTGTCATCGCTGGGCTCTGCGTCTTGTTAAAACAAACAAGCCCATCAGCAGATTCCTGGCAACAGAGTGAGCTGAAAAATTTATTCCCACAGACAATGCAATTGTCACTCATGAAATATTTACACACACACACGCACGCACGCACGCACGCGTGTGTGTGTGTGTGCGCATATGTAAATATTTCAGGTTAAAAAGTCACTCTGATTTGCAAAAAAAAAAAAGAAAAGGGCAAAATGTGCGTGTATGTGTGTATATGTACACACACACAAACACAAAATGAGACGGCCACTACTGAAATGGTTCTATTTTGCCTTTTTCATTGGTTTAATTTTTTTTGCAAATCAGAGTGTGAATGAAATGTTTACCTTGAAATATTACGTCTTCAATATTAAATTTCTTCATTTCCAGGTTTAAACTTGATTTCCAACATGGTCTTAGATTTATGGAGCCCACTGTATTTCAACATAAATTATATTTATTTTGATTGGATGTCTGAAGACATTTTTTGTGATCTAACCCAAAACTGTCTCCTGTTTGTATTTATAATCACACCCAGAAAGTCACTTTATTCAGCCATCGTAGCATTTCTCCTAGCCTGCTTTACGTTTTACCACTCAGCGGGACATTTCATTGCCTCTGAGGTGAGGCTAGGTCTATTTCTGGAATATTGGCAGTAAGTTGCTCTGGTGTTCATGTTTTGTATTTACTTCAAAGTGTCTGTGTTTTCTACTAGCTTACGATGAAGCAGCTGCTTACTTCACTGTTAGACAGCACATCCTGGTACACCGTTTCCCAGAATGCCTCAGTCCTGTCTGAGCCTCAGAACACATTCTGGCAGGCATGGAATCCACCTGGCAAAAGTTACTTCCAAACCCTAGGATTTTTCATTGCTGCGAAGGTAAAATCAAATTATTGTTAAGTGCCAATAATTATTGTGTTCAGAATTTAAAAAGGGTCTCATAGCAGATTTCATAATTTCTTACATCTCTCCATAAGGTTGGGCTGTTGGTCGTGGCTTGTACTTTACCTTTGCCTGCTGGCTATTTTATGCCAGTATTTGTTTATGGTAGGTAATGAGGTCATCATATCATAGGATTTACATCACGCTAATTAGAAAACAATTATTATTATTAAATAAAAATGTAATAGTTAAAATGTGTTCGAATAAAATATGAACAGTTAAAATTATAAAATATTGAAACAAATATAAAAAGAACATAATATTGTTGAAATAACAACAATATTAATAATAATAAAAATAAAATAAAAATTGATAAAACACACACACAAAAAAATAATAATAATGACAAAATAATGTAACGTAATACATAATATACATAATAATGTATGTATTGTAGTTATCAAAATGTAGTTAGTATTATAATAAATTTGTTTAACCGTATAGAGTTTGCAATGAATCCAATGGACCAAAACATGTTTGGAAAAAGCCCTATTGAAACAGCTTTAATGTTTTAGGTGCTGCAGTGGGGCGTTTCGTAGGCGAGGGTTCGGCCTATCTGCTCTCAGATGGAATCTCATCAACAAAGAGTTTGATAAACCCGGGAGGCTATGCTTTAGCAGGTAAACAATCTTATTATCTTGTCAATTTTCTGAAAGAGCATTATCAACACAGCAGGCTCACAGAGACGATAAGGCCTGTCAAAATTTATTGATGGGGTCATATTCTGTGTGTATGTGTGTACAGGAGCAGCTGCCTTCTCTGGGGCTGTGACACACACGCTCTCTCCTGCCCTATTGGCTCTGGAAATGACCGGCCAATGCTCTCACGCCGTCCCCGCTTTGGTTGCTACGCTGGTATCCAACGCAGTGGCTCGCGCAAAGCACCGTCCATCTTTCTACGATGGCATATCCCTTATTAAACGACTCCCGCACTTGCCATCTCTCATTCGGGCTTGTCCAAAGTGAGTAAACGATCTGCTCATCTGCCTTCAGGCTCCACCATGTTATGACTCGAAATTATATT
The DNA here is from genome assembly GCA_037043235.1 of Rhodeus uyekii. NCBI lineage: Eukaryota > Metazoa > Chordata > Actinopteri > Cypriniformes > Acheilognathidae > Rhodeus > Rhodeus uyekii. Next base: position 4,267,069 of record JAWRVZ010000034.1, read on the forward strand.
GCATTTTTCTTGAGATGACACAGCCTTGCGTGCAAAACAAGATTCTGGTGGGAGACATCAAGGTAGTGATGGCTAGATAGTAAGTTGTTTTCAACGCGAATGCTCTCCCACAGGTTGGCCAATGTTCAGATCAAGCAGTTTGCGGTCCCAGCGGGAGCCGTGCTGGAGAGGACAGAGACACTGACAAGTGTGCAGCACATCCTAAACGACTGCACAGACACTGAAGTTCCTGTGGTGGACTCTCACGGTGAGCCTAACTAATATCTCCAGCTCAACAACACAATTTCACCTCTTTACTTTAATAACAAACCGCAGTGCTTGACAGAAGAGAGTGAAATGTGCGTGCTAAGGACCAAAGGCCAAGTGATTGTTGATAGAACCGCTCTACAGTGTTGTTGGTCTTCAGTGTCTACTCAGCAACTGGATGTTAACGAGATCTCGGGAGACCGCAGCTCAGTAAACCACACGAATAAAATCAAATCTGGTTTATTCAGAATGCAGTTCTCAAAGAAACAAAGAGGACAGGCGATTCTTATACTAATAGCCCTTCCCCCTAATAGGGTGTGGTGATGTAGAGATAGAGATAAAACAACTCCATATATGGCAGAGAGAGGGACAAAAAAGTTCAGACTGAAATGATACATAATGTATTATAGAAAAATAAAGCATATAAAAGAAAGCATATAATTTCCCTCAGTCCCCTCTTTTAAGCTAAAAGCTTAAGCATTATTCACTGGTACATATCTATGTTGCCTGGTGGTTGCATCAATCATACTATACACTCTATTCATCAGACATTGCAACAAACAGGGCCCAAAAGTACATAGGGCCACAAGAATCAGTAGTACAGGAATTATCATGGTGATAAGTGGTGTCACCCATCCAAACAGATTGTGCATCAAACCCCATCCCCAGTCCTTGGTCTCATCTCCGTACAGCTTATGCGCAGTGTTCTTCATCTCTTGCACAGCATGACCCACAGCGCCCTCAGATTCATCTTCAGCCGGGACGAAGGTGCAGCACTGATCCCCCACCATGGCACAGACACCTCCTTTGTCTGCTAACAACATGTCCAATGCCAGGCGGTTTTGCATGGTCATCAGGCGCAGGGCACCCAGTTCTGTTCTCACACCGGCCATTCCATCCGTGGTGTCATTGACAAACTTAGCTAGTCGATAATGCAGGACCTCAATGTGAGTCCACTGAGAGACAGTGCCGAACTGTGAGAACACAGAGGTCCACCACCTTGTCCAGTGAGTGGTCAGGCGATGCTCAGTGGGAACCTCATCCATTGATACGTCTCTCTTGTGGCGGCCTGTGGGTCGATGCTCGTTGATCCGCTGGAATATCTGGACAGGGTAAGATAGTTGAATTGGAGCACAGATACCAGACCAGTTGCCTGGAATGTCCGGGAACAATGAATTTGGGCCACAATACCACCACCAATCAATATTCAACGTGATACAATTAAGTTTTTGTGGACATCTAATCTGCATAAGGTCAGAGGGGTGCTTTTCTGAATAATTACCTCCCCTGGAAGAACCCCAATCTCTATTGATTATTATTCGACATCTTTTCTCCTTTATGGTGCCTAACGTTCCTATCCCTGTGTTGTTGTAACAAAAAACAAACACAAAATTCAATGTGAACTGTGGACGTATCGTGACATGGGGAGAAAGCTTGTGGGGTAAGGATCGTTTAACGAAGAAAGGGGGGCATTTCGAGCCTGAAGGAACCCAATCATACCTGGAACCGTTGCTTTCTGATTGTACACATATTTGGGTGAGATTCTGTTGGTGCATCACGGGTAGCGACAGGCTAACAACACATCAATAAAACAAGGAACTGCATTCTGATAGTTCAATCAATAACAATATCATAGGAAATTAAATAATAGTTGGTAAGGATATTGGAGCTGATAATTCTTATGTCATGGACAGCGCTGCGTGTTCAGCTCCTCTGTCATGCAATAACAATTGATCAGCAAATAAAAATGACACGTCGTCAGTCAGCAGTCAGTCCAGTTGCGCACTGCCAAGCCCCTCCGTCCCTTGACGCAGTAGTGACCCCTTGTTCAGGTGTTGACAGCTATAACAGCCTGGATAGATAACATCGTTAACACGCTCAATAACCAATTTAGAATTTTATTTTCTCCTATTTCTCTTGCGAGATGTTGGTGCACATGGTCCTTGCCAGCTTCCTGTAACACAAATCAAGTTAGTCAGATAACACAGGATTTTTATGCAGTTTCAGTCGGGTTGCATGAATCCACTGTGGGAAAGAATCAGTTAATACGGCGGTTCGAGTTACAGCAACAATTTTGGTGGGGGCACTAAATTTAGGTGCGTTCAATGGATCCCCCATTTTTAAGAATTGTTTTATTAATACTTCATCACCCACTTGAAAGGGGTGTGTCGTGTCAATTGGCAAAGGTGCTGAACTCGAATGCATTTTGCTCCAATTTTCGTGTAGAGCTTTAATCAACAATTGTGCATATTCACTTAATGGTACATCACATCCCCCATTGCCCAACACACCCCCACCCTTTCTCCATGGTGCAGGGAAAGGGCGTCCCATCACCATCTCATATGGTGACAGACCTTTTAGACCCTTATGGGGTGCCATTCGCATATCAGCTAGGACAGCAGGCAGCAATGTGGGCCAGTCTTGGTGACCAACCGTCTGCATGGCTTTTCTCAACTTATCTTTGATCGTTCTGTTCGCTCTCTCCACGATCCCTGAGGACTGTGGATGATACGGAATGTGATGCTTCCAGGTGATCTGGAGCTGTTTTGTCATGTCCATTAATACTTTAGCAATGAAAGCAGGGCCTTTATCAGAGTCAATGGCGAGTGGTATACCGTATCTAGGAATTATTTCCTTCAATAGATGTCTGACCACGGTGGAGGCGTCTTCTTTGGGACATGGGAATGCTTCCACCCACCTGGAAAATTTGTCTACAAATACCAGTAGATATCTGTAGGGGCCCCTCTTTGGCAGATGAGTGAAATCTACCTGCCATTGTTGCAGGGGGCCCTCAGGTAATGGTAGCTGTTGATGTTTCGCTACAGGCTTCGCACTATTATTCATTGCACACGTCACACATCGATCTAACGTGTCATTTACAAATTTATTCAAATTTCGTATGCACACAAATTTAGACATCTCCTCTGTTACCCCTCTTCGGCCGCGGTGAGTGACACCATGAAATTCCCTAACAATGAAAGGCGCACAGGACGCTGGCACACACACGCGGCCGAAACTATCAGTCCAAATGTTATTTTCGTTAGAGCCTGAAAAAGATAATGAGAGAGAGAGTTTAGACTAACAAAGCGTCATTATGCCCCCTTGTGGCGGAATCCAGGCTCTGTGGGCACCTCTAGTTGCCATAAGGCCCTGGCCCTCCCCTCTGCTGACTTTGGGCTGCGGGGGAAGGTGGCCTTTGCTGATAGTATGACTGAGGCACATACAGCTGTGGCTGAGGATGAGCCTCAGCGGGGGCTGGACCTTGTTGGTATGCCAGATATTTTCCGGGTTGCTGCTTAAAAGGGGCTTGCATCTGTACACCATTACGCTCATCATTCATTCTCTGTCTACACTCTTTGTACCAATGCCCTGGTTTTTTGCAGTAATTACACCTCCCTGGTTTTTTTCCTCCCTTAAAAGGCTTCTGGCCCTGATGGCCACCCCCCATTGAGACACACACAACATTCCTTGCCTTATCTGGAAACAACCCATCTGATTCTAAGGTTCGGATTTTTACAGCAGCATTTTGTACAGTCAAATTATTACGGTCACACAGATGGTGCTTCAATACTTCCTTATGATGTGGTAGGCAATTGGACATATACGTAGCAATGAACATAGGGTTGGCCTCAGATTTCTTTAATTCCATACCCCCTACACTCACCCATACGTCTGCAAAACGGTCAAAGAAACGGGCTGGGGTTTCATCCTTCCCTTGCTTACAATTGGTAACCTGTGATAGGTCTCTATTAGCCGATTTTACACTTAATAAATAAGCCTTCAAATCTTTTGCTAATTTCTCTAGCATCCCCTTGTTATCATCTCGCCACGCGAATCTAGTCATTGTCTTCGTTTTGCGTTTCCCCTTCTCATCCTTTTCACTATATTTTGTCATGTGAGCCTCGTCTGTGTCCGGGTTATCGAACGACGCATTTTCCCTTTTGCTTTTAGATGGTTTAGGAACGGTTTTAAGGACTGATCTTGGGACATATGAATTTGTTTTATCCCGCCACACATCTGCCATTTTATACCACACGTCATATCCTCCCTGCATATAGTTATAGGACCAGTCAGGATCACCCTGTCCTCCGTATGTTAAATCATACGCTACTTTTAGAAATCCGGGGTCGAAAGTGCCCTCTCTAGGATATTTCCGCCATTGCGTGTCTGCTGTCCAGCCAGCTAAATTATCAAGATAAGGATTCGTGTAGTATCCCCAACTACATCTTTCCATCCACGCTTTGGGTGTTTCACTGGGTTCTGGTTTAGGATATGATTGACCCATTATTGTTAGTACAGTTTATTATTAGTACAGTTTATTGACTAGACACTGAAATACCCAATTCGTACGTACGTTTTTATAGCTCACAACTTTATTTATAGATCGATCACGGTCTGAATTTAATCTGACTCCAAGTAATGATCGGTCCCCTCATCCGGTTCAGATAGCGAAACAATTCATCACTTATCTAACCAGGTTATTCCCTTATCAAAGATACATCTAGTACAGGTAGCGAAACAAATTCATCACTTACCTGACCAGATGTATCCCGGAACGAGCCCCCAAAACACTGATAGAACCGCTCTACAGTGTTGTTGGTCTTCAGTGTCTACTCAGCAACTGGATGTTAACGAGATCTCGGGAGACCGCAGCTCAGTAAACCACACGAATAAAATCAAATCTGGTTTATTCAGAATGCAGTTCTCTAGAGATAGAGATAAAACAACTCCATATATGGCAGAGAGAGGGACAAAAAAGTTCAGACTGAAATGATACATAATGTATTATAGAAAAATAAAGCATATAAAAGAAAGCATATAATTTCCCTCAATTGTGTTGATGAGTAGAAACACTCAAGACTGCACCCTCAAAATAATGTTCCAGTACAGTACAATGACAGTGCTTAGCCATACTATTAACTTTTTCTCTTGTCTCCCAGACTCCCCTATTCTCCTGGGAACAATCAACAAGTCGCAGCTGCGGGAGTGTCTGCAAGAGCATAGAAATGAGGTAATTGATCCCATAATGTAGTGAGTCATAACAGCAATTGTGCAAAGTTACTGAAAGAAAAAATTGCAAAAGAATAATTAAAGCATTTAAATTCAGAGGCTGGATTCTCAGCTAGGGCTCCCCACTCCACTTTATTTTTTTTAAATAAAACTTTGCCTTTGTTAGGGCCAGTTCGCACAGGAAGTGTTTTTGCATTCCACTGTTTTTCCAATGACAGCACCTCGTCTCTGCTTATTTGTTTATGCAATGCAATTCAATGGGGTTTAATGATTTGGACCTCACTGACTTTCATTATACGTGATTATATTTTTTTCTAAATACAGTATCTTCCACATAAGTATGTAAGTTACACAGGGTTGGAATGACATGAAAGTGAATAAAAAACATGCTTTTACAACTTCTGAACAGTAACTTAGAGACATTGTTGCTCTCCACATAAATGTAAGCAATGAGACATGCTACAACAATGAAAAATGTTGAAGTTTAAAAATTACAAAGCTTTACAGCGGAATGCAAAAGTTTGGCAAAAGTCTGTTGTTAGCAGGGTTTAATTAGCGTGCCGTAGTCTGTCGTTAGCATGCCTTGGCCTGATGTTAGCATGTTATACCTAGCATGCCTTAGCCTGTTGTTAACAGGGCTTAACTAGCCTGACATTAGCATGTCTGTTGTTAGCAGGGTTTTATTAGCATGCTCTAGCCTGTTACTAGCATGCTTTAGTCTGACATTGGCATGCCTTGGCCTGACGTTAGCATCCGTGGCTAGCATGTCTTAGCCTGTCGTTACCAGGGCTTAACTAGCATGCCTTATCCCGATTTTAGCATCCTTAGCTAGTATGCCTTAGTCTGTCATTAGCATAACTTGGCCTGATGTTACCATGTTTTAGCTAGCATGTATGGATGGGGAGTGGGACTGCAAAATAAAGTGTTGTCAATAGAATATGCAGAATTCTAATTCTTGCTTTTGTATTGTTTGAGCTGATATGGCAAATTCAAATGCTACTAACCTGATGTAGATCCACGAAAGCTCCCCAAGGCTGTAGAGTTATAGCTTTACATTAATGAAATAAAGTGTTAGCCAATTTACAATAAGGTTCCTCTTGTTAAATACATTAGTTAACGTGAACCAACAATGAAAAATACACCAAAACCATTTAATTTTCATTCATAGTTAGTTCATTTTAAAAAGTGAATCTGTTACTATTATTTAAGGGACCTGGGCTAAACTAGGGATAAACTAACAACAAACAGTTGTAAATTTGCAGCAAATTAGCAAATTTGTAAACCAACATTAACAAAGATGAATAAATACAGTAGCAAATGTTTTAGTCCTTGTTAGTAAATGTGTTAACTAATGCTAACTAATAGGATCAATTACTGTTACCCATATTGTATTGTTGGTTTAAGTTGCATTCAAGATTCTCTATGCTCAAAAATCTGTCGCACATGACTCTGCTGCTTCTCAGCATCATTAAATATTTTTTCTTGCAGGGTTCATGTAAACGGATAGAAGAAGTTTGTTCTATTCAACCTGTGCGGCTACATCTGACTGCTGAATCCACTGTAAAGCAGGTGCGGTGCAAATAAACTGGTGGCTTGCTACTGTTTCCTTCATGTTATGTTTTTATTCAAGCTACTCTGTTTGTGTGTGTCCTGTCAGGCTCATTGTATCATGAGTGTCGCGGGTGAGCAGCGTTTGTATATAACGGAGAGTGGGCGGCTGTGTGGCATCATCACATGGAAAGAGGTGATAAGAGCAGTCTGCACAAGGACAAATATGCACACAAACATACTTCTATACACAGACAAATAATGATGACATTGGTCACACTAACTAGGTGTACTTATTGCAAAAAAAATGGTCTTATGGTATGCTATTTTACTTTCAGATGAAGAAAATTATTGAAGAGATGGCAAAAGAAGTCTGATGCATGGACAATCAGCTCAGACATCAGAATTCAGGACGATAATCAATTTGTGCTTTCCATTTGGATAATCATAGCTAATATTTCATCTGTTGGAGATTTTACATGAATCATATACATAATACTTATTCATAGTGAAATAATAAAGAAATATTATGAAATGAAGCTACAATTTAGTAAGGTATGACAGAGGGGAAGTCTCTCCAAGGTAAAATAGTTTATTTTATTTTTTAAATCAAAAATAGCAACAAACACCACCAGAACACTTTCCTGAACATCTTGAAAAAAGGATCATTTTGAGGTAATGTTATCTACCTTAAAATATACATTTAAATATTTTTTTATGTTTTTTAAATGTAGATTTATAGGACTAATGAGAATATCGAAAACATACTTATGACATATATTTATGATTTTCAGTTTTTGTCAAGGTCATTCAATCAATATTCAATAACCATCTAATTAGTGGAAATATTTTTTTATATTGACAAAGCCCCTTATATTGAAAAGACCCAATGTTCAAATATGCCACCAAAGAGATTATGTTGACTGTAGAGGAAAATTCAATTAAATGTTTATACATAAATATTGCTTGAAACATCTTGCAGTAGCAAATGTATATGCAAAGGCATATTTTGCCCTATCTCTGTTGCTTTGATATCTGTACTATATAAGAATTAAATAAATAAACATTTTGATATTTCAGTGCATTTTAATCTGAGCTATTTTCTTTTATTATTTATTTTTTATAAATTGTGTTTCTCCACCAATTTTCAATAAAACAATATATCTCAATATATATTCTTGAACAGTCATATACTTTGGGACCAGAAAAAATTAAAAGGGACACTTGGGGCCTTTTTGTACCCTACTGCTGGTCAAGCGTAGTGGATGGATCTGATGAAACTGACTATGTATAATACCATGTGCCTGTCTAGAGTTTGAATGAAATGAAATCTCTGTTTGTAACCTCATGCAGCTTGTTAGCTTTGTGAGCCTCACACTGGGAGAAAAGAGCAGAACAAAGGCTTCCGCAATAATCAGCCTTCGTTTGATTTTTCAACCATCCCTTTTTCTCTCATTATTCCTTGTGGGAGGTTTTTTCACAGAAAAGATTTTATAAGAATTTATTTAAATTGGCAGTGTATTGTTCCTTATATTGTGCTGAATTGAAGTCCAATTACAAACACAATTTCAATTCTGCACACCACCACAGAGCCTCTATCTACACAATTAAATCCTACTTCAAACCCTCCTCTGGAGCATGAAGCAGTCACACATATTATCTGACACTACACTCGAGGATCACACTGTGTAAACTTCTATTAAAAGACCCTGGAGCATGATAACACTTGACCATTCCACCTCCCAGCACCCTCCTGTCTTGCCCTCTCCTGCCTCTGCATTTACTTTACTATAATCCCCTCCATCGCCGATTCCCCTCTGTTACCTCATCCCTCACTCGTTCCCTCTTTCAATCACCTTTCTTTGTCAACGGAGTGTGAATAGGGCTAATTAATGAGAAAAGGCAAGACGATTGTTATTCGAGCTTTCACATCTCCAACCACTCACAAGAACACAAGAATTTTCTTCTTAGCAAGTAATTTCTGCTGCAATATAGATTAGAGATCTGTTAGAGAAGATTAAATCATAATTTACATGTGCAAAGAACTGCACAAAACAGAACAGGATGAAAATAATTAACACAATATGGAGGCAAGTTATATAAAGGCAACTGAGGTAACACTTTTTTTCTTCTACTTTTTTCACTTCTGCTTCTACATGTGATTTATAAATCTGGGGTAATTGTGAGCGTACCCTCTTTTTTAAAAGTTGAAGTGTGTAATTTTTTTGTTAAAATACTTTCTTAATATTTCTACTGAATATAACGTCGACAAATAACATTGATCAACAAATATTTACTACAAGATAGCCATTTGTAGTTTGATTTCTCATATTCAGTCTTCATATTATTAATATGTATTAATATTTACTCTATAATATTAATAATAATTAATCATTGTGCCATAAAAGTATGCCAATAGTAGGTCAATTTAATATTATATTAATATTAATAAACCAAATAATTTGTCACTTATAGCTCATGTCACAATTATACGTTTGTTTTCTGTCCTTGTGTTTCCTGAATGTGTGTCTAATGTGTTGCCATGGTTACTGATTTGATTGTATTATTTTGTTCAGCTGTGTTCACCTCTTTAACCTGTGAATTTAAGTTCCTGTGTTTGAATCCTCCTTTGCCTGGTATCGCAAGTTTTACTACTTAGTCTTCCTGCCTTTTTCTGAGTGGATTCACTATTAAAGACTATTTAGTATCTTTATCCTTATCGTCATGTTTTGGACTTGTGATAAGATACCGGACCTAACAAAAAGAATAAGGATTGTAAATATACCACCCTCTCCAGAGAAGGACCTTCCTTTGCTGCTTGACTGTGCTAACTTGCCCAACGCACAGCTTTTGATGATGGGATCGTTAAAAGCCTGTACTGGGTTGGAACCAATTATTATTTACCGAAGGTCCTACCTCATCTGAGTGAGGGAACATGCAGAGAGGCCATCCTCATGTGTCTGCAGTGGGCTCAACAGAACTTATTCATTCACAGCTTCTGCAGAACTTGAGCCAAGCCCACAGCTCACCATCCTCTACAGCCACTGCAGCCTGAGTTTCACAAGTCTGACCTGGTGTGTGAGCCAGCCACATTACTCGTAGTTGAGGGACAGTTGATAGAACTTGAGGGAATCGGAGAGTTCCGTTTCCACACCCTCGCTGCAGTGAGACAAGGCTGAACTCCACAGACTATTTACTTGACTTGGAGAGAATGATTCCCAACCACCGTTCATATCACCCGTCTCATCATCAGTCTCATTGGTTCCAGCCAGCCTCCCTCTCTCGCCTTCTCTTCCAAGTTCAGCCCAGTCTTCACTGTCTCCCATGAGTCCTTCTGTTCCTCCTCAGCATCCTTTCTGAGGCATGGATTCACTTCAGGCCTTCCGTGAACCATCTCTAACTGGGCTTGTTAATGATCTTCTGGCTCATCCTCCGGCCGCTGATCCAATCACTCTACCTCAGCCTGTAGCCCTGACTCCGCCGCCTTTGCTCCTCCCTCCCTCGTTTTCACCAGGGACATTCAGGCTTTTAGGTTCCACCAGGCTCCTCGGAACATTGGCTCTGCATGGGTCAGATGTCACCATTCCGTTGCCACGGACTTGTCGCTGTTCTCTGCCCATCCACGCCTACGGCTCCATCTGGTCCACTCTTGGTCAGACACTGAAGCCTGCAGTGTCAACAGCTCTCCATCTGCACCGAAAATCTGTCCCCATGTTGGTGTTGAGGTCATCACCACCATGGCTCCTCCCAACACTACAGTGGGGCAGCATTCCGGCCTCTCCTTGGCTCCTCCCACTGTCAGAACTGCCCTGGTTTCTTCCATCACCTTCTCTGGATCTGTTCCATTCTCACCAATCATCCTTCATCAAAGCTTCCACCCATCAGTAAACTGCTGGCACAAGGTCGTGCCTTTCAGGGAGGGAGTGTACTGTCACAATTATATTCAGTTTAGTTCGTTTTCAGTCATGTTCATTTTCTGTCTGCGTGTCTAATGTGTTGCCATGGTTTCTGATCCGAGTATGAGATTTAGTATTGATATATTTTGATTTTGTATAAAGATTTAGATTTAGTATCTTTATCCTTATCATCATGCTTTGGAAATCCAGAAGCTGTTACAATATCTCACAAATGAATATGATTAACATAAATGAACATCTAATTGTTTCATCTAATATTAATTAACAATTATTCATTTTAGTATTGGTTCTTATTAATTATATTACATAATCTAATCAAATCAATAATGAAATAAAATAAAAAAAAAATTTAATAAAAAAATTAAAGTTAAATAAAGTTGATTTCATGGAAATATGTAAACACACACATGCCCTGTGAGCTTTCCGTCCATCTTTTTTTCCATCCAATAGCAGATGGTGGGAGTGTTTGGAAATGTACTTGAAAACAGTTACTATTTTTAGAATTTTTATTTGATGAGGATAGTAAAATTACACACTTCAGCTTTAGCGATACATCTAGATGTTTTATACTCAAATTCCCTAGAATTTTTTTTAGCAATATGAAAAATCTTTAAAATCTCCACTTGACTGTTCAAGTAATGATTGCGGCTTTGCTCAAAAATCAATAAGACTCTTTCACCCTTCAGAGTCTTCACAAAAGGATCCAATTCACCCTGTAGCCCCATTGAGCCACTCTTAGTGGAAATCCACCAGGAAAAATGTCTGTGTAGATGAAAGCATGTTTAATTTTGGCTCTTTATTCTTCAGTCTATAGGGCTAAAAGGCCTCTGCTTCTCTTTGATGGTGAAAGGCTGCTGCAAATTTCTACAAACAGTTAAAGGTGAAAGGGCATTATGGTCTTGATCACTCCTCCGTCAATGTATAATTTTAGATGCATTCATGTACGATGACCTTTCTGTAGACATAACTGGTGTGACCCAGTTAATTTACAATCCAATCTCCAACATCATTACTGCAAATGGAGAAGCTTTCATTTGCAAGGCGGCAATGTGATATGTGGATGAATTAACATGTCCGCATGTACAACAATCCCTGCATTCTTTGCTTGTTGAAGAAGCTCGGCAGTGGCTACTACATACTTTAACGGTAAAGCGTTAACCCCAGACATAACCTCATAAACGTCTCTCCCTCATCAGCGAACACAAAGAACAGAGGAAAAACCTTTTCTCTTTTTGTTCCGCTATGTCATCAAAATTTCAGTTATAAAAAACCTCATCCTCTGACAGGGAGATGCTGTCTGCGTGTCGAACGGACCCTTCCGACGGTGAGATCCTCTGCTCCTGTGGTGGACGCTGCGTGTGCAGTGGAGAATGAGAATGGCTGGGGGAATGAGACTGAGGAGGAGGATGGGAAGGTGCCAGAGAGATGGTGTCATCAACTTCCATATTAATTCTGTACAGGTGCTGAGAAACACCCAGACTCCCTCCATCCAACAGGAGCTGAGAGAGATAGAGGCCCTCGGGGTCTGTAAAAACACAGTCATCTTTATTTATTAATAACGGTGTCATCGAAATAAAATAAAATAATAACTCAGGCACACACATCTTCTTAATGTAGCATAAATTAACACAATATAGAGCTCTGATCTGCTTGATCCATGAGTCATCATGTCCCAGACACATTCAGATATTTCTGTTTTGTATCGTTTGTTCAACTGTAAGACTCCTTAGTTCCACAGTAAAATGTTTTTTGCACCTGGCTAAACAGGTCATATCATTGGTAATTATTCAGGGCTTATTATTGCACAAGGGCTGTCATCTCCTTCATCATGAAATAGCACTATTTTTATATAAGCTGGGACAGAGAGAGATGAACCAGATGGTGAGAATAGCCATTTTCACACATACAGTCTTTACTGGTAAATTATCATTAAGATATGTGTGAACAGGATTTGTTATTTTATTTTTTTTAAATACAGCTAAATCACTTTTGGCCATTTCCCAGTAAGAGAAATTGTAACATTACAAATAAACTACCATTATGATACTATGTGTGAACAAAAAAGTAAGATTACTGGTATGAGCACGTACAATGTCAGAACACACTCATCAAATGAAACAAAAGCGCTTCTCCTCATCAGGTGAATGAAGAAAATGGCTCAAGGTTTAGAGGTAATTTACAATGATTTTTATCACAGAGTTAAGTAAGACACAAGACCTTCTTCTTGTGAAAACTGTTTATTTACATTCAGGTTAGTTTATAGCTGGACCAAAATAGCCAGAATATTTCCACATGGACCAGCTAACCTGTACAGGTGGACCAGTGAAGCTTATCATTTCAGCATTCGGACCAGAAATATTTCTTGCCAACCATGAAATTATAATTTGCATTTTTTTGTATTTGAATTTGAATTGAATTTAAAATATGCTTTTTAAATATATTTACTTTATTAAATATATTTACTTTATTATTATACTTTTATTTTGATGTTTTATTTCACACATGTTGCTGCATGGAGTGCTGGAGAAAGACTAGATTAACTTCTTGTGGTAATTATGAGAAATCTAGTTTATATAATGTTTTATGTTTACTTTGTTTGTAGTTTAACATAGATTTGCATCTGCATGTGACTAACATCAGATTGTAACAATGATTTGAATCAAATAATGCCGATGTAAACCATGTCTTATATTGCAGTTCCTATGAAGTCAATAGCTTAATGGAAAATTGTATTTACTCGTAATAGCTAGTTTGTGCGCAGTGTTAATTTTGGACTCTGGTCACATCTGTTTGGGTTTTGCAGCTTTGAGTTTGGGGATAATGACAGTGGTATCATTACCTTGTAATGAGATTGTGCTGGCTGTGGCTTGATTTTCAATGTCCTGTGTGGACCAGGCATTCATCGCTGCCTCAGCCAGAGCAAACTGCTCCGCCACACCTGAGAGAGGCAAAAAGAGATAAAAGGTCACAGATACACAGAGTGCCAGAAAAAAAGAAGAACCTACCTTCTCTATTTTTCACACTCAGGTTCTATGAAGAAGCATTTAACTTTTAAATAAATATTATAGGCAATTACCAAGTCAAAATCAACAACACAATATCAAAAGCGTTGCTAATGACACATCTGATCTGTTTGTTCAGACAATATAGTCAATATCCGATATATCAACATTGGTTGCTATAGTTCTGACGTCAACACGTCACCAAGAGAGATAAAAGTAGAGCTGTCAGTGTGGAAAGAAAGGATGGAAAAATCCTGCCTATGTCCATCATTTTGCGCAGTGCTGAACTCGTTAAGATAACATAAATGAGGTATTACTGTTTTTACACTATTATGCATGGCTGAAGTTTTATACTTGGGTTTCAAACCTTAGTAGCATCCATGTTAAATTTATAGAAGGCTGTTTTACCCGCAGCAAACCGTGCTTCTTTGATTTCATCAGTGAGGTGGGAATAGAGCTGCTCATCCTCCTGCAGTGCGGCTCCCACACCTCCCCATCCTCCCCCATCTTTAGTCCAGCCACACCAACCCCCTCTAGACGTCGCCTCCCCTCCCCAGCTCTTCCACTCAATCAGGTGGGCGACTCGGCCTTGGGCCATCGCTGTGGGCTTAGTGATGTGGTCTTTAATAGTGGCCAGCAGTCCTAAAGAGATCGGAGGGATTAGCATGGGTGCAAATCAATATGACAGGAAATAAAAGGAACGAAAGAGGGAATGAGGTGAAGAGGAAATGCCAAAGAGGGGGAAAAGGTGAGAATGAATTAATCAACTGGAAAAAGGACGTAGAGCTTACTCTCTCCAAGTCATCAAAAACTGAACAGCTTTTTTGGATTAGTGTCTGAAAGTAGAGACTAGAGGACACTTTATAAATGCATTACACTTTGGTGCCCAATTACTTTTTTTTTTTTTTAAGAGGCAGATATACCATATTTTCTGTTTTGAAATTAACATTTATCTAACAGAAAACTACCATATGAAGAGGCTTAATGATTTTGGCCTCAGAAGTCTTGAGATTCGCAATTGTGTCCAACAAATAATATTGATTGTTGATTGTTGAAAAATCATATAACAGTGTGATAATTTTGAAACAATCTGCTGAATTGGTTTTCACTTTGTTGAAGTAAAAAGATAAAAAGCTGAAAAAAAGAAAGGGAAAAAGAAACAAAAAGCTAAGCTTAAGCTTTACCTAAGTTATTATAAGAAAAAAGATTTTATATATTTAAACAAGTATTTCTCATTCATTTATGACTACAAACCAACATTTGGTCCCAAACTAGATCACCCCTTACTGGGTGATATAGGGTTAATTTTGATCTAGGGTACATTTTCAATACAGTTGCCCATTCTGGCAAAGCAATTTTTTTGTTTATTTGTAGGCTTATTTATTTATTAATTTACTTAATCTGACATATAATGTAAATGACCAAATTATGACTATGTCTTAAGACATGCCCCAACATTTGGTAAAAGAACAAAAAAAATGCATAAAATATAATAGCTCATATCACAATTTGTATGATGTCCTGATGTTAATTAAAAAATTTGAAGGTTAAGCGCCTCGTTCCAGTCTGAATTTTTTCGTACCAAATGTACTAGTGAAAATAAACATCTCTATACCTGAAAACTGAGTGCATAATTAGAATGCAAGTCTTTACAAACTTATTACTGGATATAGAAATGATTTGCCAATACCCATGACATGTTTAATAAATGAATATTTCTAATAGCATTTCTCCACAAGCAATTTTTTTGGCTCGATCTGAGATTTGTGGTTCTTTTTTACTCATTATACATCTTCATCGGCTGGTGACTGCATTTATAATTAGACTGAAATGATCAAAAATGTTCTTTAGAAAGGCTTAAAAACCCATAGCACATTATTAGTCTATGTAATTAACTTCCTAAATAGACTGGGCCTGGAGAAGTTGAGCAAAAACACAGGCAGAAAAGAAAACAGGTGGCAAAAGAGGCACTAGAGAAGGATGTAGAGGGAGAGAGAGAGACTGTTCATAAATGAGAGATATGCAGGCAGAGGGAAATTACATTAGCAAGCTTCTGTAAAGGTCGACTGCTCTTCTGATTCAGATGAATGATTCTGAACGATAGCAAAACAACACACAGTGTGACGGTGTCTAACATGCGCTCTTTTTGCTCCTCACCCAGCAGGGAAGATGTAGCCAATTCTCCAATGTCATACCCACTGCTGCTCCTTTTATCTGACATGCTGCCATTGTAGGGCTGATGGTTACCCTGAATAACACAAGACGGGAAACACATATGACAGCCTACCATTCCAAATAAAACCTTTCAGAATTTCACATTTCCAAACAACAGTGAATCACAGGTGCTAATCACACCTAACAAAACACTTTTAGCAGATCTTACACATTCAGAGTGCAAAGAACTCCTGTGTTTCATTGGAATTTATACATTTTAATTGACTAAATTCTAATCAACAGGATTATAACTTTTGATTTTTGGGAGAAAACACACCTTGAAGATGGGCTGTCCCTCAGCACACGACTGAAGCTCTTCCATGGGGTGTTGCTGGCCACTTTGCAGCTCTAGGGGTCAAAATATACTGCTGTTAATTGTGAAAAATTCTACTTAATTGATCTTTTGTGTGTGCGTGTGGCAGAGAGCATTATCTGGAGTGGGTGGACGGGACTCACTCTTGTTGCAGTCATGTTTCCATGGCAACAAGAGACTGTCTTGACAACACCTCCCTGGGGATCCCCAACGCTCAGAGCACATTTTTCGTCACTGGCCGCATCTCATTGAGGTTAGACCTCAAAGAGGACAGCTAATCTCAGACCTGTGGAGCTTCAGGTACCCGCCAGCATGTTATTTGCAAACAGGCATCAACAGACAATGTGTGACCTTTACAATGTCACACATTGTACATGTCTCCCCCTATAAAACCCAACTCCCATTCATCATGGTGAAACTCCATCCATCTCACACATGCATTATACATCAGTTTTGACCCTGGCATTTCGCACGCCATGCTCCGCCTTAGCTACACAGCTCTGGACCTTCTAACCCTCGCAGGGCTCAGACAAACAAACACTACCCTTCTCTCCCTGGGGTTCACAATTATCCACTTCATTGGTGCCATTTCCTTGGAGGACACCTTGAGGATAAAATGTCACCTCTTACTTTAGACTCCATTTGTAAATACTGCGGCACTACACCTGTGTACCCAGATCTCACAGCCTGCCTTACCATAATAGACTTGTCTTCTTCAGATGAGACGATGCAAATAAGAACAGAATAAGTTCTCTCTGGTGCTCAGAGGAAACTTCTCAGAATCAGTGTTATCTAAAGGTGGCCTGCAAACTAAAATAAATCCCTCAGCTTAGAAAGACAGTCATTATGTAAGCGCTAATGTACACAGCTACTCACCAAATCAATAGCCTACGTGGACATGAACTATTGACTTAAAAATTATTTTATTTATTTTTCTTGTCATTATGTAAGCGATAATGTAATAAACGTCAGCCATTATCATTAAATAAATTAAACCGACAGAGTTTCATACACATGTCTACTCATCTAATAAATACGTGGACATGAAATGCTGATTTAAGATTAATTTTATAATATTACCTGTACAACAAACTTTTTTATGTAACTTTTATAATATTCGGCGTCGTCCATGGCAGGCTACATATATCCACGGCAATGCACGAAACCGAATATTAGCAAATATCTGACCGTTAGGTGTTGGGATTGATCAATCAGAATCAAGAATTCCAAAGAGCCACGTAGTATTTAATTATAGTACACTACGTAAGCACCAGTATTTTTAGCAGCAAAAATTGCTTTCTGCTGAGCAAAAGAACTGTACATTTATTAATATAAACTGCACTTATTTTAATCCCTAACAACTGTATGTGCTCATCTGCATTATTTTTGAATGTTGTGGTGCTTTCATAGTCATGTATTATGTAAAATGCTCTCTATGGTAGAGATAAGCAGACAGGTGGATTAGAGTGATAACAGGACGGACCAACAGGTAGGCTGATGTACACAGGACGGACAGAGACAGACAAACTCAGATACAATCAGGAAGAGACTGACCTTGGTGACCTTTGCAGAGGCAGGAGCCCATGTTCAGCCGCTTAGCAGTTATCTGTTCACCATGCTGACAGAGAGCGGGGTGACGGGGGAAAATTAGCAACAGTGAGAGAGAGAGATGAGTGCGTGTTTGGAAGAAGAGGATGTGGACCAGACAGATAGAGCCAACTGGGTGATAGAGGTGGAGTAATGAGGAAAGGAAAAAGATTGGTCCAGGAGGAGGAAAAAAGGGACTTGGTGTCCATTCGGTACAGTGAAGCACTGTTTCTCAAGTGGGGATGGAAGTGAGGAGAGGGAAAGAGAGAGAGAAGTGGGGGAAAACAGCACACTGACTGTGTGTACACAGTCCCTCCCATCCTCACCTCTCTTCTCCTCCCCTTTCTGCTCTCATTTTCTCTCTCAGACCCAACTTTCACACCATCAGCATACTGAAATTATTCCCTTTTATTGAGGTTACATTAGGGACGCACTGGTATTAAAATTCTGCCCGATAGCAATAAGGCGATAATTATTTTCATGCTGTGAATAATGCCACATATTAACATTCTATTTAATTTAGCCAACAAAAAATGAACATAAATAATTAAAACTTAAATCACTCACTGTAAATGCCACAGGTGAATTTAGGCATCATGACATTATATGCATTTTATAATTATATGTACAATACGACCAATTTATATTCATTCCAAAATATACAAAATATCTCATTTAACAGTGTTGTGAAATTATTAGTGTTTTAAAAAATAATTTTAAGTGAGAACAAAAATAGAGGAAATTAAAATGCACAGTTAAATATTGCACTGCCAACGATAAATATTTTTTTTTGAATATCGGACAACATCCGATTTTGTACAGGAAAAGAGAAATGAGAATTGGAAAAAAAATTATGAGAAGGAGAAAAAGATAGATCTATATACACACACAACAGAACTAATGGACTATAAAGGTGGATTTACAAAGTTATTTGAAATTTCTAGAGCTGCAGAAAAGAATAGAAGCTTCTATTTATTGCTTTCTGCTGCCCTCCAGTGTCAAAAAAGTAAAGTTGCATGTAGAAGAACACAACGTGAACACAACCATTTTAATAACTAGCTTTAAACTCTATATTACAGCAATTACATAATGTACAGCAATGTACTAAGAATAGTTATTATGATAGATACTAATAATGTGATTTTGTTTTCAATGATTCGCACTATACATCTTGAGCAGATGGAGAGTGCAGTCTTCCTCAAGGGCACAACAAGAGCTGAGAATGATCTGAACATGGATCTTCAAAGAATTACAGTGCCACTTCCATGACAAATTAATTCTTAATTTATCGGTGTAATCTGCAATTTATCACTAATGTAGATAACTCTTATCCTTTGGATTTAAAGCATGAGATTTACTCTTTTTCAAGCCATGCAAGACAGTCATCATTGATAATAGATACAGAACTGCAATGCATTTTTATGAGTGTGGATCAGATTTAGAACAGCCTACATTCATAAATCAATTACCAACTCTGGTTTGAACATGTTGCTTTATATCTAAGAAAACATAAGAAATATTTATTTAACGGCATGTTAAATAAACATTTTGTGTTTAACATCAAACTTTTAATTTTTTGGTATGTTGGTTCAGTCTCTTATAAAAGAAAATGCTCTTGTTGTTTTTGTTTTTTTACACTCACTTTATTTTCACATGTCTCATGCAGGACACATGTCTGAACTTGTAGCTTCAAAGAGAAATTATTTTCACTCTTTTTGTCTCTTGCCAACCTGTAATTCAGTAAGCAAACTTTGTTCAAATTGTTTTTTACTGACATCACCTAAAGTCATGCTCTTGCATAAGGGAAACTCTGCTCCCTTTGAGGATCCAGACTTTTCTAAAAAAGCAAAAGTTTACCTGAATAGAAGTTATATTGCACAATGCAAATATAATTTAATTTGCGAAACATCTCTCTCTTACCTCAGTGCAACAGACACACATCAGTAACACTGCTAATATGCTACTTTCGAGTTAGCTCAACGCTAGTGGAAATTATATTTTAGCTTGATGAAAGACTGACATCTCGTGGTAAATCATGCACTCTGCACAAATATGTATTGTTCATCATGAGGTTTGACACAAAATAGCGCTTGATTTAAGTGATTTTAAGTGAACTTTCTATGTGAAAATAGTAAGGATTTACACTAATTGCAACATGTCAAAATGGGTTATTTTGTCCCACTCTAAGGTTGCACATGTGTGTCTGACTTTTGTGGGTACATAAATTTCCATTCTGCATTTAACTAGCCATTTACTATTCCCACATATTTTCCTGCCCATTCACAGCAGCTCTATCTATTTCTCAGCTTCATCACAGCATGGAAAAACTATTATTACCATCTATGAGAGAAATTTAAAGGTCACTTCCACATCTAAAATCACAATAAAGACAAAAAATAACAGTGGGGTTCTTCTTTTGCATTCTTTCTTTCTATATATATATATATATATATATATATATATATATATATACACTGGTATATATATTACAGACTTTCCTCAAATATTCGCTAAACAGTTAATAGGGAGAACATTGTGAGGATCGTCTGTTTTTGTATGTTCAGGGTTTTGTGTGGTGCTTGGAGATTTGCTAATATAATCTCGCCGATGACACCGGCATGAGAGATGAATTATAATTGGAGAACAGGGAAATATATATGTGTGGTTTTGTGTACTGAACATCTAACAACAAGTTAACACTTAAATCACACTAGTGTGCTTAATTAGCTTAATTGCAGATCCTGGAGACCACAGGGTCTTCTTAACAACTTTCACCATTGTCTATGTGCTTTTTTTGGTTTCTGATTTCCTGTGACTCAAATAGTAGAGCGTGGCACTTGCAACGCCAAGGTCCTGGATTTGATTCCCAAGTAAAGCAAGAACTGATTAGAAAGTCAATGTGTACCTTGAATGCAATGTACATCGCTTTGGATAAAAGTGTCTGTCAAATGCATAAATGTAAATATTCTGATTAACTCTCCTAATCAGATTCATCATGAAGAATTAATCATACGAATGAACAGCAACAGTTCTTAAAATTCATTCAAATGCATCGCTCTAGTCTTACTTTTAATGCCAGTAAAAAGTAAAAAGGCAACCTAATTATTGTTCTTGTCCATTTGAGAGTTAATTTCACATTTTCATTTAACATTTCTGCATTTGTGAGACGCTTTTATCCAAAGCAACTTACATTGCATTCAAGGAACACATATGGCATAATCAGTTAATTTGAAAGTTAAGAGCCTTTTTCTGAAGATGACGTCAAATGTACTAGGTTTAAGGTTATAATGCATAGCGGGGTCCCCAGAAAGTATTTTAGAAGTAGAAATAATGACAAAATCAATTTGCTTATGGACTCTAGGAAATTACTTTCTTTTCCAATTGGTCTCTGGAATTGCTAGTCTACCATAAATAAAGCAGAATTCATTACATCTATTACTAGTCATTCAGGTCCAAACCTTGTAGCCCTGACTGACCTGGATCAGACCAGAGGGCAATGCCACGCCTGCATCCCTCTCCGCTGATTTTACTTTTTCCACACACCCTTGTCTAACTAGGAGGGATGAGCATACTGGTCTACTCCTCTCCAATGAATGGAAATGTAATCCTTTGTGTGACAATAGCTCCTTTGAATTGCAATTACAATCAACAGCCCTATTCAACTCCCTTTTGTAGTTGTTTATCATTCTCCTGGTCAGCTAGGTAACATTTTGGAGGACTTGGATGTGTAATTCTCATCTTTACGTGAGGATGGTACTCCTCTTGTAGTAGACTTGAACATCCAGGCTTCAGGCTTCCACACTCTGCTTGGCATGTTTGACCTCAAACAAGTTCTCACAAATCAGGTAACCAATTGGACATTATTTACACAAGTAACTGCTCCATATGCAGGTTACTCCACAGCACACCGCAGATCACTTCCTCCTCACTCTTAGCCTCAACCTGGCACATGAAACCACATTCTTCCACAGATCACCTTTCAACGTAACCTATGCTCACTCTGACATTCCCGCCTGTCTTTTTTGGTCTCATCCACAATTCCTACCCCTAATCAGCTCTCATCACTAGATACTAACAGTGCTACTGATGCTATCTGCTCCACTCTAACATCTTGTTTACACAACATTTGCCCCCCTTCATGCAGGCCAGCCCGCTCCACCCCCTTTGCCTCCTGGCTATCAGTGGTTCTCACCCTGCGGCACATCACAAATGCAAATGTGGCCCACAATAAGTGTTTGTTTGATATACTTGCGTTTTAAATTATTAATAAATAACTGCATTGGCTCGACCACGCTAGTGGATGCTGTCCGAGAGATTATGACGTGACATTATGCTTGATGTCGTCAGAGCTTGTAATTACAATGTGCTCAATGTTGTCTGTAAAAATAGTTGAAGAACATTTGCTTGGTAAGGCGTTAACATTGTCCTACAACACTTGGTCATTGTTTGGTGACTATTATAATGCTGTTGAAGAGACCTTACAGTCATACAAAGCTACTTATAGTGCTTATTTACAGTTTGTGTATGTTCTTTGGGCCTTATTATCTGATTACTGTAATGCTAATGTCAGTAAGGTCGTTTTTATTTGGTGTAATACATTGTCACAGAAAATGAGAACATACTGTATAGAGAACAAGAGAGTTTCACTTTGATGTGAAGAAGTCACATTTCCACATATTTGAAACATTCTAAGACATTTTTATTTTCTCCTAAGAAGTAAAATATTGTATGTGCCACCAGAAATCACCACCTCTTCTGTGTTTGCAACATCTAGGTATAATGATATTATGTGCTAATACCATTACATAAAATCTGATTGGTTTGCATTAGTGACATTGTATGTAAATGAATATGTGGCCTGTGAGACCATAGTGCGGCCAGTGGGAAAAAGTTTGAGAACCATTGTTGTTAACTCGGGGCAAAGTGGTACAAATTTAAAGATTCCACTGACTTTGGTTAGTATAAATCGCTCCTCTCTTTCTTCTCTTTTAAGGTCTATACTGCTAAAATGACATACTACCACAACAAAATCAACAATTCTTATGAGACTTGCATGCTTTTCAAAACCTTCTCCTCGCTTCTTAAAGGCCCTGATATACTCACTGCAAAGTTCTCTGTTGTTCTTCGTTTAGGGATAAAACGAAATTCGAAATACATGACAATATGAGCTCTGCAATTCGTTATTTATATAGCACTTTATACAGTAAAGCGGCTTGATTTTTAGCTTGAACATCCAGGACTATATGGATGGACTGCAATTCGTTATTTATATAGCACTTTATACAGTAAAGCTAAAAATCAAGCCGCTTTACTGTATTAAACATGATAAACAGTTTTGATGTCTCGTTTCATCAGAAGTACAACTTTACTTTCTACTATAAAACAGTTCTCCAGTGTAGTCATGTTATCACTTCTGGGTCATGTCTCACCTCGACCGACTGAACAGAGGAAATATACCAGAAAAGATTTTGACTTGAAAGAAGCCAGAGCCTCCGCACACACCTATCTATGACGAAATAGCCTTGGAGCAATGATATCACAAAGATGTTAACTAGCCAAAATTATTTTTTTTTGGAAATTTCGCTTCGGTAAGTTATTTCGAACTGCAAAAGAAGTTCATTTTGGCCTGATTTTGTTCAAAATTATGTAACATCAGCTCATTCTTTGGTTTCGTTTGAAGTATATGTGGGCCTTATTCCTTCTCCTCCAACAGCTGACAACTTTACCACATTCTTCATAAATAAAACTACCATCAGCAGCCAGTTTTCACCACCACAAACTAACACACACATCTAAAGCAAATACACATATTCTCCCCTCCTTCTCTCTGTTCTTGGAAGTTAAAGTCTCCAAACTATTCCTGTCCATTCATCCTACTATCTATCCTCTTGATTCTATCCCGATCCTATCACTCATCTCCTTCAAGCCATTTCTTTTGTACCCACCCTCACTCACAAAATCAACACCTCTCTTCACACTGGTACCTTTCCCACATCACTTAAGCAGGCTCAAATAACCCCACTGCTTAAGAAACCCATTTTTTTGGAAAAATACAGACCGGTAACCCTTCTTCTATTCATTGCTAAAACAGTTGAATGTGTCGTGTTCAACCAAGTGTCTACCTTTCTTACATAGCACAACAAAAGCAGCCACTCAACTGAGACCGCCCTGCACTTGGTTATTGAAGCTCTGAGACTGGCAAAAGCAGCTTCCAAATCCTAAGTTCTCATTTTGCTGGATCTGTCTGCTGCTTTTGACACAGTTAACCTCCAGATCCGCCTGTCAACCCTCATGACGAAGGGCATCTGAGAAACCACACTCCAGTGGTTCAAGTCTTACCTCTCAGGTAGGTCCTTCAGGTGGTTGAGGTAAGACTTGAAGACTTGGTGTCTAATTTGCAAATATCTAGCTACTAGGGTGCCTCAGGGCATTTTTAAATGTAAAATAATATTGTTTGAATGTGCTCAGGCTAGTTGTTCTGCACTTTTAAAACAGTTCTGCCATGACAACTCATGAGTATTTGACATGGTAATGGATATGACGAAGTTGAAGTGTTTGGTCTTGGCGTAATAGTTCTGCTACGCTGACTCTGTTATTGCTGCTGCTGCTATTGCTGCTGCTGCAGAGCAAGCATGGGACTACTGTGATCAAGACATGCCACTGCTGTACAAAATAGAATGCATGAATTACCCGTAGCAGATATGTATACAGTTGGAGCTGGGGAAGGAGGAGGGTTGGAACTCATCGGCATTTGAGCAGCAAATTAGTTGAAGGGACTATTTACCTAAAAATGAAAATTGTCATAATTTACTCATTCCAAACCCATAAGACTTTTGTTGATCTTTGGAACACAAATGAAGATCTTTTTTATTAAATCTGAGAGCTTTCAGACTGCAACACGGCTACCACTCCTTATGCTTCAAAATGTTCATAAAGAGATCACAAAACAAATTCATAAAAATCGATTTAGTTGATTTAGTCCAAAATGTCCAAAGAGACACAATCACTTTATTTTTTAGGCTTACAAACATTCATCAACTCACACATCAATTACACTAAAAGCTCAAGTATGTTTGTTTGACATGCGAGAACCAATGAGATTCGGCATCTATTGTTTCATGACAGAACTTTCTATTTCTCTATTTATTTTTAACTAACAGCTTCAGCATTGAAGAATAAATGTTCTTTTGCTGTGTCAGTCCCCAACCCCCCAAATGTTTTGTTCACTTTGGTTAATGAAAAAACAATCCATTACCGTGGGACTTGTCAGTGTGATCCTGTCACTCACAACACACTCAACACCACTGATTTTATTTTTGGCTGCTGACTTTAGAGGTCTTTGCCTCAGTGTTTTTCTTCTCTCTGTCTCCATACAGTTTACATACTTCTGTCACCATAAATAACATAACTAAAGCAATAATCCATTTTATGAGTTGTCAGTGGTTATTCCCCTGGAGAGGCTGGACTGAACGCTTTACACAGTGGAATGATATACAAGGTTAACTCCTTTAAAAAGATGCAATCAGAGGATGTTTTCAAAATTTATAAATATTTGTTGCACTCTAGCTTTCATTAAAAATAGTGTATTTTAAAGAGATCCTGTTAAATATAATAATAATAATAATAATAATAATAATAATAATAAGATGTACTAAATACTACTACTATAATAAAATGTGCTCCTTTGAAAGACAGAATTGAATGACAGTTATGGTTATGCAAGATGATATTAAATAAATAACATCTAAAAATAGACACCACTGGTTTTATATTAGCTATATTTTAGTTTTATATTTTTATAGTAGCTTCTAGGACAGGACATAGTGAAACAGATATTAAGAGACAACATTGTAAATACAAAACAAGTCTGAAACATAAATTCTAAACATTAAAACAACATAGTTTGATTTCACATGTGAAATATGTATAGCTGTGTGTGTGTGTATATATATATATATATATATATATACACACTTATTTATTTATTTTATTTTTTGGGGCAAAAAAATCTGAGAATGAAAAAGGGAGAAAAATTTTACAGAAAAAGAAAAGAAGAAATATAAACAAATGAAGGTGGAGGGGGTTCGGGGGGGAACGCCCCAAGGTGATATACATGCCCCAATAGCAGGGCGTGTTCAGCCAGGTGGACTCTGAGACTCCATTTCAATGGACTCTTAGACTTTATGTGGGTCTGTTGCACTGTTCTCCACTTCTCCAACAAAGTTTAGTCTTATGTATGATTCCATCTACCCCAACTGCCCACTCATTCTAAAGATGCATCCCAGTTTTGCTCCAAATAGTTGATCAAGGAGGGAGTCCTTATACAGTGGTACCTCGAGATACGAGTTTAATTTGTTCCAGAACCGAGCTCGTAAGTCAATCAGCTTGTATCTCAAATGAATTTCTCCCATTTAAAATAACTGAATTCGATTTAATCCGTTCCAGACCTATGAAAAATCCCCAAACCATTGTAAATTATGAATAAAGATATGTTTTTAAATAACAGATAAACATGTATAATTAACAAATACATAACAAAATCTGAAATAAAGACATAAAAGAGTTATTTTGTCAGGATCCTGCCCTGACAGTCTTGTCTGTTCTATCCTTGTTTAACGTTTGCCTGTTTGTGTTGTGCTTGAGCACATGGCTCTGTCTTTGTTCATGTGTTCCTCTTGTTCCACCTCCTCATTTCCAGTTACCACGCCCCCTTGTCTAGTCCTCGTTTGCTGAGTGTTTTCACCTGTCCCTCATGTGCTCTGCTCCCTTTATATTGTGCTCCTTTCCCTCATGTCCTTGCTGGTTCGTATTGTGTACTTCATGGTATGGTCTTGTTTGCTTACCAGAATCTGTTTTCAGTCTAAAATCTTGTCTAGTTGTGTATATTTCCCTGTCTCTAGTTCTAGTGTTTCCTTACAATTATTTTGGTGTTTTCTCTAGCCTTGTTCTAGCTAGTTCTTGCCTCTTTGTTGATCTTTGTTCTTTTCTTTTGAGCTATTGATTAACTTATTTTCTTCCTGCAAAGTTCTTTTGTTTAGTCTTCTGTTTTCTAGGTTGTTGTTTTATTTCATACTGCTGTTTCCATATTAGTTGCTTCCAGTTTGATATTACATGTCTCTTTTTTTAATAATCTCTCTTGTCTTGCTTTGTTGTCTGTTTGTTGTGAGTGGTGTCTGTTCCTGTCCTGCACCCTGAGACCTCCTACTCTACCTGGCAGCTTGTCTGGGATCTAGTCAGAGATCATCTAGACGTTTGTGGTCTGGCGTGCTCCTGCTTGGCCTCACTGTTGGTGCTGCCTCTCCTAACCCGTCAGTCTGTCATTCCGGTCTTGTCTTGGTGCTCGTCCTACCCTGCCCGTCTCAGTGTCAACCCAGCCCTGCCTTTTGAACTATCACGCCTCACTACCCCATTGTGCCTTGTCTTCAGTCGTGTTAATAAAACCCTTCATTTGTCATTCTGCGTTTGGGTCCTCTCTCTTGCGAAACCCTGACATATTTAGGAGACAGATGAGTGCGGCTAACGAAGGTGAGCGAGGAGGAGGGAGGGGGAAAGGGATGTAGGCACTCTAGACCAGGGGTGGGCAAACTACAGCCTGCAAGCCATATCCGGCCCGTTGGGCTTTTTAATCCGACCTGCCGAACTCATCGAACTTGTATCAAACCTCCTTCATTTTACATTTCCCTGTAATGTCTCTCTGTCGCGGCTGCAAGCGGCAGTGGCGCTGAAGCTGTGGTCTAGAGTAGGCGTGTGTACAGTGGGTAACACGTGCAAGTGAGAGAGAGATCCTCTCGAATGATGCTCGACCCTGCGTGCCAACTAGCGGGACGCTCCAGAAACATGGCTCGTATCTCGGATTTGGGCTCGTATCTCAAACTCTTATGTTAGGCTGCTCTATCTCGAGGTTCCACTGTGTAGATTAATGGGTAATCTACAGTACAAGGGGCTGCCAGAAAAATTTCCTTATAGTGAGTACCAAATTAGCTGTTCTTTTTATGAGCATGTTATAACGTGACAAATGTGTGTCCCTTAAATTCAACATCAACCTTGAAGAGCGATGCTAGGGGATTTCCAATGCTGGTGCTTTGAAACAACATGTTTGTACCGTAATAAATCATGTCATTGTTCAAAATATTGTATTTTCCATATGTCAGAAGTCTTTATTGATCAAAATTCTCATGCATTTACACCTTCAATCCATCAGAAACTTGATCTGCTATTCCTGTCCAGTGTTCTCTCGCTGTTAAGGCCCATCCCTGCTCCACAGCACCAGCTCAGCAGGTTCTCACTACTGTTTACTCCCTCCCACTGTCTGCTGTTCTCACACTTCAGACAAAGATAATCTCACCCGCCTCACCTGCTGCTGCATGAAAATCCTCTGAGACCCCCTACTTGTTGCTCTTGAAGAGAAAACCCTCCACATTCTTTATCTGCTCCAAAGAAAATGCTGAAAGGTGGATTCACAGATATGATCTAGATTTGTCATTTCTACTGATGCTGAACGCCTCCCGGTAGAAGTTTGGTCCAGTGCTTCCAAAAGGAAGAGAAGAAGCAGAAGAGAGATCTAGTTTCCAGTCCATTCCAGTTTTTTGGCTAATACTGTTAACCTAAATTGTTTTCACGGCAGTAAATCTTGTACTGTAACTTAAGAAAGCTTAAACTTGACAAATCTCATTTGTGAGGGTTTGAATGCTTCAGGACAAATGTGTTGCAGCGCCACAAGAATTTAGCTCATGAAGAATCAAGATCATAATATCAGCACAAGAAAGCCAGTGTCCTTTTGTTAAACAAAAGTGTAATTGTGTTGAAGTAAAAACAGAAACATGAAAGGAAGATGGTGACATCACATGTATCTCGTGATACGAAGCTGAGGTCTGGTATCAGCCTGAAGGCGTTAACTTCAGCCAAGCGCACATTAGTGAAAGACAAATTTTTCCATTGCCAATAACAGCTTGGATTTCCATTTAAATTAACGGATTTCGACTACAATAAACATCTCACATATTTCAACAAGGCATCTTGCCTGATTAATATTTATCAAACATTTACTAAATAACCAAACTTCAACAATATAAAGTGATGCATGAACGATCAAGTGTATTCCAAAATACAAATAATTTCTCCTTTGATTCCTCTATCCTCATTTGCTGTCCTTGCGTCCTTTTTAGGCAGGCAGTGTTTTATGAATACATTCATTTGGACAAACTACTTGCTATGTCTGAAAGCTTAGGCAGCTGACTTGTTGCCTGACTTCAAAAACATTGGTAAAAACAAAAAAAGTATATTTACACATAAACTGACCACCAACCACACCTATCAGATGCCATCTTTAATTTTTCAAACTGCCACAAAGGATACATCTATGCTGCCTTTAAAAATTGATCGGTTGAAGGCATCTCAGGAGACAGGAAGTGAAGCTAACATTGGATTCAGATGTGCCCGAGTTGTTTTCCTACCTCGGAATGCATCCTCCAAAGGCAGCATTCTTAAGATTTTGGAAACACTTTACATGAAAGTAGGCATATTCGTACAAAGGGATAATTTGATTCCTCTTCATAACAATCGCTATAATAAGTAATTAGTTTGTTTTAAGTAGGTTAATTTAATAAAAATACATATTTATCTCAGCATGAAGCTGTTGTGGAAATCAGTTCAAATGACAGAGGGATGACCTATTCATATCTCTTCTTAGTTGTCTTTACATTGCCTTACTTTTTTTGAAGTGCTCTCTTGCAGTAGGCCAGCAGCATCTGCAACACCGTATTCAAGTCTCAGCTAAAAGGAAATTGCTTTAATCCAAAATTGGGTTGAAGCAATTTCCCCGGCCCCTTCCTTAAGCAGTGCCAGATATGGGGACCACCTCAGCAGAGGCTCATGCAGGGGATGAATAGCAGACCTCAGGGTCCTCGGGGCATGTTAACTCTCGTTCCATATGCTGCCTAATTGGTTTAATTACTGTAATTATCTGCTGGGGTTCACATTGTGCAGGCAGGAACGATTAATGGCTTCAAGAACACATACAGACAGGAGCAGAAGAGAAGGAAACTGCTGAAGAATGCCAGCAGAAAGAGAGCCGATAAAGTTTGAAAGGACTGTCATGGCCACTCAGGGACAAGGCAAAACAGATCTAATTGAAAGAATACTATAGAGAACTGAAAAATAGAGCTTGTGTTGTTGAGCAGGAAATTGTCTGACCTGAAAACTTACAACAACACATGAAACTGCACGGGAAGCAATCATACTAGTTTTGTACCGTTTGCAGCTGTCTTCTTTAAAGAGTAACAGGGGAAACAAAAGGAAAAAGTTCATATTTCACTGTCAAGCTGTCAAGGTCTGAAAGAAGTGTACTTAAGGCACACTGATAGATGAGTTACAGTCTAGTAAGCATAATTAACCAATCTACACTTCTATGCACATTGTAAAAATGCAGATAAGATAAGCTCTGTTAAAAATAAACATATCAAACACACCTTCATCACAAAGCAGCATTTGTTTAGAGACTGTAACAAATCTATGTGTCACAACTGCTAAACAGATAAATATGTTTTCATAGAGTCTTCACCAATAACACTAACATTTTAAGGGTAGAATGAAATGTTATATTTTTGCTAAACATGCACTGGGTGTTGTCCTACATTCAAATGAGCTGAGAACAAACATTGTGGCTTTTGTATATAATTGTTTGAAACGATTTGTATATTTTTTTCTCCTTGCACATGTTTTAACACACTTTTACACATTTTTCACATGTTTACACACAGTGCTGAAAAAAGGCTACATAAACAGAAAGTTAATGAAGAGGCATACAAGTTAAACTAATGGTTCTCAACTGGTGGGTCACAAACCCAAAATGAGTCCCTCATCTGTTTTATATATAAAGTAGGAATTCATCAAATGCAACTAACATATTACTCTGCATAATTAAAATAGCAATTATTGTCGGTAAACTTATCCATCAGAATTTTGGTGAATATTCATGTCAATATTTGCTATACACTCCTAAAATAAAGTTTCCAAATGGTATTTCTGTAGCACTGCCAAAAAATATTTTTTTCACTGCCCAAAGAACTATTTCACAAAAAAATATTCCACAATTTTTTTCTGAAAAATTCTTAAAATAACAAATTTTTCTTGGTGTGAGGTATATAATAATCTAAGAGTGTGTTTACACTTGTAGTTTGGTTCTCTTTGATCCGGACCAAAAAAGAAAATGTTACATTTAGCCCTGGTTCACTTCGTGTTCACACTGTTATTAACACCAAACCTAAAACAAATAAGGGAAAAAAATACTTTTTTATGACATACAGTAGTACCTCGGTTTACGAGTTTAATTCGTTCCAAGAGCGAGCTCGTAAACCAAAATGCTCGTACCCCAAAACAAATTTCCCCATAAGAATGCACTAAAAATCAATCTATTCGTTCCACACAACCACAAATGCCCATTTAAATATTTTGGG
This sequence comes from Rhodeus uyekii, assembly GCA_037043235.1. Taxonomy (NCBI): domain Eukaryota; kingdom Metazoa; phylum Chordata; class Actinopteri; order Cypriniformes; family Acheilognathidae; genus Rhodeus; species Rhodeus uyekii. The sequence goes on from JAWRVZ010000034.1 coordinate 4,298,360, forward strand.
GGTTTTACCCTATTAATTGCAGTTAAAATTATAACCATTAAGATCTCATATAAATACTAATTAATAATTGACAATTAAACTCTAAAAATACTTGACAATTTACTGTAATGCACTTCAGCTTTGAGCAGCGTGCGTGGAGATGAGAGGAGGGAGGTGGGGGGAGCGGGGAAAGCAAGGATTCAAGTGCAAATGAATTAAAGAAAACCAAGCGAAGCTGAGAGAATGAATGAGTTAAGGGGTGATAAAGGGGTTGGAACCGCGTGACTGTTTTATGAGAGGCTGTGTTTAGGATATTTCCAGTAAAAATGCGCGTGGGTGAGGGAAAATTTCTTGTACACTGATACAATGCTCGTCCACCGATTTGCGCATATACCAAGTCGCTCGTAAACCGAGGTATTACTGTATTTTGGTTCATTTAAATGTCTTTGGTCCATGTTGCAATCATATCAGTCGAACCGCATCAAAGTTCCTTTGGAAGTGGACTGAGATACACCTTTTCAGGGGTCTTGGTCTGCTTGTTTAGTGCACACTAAGTTTCAGATGGCAGTGTTCACGCTTATTCAAATGAACCGCACTAACAGAACAATCACAACCTTTAATCCAACCAAACCTGCCAAGCATGAACATACACTTAAGAACCTTTTTCCACTATTAAAAAACGTTTGTGCAATGGAAAGATTCTTCCTTTAATCATAATGCTAATAAAGATACTTTTTAAAGTTGTAGTCAAATTAGTGTAGTTAAGTGACTAGATTTATTCCTTGAAAATTAGGAAACAAATTAAAACAAACAAACAAAAACCAAAATCACATTAAATGCAGGTTCACATGCAGCAAGGAAAAATGTGATTAAGGGCCGGCTCCAGTGCACTGCAGAGAACTTGAAACCATCAAAAAGAAGAAAAAAAGAGAGACGTTTAAAAACCAAGAACTGTTTTTCCAACTTCAGCTTATATAAAGGTATTGGATTTGTACATCTATGTAGTCCAATTTTAATACACTATAATGTTAGATTTGAGAACAGTTTTATTTGGCTCATAATGCCAAATGCTAAATTCAAAATCTACACCCTGAAACAACATTGAGAATCAGTTGGTTGAGCATAAGTTACGGAAAACACCAATGACGAAGACAAAAAGAGCTGGTAAGTGTGGTAGCATAGCCTAAAAACATGAAAAAAATCATGAAGACAACCAGAATGATTTAAAGAGGAGAAAGAGAGTGAGGATAAGAGAGGAGAGAGTGGGAAACAGAAAGAAAAACTGAGGAAGGAAGACCAATATAGCCCCAAATTGGAGGATGTGTTTTTTGGTCAGAAACCCATCTCTAAAATTAGGCAGGGATGTAAATTCCACAACATTTCTGACTTTGTGTGTTCAGATGAAAAAGAGGGTGATGGAAAAGACAAGAAATAAATATAAAAGGGAAAACTCATACTCGAACTGTATAATGATGATTTTTACAATGGGAGTTCTTTAAAGAGCAGGGACATTTTCAAAGCCACTGTAAAGGAGGAGGAAACCTAAAAATGAAAGCCACAGGCCTCACACAGGACATTTCGCCATTAAGGTTTAACCATGTGTGCAGCGCATAAAGCACCGCAGCCCAGCCTTCAACACAGTCCTCACCTATGCTATTGTAGCCTGTAATTTAAGCTTAACACACATAGGGAAAAATATCCCTCCCATAATCCACATTCTGGGACATTTCTGCTCAAAGATGGGAACGCAGTGCAAATATATTCTTTAATTGGAAAATGCTAGTAAGTGCTTTCAAAATGTCTTCCCCACTTTTACAGCAACCTGACACTGATTTCACCTTCCTTTCACTGGTTTTCTCTTTGTATTTTCTTTACAGTAAAAATGAATTGCCATTCACAACCCATTTACTTTGAAAATGTGATGTATTTCCAACTGAAATATGATATTCAATGAGTAAAAAAGGAACTAGGGAGTGACTTGTTTCAGAACAGCATCATGGAAAATCAATAATACCTGCATTGTTTATGTTAGCTCACAACATTTTTGCCTCTGGATGCAAGAGAAAAACATAAGAATAAAGTGATAGGTGAAAATCCGCGAAGTAGGATCAGCCAATCAGCTCACGGAATACATCCACTCGTGTACTCATTCGTCGATCACGCGCTGGGAACCAATCACGTGTCTTGTCTGAGCACCCGTGGTTGTGTAAAAAGCTTCATTGGCCAGTTTCTCTCTTTGTCTGACGTCCTGGCAAACCGTTTCTCTCGCGCATCACGATGAAGTAACGCTGCTTTCCACAATACGGCTGCTGATATGGCGATATTTTTGAATTTTTATTTTTTGTTAATATTTTAAAAAAATCAGCGATGCACTGAGGCCGCGAAACTTGAACCGCGAAGTAGCGAGGGAATACTGTATTACCGTATAATGAATATATTAATACTGTGAAACATCGCATTGTACAAGCCTATGTGGCCTGACGTCACCTGGAACAGGAAAGGGTTTTTACATAAATATTAGTGTTTTAATAAAAAACTTCAGACATTATTCTTTGGAATAACGCAGCACAAAATTCATAAAATCACCAGGAACCTTTTCTCTTTTTTCAGATTACTTAGGGTCAAACACATAACACATATTATTTCAAATTAAAATACATATTTCTAGGCCATTGATGCAGGTACATCTGAATAAAATATGACCAGGCATAAACAGATGCAGGACACTTTGTCCCCTTGCTGTACCTGTTTGACTTCCATGATGGCATTTCATTCTTTTGCCAGCTTCCCCTGTCTGATTATTTTGGTCTATAAATATTTACATTCCAACTTTGACATTTTCCACCTTATCAAAAGGGTGCATTAGTGGCATTGTTACCTACATCACTCAGCAGCAGCTGATAAATTCAATACTCCGGGCGCCAGACAAAAGCCTCTCTTAATTTGGGTTCAGTGAGGCTGTGGTTATGGACAGGAGGGGCTAAATTGAGAACAAAGTAAATTGTCCTGCACTGGTTATAAGGTTCATTGGTTTCTGTCATACTTTACAGATGGACTGCAAAGCGGCAACTAATTAAATAGGGGCTGCTCTGACCAATTAGATAAAGCAGTCATGCAAATCTTCTGGCTTCCTTGTGTACATTAGAGCTGTATTGACTTGTTCACTATGGCAAAGCACAACAATAAAGCTGTAATTGGCAGCAGCAACTTCATTTCTATTCCATTATGCCTTTTTATTGTTGTGGAGGAAGAAACAAATAAAGAAAATCAAAGTGACATTGACTTTAAAGGTTGAAAAGATTTTATTGTGACTGAAAAACGAACTTCAATTACAAACAAATCACAATTCAGTGTCCTTAAAACAATAAATAAAGTAAAAAATAAATAGACTATTAAATAAAGTACAAAACAATTGGCCAAATCAAACATGGTTTTGTTTGTGTGGAAATATGCCCATGAGTGGGGTCTGTATGTTTGTACAGAGCTTTTGAAATTTCAATATTTAGAAAAAGTTCAAAACTAAGACCAAATTTCCCTTTCCGAAAAGTCCTGTCATTATTACAGTTTGCCAGTATCAACGTCCCATTTAGAAAAGATATGAAACACCATATCAACTGCAAACAAACACTAAATATGTCATTTCTAAATATGGAAGAACTCATCTGCATTCAACATCTAGAAATAATCAGAATAAAGTGAAATTAACAAGGAACAGCAATATCATCCATTAAGAGTTTAGGACTCTTAAGGTACCTGATTCTCTCCTCTGCAAATACAAAACAGTCTTGAAAAGGAGTTTAACATTGAAAGAGTTTTTCCCGTACAAAAAGGCTTGGATCTGCCCTCCCATCTGAAAGTCAGAGGAAATAATCAAGGGAGATTGTAGCATTTCATCCCAGCAGATCTTGGATCGGTTAATGGTAAACCAAATCTGCTGAAGATAGTCTCCGCAATTCACAGCTCCAGGCGGCTTTAATCTGCTGACACAAAATGAATAACAGACCTTGGTATATCATCCGCATACCCCAGTAAACATTACGGTTTGATCATTTTCGTAGTTTGCAAGGACTGTCACTTGGTGCAAATATCTGAAAATCAGAACCGTGCATTTGTTTGCAGAACACCGCCGGATTACATTTTCCCATTTGATTTAGACTGAAAATCTGTTCCAGAACAGTTTTTTTTTCGTTACTCATTTCCATTTTGTCATTTCGCTTGCTCTTTGTTCCTTCGATCCTTAAATGTCATCATTGCTGCAACCTGTCATAGCGATAAGGGATGAGACAGCTGCTGAGATTTCTGATTTAAGTGCTATTTCATGGCGGTGCCTCCGCTCTTCTTGTTTGCAGAGAAAACACAGGATTTAAGGAACGCCTTGCTGCTCCATTTCATCTAAACCAGAGACTTTAAACTTGATGGTCCAAAGCATATAGCGCTGAGAGTGCAATTGTAATGAAAATGTCATCGTGCGAGACATCAAATCACGGCCAACTCAAGCATGATAGAAACCAGAGAGCATTACAATCACCTTGATCTCAGCGGATCATCGCTAAGTCTTACGTTAAACCCATAACCGCCAGTCCTCATTTCTGGTACAGAAAGACCTGTTGGTCTGTTTTTCCTCTCATAATGCTGAAGAGTTCAGTCAAGTACAGAGCAATACAGAGCCAGTTCTCCTTTAACACCATTGGAGGAGCAACGTTTAAGATCTGAGAGTAAAGTGACTACTAACTAGCTTTGATCACTCTCCGGTGAGAATTAAGCATGCATATGAAACTAAACTAAAAACTAAATTAAAGAAAGTACTATATTTTCCACTAGAAAATAAGTATATGGTAAAAATAGAGCTAATATACATGGTTTGATGCGTACATCAATAGCTTTTTGATTGTTTTACACTTCCTCCATTTTTGAGAAGTTCATCAAATGCTACAAGTCTCCATGGCGGTGAGAGTCCATCTCGCTAGGCTGGAGGGTTAAGGCCAGGTCAAGGGCTGTCCCTGCAGTCCAATCCTGAGGCAGCTGAGAGTTTATTCAGTCCACAGCCAAAGGGTTTGGTCCCTTCGGTGCATTTTAAAGACTGTTCACACTGCAAACACACTCAGGGTGCTCGTCTGGTCCTTAAGCCCCAAGATGCTGTAGGCAATCCTCTTCAGATGGCCCGGCAGACGGACGCCGATGTTACGGATATCCCTGGGAAACAGAAAAGAACGTGTGAGAATGTGAGGGCAGGGTTATTGAAACTTCTGATTTGGCTTGTATGTTTGTTTTATTTTCAAATCGTCTTTTTTTTCTTTTTTTGCTCATTCCTCACGGTTTTTAAGCCAAAGTTAATACACTCTTAAAATAACGGTTCTAAAACTGGGTTTTGCACAACGTCGCCATAGATTACAATAACCATTTTTGGTTCTTCAAAGAATCTTTCAGTGATCAGTTCTTAAATTAACCGAGTTCTTTCTTTCTTTTTTTTCCTAGTGTGAAGTACATTTTTAAAATCTAAAAGAACATTTTTCCACTATAGAGAACCTTTTGTGGAATGGAAAGGTTCCATGAATGTTGAAGGTTCTTAATGGCACCATGGATGCAAATAAAAGAACCTTTATTTTGAAGAATGTATGCTAAATTTTATAATGAAGCATATATGGAAACTACATTTAATTTAATTCATAGCTCTCAATGTATTTTAGTCAATGTATTTTATTTTGGTTTCAAGTTCTGTCATTCATTCATTCGAAAAAAGTTTAATCTGTTAAGTTTTAGTTTAGTCCCAGTTTTTATTTTATTTTTAGCCAAAGTTAATGCAAAGCTTTATAATAATCCATGCATCTAAAATGTACAATAATTTCATATTATCTTACATGGTCGTGTTTTAGTTTATTTTCAATTATCAATTTACTTATATATAACACTTACGCACACAGACACACACACACACATGCATGCATATACACACACACTTTTTTTATTCCTTTACGTGTGTCTGTGTGTGTGTGTGGGGGGGGGGGGTATGATACAGTTTTCGTCAATAACAATAACACTGTGGGAGGGTACTTGGAAATGACAATATTTCAAAAAGTAATTTTGAAGCAGCGTTTGAAAGATAACATGTTATCAAAGTCCTAATTACATTTTTAATTAGCGCCTTGATTTACAAGTATTCCCTTCACCCACCATGAATCAGAGTTGGCCGGCACAGTCAGCGTAGGACTTGTAAATAGTTTCTGGTTTTAAAGAGTGCTACCAGATGACACCAGATGGAACAGTCGGCCATAAAATAAAAGACAAACACATCAAAGGCATTTCTGGTCCTCCACACAAAGTTCAGCGAGCTTCTAGGCTAAAAACACCCATGGGAGCTGAGCCAGAGGTCTTGGAGCTACGCTGTTACTACACTCCCAACCCCTTCATCAGTCAAACTGCCTCCTCCGTGAGGTCCAGCACTGTCGTCTCTACCTCCACATGCACATCAGCTCTCTCGTTCACCATCCCTACACTCTTTCATCTCATGTCCTGACTTTTAAGTCCAATCGTGTTGATGTGAGGGGGAGTAGCCGCATAGCCTCATGGCCCCAGCAGGCAGAAACAGTGGTTCCTGGCTGCAGTGAAAGCACTGGCCTCGACTAGCGCAGTTGGGAATGGGAGGGATGAGAGAGCATGCCGAAACAGTGGGAGGAAGGGAGGGATGGCAGAACAGGGGAGGGGGAACAGCATGCCACAATCCACCACATCGAGGCCACTAAAAACGAAGACTATTCTTTCTCTGCTGCCACAATGTTTTCCGCTCATACTTGAAGCAATGAGTAGCATTTTAAGCTGAGAAGATGCTGTGAAGTTTTTAAGTTTAAGTAAAATGTTACTGCCTGACTTGATTAAAAGTCTTGAAAAAAGGTTAAATTGTTATTACAATAAATGCGGTTTCTGCTCTTGCCAGATACAGTAAATCAAAAATGGTCTGCGGTTGTGCGAGATTATCCTTGCAACCGAAGCATAAATTTAAGCCACATTCAATTACCGGATCCCTAAAACAAATACATGGAAAATATGTAAATGTTCTAGAAATTATTAAAAGTTAAAAGATACCATCTTATTTAAATATGATCGTGTCCTGACCAATCAGCCTCAGTGCAGGCTGTATGCCACAGGAAAGGGAACGCTCTAAATTCCCAGAACTCTCAAATTATGTTCATCTGGGGCCATTTTATTCAAAGGACTATTTTACATAATGTCAGAATTGTACCCAAACTAATTTTATATTGCATAAGAGGGAAATTTGAAGGAACATTTGTATGTCCAAACATGAAATATTTTAATAGTGAGATGATGATGATGATGATGATGGTGGTGATGATAATAATAATGATAATTATGATTAGTAGTAGTGATATTATTATCATTTTTTACTCAATTATATCCTTATAACAATAATAAATAATACATTTATTTAGTTTTGTGAACTTTCATTCATCAGTACATGAAGATCTTCTTAACAGTTAAACAGTTATTTATAAATTAAAAAGAGAAATCACAAAATATTTCAGAAATTAATTAGTTCAATAAGTAAGAAACATCATTTACGGGGAGTCATGAATTTTTTTTTATAAATTTTTATATATATAGAAATGTTATATATTTCATTGAATGCACTGAAAAACGATATATAGAGACTAATTTTGAGCAAATTCAAAACATTAACTATGTTCACTCGAGAAAGATTAATAATTTAATTTGAATCTACTGAAAGGTTTTTACTGGCCAAGTCAAACATTCCATTTATTTGGAGCTCCGGTATATGACACCAAGTAAAGCGGAAATCAGTTCAATAGATATGGACTTTTGACCGTCTGCGTGATCTCATCTGATGGGCCACAGCTACTCTTTCCTTGAGAGATTGCTAAAGATCTGGAATGATGGGAACTCAGAGTTACTCACTCGCTCTTCATCTGCAGCACCTGCTCCATGCTGACGATCCCGGCTATGCTGAAGTTTTCACTGTACTGGCTCATCTTGATGGACTCCAGCCACTCCGCCACAGACCTGAAGGGAGAGCCATCTGAGCCACTGGTGCTGGGAAGTCGAATGGAAACTCTGACAAAAACAGAACACAAATACATTCAGCAAACCACACAGTGAAACCTTTTTTGCCTTTCCCTTGTTGTAATTGTTGGGTGGGAGAGATACACTTCGAGGACAACCTGTCTGTTCAGTTCAGATATTCCCTCTTGCGCACATACAGTGTGATAAACATCAGAAGATGCCAAAACCATTCAGAGGTACCATTGGTACGTGGTGCATGTCTAAACTTTCCCAAGGAATGACTTTGTTTGAACTACCACTTGACTTTCATGCACAAATTGTGTAATAGATGGTGCATGCCTCAACTTCTCTCTGCCGTTAGAGTCTTGTAAAAAAAAAAAAAATTCACACAAGCCTTTTCAGAGCATGTGTTGAGCTCTTACCGAGGGTCAAAATCTGCAATAGCCTTCAGAGAATCTGGGCTCTTGAGGAGTTTGTCTAGTAGACTGACAATGTCACCAAAGCGAGGCCGTTTGGAGCGATCTTGCAGCCAGCACTGTAACATCAGCTGATACACGGCTGAGGGACAGTCCATCGGAGCAGGAAGGCGGAAAGCCTCATTAATGGCCTTCATTACCTAGAAGAAAGATAGTCAGATAAGACGTTTTGCTCAAAGGAAGATCCTTTGAGACAAACAGCAGAGTTATTGTTCATAGCCGGTGTGGTGTGGCCAGACCGTACCTCATGGTTACTCATGTCCCAGTAGGGCCTCTCTCCAAAGGCCATGACCTCCCACATGACAATGCCAAAACTCCACACATCGCTTGCTGATGTGAATTTCCTGTAAGCTATGGCCTCTGGTGCAGTCCAGCGAATAGGAATTTTACCTCCCTGTTGGGAAAAAAAAACATATAAACAAGTGTCAGGCAAACCCTTGTAATTTCCGAAAATCCTGAAATAATAATCAGGTTGTAGGAATAGTAAAATAAAGACATCTGGAGTTAAGTGTAGCTTCAGAGGTCATTTGAACCACACATTTATTTACAATGTGAACTTACGCTGGTGGTGTAGGTTCCTTCAGGGTCATCCTCCAAAACACGTGACAAACCAAAGTCAGACACCTTGCACTCCAGGTTGCTGTTGACCAAGATGTTTCTGGCAGCCAGATCCCTGTGTACATAACTCATGTCTGAGAGATATTTCATTCCGGCCGCAATGCCACGGAGCATACCGACCAACTGGAAGGACGACATCTCGCCATCGTGGTCCTGTGAAGGAATGAAAGTTTCTTTGCAAGATTTTCTTGAGAAGTTTGACTATATTATCATGTCATCATTTTTATGGCTCAGTGATGAATTTGACAAACGTACCTTCAGGTATTTGTCAAGAGCTCCATTTTCCATGTACTCAGTCACAATCATGGCATGCTTGACTGCAAAAAAAACAAGGGCGGAGGTACAATAAGGTGATTTTACAACATAAACAACATTTTATTCTCTACTATTTTTTATTACACATCTCATATCTTTTTTTAAATAAATAAAAATAAGTCATATTATTCATTAATACAAACATTTTATATTTATACTTTATAAAGTAAATCAAATACTGTACATTTTGTTTTACAAACATTTAGTGTGTGTGTGTGTGTGTGTGTGTGTGTGTGTGTGTGTGTGTGTGTGTGTGTGTGTGTGTGTGTGTGTGTGTGTGTGTGTGTGTGTGTGTGTGTGAATGGAGTAAATTAAAGTTACAAAATTAAATCAAATAATTTTTTATAATAAAAAGTAGAACAATTTTAAATATATATATATTTTTAAAAAAAATATATTTTTTTACTCACATTTGGTGACTACCCCCTCCAGTCGGATGATGTTCTGATGTGAGAACTGTCCCATGATGCTGGCCTCACTAAGGAAGTCCTGCCTCTGTTTCTCTGTGTAGCCTGGCTTCAGTGTCTTTACTGCTACCGCTGCTTCCTTCCGACCAGGCACTTTTAGAATTCCTCGATACACCTCACCAAACTCACCTACAGCACAGCAACACAAACCACCAAAGAGAGAAGCACACGGGCATCAGATAAGCAACATACCAAAGGGCAACTCCTTAATCGCGTCTCATGACAAATAGGGGTTATTTAAAAACATGAAAAAGTCACTTGGAAATATAGGCCACGGAGAATCCTATGAACGGTTAGTGAGTGGATTCATTGGAGGGGGTCAGAAAGGGCATGAGAATTTGTGTACAACAAGCAGACAGAAAGTGGACAAGGGCCATGTCCTGTGGGCGGCTCGAGAGGGGAAACGTGACCACGGCACACTGATCTTCTAATTTAAAGTTGATGTTTGAGATATAAACACTTTAGGATTTAAGACTAATTTAGTGGTTGTTCATTTTATTTTTGTCATGATTAATTAACTCTGGTTTTTTTATAGCAGTACTCCTCCATGTGGGATATGAAAAAAAGCTCTAGAGCGGGTTAAGAAAACAACACTAATTCAATTTGAATGACGTTGGGAGGGTAAAAACATCTCTGGAGGCAATGAATTACAACACTAAAAATATTTCAGCTTGAACATGTAAAGCTTGAATTAGACAATTTCTTATATTCGCCTTGTTTAAGCTGTCACTCCAATGAACTGTAAAAAAGCTGTCACTTTCAATGAACTGTAACACAACTTCAAATCAATGAGTGCTGAAAGTACCATCCCCCAGAATGCATTCAAAACAGCCCCACAGCGGGTTGTCAAACTGCCACGGATGTACTAACCTGCTCCGATGACTTTCTGCTTGGTGACGTGATTAGGATGGATCTCGCTGGCAAACTTCATCACTGCAGTGTTGGGATCTTCGTAAGTGTGAGGATCAACGTAAGTCTTTAATGGCTTCAACTGGTCTGGGTTGACAAGAATTTAGGATTTAAGAATTTAAGAGGGGGAAAGGGAGAAGGCTTTAAAAGAAGAAAGCCGCAAATGAAATTCAATGCCACTAACCTGGGCTGGAGAAATAGGTGTCCTCTGGCCCTTGCCTGGTGTGAGAGTTTCTTCGGCTGTAGAAGAAAAAAACAACTCAATGAGGGCTCTATTTTTCAGCAAACCGACACATTTCTATTCAGGCTTGAGTTTGAAGAGCGACTGGAGCTGGACTGGCTCCATTCAGTCGAGGAGTGTTTAGGAGGGGGAAAAAAAAGCAGTCTGTGTTTGCCAAGTGGTGACAGAGGTCTTGGGTTATCACAGGAAACTAGAAGGGCTCAGGTCACCTTTACAGAATCGCTACAAACCCATCGCCTCTTATCTTACACAATATGCCTCTCTGATTCAGCTCCTTTCAAACATGCCTCTGTTAAGATACACTTAGTGAGCAGTCAGCGGACAGTCAACGAACTGATTCTTCCTCAAAACTGGTAAGGAGCCATTTCAATAAGAGTGTGAGAGCGAAGAAAAGGAAACAATGAATAGATTTTTGAGGAGAAAGAAGAGGAATGGCTTGAAAGACTGACTGGGGGAGAGGTACAAAGATGGGAGTGTGTGTGTGAAGTGCTTGTTCCTAACCGTTTTCGCAGAAGCAGGACCACTACCACGATGAAAAGCATGACGCCTCCCCCAATTGCAGCCCCGAGGATCACTGGTGTGTTTCCCGTTTTTTGAAGAGCTGGGAAAACAACAACAAAGCAGTCGGGCAAATTAATCACTCAAGAATAAAACGACATACATAAAAGAGCAATAAAACATAAAAGAGCAAGCAAATATTCTCTGTTACTTTAGTACAAATACGTTGTTCAGGCTAAACAGAAAACAATACGTTCTGACACTGATTTTTTTAAATAAACTTTTAAGAATAATAATAATAATGATGATAGAATTAAATGAAAATAATTTAAAATATATATTCCTCAAAAACTAAAACATTTTTTTTTTAGGTTCATTTTCAAATGAGACAAAGAGTGTAGAATTTTTAAGTATTTCTGTGAAGTGAATTTTGTCAGTGTTTAGGTGTAAATAAGCGTATAAGTTACCGCAAATACAAAATATTAAAAGCCCCAAATATATAATTTCAATCCCATAGGGTCTTTGCATAATTGTACATATAAAAGCAAACTTTGTCACTTTGTTCACCTTGGGGGAGTGTTGAAAACTCCTGTTCCACACTGTAGCTGCCCGAGTTTCCCTCTGAGCTGATAGCTTGGACTTTAAACAAGTAGACAGTGGAAGGAGACAGTTCACTGATTTTAACAGAGTTCTTTTCCAGCACCAGCACAGTGTAGGTAGTGACCTTTCCACTGGCCTTCTCCTCATCATTTTCCTGTAGAAATGACAATGAAAGGAAGATGATGAAACGGAGAATAACAATGCCACTATAATAGATCAGGATTTGCAGTGAACCATTAGAGCTGAAAAGGATATTGTTACTGACCTTCTTTCGATACATCAGCTCGTAACGTGTGGCAACTGGCTTGGCACGGTGAGAAACAGACCACTGAAGCGACAGGCTGGTGGGGCTACTTTCAACAAGATGCATTGCAGTCACTTTTGGGGGATCTGGGGGTAAAACAGTAGTTAAGAGTCTCTGAAGTATATACACGTTTGTTCATGCGCACTCAAAACTTTCAAATCTGATCTTTAGGACTAGCTGTGCGGCAAAAGTGAATGTCACTTTGTTTGTTATTTGAGAAAAGAGCTGAGGGGAAAATGAGTTTAATTGGAAACAGCTCCAGAAAACACTGTGCACTTACTATGGCGTTGTAAAAAAAAACTGAAATCCGATCTAGCCAGAGTCACCGTACAGGCTATAATTCAGAAAATATCTGATTTTAATCGGATTTCAGACCACAAATGGAAGTGGTTAGGGTTGGGTTTATAAACATTAGATTTTGTATTTTTTTGCTGTTTAGACTACAAAACAAAAAAGATTTTTTGAGTAAAAAAAAAAACAGAAATCAGTTTTTTGCTGCATGTTTGAACATTGCCTAAAGTATTTACAATATATTGTTAATCTTGATTTCCAAAAAGAACAAAAATCAACTCACGCTTTGTTTGAAAGAAGCTGCATTTATTTGGACAAAAATACAGTAAAAGCAAATACTAAAAGAAATTTAAGTTATTAGTTATTAAGTTAAAGTTATGACACTGCTTAGTATTTTTCGGAAAGAAGAATTTATTAAAGGAGCAGAATATATTTAAAATAGAAATCTTTTACATAAATGTGTTTCTGTCGATTTAACTTTTATCTTTTAAAAGTAATTTTTAAGATAAAGTAATCTTTATCTTTTAAAAGATTATCTTTACTATAAAGTATTAGTAAAGCAAAATAAAAGTATTAATTAAAATATTGAAATACATCACACACACACACATATATATACATACATATACATATACATACATATATATATATATATATATATATATATATATATATATATATATATATATATATAATTTTATTTTTTTAAATACTTTTATTTTTGTATAAAAGTTTATTATTAAACCCAAGTTTATTATATTATTATATATATTCCCCAAAAACTAAAACAATGTACACTAATTAAAATGATTCAACGGATTTTCTGAATTTTTCCTTTTACTATTGTGATGAATACCAACCTGTATAATGTAAAGCGGTGTTGATGCTGCTAATGGCTTTCTTATTGCTGAACTGAGAAACTCCGCTCCGTGCCTCCACAGTGAAGGTGTAGTTCAAATGGGGCTCCAGTTCACTCACAGTGACTCTGGTGTCCTTCAGGTCAGTGTTGCTTGGGTCAAACCTCACTTTCTCGCCACAAGACTGACACGCCTTCCCCTCACACCGCTCGCAAACCACAGTATATGTGATATCACTGCGGCCACCAGTGTCTGCAGGAGGCCTCCATGACAACTGAAGCCTGCCTATTGACATCTGAGCTGTGGTGGCCAGCAGACTCAGAGGAGTGGAGGGTAAACCTGAGAAGACAAAGAGCAGACAAGCCTTTTATGTACCTTTCACCTATACTGGTTTAGTTAATCCCTAAAGAAAAGAGTGACAGAGAAAGGATATTGTAGGTAAATATAAAATGACAGGAACTAGCTCATGACAGCAATGAATGTTCAAGGTAGACGTTTTGACTTCTCACCAGAGCAAGCGGAAGTCTCTGGGTCCTCAGGTGCTCGATAAAAGCCCTCCTTGCAGGAACAGCTGATGGCGCCACGGCCGGATGGCTGGGTGTTTTCTGGACAGGGTTTGCAGGCCTCACTGGACACTGAAGATTTGAAGAAGCCTGGCTGACATTCTGCACCACAAAAAAAAACCACACACACACGCATGATGACTTGGATGCAGATGAGAGGAAACTGTACAATTAAACTGCTAACACCATATATGTCAAGTGATCATCTATGTATGAACACATTAAATTAACCTCTTTGAAGATCTTCTCTTTTTTTCCTCTACAGCCTTTTTGAAAGCTTTGTGCAAGAGTGCGCAAAGTTGACAGAGCAAGACTAAGCACACTCCTACTCATCCTGTGAGAACCATCCCCCCCATTCTCTACAAACAGAACCAGTCATCCCACATTCCAGCCCGGTACCTCTGCTCTCAAAACTCAACCACAAGAGAAAACGGAACAAAACCATTAAAACCAACAAACAGGATGAATGCTGCATCTAACAAAAGATTAGATTCAAAAGAAATATGTTGTCAACCAAGTCTTGTGGCTATTTCATGAATATTTTGCATTAACAAAAGTGGACATACAGAGGCCCCAAAAAGTATGTGGAAACTTAACCCACACTTTAAAACATATGTATATCTTTCCATTAAATAATAAAATATCAAACACAATGTGGCTTTTATTTGCAGCAAAATTACTTTTATGTTTCAAATCATAAATATATTGTCCAAAATGAAGTATTTGGATATGCTGTAGCTATCAAACGTCATGTTCAGAGTTAATCTGATTAACTACACCTGTGGTTACTCTATGTAAGACACCTGTGTGAACTTGACGGGAATGACTTGCACTAAAAATCACCTTGAGATCAGTTGGTTAAATGTCATTGAAATAAATGGATTTTTTTTTAAAGGTGACATCATACATTTTTAAGCATGACGATGTCCAAAAAAAAAAAAAGTAGCTTTTTTTATTTAAAAATCTGATTTTGCAAACATACATAAATTTAGTCTATCAGACATTTAAATGTACAAACTGTAAGAAAAAGAAAGGTGTCCGCAAAATCTGTCTAGAAACATTCCAACATTCCCGGCTCATGTCCTTCCGCTGTCCAGAGTCTCATTCACAATCCACCACCACCCTATGTACACACACACACACTGCTTCCTGTCTGAATTTGTCTCTTTCGTTTCTTGGAGCAGCCACATACCGGACCATTTAGTTTCACAATAAAGCAGTGATATATGGTTTTTAGTTTCGAGTGCAAGTTTTATCAGTCAAGAGACAAGCTGAGACACACGCAAGGCATAGATTATATCAATATTACACAATCATGTACACCATGTGTATGATCAGGTGAGATATTTGCATACGTGTTGAAATACTGCCAGAGGCAAATTGTAATACTGGAGAGATCATTAAACATTTATCCAATAGTTTCAGTATTAGTACACTTAGTAAGACACTGGATGGAAAATATTGGTATATATCTATGATGAGGAAGTCTATCCACAGTATAAAAAGGTAATATATATAAAAAATGTAGACAAAAATCAATGGAGAAATATAAAATGTAATATTACACATACATACATTACAATTCATATATAAAATTATATATTAAGGCAAAGATATTCTTGCATTTTTAATTGCGGTTAACAGTGTCCAAGTACTTATTGCAGTTATTGTATTTCAATAGCACAGCGGCCACAAACCCAATCATTGTTTCCATTTTCTAATGGTTTGTTATCTAAAGATTTGCCAAACAGTTATAATTACAGAGTAGGGTGCTTCCTCCTTCCTGAATGCTTTGTATCAATTGAGGCCTTGTTTTGGGTTGAGCCACTTGCTCTCCCTCACAGGAAGGGGGTTAACAGTGGTATACATTACCTCTAATATTTGAGAGCATGCATTCTCTTATTTCAAAAGAAAACTCGCAGCATGAAAAGAATTCATCATGGCAGCAAAGATCGAGCCAATGTGTTACTTATTCCTTCTTTCAAGTTGACTCCTCATCTTGTTTCTGTGCCAGCTGTTGTGGAGACTTTACTGCAACTCATTAACGCACCCCTCTGCGGAGGTGGGGATAGTGTGAGATAGACAGGGGGACCGAGGGAGAGACAGAGCGAGGGATAACGAGTCCTGGTGGGATTTGAAAGGAAAGGGGGAGTAGGGAAAGAAAAAGAATTGTCCTATTCACAGAGAAGGGGGCCAAACAGCTGCTGCTGTGAACCCCGTTTCATATAGCCCCCTTCTCAGCTCTCCACTCGTAATCTCCAAATTCTTAAGTCCCCTCGCCTGCCTCATGGCCACATGTGAGGGTCTAGCACAACATTCGGCAGCCCATTCACTCCAGACAACAGGCACAGAATGCCACTCGGAGCAGCGAGAGAGAAAACACTTGTTTCGAATAGTGTAGATGCCACATGACGCGTTAATACGCTGGCTGGCTTCTTAACAGCCACGGACAAAAACCTGACAGCGTTTTGGAGGGCTGCTTTAATCCTTTTTAGGCAAAAAGTTTACAAAAGAATTTGAGCGACTCAGAACTTTTATTCAAAACACTTTGTGTGTAACGAATCAGATCTATCAACTTTTCAAACCAAAGTAAAACAAAATTGGTGTAAGATAACTGATATTTTGTTGAATAATTTAATTGTTTGTATTTAATTGTTGATGGTGTGTTTCTGTCTAATTTTTTTTTTTAAACAATAAATGTAACTTATAAGGTTGTGGTTCATAAATTTGCTTAATTAATTACAAAGAAACAGCGAGAACCACATTGCATTAAATGTGAAATTTTGAAAACAGAATATGTACTCCAAAAATTTGTTTTACTTATCACAGGTGGTTGCATTCCACATTACTAATGCAGTTTTTTGAGTCAATGCTTCACTTTCAAAAATACAGCAGGAATGTGTTTCAGTGCGAGGGGCTTTGTCTTCGCCTTTTGGACACAACAGGAAGCAGGAAGCACAAGGCTGACTTGTAGCTTCCTTCCTAAGGCAGCCAATCAAAGCATGCAGGGACAGAGAAGGCAAATGTTGGACATGCGCTGGAAAGGAGAACTAGCTTAATTGCAAAAATCGTAATGTCAGGTCAGAGGCGAATGACGACTTATGGCTTTTGAGGAACGTTGATTACATTTATGTAATACAAACTTCCCAGCCGAGATGCATAGATGTGTCGGCAGACTCTCATTGGCTCCATTTCGCTATCTGGCATCGAGGACCCAGGCCATAAGAGCCTCTGAGTGACTGTTTGTTTATTGTGAGAGTAGCTAGATCCTGCTCGCCGGTGACCTACTGGGGTCTGTGAGCCGTATGGGTTGAGTGGAGCAGTCGGAGCGAAGACGGATGAGAGGGTGACATTAATGGACGGATGTATGGATGGATGGGCCGACAGAGAAGGGGAAGGAGGGCTGAATGAATGAGTGTTTACATGGCGGCTGGACAGCTCGAACCCCTCCAGGACAAGAGTTTGACAGGGGGGTTTCGAATGAGAAAAAGGAAAGAAAAACAAAAGACCTAGTCATTCAAACCCAGGCATGGTGGGGCTTACATGTAGCCCTAGGCAGAGTTGAGTTAAAGTGCGCTGCTCCGCCAGGTGTTGATGGCCAAGTAAAACAAACACCACAGCAGAGTGAGTGCGGACAGCGGCCAGGGGCTCGTTTCACAGGGGAAGAGGTTAAATTCAGTCTCTGAAAAAACAAAACCTGTACACATAAGAAAATGAAGATAAAGATAGCATGGTTCAATCATAAACATTGGTCTTTTGTGGCCTACAAAGAGATGAAGACAAATTTATAACTCAGCTATAGAGTTATATAGTGCTTCTAGATCTAACTAATTTTTCTTAAATACATATATTTAAATATATTATTTAGGATAATTTTAACAAGAACATATTAGGTTTTGAATCATATTAGGGATTTATTTATCATATCAGTCAATATTGTATATTTAAAAGTTGATATTTAATATTGAACTGTAGAGAGGGTTGTTTTTTAAATATGCAGTTAAATTCATTAAATATTAAATCATTTTCAGGTTTTTAATCTTGCTAGAATGAGTTCACCCCTTTAAAAAAAAGCTATTATGCATATTACAACATAACTTGGAATTTCAACAGAAAACAATCTCTCGTACCATCTCTGAAAGGTCAGTGGAGTGGTTCTTATGGTCAGACGGGACAAAAGAAGATAGACCTTTGAGTGTATGTTTAAATGTATGTGGGGGGGGGGGGTGCAGAGGTAACATGAAGCCAGCAGGGAGGGAATGGTCTCTAGGTGTGGTGAGAGCATTAGTGCAAAGGATTATCAGCCCAATGGAACAGTTGTTAGAGAATTACATCTACGCTTTACAATTCCACTCACTCTTTCATCTAGTCGTTAACAGACACAATAAATGCTCTAATCCGTCTCTTTTCACACTTTTCACTCGTTCTAAAGGAAAGAGGGCATGAGGAAGAGAAGATGACAGAGCACAAAAGGACACAAACATTAAGATCCATCCAGATTTGTTAATTAAGAAAGGAGTTAACTAAGAAACCTATAACGTGAATCCAGTGACAGTGCTCTGGTTTGCCTTCAATACGGCCGATACAAAACATGGACCAGATTTTTAGATGTCATGTGTAAAGTCTGGTTTAGGCCAAAATATTTAAGTAAATTCCTTAATAAGTGGAAAATGAATAAGTGGATGAAGCCAGTGACTGAGAGTGACAATAAAAACCCCTGAGCGGACGAGTTGGAGGGTCACCGAGGATTAGCAGGCCTCCGGTTTCCGCTATAGCTTGTCCTGTTTCGGGGACGCAGAGCTGACACGGGGCAGGAAACTGCTGATCTCACACACTGGCAGCAGCAGCACAATACACTCAGCACATGCACACAATCCTGAAGTTAACTCCTCTCATGTAAGGGCTTCAGTGAATACATCTAAATTAAATATCCCACCTTATTAGTCCACCAACTAGGTCACTGAAAAAAAGAAAGAATTATATACACAAAAATGGCTGAAACCAATTTTAAGATGGAAAAATCCACACAATTCCCTCCTTCTGGTGACTCACTTTATCATAGAGAACTTCACCCGCATCCTCCTACATGGACAATGTGAACATTTCAAAGAAATTAAGTAAATGGAATTCCAGTGAGTAACGTTTCATTTAATTAGTAACTTTCAACAGTCATACTGAAATTAACAAAACAACCATGTCATCCAGTCTACATTTTTATGTGATGTTGACACATGAAGTTGACAGAAGATCAAAGAAGTCAAACAACCCCATTTGGAAGTGCACATCATCCAAACTTGCCCAGGCAAATGGCACTGCACTGGAAAGAACCGGCAACGAATTGTTGCGGTTTACTGCTAGTTAAGTAAGATTAGGAATCCCAAAGGTGGAGATAAATGGTTTCTGTAGCTTAATAGGTATAAGAGAGTGAAAGAAGAGAGCATAAATATAACATAAAGCAGAGAATAATTACCCCTCAGGGTACAGATCACTGCTACAATACGGCTAAACTATATTTAGTGCAAAGAAGCTTGCACAATAATTTTTGACTTTTGTTTACTTGTAGTCCAGATATCTCACTTCTGGAGGATTTCTGTATTCCCCTTCTGCACTCTCGTCCAATGGCTCACGATATTTGAGTGCTTTGTGTACTTTCTCAAGCAAGGAATTCCAAAATTTCACAACCTTTTGCCCATACACATAAATGTACGTTAGTCAGAGTTAATGTTTATTTAAAATGTTTTTGCATGTAAACTGGGGATGGTCTAAAGCCATATATTTGTCTTTGTGAGACAGATGGGGATAAAGCAAAGCTGTTTATTTACAAGACACCATTTGAAATCTCCCAGAAGAGTTACAACAGTGTTTGCAGGGCCGTGTGAAACTGGATGTTTAAACTTTCAATACATGTCACTTCCAAGACCTGTAGTCAAGGCCAAAAATAACATATTGTCATCAGAACAGCCAATAACAATAAATATAAACCATGCCTAGTTGGTTTAATTTGGGAAAACTCTAGGGATAACAATCAGTTTGGGAGAGGCTAAAAAGGTGGGATAAATTAAGAGCAAGCAAGCAGGAATAAAAAAGAAAGAAAGAAAATACCAGAGTAACAGGATAGGAAGAAGATCCATCCAAAACCAGTACTTATGGCTCTTGAGGATACACACCCAAGTCAATTACTACCCAGCCAGTCACTCACCACACATTATACACACACAACTCTAACTTAGCCAACCATTACTCTCAGCTTTAGCTTGTTCCAGTGCAAAAAATGCCTTATTTACAGTAAAGCACATGGTTCCTTCTACAGATATATTAATACGAAAGATTCAAGACCATCTGGCTTCATCAGTGTCATTTTTCATACAGATTAACAATATGCAGTTTGAAACGTTCCAGAAACTGTAGCTATCCAACTCTGGCAACCTCAGTTTACTGTGAGTGACAGGGTGTGGGCATGAATTCCTAGTGCAGTTTAGCACAGGTCAAGCAGCAGTCTTTGTGTGGTGAGCAAAGGTACGTGCTCTTTTATTCGCTATGACTGAGAAAGAGTCTGTTTTATTAGTGGAAAACAGCATCAGTGTCAATACTGATTATACCGCAATGCCAAATACATATATATATATATATATCAGACATGTACTTGGCATTGCGGTTTAATTAGTATTGACTGATGCTGTTAGGGTTAGGTAAATGCATGGGTGAGGATGGCAAAATGTCCTTTGAAGGTGAGATTAAAAAAATGCATGTGTGTACATATACAGGACATTTTGGCATTTTAGAGAATGAAAGGTTGTTTGACCTCACCCACGCATTTACCATAGTTCTCTGACCTGGCTATTTGACAATGATTGCCTTTAATCAACAGTACATCCATCAGCTTGAGTCAGCTCTGGCCTGGAGCTCTCTCCAGGGAATTCCTCAGGCCAGCAGTAGTTGGGAATGCTCCTTAATAAAGCTAGCAGGAATGCATCAGCGGAGTGAAAGAGGCAGTGTGGGGGGGGGGGGGGGGGGTCTATGGAGGGGGTGGGGGGCATGTCTCTTAACACAGCACTACATTGTTCTGCTACCTTTACATTCCATTCTCCACCTTTCCACTAAATCTCCTCCCTCTCCAAAGTCTGACACTTTATCTTTTCCCATTCTAAACCATGCACACACACACACACCTGTTCCCACAATTCCTAGTCTATAAAACAAGGAATGTGTGCGAACCAAAAAAAATGCATGTTCATGAGCTTGGCAATGGTAATGTGTAACCGCGACAATTAAGAAATCATAACCCAGATTGCCGATTTGAGACTTTGCTATCATTTGAGTTTCATTTGCCTGAATTTTACCTGTCACTGCATGTGACTGAGTTGTGAAAATATGTTAAAGTGTTGAGGTTAGAGGACGTTTAAAACTGAATTATTCTAAACAAGTTCCAACATGCCAGTGCTCTCATTTCTGCAGTCACAAAGAACTTTAGGACTGTCACATGGTTGATCTCACTCTAGTGTGGCAGGGACAGAAACTCAGGTGGAAAGAAAAAAAAACGGGTGGCTGTGACATGCATCTCTAACAACAAGAGAAATAGTCACATCTTCAAAACCAGATTTAAATGTGTCAGTGAAAGGTTCTGCCTAAAGCACAATAAGTTTTCTAATAGTCATTGACATCTGAACTTGTGTTTCAAAGAATGCTAGAGGTTATGGGAGTCAAACACACATTGACGAAAAGCAAACAGGTTTCAAAGTACTTAAAAGTTTAAGAGTAACAGCATGAACAAAATGGCTGATGAACAACTTAAAAGGTGTGTGGGGCGTTCCAACGACAAAAGAAAATTGCAAGCTTGTATGGTAATGATGCCGGCAATCAACTTAGAATGTGAAAAAAAAAAATGTATGTATATATATATATATATATATATATATAAGCGCCATGCATTGCAAGGAAAGATATAAATCACAATACAAATTTTTTTTATAAAATAATAGAGTAATTTATATAATGATATACTATGAATGAATGTTAATCACTATCCATGTGGAAGTCTAGTCAATATTCAAATTCCTGACCAAAACTAGAAATCTTAACTGACAACAGCTGGTTCTGGCCTCGATCTGTATAAATCACACAAAGAAACTTATGTCTTACCTTGGCATGCATCGTTCATGGCTTCGAACCCGGGTCTGCACTGGCATTGGCTCACAGGTACCACCCATTCCCCATCCGTGGTACAATAAATGCGAGGTTGGTCCTCGCTTACAGCATTTTCGACACAACTTCCAGCCACCTCCTGCAGGGCATGGTTCTCTCCCCCTGCCACTGTCTCAGGGAACGCTGCCAAGCTCTTCACTGTTGCTGGACATGTTTTATAGTAAACCCTGACAGAGTAAATGGCTACGCAGGCCCCAATGTCCTGGAAGGCCAGGTAGAAGCCCTTGCGAGAAAGATTATCCACTACTTTTGTCTCGATGTTCATCTTCATCTCCCCAAGGCTGGATATTTCATCTGGAGCAATGGTGGTCACCTTGCGGAACTGGCCTTTGCGGAAAGCAGTGCCAATGTCCGCATCAGACTCAGAGACGTACAAGTTAAAGGTCTCCTTGCAGATAAGCGAGTCTGCATGGAAAGAGTTGCAGTCACGGACCACGAATCGCAGCTCCACGAAGACCCGAGAAGCAGAGGGGTTGCGCTGGATGAATGTAGTACGAAGCCAGTTGTCTTGTTCTCGTTCCTCCACGTTACATATATAATAGTTATACAACAGAGAGCCATTCACAGCCCGCTGGCCAATCTCCCACTGCAATATGAAGAAGAAAAAAAAAAAGGACGTTAGCAATAAAGTCAAAACCAAGATTGTGGAAAAATATTTCAAAGAAAAGATGCCAACGAAGGCTGAAGACAAAAATAACACAAAATGTCCTGACCATGGAATTTTAAGTAGTAGTGAGGATGCTGGTCCATTACCCACCAACTTCTGGCAAAGAACAATGTGGCAGTATTTCTATTGCATGACTGATGTAATATGCTGAAACATATCTGTTCACATGCAGTGTGCATGTGTGTTTCAGCTCTTATTTCATGTGTCACCATGATATTAATTACAGGAGAGGTGCATTGTTTTCATAGTGTGTGGCATGGCAGTAAAACGGTCTCTGCAACAAATGCTTCCAAATAAAAGGAACTTTGTGGTTTAAAGCATTTCATACATTTGAAAGACATTAAACTTTTTAAATAAGCAGCGGCTCATTAAGAGTGCAATTAACTTACTATAAAATTGAACATGCTGACACCTTGTTCACATTTCTCAACTTTTTCCACTACAGTTTGAAGGGGGGAAAGGTTTTGCGTTTAATTAGTTTGTATGCATTTGTTTTTTTCCACGTTTGAAGGTAGATAAAAACCTTTTAATGGGAAGAAGACATCATTCCAAGCTGGAAACCTCAAGAGTTCTTTAAGAACAAGGTTTTAAAAATACACTAACTGGTCTAAGCTCGACTATCATTCAACACCCATCTTGACTACCTTAACCAATAACGTTTGCTGCACGTCCAAATTGGTCTACCAGCTAAAAACCAGAAACACATCCTTTTAATTTACAAAACCAATTTCGCTTCTAAATTCTAGTTAACATTATAGCTTCAGTTAACGTCACAAAAAGCACCATATGCGCCAACCTTTAAAAGTTAATTACACCCTCAGTTTTATAGTCAATAACACAGGGCTTTAAAATCGCACGAGACTACAAGTGTTCAGCAGGCAAAGACGTTTTAAACATTTTCAGGAATGTTTTTGAGGGGAAAGTCTGAATTATCCTCAATAACGATAATAATAATAGTAAAAAAATAAAATTATAATAAAAAAAGAAAATGCAGCCGACAAAACTGAAGGCTAACGTGAGGAATGAACTCACCCCGTGCTCAACAGGCGATGTCAACCAGCCCAACTCTGCTCCCGATGCCACCATATCCAACAGCACCTCTGTGACAAGAACGATCAAACATTATACATTAAATATGTTTTGTCCGGATAGACAGCAAAGGTAATTCATAAAGCAAATGCATACACGCACACCAGGTTCCTACCAGTAGCAAACGGGCAAATAATGTTTACAATTGCCTCTAATAAAACACATTTCACATCAAAATAACAATTGATACATCACAACAATTTGTAATAAAAATGTTCCGTGTTGCAAAAGTCGTAAGTCGGAACTTTCGCATTCCGCTTATAGATTTTCAAACTAGATAACAATTATTATGCATTCAACTTTACTTATAATAGCCAATTAAATGCTCAACATTTTAAACAGTTCTGACGTTTAAAAGCATTTACATGCACAACTTATATCGCACAGGTTGATTTAACATTATGCCCGTCACTTGCGTTGTTGCCATTTTTTGAGTCTTTCAGGTCCACAGAACTTTAAATAGCTTAACCGTGTGTATGTGAACCTGAGTGAGAAGTTTTAGAAAGAAGTTTTAGAAAGACTTCACGTACCTTCCTTTTTTTGAAGAGAAATAAATACAAAGTTCATAAATACACTGACGAACAAAATACGCTTAATCCGTCTGTAATCCATTTTTTTAATCTTCGGAGTGGACAGTAGATGTTGGCTGCTCCACGCTCAATGCAGTCGCTGTTCGAGTTGCGCTCTCGACAGACTCATTGAGAAACGCGGAGCGTCACGAACCCCTCCCGCTGGAATGTGATCGACGTCTTTATAGGAAGGAGGGGTGGTCATGGGCATTGACATGTATGAATTCCGTCCTGGGTCCCCGCCTACTGCCTTTCTTTCAACGTGTAACTTACCTGTAAAATGTACAGTAGACTCAATTTTTAACTTTAAAGACATCTCTGAATCTCCTGCTTAATTTGGGATTTTGTCCTGTCCCATATCAAAGATCTTGATCTTCTCAGCTGTACCTAACAATTAAAATCATACTTCAAATATCATAATTTGAACTGACTTTCAAATCATTAACCATTTTAATTGAGTAACATGCATTTTCACCTAAATGTTTATTGCTATAAAAAAAGAGCACAATCAAAAATGGCAGTAAAAATGTATCAACCGCAAGCAGAACTGTTAAGAGCTTGAGTACAGGACAAAAGTGTCCCATGGCAACTCTTAGGAATTTTGGAGTCAAGCTCCCTGTGTTTGAGACCCCTACTTAGCTGCTCCGCTGACAGCCGCACACTGGAGTCACTGAGAATAAAAGTGCACAAGCAAAAAGATTTACTTTACAGAGAGCATTTTACCACGGTCACCCCACTTTCAGTTAATTTTGATAAAAAACAAACAACAGATGGCATAACTGATATAATTTTCATTTTTTAATTCCTAATGAAATCCTTAAAAAGCAAATATTTTCAGTCTAAAAGTATTTCTCCAAGACAATTCTCCTAATTTTTGAGTTCGCTGCTGTCAAAATATTCACTTTCCATACCTCTGACAACACCATAACCACAAAGTCTTTCACACCCGGGGCTGCTCCCAACATTTCAGAGATTTTTTTGGTTAACAATGCCATCTCCTTAACTTCCCCAAACCTCTATTCTCACCTCACACCCTTATTTCGCACATTCATATGAAATTGATTTGAGAATGAAAAAAATAGCACTAAAAAAGTAGAACTAGTTACTCATTATTTATACATTGTGTATAATCATTTTGAAATCAGTTCTTTGAATTACTTCTTGAGGTCCTTGCGTGAACGATGAGAGATCAGCATTCTTATTTTGTATTTCTTGCGATACAGTTTGTTTATACATACGAGCAATTTCCAATGATAAAATGTAAAGTACTTAAAGTACACTAATTACTAAGGTGGCAATAACATTGTAAATCTTGAAACTTAACAGTCATGAATGAATGGATGGAGAAAAGGGTTGTTTGAAACTGTGGGGGGAAGTTGTGAATGCAGTGCTTTAAGGACAGGTGGTAGTCCACTCAACAGCAGAGAAGCAAACAGCAGGTCCATTGTTACTAACCCATCAACATACAGCAGCAAGTGTTGCTCAAAGACGCATGTGTGAACTAATGTATATCTCAGTGAATCACCTATATGGTAACAGTAGGACTTCCTGCTCTTAAAGGAATAACTCACTCATTCCACCAGACCTGTGGGACTTTCTTCAGCAGAAAAAAAGTTAATTTTAAGAACAAAAAACACTGACATCTTCTTTTTTTTTTCGCTTGAAAAATGTGAGAAGGTAAATCGTAAAATAATCTTTATTTTTGAGTGAATTATCCTTTAAAGTTTGGCATGTTGCTATATAGTCGGTACACATCAGGAACCAGTGTTATTATTCATTAAAACTCAAAGTAAAACCATTTTATTTTAAATAAAATAAATGCTTTTCGATGCAATATTCCTAATTTTTGTTTAGCTTTACATGAAGTACTAAAATAACTAAAACCAAAACTGAAATTAAAACCAAAAATTCCAAAAACACATCAAAATTAATCAAACATTCAAATTAAAATAATAATGGAAAAAAGTTAAAATTACTTCAAAGTATTAATAAAAACTACAAATCACATTCAAATCTTAACAATAAAGGGAAATTCTCAGTGACTATACCATTTTAGCATTGAAGCTGACAATGAATGGATTGTGATTTTTATATGGCTTTCAGTTTGCTATGGTAACGATTGAATTGGTATTGACACATTGTGTGCAATCACTCGATAAGAATCGTTATCTAAATTTGCACACCAGGTCAAAAGTTCAAGAAGATGATTTGTTATTGCGACATAAGAGTGCTTGGTAGAATATTTACTTCAATCGTAGCCTGTGATCTTACACTAAAATGAACTCTGATCATGCGGATGGGGACACGATTCTGAAAGATTCTCAGAGCAAAGACCACACACAGCTGAGCCACATGAAGGGACTAAACAGGGGTTTCGCTTGAGAACCATCACCACAGAAAGTTTATGATTTGACTTTAGCGATAACATACGTAATCATAAAACAGAGGACTTGAATGAGGGCAACAAAGAGCACTAAACATTAGGTGCGGTTACGTTCACCCTTAACGATAGACAGGATTGGGCAGAGAGATCAACGATTGGACTTATGCTTGTTTGATTGAATTGGAGTGAAAGTCATCACTAGTATCTATAGTGCACATACAGCCAACACTTTAAATGTAGTTTCAGTATCTTAGTTGAGCTGCAAAGTAGACTCTACCGTGTGCGGTCACAGATGGAGATAATGATGGGAATAGAGGAGATGCCACTGCAGCCCTAACCCTAAAATTACTGCAAAGACTGTGTGGTCGGTAGAAAGAGACATAAAGAGAAATTCCACGCCACTGACCGATTTTCCAACGCTTCAGCATCTTTGAAATGCAGTCCGTTCTGTTGATTTCGGATGAAGGGGGCTGGAGATGGGGTCTCTTTCCTTTGTATCACAACTTTGTGGATCAATTGTTTATTTTCAAAGGTATAGAGAAAGAGAGCGAGAGAGAGAGAGTTACAACTGTGTAATCATGAAAATGAAATTATTATAAATCGCACATTGAGCAAAGCAACTTAAATTAAAGCAATAAGCCACGAGAACGTTACATTCCAGTGATTTAACACAAAGCAGAGGGCCTAAAACCTTGTTTACAAAAGAGGGGGAAATTACTGAACGCACTAACTCAAGTGGCTTCTTTGTTTTACAAAACGGTGGCAACACCAAGAGTTGCATATAGTAAAGTAAAACATGGTCACTGCTAAAATAACTTAATGTATTGTTTGCATAGGTATCCAATGTTTAACTTTTGCTCATTCCCTTAATTCAAGATTACTTGCAAATCAACTTTGCATAACTAATAACTGTTTTGTTTTTAGTGCTATATTGTTGTAACTAATAATTTTTTAGGAATCATTGTGCCAAAAGTGCTTGTTTCCTAAAACTTATAACTGGTTGGGCCACCCTTAGCAGCAACAACTGCAAAACAGCCTGAGATATTCACACTACCACCACCATATTCTACAGTTGGTATGATGTCCATTTTCTGAAATGTGGTGTTACTTTTACGCCAGATGTAATGGGACACACACCTTCCAAAAAGTTCAACTTTTGTCTCGTCAGTCCACAGAGTATTGACCCAAAAGTCTTGGGGATCATTAAGATGTTTTCTGGCAAAAGTGGGGTGAACCTTAATGTTCTTTTCGCTCAGTAGTGGTTTTCATCTTGGTACTTTGCCATTTTGGCCCAGTCTCTTTCATATGGTGGAGTCATGAACACTGACCTTAACTGAGACAAGTGAGGCCTGCAGTTATTTTGATGTTGTTGTAGGGTCTTTTGGGACATCTTGGATGAGTTGTCGCTGCGCTCTTCGGGTAATTTTGGTCGGCCAGCCACTCCTGGGAAGGTTCACCACTGTTCCGTGTTTTCGCCACTTGTGGATAATTTGGATCTCGTCTAGCTTTTGAATATCTTTTGGTCTACTTTACTTTGTCAGGCAGGTCCTATTTAAGTAATTTCTTGATTGAGAACAGGTGTGGCAGTAATCAGAATTGGGTGTGGCTAGAGAAGTTGAACTTAGGTTTGATAAACCACAGTCATGTTATGTTTTTGGGGGGAGGGGGGAACACTTTTTCACACAGGGCGATATAGGTTTGGATTTTGTTTTCCCTTAATAACAACCACCTTCATTTTAAAACTGCATTTTGTGCTTACTTGTGTTATTTTTGACTAATATTTAAATCAGTTTGATGATATGAAACATATGAAACAATGTGTGATAAATAGGGAAAAACAAAAAAGACACCACTGTTTTTACACCACTGTGTCAATGATTACCAAAATGGTTTGGCAACCATGGTTTTGGTAAAGAATAGAGGTCTGGAACAACATGAGGGTTAATGAGAGAGTAAATAATGACAGATAAACCGTCTAACTTATAATCTGATGCAACATTCCTGCAGATTACTGCAATTTTAATTCTTGCACTTGGCACAATAAATCTCATTTCTCATTTCACGACACACCCCAACACAAACAGACCAAAGAGTCGAGACCGGCAGGGAAATGAGCAGCCACTGATAGCTGGGCAATCATGTGATCAGAGTATATAAAGCAGTGAACATATTCACTTGAATGAATAAATGCTCTCTGGGCACCAAGGGCCTTTATAACAACATTCCAATGCTCTGACTTGGAACACAACAATATACCTCCTGTTCAATTAGATATGCTCAAGGCTCAGTTAACACAAGACCAGCAAAAGGGATGTTCTAGATGTTCATTGGAGGTGAATGACCTTGTCACTGGGGAATGCATCCACCAACAAACCTATCTATGCGAGGGAATGGTTTAAAACTGATGTGTGTAAGAAATGAAGAATTTGTCTAAATCTATCAAAGTTGGCATAAATCACATCAGTGCTTACTTACTGTATTAATGACAGTCTTGTTGAATGGCCACCTGTTGATTCAGAGCTCATGACCCACCCAACATTGAGTGTGTTCAGTCATGCGTCATATCAGATGAGCTTCGCAGTAGGAAGAGATAAACGCACGGGTTTGTGTGTCCTAACTGCGTGATTGAATTCAGTGCTGGACTGTTTGTGTGCACTTGTGGTCAGCCAAGTAGTTAGTTAGGGCTTTACTGCACTGTATTGAGTGAGCAGACGGCAATAAGGCACCTGTTCCAGCAGCCTAAGCCCCAGGAGGTTAACATTGGTTTATTGAGGTAGGCATTAGGAACGTCAGGCATGTCACCCCCTAACCAGCTGACTGGCCCTTCCTTCCTCCCTCACCCTACAACGGGGCCAGAGCAAAGAGAAAGTGGAAGGCAGCTGTGTAAATTACCGACGAAGGGGGAAACTCATAATGTAGTGGTATCATATAAGGAAAAGGAGGAAAGAGGAGGATCAAAGAGGATATTAGTCAAAAACAAGATAAAAAGGATTACGACAGATGGAAATGTGTTATCCGTTTGATAAGAGTAAGGGACCTTAAGTTTATGAAGGAGCAGCTCAAGGATGATGTGCTGTACGGTTATGTAGGTCACGGAAGCCTAATTACAAATGGGTAGATAACAATCTACCAATGAAAGACCGTTTGGGTGTAGCACAGAACAGTGTAGCGTGTCCTGCAAGAGACTGAAACAAAAACTGTATTCAGCAATACTTTCTGACACATTTTACCAGTCCAAATATGAAAATGTGTGCAAAATTCAATATTTTCCGAGATAGATTTTAAAGCGTCTATGACATTTGACCGTGTCCATGATAAAGAAAAGGAAAAATGCTAACACTTTACAATTATGTTTCATTAGTTAACATTGTTTAATGTTTAATTTATGTTGATAAACTAACATGAACTAAAAAATAACAAAACAGTTACAGTGTTTATTAATCTTTGTTAATGTTAGTTAATCAAAAATGTTATTTGTTCATAGTCATTTCACCGTGTATTAGCTAATGTTAACTGATACAACTTTTGATTTTAATAATGTATTAGTAGATGCTGAAAGTAACATTAATTTAGACTAATAAATGCTGTATACATAAATAAATAAATAAATAAATAAATAAATAAGTACTGTTCGTTCTTAGAAATGTACTTGTATTTACATTGGCTTCATATGGCTTTGAAGACATTTTATATAATTTTCAAGAAAACTTTAATGTAATGTCAAGTAAAACATTTTTTTTAAATATTATATATAGTATAAATATTATATATAGTATTTAAATATATTTTCCCTGGTAAAAAGCATTTTTCCTTTTACAGATATCATGGATTATTAATTCAAAATTTTAATTTTTGGGGAGTCGCATCACATGACAAGTGTATAAATTGTATACTTAAATAAATTAATGAATAGAACAAAAATAAATTAATTTACCCTAAAATTGGTCAATCTACAAAAGAAATTCACTGACCCAAAAAGTCAGACCATGTTGACAGCTGGGCAGACTTGTGAAAGAAAGCTCCTCTGTTTTGACAGCTAAGTAGTGGTTTGGAACTGAAGGCTGCAAATCATTTCATCATTTGCTGACAGATGCCACATTTTACAGGGCGCTGTGAATCTGTGGCCCATCATCTTCTCATGGGGTGCTTTAAGTGAGGTACGAGAACATGTCTGTCCTTGCTGGCCCGATTTAAACATCACCCTCAGAATGATTCACCAGATGACAGCAGCCCTCTTCAATTTAAACACATTGGCACATGGTAACCATATAAAGATGCCTTCCCCTTTCCCAACAAGTACTCTCTCTCTCTCTCTCACACACACACACACACACACACACACACAATGAATGAAAACACTGTTTACTACAAACATTAAAAACTAATTAAGAGCACTTAAATACCATTTGAATCATTCTATTGTATTCTATACTACTGAATTGTTATATACATTTTCACAGTGTTTTTTATTAAGTACTTGATTTCTTATTTCACAATACAAGAGTTACAATTTATTTGTTTTTTGTTTGTTTGTTTAATATACAATTTAATACAATTAATGACAACACAAATGAGTTATTATTTTATACTAAATTGGTCAAAAAATGTGAATCTGCCTTATGCAAACTCAAGAAAAGTTGTTTTTTTTTACTTACTTTGGTTACTGAGAGAGTTTTGTGTTACTTCATAAGGAGTACACCCAGGCATGAACACCCAAATACATAAATACATAGGTTATCCTTAAAAGGATGGGTCCTCAAAAAAAAGTATTCAGGAGTAAAATACCATTTTCCAACTTTTAAATTTATTTATTTTTTTGCACTCCCCAACAAAATCACTGACCGTCATTCTAGAATGTTAACTTCGTTGCAAATATCAAGTCTTCTAGTGAACATTCTTCATATCGCAGAAAATATAAAACAGCTCTAATGCCCACTTTAAAATGCCAGAGGATTTCAGAGCATGTCATTTACAGAAGATGTCTCTTTCTCTTTTGAGTGCTTTGGACAACGATGTGGTACATGTGATGGTTAAATTGGTGGCAATCCTGTAGCACTCCTATACTGCGTCTCTTCCTCTTCCGTCTTCTTCCTCCATTTCTCTTTCTCTCTCTCTCAACTCCTTCTGCTTGCTCTTACATGTCCTAAAAGTTCCACCTTAACCACAAATAAATCAGATGTGTTGGTAGGGTGTGTGTGAGAGACTTCGAACAGGAACGACTTATGCAATATAAAATGTTGCATTGTTGTCTGCATACAAGATTCTTTCAAGATCACACATGCCATCTGAACAGTAAATGTCAATTAAAATGTACAAATGAACAGTTACTAATTTTAATCCATGAACTTCTATAAACAGTTTTTTTTCTGCCTAAAAAAATTATATATATAAATAAATTACATATAAATCTATTTAAATATAACATACATTTGCTTTTTTTTTTTACATGGCCAAAAATGTTAGCACCCCTGAAACTTTTTGCATATGAAAGTATTGCTTTTCAAGTATTGCATTAACACATGTTTTGCTATACACATGTTTATTCCCTTTGTGTGTATTGGAGCAAAACAAAAAAAGTAGATAAAAAGCAAATTTGACATAATTTCACACAAAACTCCAAAAATGGGCTGGACATAATTATTGCTACTCTTTCAAAATTGTGGATAAATAACATTAAGCATGTTTCAAGCATGTGATGCTACTTTAAACTCACCTGGGGCAAGTAAAACGTGTGGGTAACATAAAAATCACACCTGAAGTTGACTTAGTCTTTGCATTGTGTGTCTGTGTGTGCCACACTAAGCATGTACAACAGAGAGAGGAGAAGAGAACTGTCTGAGGACTTGAGAACCAAAAGTGTGGGAAAAGATCAACAATCTCAAGGTTAGAAGTCCATCTCCAGAGATTTAGATGTTCCTTTGTCCACAGTGCGGAACATTATCAAGAAGTTTGCAACCCAGGGCACTGTAGCTAATCGCCCTGGACGTGGACGAAAGAGAAAAATTGATGAAAGGTTGCAATGCAGGATAGTCTGATGGTGGATAAGCAGCCCCAAACAAGTTCTAAAGAAATTCAAGCTGTCTTGCAGCCTCAGGGTGTATCAGTGTCAGCACGAACTATCCATAGACATTTGAATGAAATGAAATGCCATGACAGGAGACCCAGGAGGACCTCACTGCTGACAGAGTAAAAAAACAAGACTACAGTTTGACAAAACGTATTGAAGTAAGTCAAAATCCTTCTGGGAAAACGTCTTGTGGACTTTTTGGTGAAGCACATTGTTCTACTGTTTACTGAAAATGGAATGAGACCTACAAAGAAAAGAACACAGTACCTACAGTCAAATATGGTGGAGGTTCAAAGATGTTTTGAGGTTGTTTTGCTGCCTCAGGCACTGGGTGTCTTGACTGTGTGCAAAGCATCAAGAAATCAAGATTGTGGGTCTTCCAGCAGGACAATGACCCCAAACATACTTCAAAAAGCACCCAAGAATGGATGACAATAAAGCACTGGAGAGTTCAGCAAGTGGCCAGCAAGTTGCTGTTGGGAAAAGGCGCCTGGACCTGGAGCAGTTTACAAAGGAAGAGTGATCCAAAATTCCAAGTAAGAGGTGTAAGAAGCTTATTGATAGTTATAGGAAGCAATCGATTTCAGTTATTTTTTTCAAAGGGTGTGCAACCAAATATTAAGTTAAGGGTGCCAATAATTTTGTTCAGCCCATTTTGGGAGTTTTATGTGAAATTGTCAAATGTGAATTATGTAATGTGAAAATGTGATTTGTCAATTATGTGTCTTTTTACTCTTCCTTTTTTGTTTTGTTCCAATACACACAAAGGGAATAAACATGTATAGCAAAACGTGTTAAGGCAATACTTTGAGCAACTTTCAGGGGTTCCATCAATTTTGGCCATGACTTTATACTTATTTTTAAATTATGTATTAAGTTTTAATTTATTCTAAACCCATTTTGAAAATGACTTTATTTAAAATTACATTGTTATTATCCATG
Organism: Rhodeus uyekii; assembly: GCA_037043235.1. Classification (NCBI taxonomy): domain Eukaryota; kingdom Metazoa; phylum Chordata; class Actinopteri; order Cypriniformes; family Acheilognathidae; genus Rhodeus; species Rhodeus uyekii. The sequence continues at coordinate 4,332,431 of JAWRVZ010000034.1, forward strand.
TTCAATTGGTCTATTAGTTGTACCCTTTCAATCAAAATTGAAAAAGTCAACAGTCCTGATTTTGAAAATATAGAAAAACTATTTTCCTGCAAAAAAGTTGATAAAAAGTCTAAATAAATGCCAGACAGGTTATGTAATGAAATTCACTCCCTTTAAGCTAAATAGCCAGTCATGTAAATACGCCTACATAAGTCTTACTGTCAAGCGCTCTGAATACATCATTGCTGGGATTGCATTTATCTTGTGTTGTTTCAACAATTTCAACAAGTCAGAAAAAGCTTACTGTCTGGCTTGTGGATTTTCCTTTTTCAAACTTGGTTTAAGCCATTGACTTGAATGGATTAATTTCACAGGGCAACAGATATGCCCAAATGTTGCCTCACCCAAAACTCTGGCATTGTGGGAGTTCTGAGTTTTTCAAATCCATGGGTGCTCTAAACTAAACACAAACTCCACACACACACAGAGAGAGCATTGTGTGATTATGCTTAAAAGAATATTACAGCTTCAATACAAGTTAAGCTATTTGAAAACACTTGTGGTAGTTTATTTACTACAAAAATTAATTTCGACTTGTCCCTCCTTTTCATCAATCAAAAAGACACTGACAAAGGAAGTGAAGGGAGGCCAATACATAAATGATGAAATATTAACCTTTAACTGTATAGCCATAAACAATACGCAAGTTAACATGACGTCAGGGCGTTAATGTCGGTAACAACGAGAACAACTACACAACTCATATAATACTCAAGTTTAGACATAATTACTAATGTAAAGGTATGCTTCACATTTCTGCTTTTAAATTTTAAAGGTTTTTCACTGCAACCTTGATTTTTGCTCCCCTTTTCCCCAGAGAAAATGAGGGATGAGTCAAAATTATTTTATGTCGTAATCAAAATTATGCCACAGAGTAAACCTAACTTTGAATCTTAAAAGTTTCTCACTGCAGCCTTGATTTTTGCTCCTTTTTTTCCAAAAGAAAATATTTTTTTAATTATTTTTATGTCATAACCAAAATGATGCCACAAAGTGAGCAGAATACCAAAACTAGCCTCAGAAAATACATCCAGATTCCAGTCCGCACTACGCCTTCTTGATCTGATCCCAGTTCTCCTCAAACTGACCCAAAGAAAAACACTGTTGCAGTGAGATATAATTATGCATAAAGCTTACGTATGAGATTATATTTCAGCCTCAGAGCACAAGAGATGATGTCACAGAGGAGGTAACGCATTTGCATGGTTTAAGTCACCAGGTAAATCCTATCGCAACATTGACCTTTTCCAGTCTTTTTCTACGCAAAGAGCAAGCTGACCCCAGTGCCACCCGATCCAGCTCTGAACACATCCTGGCCATTGTTTTCCATATGAAAAGCAGAGCAGCATCAAATCCTAATGTTTTCTTCAGACTATTCTGCCAGTAAATGAGACACAACAGTGTGGCTTCTAGTCATACGTCATTTTCGCGTGATCCCCAGCAAGGTCTCGTTTTTCCTATGACTAATTCAGAGATACAAATGGAACATTGCCCATTCAAAAAGCTTCATTTCAGTCTGCCCTAACTGAAAGGTCAGAAGGCTCTCATATTCAAATCTTTTTGTTGCTTTGTTTTGATTCAGCTATTCACTGTAAACTGTTGAAGCTTGACACTGTGCTTCAGCGGGCCCAAAAAAAGGACAAAAATCAAGAGGTCTGGTTTGAATTTGCCATCACGCAAGAGACTCATATCAGATAAATACAGTATGTCATTGAACTGAAGCGATTATCTAAATGCAGCCTATATTTATGTTATCAAATATCTGCTCGGTTATGTTATCAAAGGGGAGTGATGTTAAGAGCGGAATACAGTACCGAGCAGTTTAATCGTCCAAAAGTGTCTCCAGCAGATTTTTATGTCTGTAAAAGATTATTTTAAATGATATGTGCCTTTCGGAGGTCAAGAACACCATAACTAACAAAACTGGCTATGAAAGGAGCCATTGTTTTCTGTATGATAGGCCTACATGCCTATCAGCATATATATGTTTGTGTTGTATTTGTGTATCTCTACTGTTGCTAAAAGCGGGTCCAGCTAAAAAAAGAATAAAAAAAGGACTAGAAATATTACACTGTAAAACCTGATGACTCTCCTACACAAAACAAAGGCTTGAAAAATGCTTAAATTATTTACAAATTTACAAATTATTTACAGTCGTTGAATAAATCTTAACGGGGTTTAATGATTGTCTATACATTACAAAGCTACTTGTAAAATGAGCACACATATGAACATGAGATATTGATTAGAGTTTAGATCATTTTAAGATTAAGATAGTCCAAACCGAAGAAACAACCTCAAAACAAGACTTATGTTACCAAAATTAATTAAAATGTATTATTAAATTAATATTAATTTGCAGTTCCAGACTTTAGGATTCCAGACACTTATCGGCAGATGACATATTTATAAATAAAAGTCTCTTCCTGCTTCTTGCTCCTCTCCTCCATGTTTATTTGAACACCGACATTATCTTATTTGACGTGAAATGCTCGCCATAAAGGTCCAAAAATTATGCAATATGTGGCCTAATCAACTGTGTAGTTTGTTCATTTTATATGGTTATTTTGCCAATAAACATCAGAGTCTGATAGCTCCTCCCCTTCTCCCCTCCAACGTTCCCACTTCGGTAATCTTATACTTTCTTAGGTATTGTACTTACTTTAAATGAGTACTTACATTGCAAGTGCTAAAATAGTATGTTTTATTTATAGTATACTATTATTAGTATGTAAAATAGTATAATGTAATCTGGACATACTACATTCGCCATGTTGTCACTGTCGTGTGACCTGCCAGCGTCCGTCGCCGCTTCACTATCATTCACAAATCCTCTCCCGTGGCCTCATGGGATATTAAAGTGTCCGTAGTATGCACACTTTCAGAATGTCGCTGGAAATAGTAGGTCATCAATTATTTCATGAGTACTTTGAATTCATACATACTTTTATTACATACTGTTTTTCATCAACTATATCAACTATACTTTGGTGGTGGTTGAGGAGATTCCCCCATACTATGTAAAGCGCTTTGAGCTCTGGAAAAGCGCTATATAAATGTAACATTTCTTCTTTCTTTCTTCTATATAGTAGGGAAGTATGGGATTTCGGATGCAGCCCTTTAGGTGTACTATTCACAAATCCTCTCCGGGGCCTCATGGGATAGAAGATTGTGCATCTTATGCACACTTCAGAATCTCCTCAGAAGTAGTAGGTCATGGGTCTTTTATGAGTACTGTGAATTTGGTTATAGACTACTTCTTTTGTCACGTAGGCCTACTGTTTTTTTCCTACTACATAGTAGGGAAGTACAGTAATCCTTCGTCACTTCGCGGTTCAAGTTTCGCAGCCTCAGTGCATTGCGGATTTTTCAAAAATATTTATCGAAAAATAAAAATTCAAAAATACCGCCATATCAGCAGCCGTATTGCGGAAAGCAGCGTTGTTTTATTGTGATGCGTGAGAGAAAAACTTTCCCAGGTTTCCAGGATGCCAGACAAAGAGAGAAACTCTCTCAGAGGTGAGATGGTTCATAAGTGCCTGCCGGCGGAACCCTTGCAATGGGTTTAAATGGAACGGACATAGGCCAGTAAGAGCATGTAAATCTCACTCCCCTGACCTCAAGAGTCACGACTGATTCTAGAGACTGATTCTAGAGACCCGCCTCTCACACTAGAGATCGAAACCCGCATGTAGTGCGAGCACTATTAGTTGCTGTTCTGGCGTCACAATCGGGTTGCATTGGGGTTTATGGATCTGCCTGAAGTGTAAGCTATAAAAATAGAGGAGTTGAGGGTCTGTCCAAATAAACGTCCCTTGTCCACTTGACAAAGTTGAATGCAGTTAAAGATGGCGGATGGGTATTCCCCAGAGGGGTACTCCTTTGGGAAGTTTGAACAGGCAAAATCCAGCATTTTTTCCATTGGTTTTGGAAGTTGGTCACTCGAATGCTTCACTACTTCTTTACACAATTGACAAAGATTTTGCTAATGTGACCGCGCCTTTACCTGCGCACACGCTATGTCTATCTACAAGATGAATTAACCTCAGTCAAATCAATATTTCCTGTCTCTGCATGAATGTTTTGTATTGATTTCAGTCCATTTCTCACAATGTCTGCATGTTTCAAGTTGACAGTTACATTCCTCCACTATCTTTGCATCAACTCCCCTCCTGTTATTTTGTTTGATATGTGTGGTTAATAAATCCAGGATTCCTCGCTTTAGATTTAAAGAAACAAAAGGAGTGAACACACTGCACATGTAGATCTATTCGTGATAAGGAATGTATCAGCTCAGCAGCTTGTGAGATAATTTAAATTGCAAGGATGTTTAGCGTGCCCAAATGACTGGTGGAAAGTGGACACTTATCAGAAAGAGAAAAGCCAACCCCAGTATTTTCAGCATTCTTAACATTTTCCTTCTCTTTCTAATTTGGTCTTTTGGAGCCCAGTCAGTGTGGTTCATGCCCATACAATTACAGAGAGCTAGAACGATGAAGGATAGTACAAACACGTGCCTTGAAGAGACGCTTTGGCTGTTCATTCCTGCACCTGCGTACACACATACAACACACACACCATAACCAAGTACAACATAATAAAAGCATTTATCTATAACTGGATAAATGTGTAGTGGTCATAAGAAAATACTTCTCATATTTTTGAGCTCTAATTTCCATAAGTAAGGGCTTAAGGAGAAATGCAAAACAGATCTTTCTAAAGCGGCCTGATGTGTTTATAAAAATACCATCTAAGTATCTAAGTATCATATCACATGTACTCGGCCACCGACATATGGGTTCAATGAAGCAGTCAAAAACCCTCTCAGCAAATTGAATGAATTAGATATTTGCATGCCTGTTCTTGTTGCAATGTCCTCCAACAGTGTGTTTTTTTTTACTACATACCAAACTTCCTACTGCTACCTTTGCCGTTGGGCTGGTTTATAACTGTGGAGCAACCATATACAGTAGATGCTACCTCTACTTTCCTTTCATTATTTTGGGCCCTCCAGATCTTCATACTTCCTGCATCACTGCTTTGCCGGGAGTGGGTGTCAATTAACATTCCTGGTCTTGGTCTGTCATGGCATTGTAAATCTTATATACTTCACCTCCTATTTTTTCCATGAACACACCCTTCTTCCTACTGGGATGAAAAGAAAGATGAGGAGAGCGATATGTCTTTGAGGGTGTTGGCATAGTCTGTATGCAACGTGCCCTTCGTTTTGTGTTTCAGATTTATAGGTAGAACAGAGTTTACCAGATTTACTCACAGCTAAAACTGAGTCTCAAAAGAATATTTGTTCTTTCCTTTAACTTGAAAATATGTATATTTTCTATAATTAAACCTGACATTAAAAGCCACAGTTTTGGATCAAGGTAGCATTCATGAATTCGGGCACTGTCGCCGGCTTGGGATACATTTGGATCATTAGAGAAATGAGGACTGTTTTTTCTGTGATGTATCATCCAACTCACCACATACACAAATTTTCCTGGTCTTCAGGGTCATGCCAGCGCTACCACAAAACACTGCCCCTGGGAATGCGGGTTTCAGAATTTGATTCATACAGGATCAGTTAAATCATACCAAGAGCTGGTCAGAAAACAAAATACCTTCCTGCTACCTCTCCCTCATCACGTACCTAAATACAAATACTCAGACATTTATTCTTAAACATTGATAAACATTTTTCATATAAGCATAGTTGGCTAAAACAAAGGCAAATAAAAACATATATGGAAAGTGGTAAACAATAATTGCGTCCATACTGTAATGTCCTTAAAAGAATATTTCTGCCAAAAATGAACATTTACACTTTTGGATGCTTAGAAATTCATATAAAATGATACTATGTATTTTAATACATTTTTTAAAATCTAAATTGATACACATTTTTATTTTTTGACAAATAATAGTTATATAATATTTTACAGGTCATTTGTTCTTAAGATTGAAAAGAGCTTACATTTTTAGAATTCGTTTAAGTTTAGCATCATCATGTGCTTGAAGAATAACACTCTCATGTATATATATTCTTTAACTCTCTTATTGTCTTTTTCAGGTTCAGTGTAAAACCACACAAAAGAATCAAGTTTACTGTAGCCAAACCCCATAAGAAAACCATTAGAGTTAGACGAAAATGGATGTTATTGGTATCACAACACTGCCATCAAGTGGCTATAAAGGACATTAACATTGTAGGTCACTGATCTCCAACTAAATGTTTTGCTTGAATTGCTTACATTTACATTTATGCATAAAACATGCAGATTTTAAATGAAGGTTGTTATTAAGGGAAAACAAAATCCAAACCTACACGGCCCTGTGTGAAATATGTGCTTGCTCCCTATATCTAATAACTTGTTGGACCAACAACAACAACTTCAGTGAAGGATTTGCCATAACTTGCAAGGAGTCTTTTACAGCACTGTGGAGGAATTTTGGCCCACTCATCTCTGCAGAATTGTTGTAGTTCATTACATCAGAGGGTTTTTGAGCATGAACTGCCTTTTTACGGTTGTGCCACAGCACCTCAAAATAATTTAAATCAGGACTTCAGGACTAGGCCACTCCAATGCCTTCATTTTATTTTTCTCCAGCCATTCAGAGGACTTGCTGGTGTGTTTTGGATCATTGTCCTGTTGCAGAACCCAAGTTCTCTTCAGCTTGAGGTCACAAACAGATGGGTAGACATTCTCCTTCAGGATTTTTTGGTAGACAGCAGAATTCGTTTATCACAGCATGTCTTTCAGGTTGTGAAGCAGCAAAACAGCCCCAGACCATCACACTACCACCACCATATTTTACTGTTGGTATGATGTTCATTTTCTGAAATGTGGTGTTACTTTTACGTCAGATGTAATATGACACACACCTTCCAAAAAGTTCAACTTTTGTCTCATCACTACCAACAGTATTTTCCCAAAAATTAGACAAGCCTAAAATTATTTTTGCGTAGCAGTGGTTTTCGTCTTGGTAATCTGGCCCATGCAGGCCATTTTTCCCCAGTCTCTTTCCTATGGTGGAGTCATGAACACTAACCTGAACTGAGGCCAGTGAGGCCTGCAGGTCTTTGGATGTTGTTGTAGGGTCTTTAATAACCTCTCGGATCAGTCGTCGCTGTGCTCTTGGGGAACTTTAGTCAACTGGGCATGCCTGGGAAGGTTCACCACTGTTCCATGTTTTTGCCATTTGTGGATAATGGCACTCACTGTGGTTCACTGGAGTCCCAAAGCTTTAGAAATGGCTTTGCAACCTTTTCCAGACTTGTATATCTCAATTACTTTCTCATTTGTTCCTGAATTTCTTTGAATCTCGGCATGATGTCTAGCTTTTGAAGATATTTTGGAGAAATTTAATTCAGGTGTGATAAACCAGTTACGTTTTAACACAGTGGGTGGGGGTCTGGGAAAGACACTTTTTCCCACAAGGCCATGCAGATTTGGATTTGGTTTTCCTTTAATAATAACAACTTTCATTTAAAAAAACAGAATTTGGTGTTTACCCGTTTTCTTTCATATTTAAATTAGTTTGATGATCTGAAAAAAATTGTGACAAACATGAGAAAAAAGAAATCAGGAAGGGGCAAACAGTTTTTCACAACACTGTACATAGCATTCAAGGTGCACTTTGACATTCTAATCAGTTCATGCTTCTTTTTTTTGTTCCAAGCACCACGCTCTACTGCTTAATATCTCATTTCAAAGACTGCCATTTTATATAATGCAGAAATAATGCCTTTTAAAATAATGAAAAGTTGCAATGACCAATCTCAACTAAACTTTATATGGGCAAGTATAAGTGTAAAATTGATATTGAACCAAACAAACACCAAGACAGAGAGTGAATGACCATTTAATGATCTGCAGGTGTTAACAAACAAAATTTATTTTACATCTTTAAATGTCCTCATAGAGGAACCGCAAAATACACTCAAAATGATGAAATAAAACAAAGACAAAATTTTAAGATTAGCTGTTTTTGTTTTCGCTTTCTTTTGGTATTTTGATATTTTAAACTTGTATATCAAAAATGTAAGTGCCTTCAAAAATGAGCATGAGCAAATTTGTAGTAACCTAATGAAACTGCAAAACTAAGACTCATGGTTTACTTTCTGCATCGGTTTTCTTTACAAACTTTTGTTTTGTCTCACAAAACAAAATAATGACCCTGACATTAAAAAAAAAACAGACACAGAAGAAATAAGCAACACAAAATGAACATGATTATATACAGCTTGGCTCAAGGAGACACAAATGAAGAAAGAAGACCAAAAAAGCCAGTCTCTATGTCTCCTGACAGATTTGTACATATCTTCATCTTTCTCTCTTTACAGAGTATATTTACCACTTGCATTGCACTGTTCTTGTTGGACATTCAGAGGTATGTTCAAAAAACCAATAAAGAAACAGTGGAAAACAGAATTTAACACTTTAGGGGTCCTAAAGAGAATATTATCATTTAGTATCCCCCAATAGTTACTAACATGACAATAAACATAGAAATAGAGGTAGGGGACCAAAAGCATAAAACAAGGCAATGTAAAAGCAAGCCTTAAAGATCAAGCGACAAATACAAAAAGTATCAAAATAAAACTAGATAATTCTGAATTCATTTAGCTTTCTCCATTAAAAATTATGGCACAGGATTGATTTCAAAAGCATCAACAAAACAAAAATCTGAAATGATACTCAAGTGGTAAACTGACAGTTCACTTTCACGGTTGATGGCAATAGGTTGTCAATCTTATTATGCTTGTCATATGCAGTGTCTAACGACTGCTTTGAAAGTCTTTAAATATACATTATATTTACAACCAGGCCTCTACCTGATTCACTTTGCAAGTATTAAGAAAGCGAAAAAAGTATACATACAATCCCCAATTGAGGCATCAAGTGTAAACTGTACAACTTACAATGCTCCCACATTTTGTCCCTTTGGGAAAGAACGAGGGCTATATTGAGAGCCTTTTCTACAAATAAAAAGGAAGTAACTTGTTTACTTATGATTGAACAGTAACTGCTTTATATTACATTAATGTTTTTCAACTTTTTAACTTTTTTATAAAATGTGTCAAAGGAGTTCAATTGAACTATTTTGACAAGATAACATTTTTATTCTCTACCACAAAAATGGCTGGTGAATGAAGCATGTCCAAGTAATAAAGTAAAATTACAATTTCAATAACCAAATTTGTACAAACCTGTTTTTCTTTTTTCTTTTTTTCATAACATAGTGCAATGATTGGTCTGATTATTCTTCCAAGAAAACAAAAATCAAATCAATAAAAATTTCTTAACTCCCATGTCCTAACAATCCCAAAGATCTTCAGTGTTTCAAAAACCATTGATACAAATCTCCAAATGAAAAAATGAAAATAAAAGAAAATGATCAGAGAATTGATCGTTTTGGATAGCTCCATTTATCCCTGTGTATTTTAAGGTGATACACAGTTAAACGAAAGTGGCAATGGTTCAAATGATTAAAAGGCTGTTGAAAAAATGAAAAAGAAAACAAGAGAGCGAGTACATGGCCAAAAAGGACATTGAGGTGCTTTCCAGAGTAAAAATAAAACAAAACAACAACAACAACTGGCAAGTCTCAAAGGCTGGTGTTGGCATGTTGGTGTGGGAAGCTGGGATCTCCCTCTTATACAGAAGCTATGACAATCATAAGATGGGGAGAGATACTGGATATGCTATTGAGAAGGTCTGGAGCAAGATGAGACAGGTGGCTCTCAGAAAACTCACAAGGAGGGAAAATCTGGACAACATATGCTGGCTACAAGAAAGAGAAGAAAAGTATTTGTTAGTGGAAGTCACATTTTAAGTCAGCAGATGACTATTTATTTTCACATATGGAAGCATCTAATCTTTTATGTGCAGTTAGCATCGTCAAACAAATTTTAAATCACATTATTTGACAAACCTGATTTGAGCCTGGGTTTGGGACATTTATAATTCCAGCAGCTTGTTTTGCTTGAAGGTAAGTGATAAAACCAGTTTTAAGAGCATGAGTCTGGTTGTGGACATCTTCTTGGTCCAATCCACAAGGCAATGCCAATAGCAGGCAGTATTCATTTTCAGCCTAGGAAGAAAAAAACTCCTTTAAATTCCTAATTTTATCCTGACATTACAATAGATTTTTTTTTAAATTAGACTTAAGAGAAATCCTTAATACGGGTTGAGAAAGGGGTTTCTTACAGTCATACGTCTTGCAACTCCCTCAAGTTGCGAGACCTCCAAACGCATTCTCTGGGCAATGCGAAGAAAGGCACCACCTTCTGGCGGTGGCAGTGAACGATGAGCCAGAACATTGTTACCAGACACAAAGTGTAGCTGTACTGCTGCGGTGTCATTTTTAAGTGCCAGGTGACCTTGCCAAATAATTGGGTATTTCTGCTCAAAAGACAAAAATTGTTACATTAATGGTAAGGAATCAATTCTACCGCACTTTTGATGGAAGTACAGACAAAATAGAAATAACAATAAAATATGATTACTAACCGTTAACAACTGCACCATATCAACGGACCGAAGTCCTGTGTGGTCAAGTTTAAAGTCTGATCGCATCTGAGAAGAGGCTGAGGATGAACGTGGCATCTGATTAGAAATAGGTCCTTGAGGTCCCTTCTGCACAGTGATGGGAAAATCCAATTTGGGTGTTATAGTCACTGGAGAAGTGTAAGAGGGAGAGCCAGTCTCACCCTGAACTCGTGATATGTGAGACAAATCCACAGAGCTAGGGTGTCGAATGTGAGAACCATCAAGTTTTGAATCACCAAAACCTCCAATAGACTCAATGGAGGAGACAGAGGGAACCTTCGGTCTCTGACATTGATCAACTTGTGAAACCTAGTGAAGAATGCACATATTAAAACAAGACTTGTACATGTATATATCTATTTTGAAATCTCTTGGCTAACTGATAATTTGCAAAAATTATTCTGTTTTATATAAATTATGATTTTATAAAGCAAAACAAACTCACCTGAGACGCAGAAATACCACGATTAGCCAAGTTAATTCCAATTACGGAATGACCTGGATACTGAGAGTGGAAGCCACGCATTTCTCTGTAGTATTCAGGCATAGAGTTTGGATTTCCAGGATGAATCAATTGAACACCTTGAGAAGACACCATCACAGAGCCAGAAGTGTGCCCTATTATTCTGCTGTCTGAGTGAGGAGAGGGAGTCATCTTAAGCTCCATTCCTTTTGGTGCATCCCTAACAATTTGTGGAGAATTCTTTACCACAGAAGAAGCTTTAGAAGAAGCAGACGATATGTGTGAAGATGACTGCATTGCCTCTGGTGTTCGAGTTTGACGATTTTCTACAACATTTGGATGGTCAGACAAATGCTGCTGCACAAGTAAGCGCATATCTCTGGCATACTGATCTAGACGCAAAGCCCTGTGATGCAGACCTTTGAATTCAGGCTGCATTACTACGCTTTCTGGTTGTAACTGTGGTGCAGAAGCTCTACGAAGTCCTTGTGGGAGATTCAGCATATCATCATTGCTCGTCTCAACCTGGCCACCACCAGAGGAACTAGCATGTGACTTCAGCACGACATCTCTGATTCCTGCAGGTTGAGGAGTTGTGGAACACTGTGGAGGTGCAGATCGAGGAGATAAGAGGTTTTCTGAACGGATTCCATAACCTATTCCAGATAATGATGCTGTACTGGCTCTGACATCTACTTGGGACAAATGACCTATGGGCATTGACTGGGTGACACTATGAGGGGGCATTATTACTGACTGCTCAGCATGATGTATATTTGAAACATACTGAGATATAGGGCCAGCTGGTCCCAAAACAACTGAGCTGCTAGGAGGGCAAACCTTTGGAAAGGGTGATGTGGAATGACCCGAGGACCTTGGAGAATGTGAATCTTGCTTGGGTTGTGAGACCACTCTTTCATGTGAAGCACTTGAACTTAAAATTTGATTGCCTACCAAAGATGGATGGTGTGGGCTTAAAACTGGTTTAACATTGAAGGTCTGTGATGGTTTTATATCAGCTTTCATTGAAATGGATTCAGTTACTCCATTTTTTTTTAAATGCTGCTGCTGTGTAATTGACTGACTATATCTCAGAAGTTGAGGATGGCTTGTGGACTGTTGGAAGGTTTTCATAGAACTTCCTTGTTGACCACTGTGGTAGGATGGTTCAGATTTTTCAGAGCCAAGACCATCCTGATTAATCGTGGAAATAACAGGCTGAGCACTGAAGGTTTGGCCAGCTAATACTACCCCTGCATGTCCATAACCTGTAGGTGTCTGTGATCCTTTTGGTGTAGAGGGGTGAGATGGTGGTTCTTGTTTTATCTGCGATTTTGTTACAGACTGCTGAAACTCGATATCAACTGCACTTGCTGGTGGGATTTGACTTATTTTAGCAATGATCCGCTGTGGGCCCTCAGTCTTTTGTCCAGAATAACTCAATACTACAACGCCCTCAGATGTATTGACCCTCAAACCACTACTAGACCCTGTGTTACAATGTGCACTCTCAGCAACAGGGCGCCCAACACTTCCACCATCTTCAGAGGAGTTAAGTCCATGATACTTGCTATTTTCATTCAAGCCTGTACGATACTTCTGCTTGGGTAAGGACATTCCAGAGCTACGGTTGCTTAAAGAGATCCGAGGAGTGTCTTCAAAATCAAAGGGCATAGGAATCCGACTAATGACAGAAGTAGCGGTGGAAGTTATAGCCAGTTTCTCCTTTAAGATCTGTGGAGTACCGCATTGTTGCAGAGGAGGTGGCTGTGGTGGTGCTGTACAAGGTACATGTTGAGTTATAGGGCTAGGTCTATCTTCAGGTAGAGATGTCTTTAAAGGCAGCACAGCCTCAACAGAATTTTCATTATTAGACATCCGTGGATCTGCTAATGTGGTTGTAAACTGCATACCTGGGACTGGATTGCTTTTTGAAGCAGATACATACTTTGGTTCCATTAGAATTTTCCGCAATGTGCTGGAGCTGGTGTCAATATCAGAAGCCTTTGTGTCAGGGGGCATGGGAGGATTTGCTGGAGGTCCCCCAACTCCTGGTGTAGACAAAGACACATTGACTTGAGGTTTAGCGAGAAATCCTTTCTCCTCTGTTCTGGTGTTCCACTGAGGGGGTGCGAGAGGAGTCTTAGAGGATGCAGGTGATTTGAGACAGGTTGTAGGTGAAGTAAGGGTAGGTGCTACTGACTCAGGAGATAGCTGTTGTGTCCTTAAATAAGGAGGACTGTTATTTCCAGAGTGGAAGGCAGATTCTTGAGGTTCAGGCTGGTCGACAGCAGGCTGTTCTGCCTCTTTTGGTGTGTCCAAAATCACTGTAGATGTAGCTTCATGTTTGCATGCAGCGGCAACGGTTACTACAGCTGCTGCAGCTGCTGATGTCGCTGCCTTAGGGTTTGCAGTTTGAATCTCTTCTGGGATAGACTCTGGAAGTTTGACTGTAGTGGATTCAGGTTCTAACACTGCATCCTCAGCAATATCTAATTTTCTATTCAACAATACCTTCCGACCTCTGGATTTCTTTGGAGTTTTTGGCCGTGTTCTTCCTCCTTTTTTCGGGGTCTCTGATAAAGGAGATTCTGTGAATGATGTATCTGTTTTACATGTTTGATAAGACTTTGAATCTGGAACTATAACACTATCTTGTTCAGATTGTACAGTGGTCTTTACAGTCAAGTTTGTCTCTGGTTCAATAACTGGTTCACTTGATACAGGCAAAACGAGTGGCTCTGGTGTGGGAAGGAGAGCTGTGTATGTTGTTGGAGCAGAGAATCCATCTGCATCACCAGATATATCCTCAGCAGTAATGGAATCAATTGCAGCTGCGAGTTCAGTTTCACTTGCCGGATTAGCAGGCTTTTCTACCTCTGCATCCTCTGCAGGTTGCACTACAACAGGTGGTGTAAGGGTTGGTGGTTCAGTACGAGGTTCTTTGTAAGGTACTGGATGCTGTTCATCTGTAAGTTTTGAAATATTCTCCACTGCCCTTTCCAGTTCCATCTGACGGGCAAGCAAGGCAGCCACAGGATCAGTAGGAGGCTCCATTTCTGAAAGAGAATCCTTTTCATCAGGACTGTGAACATCTTCCTCTTTGTGGTAAACTGGGATGTTTGACTCTTCTTTTACTAACTGTGGGACTTTTGTTTTCAAAGACCCTTCAAAACTTACAGCTATATCATCACCTGAATGAAGGGCATTCTTAACTGCATCCATAGCGAGATTAACAACGTTGACATTTATCAATTTATCATCAGGAATTGTTTTGGTGTTGCGTGTTGACCTTGATGCCCTGACTTTCTTATCTAATGGCTGTGTTTTTTCCACAGGAGTGATTTCTATATCGGCATTTGTTGTTATTTCCTCACCAGAATGTGTAAATTCCTTTTCTCTTTTAGGTACGTTATGTTGTTTGGTATCTTGTGAAAACGGTCCAACTTGCAATGAGGTTTCATCTTTGGATTCAGCTTGGTGATCTTGGGCGGGTGACACATCACCACCTGCTCTGTCTGACTGAATGGGTTCTGGGCTAACTGGCACGTTGTCCAATTTCAATGTTTTTCTGCTTTGTCCAGCTCTTATTGGTGAAGACTGTCCTTTTTGAGATCGTGGAGAGCGCCATGCCTCAGCTGTTTTAGATATTTCTCCACTGCATGTTGAATCTTTAATTTCAGCGTCTTCACTCTCAGAATTTTTAGTAAGATCTCCCTTAACTGGAGACATTTCACCTCTTTTGCGTGTCTTGGGTGGACGACCTCTTCTACCAATTGTGGTAATCACATTCTGTGTTGTAGCTTCCTTATCACTACAGCGCTTACGGGTGACACGGGAAGGTTCTGTAATCTCTTTTCCTGATTGTGGAGCTTCTTCCTCAAGGGGTGTGGCATAGACAGATCGTACATTCCGTCGCTGCCGAGTTCTGCCATGGTTTGGGTTTAATTCATGGCCCAACTCTGAATCTATAGCATGAACAGGAGATTTTGTAGAGTTTCTGGAGTCAGCAATGAGTTTTGTGGCATCTCCTCTGGGAGATGAAGATCTTTTTAGCTTTTCTCTATCAATCCGTTCACTCTTCCGTGTAGCTGGTTTCTCATTGGAAACTTGAGGGATTGGGGTTGGTGCTGGTGAGACAGTTTTTACCTTTTTACTCTTAGGTTGTTTACGTGGTGGCGGTACCAGTTCAATCTCAGGTTCTGTCTCTGCCAGCTCCAGATCTAATGGGGATGCGGCCTTATGAAGATAAGCATTAACAGGTTCCATTTTTGTTTCTGAAAGCTCAGCAATCTCTTGAGCTTGACAGGGCTTTGGAAACAATGGAGAAGATGCCTGAAAAGGATCACATTCTAGCGCAACATTACTTAAAGATGCACCAGGAGTAGGAGGTTTGACATCAATATCCTGTTCAACAATTGGGCTTATAGTTCTTTTGGACTCAACCAGTTCTTCATTAGGTTCTTTGACAGTACCATCTTCCTTTAACATGGGTTCAGGGGGCATAGTACTTACTGCAAAAGTGGTTTTCTCTTCCTTTAGGTTAATATATACAGAGGAATTTACTGGAGCATCATTCGAATGCTCATTCACCACAGCTCGACCATCTACGTTTATTAATGTAGAGGGCAAAACTGGCTTATCATGCAGCATATAAGTCTCTGAAACTTTAGAGAGAGACACTGATGTTGTAGCTGGAATATGACTTAGTGACAACTCTTGGGAAATTTCTGACACACTGGGAGATGGCCCAAACTCTTCATCAAGTGTCTTCTCCTCCTCCATCTGATCAGTTACACAAACTCTTTCTGAAATGGGCAGTTGTTGGTTCTTATCTCTTTGTTGAAGTTCTAAGAAGCGGCTATGAAAAAGTACTCTTGGTTCTTGAGAAAGGTCTGTTCCTCCTGCCCCAGCTTGTTCCCATTGGGACTCATTTGTAATACTTTCTCTCCCAACTTTAACTTCAGGGTCATAATTTTTCCGCTCAAGGTGTTGAAGCCGCCTTGAGTCCTGTTCAAAGATGGAGCTATGAAGAAAGCGTGAAGCAAAGAGCTCTTGACGTTCTTGTTCATCAGGCTTGGCATCTTCCTTTTTATCATCTAACTTTCCATCAGAATCAGATCTAATTTTCTTTTTTTTCATGTACCAGGAAGGAATAGGTCTTGGAGTGGGTTCAGACTTCTTGTCTGTGCTATTCTGAAAGCTTTTGAATTTTGAGTCATGACCAAGGAAAGACCAGTTTTCTTCCCTAGATGAAGACAGTGACTTAGCACGCTCAAGCAGAGCTTTAGTGTCTGGTGTTATGGTCTTATCCAATGCAAATTCATAGAACTTATTCTTTTCAAGAGACTCAGAAGACTTTATATCTGAAAACTTCTCCTCATGCTCTCTTTTGAAAGAGTTTAGCTTTAGTGAAAGGTGTCTACTTTCATTATCTTCATCAGAGTCTGACTGAACCTCCCCAGGTTCCAATTCATGTTCAGGGCGTTTTCGGATACTTTCCCGTTTAACAATGCTGGTAGGGAAGCTCATTTCTCCTCTCAATGTGCTTTGCCTAATATTGCTTTCCCAACAGAATTCCTCTTCTGTCACTGATGCTTTTACTTTCAAAATCTCTGCATGTGGCGAAAGCCCTTGGTGCACTGCATTGCCAATATTGTATTTTGATACATCAAAATGCAAGCAATTTTTATCGACTGCCACAGGTGAATTTGGTTCTTTGTCCAGCAACTGTGATGCATTTCTCTCCTCCTCAGCAAAGGGTGTCCCTGGAAGTGAAGCAAGTCTCCTTTCTGGTTCATCATTTATCTGTCTAAACCTCTGATAATCTCGCTCTCTTTTAGTGACAAAATTAAATTCAAATGCTCCTAACTTCTTTCGCTTAGTGGGTGGTGATTCACCAGTAACATCTTGAGGTGTTTTTCCTAACTCATGCACAAGACTTCGATGCTCAAAGTCTTCTACATCAGTACTGGGTGTGCTTTCAGTTTTATCAGATTTATCACACTCTAGCAATTGTTGCTGTAGACGACGGTTCTGCTCCATTTGTTTTCTACAACTTTGTGAGTGATCAATGTCTGAGAGCAACCTTTCCTTACTTTCAGAATCTCTTTCTAGCATTGAGAGTGCGTGGAAGCTAGTTAAATGCTGCTGTTCTTGGTCTCTAGAAAATTCCATATCTATGCTTCCATCATCAGAGACTGCAAGACTTAAACTTGTTTGACTATTAGCTCCAAAGATCCCCATCTTTTGATCAAGACTATCTAAAGAATCGATTGCCTCCTCAGTTGGTTCCCCAAGTCGAGCCTGAAGATCTAGACTGAGACCTACCGACATTACGGTGTCAAGCTCTTCTTTTATAGTACTAACAGTAACCATCCTCTCAGGCTTAATTTTTTGTTCCCTCTTGTGCACTTCTTTTCGGAGCAACTTTTTATCATAATCTATGTCTTTCATCAAAGGTTCATCAATAAATTTCCTTAACTTCCCTTCATCCTCCTCCTGACTTATCCTCCTTAAATTATCAGCCTTTCCAGAGGTTTCTTCAAAGCGCCTCTTTCGCGCAGCCAAGCGGTCAGCATCCACAGAAGAGCTGGTGTCAAATGCTAGATCAGTTTTGAAATATTTTTTGTTTTTCACTTTACCCTCTTTATCCACAACCTCAACCTGACAAGCCAAGCCTTTCTCCTTGAGATGCTTTCCATGCTTAAAGAAATCTCTAGCCTGAATGTCTGTGCGGAAAGCCATACTCTTGTGATCAGCTGAGGGTGGGGTGGTTGGAGACCGCACAGGATCACTCCCAGCCTTTATTTTTTGTTTCTCACTGAGGATACTATCTATTAATTTTCCTTCCTTCTCCTTTACTCTTGTCAGCTGCACAACACAAGGTGGCAGATCAAGTTTTCCTTTTCCAGAGTAGTCTTTGATGAATGATTTACTGGCTTTACCTCGCAAAGTTAAGCTAGCCTCTGGGCTAGTATCCCTGTCAAGTTCAAGGTCTGTCTCTGATGATGGAACAGTGGGGGATGCAAGTTTTAATTTCCTTAACTTCTGCTTCTCAGTCCTGTCCTTGTCTCCTTTTTCCTTACGTCCAGCACGTCTTTCTTTTTCGCCTCCATTTCCACGTTCTGCCTCAAAGACTGATTTGTCTTTTTCTGATTTATCACTCCTATTGTGCCTCTCCAAACGAATTTTATCTGGCTTTTCAAAGCGTGGTGGAGAAAGTGAACTGCAGCTGCCACTTCGCTCAGATGAGCGGCAGTAAACATGATGTTCTGAGTCACTGGGAGGACGTTCAGAAAGGGATGGGGAAGCAACAGGGCTAGCTGGACGACGTGGATGGGACGGGCTTTGATTGTGTTCAATTGTTCGTCGACCATGGTCGCGTTCACGATCCGTTTCAAACCTCTCTCTTTCCCTCTCACGTTCTCTTTGCAAGTAGCTGTACTTTCGAATATCCTGCTCATATGGATCTCTATAATCCCTGTATTCACGGGGGTCATCATAGTATCGTGGATCATAATAATCTCCTTGGTATGGATCCCATTCTGAATAAAACTCTCGACTTCTGGCAGGATATTTTCGACGTGGATCCTCTGTGTAGGAGCCTGGGGTACGCACAGTCTCATAGTATGCCCGCTCAGCTGTGAACTCATGATATGGCGGCCGGCGCTCATCTCTGCAAAATAAATAATATGTAATATAAAAGGATATGAAAGCACCATTAACTCCACACAATGAAAGTTGTCAACATACAACATCTCACCTTCGTTCAGATATGATTTCATAGAAATCTCTTATGTCTTGTCCAGATGCCTGCATTGAACGGTAGAAAGCCATCTGACTTTCTTGGTTGGCAAAGTCAACCTACAAACAAATTTTAAATTCAAACAATATTAGAAAAGTCATGCGATTTTGTCATATCACTCTAAAATGCACTGGTACAATTCATATTATATTGCAGACCTTTATTTTATTTCCTCCAATTTTCCAACCCTTTGTTTCCTTGACAGCGGCCTGCGCATACTCTATATTATTATATAAGATAAGGGCCATTCCTTTCAGTCGATCAAACACAACCTAAATAAATAAAACAAATTAACAGAAATCAAGTGAACATCAAATTGTTATGCATATTTCCTATTAAAATTTGAATACAGTACACAAGTTTAAGAAAAATACAGAAACTTTAATTATGCACAAGATAAATACCTTTACAACATGTCCATAACGACAAAAGTGCCTTGTTAGATACTGTTCGGTAATACTGGAGGACAAGCCATCCAACCATACACATGTTGTAGGCATACTTTTGCCAAAACCAAGCTGAAAAAAAATTAAACGCACCGAGTCAAACAATATATCCTGTGTAATCTACAGGTAGAATTGTAAAATAACTGTAAACCCTCTTGTTTCTTCACTAAAAATATTTTACTACGGTAACTATAACAAAAAAATAAATATTTTAGACAACCACATTTTTAATCACTGGATTAATCTTATCTTTACCTTTAACCTGTTGTTGCCAAGGTATTCACCATCCATTTTCTTAATTGCTTTGCAGACACTTGCTATGTCACAATACTGGAGAAAGGCATATTGTGGGGAACCATTTACCTTTTTTATATCGATATCCTGGTAGGAAAAAAAGACCATAAATAAGCAGTGTTGACAGTACAGAAAAGAATATGCATGTTTCTTTTAAAAACTTGCACATTTTCAAAATTATACTTACAACAATTTCTCCAAAACGCTGAAATATATTCAGCAGGTCATGATAGGTTGTGGTTTTCTCTAAATTTCCTATGAATAATGTCCTTGTAGCTTTCGGGTGAAACTCATCTATACGTTCATCCAAAGGCCGGAACTCATTCTCACTCTCTGTTTCTATTGAACGACAGATTAGAGAACAATTAGGCCCAATACTACTACTAAACCTTCTAATACAGGGGTGCCCACACTTTTTTGGCTTGTGAGCTACTTATAAAATGAGTAAAAATGATCTACCTACTATAAAAATACAAAACATATTTATTTTTTACGAATATATTGAGAATTCTTCATATGCACAATATACGTTGGTGTAGTTTGCATAACTACATGAACCCATATTGCACAATACAACTTGTTTTTGGAGTTTGTACAAAATGACTGCTGTCCGCACAACTGGGATTTTAGTTCCTTCACCCTTTTTCTCAATTGCTTTTCGGAGGGAAGTCAGTGACGTAGTTTTTATGAACAGTCCAAAAATGCCGCTCCACATTTCCCTTCTTTGGTATAGTGATGACAGACTTGCAGATAAGGCTAATTCTTTTTGAAAATGACAATGAAAATATTTTTGACTTTTTACTTTGTCTATCTCCCCCACTCATTTTTATACCCTTTCTTAAGTTTAAAATAAATAAATTGGAGGCTCTCTCACTAGCTTACTAGAGTTCTGCAGCACATGACGCCATAATATGCATGTCCGGTGACCCACGTGTCAGACTGGCTGTCCAATAGGTCAAATGATACATTTCATAATGAGGACGGATGATGGGAAAACGTCTACTTTGTTAATTC
The DNA here is from genome assembly GCA_037043235.1 of Rhodeus uyekii. Lineage (NCBI taxonomy): Eukaryota > Metazoa > Chordata > Actinopteri > Cypriniformes > Acheilognathidae > Rhodeus > Rhodeus uyekii. Next base: position 4,353,044 of record JAWRVZ010000034.1, read on the forward strand.
CATGCAATCTACCCACACTACCCTTGTGACTGACGTATTGGGCACCCCTGTTCTAATAACAACACAGAATTGTGCACTAAATGCTAAAACCCACCTGGGCCATGCCAAGCAGTGACATCAATTTGCATGCCAAAAAACAGCTTCCCTTTAGATGCACTTAGAGCTTTTTCTTGGTCTTCTTGCTGACGAAAGAACACTAATCCATATCGTTCCTCAGAGGCACCATGGATTTGAACTGATGTGACTTTGCCATGTTTCTTAAATTCATGGAACAGACCGTCCTTCAGGCTTGTATCTAAATTTGATAGGAAGATCAATGACATTAACAGTCTTACTACTGCTTAGCAATGCTCTCTCACCAATGAAAGTTGCAAGAAATATGTTAGGCAATAAGGTTTTACAACGAGTTTGGACAAACCCATAAAAGCCTCACCTGTTGAGCGCACAGGGAGGTTCTGTACTTTGATACCAAAGCTTTTGCGAGGTTCATCTTTGTCCAGTGAAGGTAGGGGTTGAGCTGAAGGAGCAGGTACAGCAGCTGACTGAACAGATCGAGCCGGAGATCGATCACTGGAGCTACTGCTGGAATCACTACTGTAAGAGAACACATACATGCTTACAATGGTCGTTTAAGGGAATTTACAAATAACTTTTTTCCATGCAGTTTATTTTCCCACCTCAGAGAGGCACTATTGCAAAAAAAAAAAAAAAAGAAACTGTGAGTGACTGAAAATATATACAACACTCTAGCTTATCTAAGTTTCAAATAGTAGAGATGCACCAGTGCAAAAATTTTGTCCGATACTGATACACCTTTATATTTGCAAGCCGATAACATACGTGTATATATATACATTTTGGCCGATAAATCTAAACCCCAATTTCCATATGGCTTTTGATAGCCTGAATACAAAAATAAAAGTATGACCCAAGCACTTCAACATAAATCAAACATATACAGTACTGTAGCCTAGCTTGATCCAGTGTAAGATTTAAAAAGCAATAAAATTTAATCATTTTACTCCCATGGCCAACTATCCATAAAAAAATTAAATAAACAAAATCAATTACATTACAAATAAATAAAACAAATCCCAAATAATGCAAACATGTCATTGGACAACATTACTTGGACATTAGTAATGCATTACAAAATTAATTACACCATATTACTGATGAAATGATGAGAGAAATAAAAGTGCTAATTATTATTAATAGTTTTTTAGCATAGTTTTTACTTGAAAAAGAAATATCTAAAATTAATATTACTGTATAATAACATAAGAACGTATATCTGCACAAAATGATGTGAATACACAAATGAACTTTCTAATCAGAATGTCGAACTCCTGTTGTTATCTCCTCTCATAACAATAGGCTGAAACACTAAACCAATCTATGTTTTATACACACACACACACACACAATACTGGGCAAAAGTCTTTGGCATAGTATTTTCACCCCAGAAATAAATGGCTGGAAACCCTTTTTTTAATCTTTTGTTGTAGTGCGTCAGTGGGAAATATCAGTTCACATTTTCAAACATTAATTTTGCCATTAATTGTAATGATCCAGTGAGATTTTTGTATGCACAAGGTGTCTGACAACAGCCGGTGCTCCACACAGACAAACTAAAGCAGACTAAATCCAGAAGAACCGTGGCAACATCTCCAAAACATTTTAAGAAACCTTCCTGCAAAGCTACAGTGCTGTGAAAAGTTTTAGGCATTTGTGTAAAAACTCTGTAAAAGTGAGGATGCTTTCAATTATAAATGTAATAAATTTTATTTAACAATTAACATCTACTAACTAAATCAAATCAATATTTGGTGTGATCACTCTTTGCCTCTAAAATAGCGTTTGTCCAGGTACACTTGCACCGTTTTTCAGTAGCTTTTGGAGGTAGGTTTCTTCAAGCATCTTGGAGAGACTGATAAGAGTTCTTCTGGATTTAGTCTTTCTCAGTTTTTTTCTATTTCTTCATGTAATCCCAGACAGAGTCAATGATGGTGTGATCAGATCTGTGAGGAGCACCGGCTGTTGTCAGACATGTTCCTTGTGCATACAAAAATCTAATTGAATTATTACAATTAATACCAAAAAGGATGCCTTGAAATGTAAACTAATATTCCCTACAGAATACAACAAAAGATACAAATTAATGGCTTAAAACTCTTTTTTGGGGTGAAAACACTAACATGCCTAAGACTTTTGCATAGTGCTGTATATGTATGAAACACACAAACAACTTAATATTGCAAATGGACTAAAGGCTGCAAATGTACTTGATTGTGCTAGTCATTAAAGTATAACTCGGTTGTGGATGCTCTCTTCCTGTGGCATGACCGTACAAAGAACTCAGAAACATTTTCTATAGTTTCTCAATTTTTTGTAGCCTATATGACAGACCTGCGCTGCAGATGTTGCTCTTAACTGTATTTTGCTTTTTGAAGTGATTTAATCATCATATTTCAAGCAATCTAAAACCATCATGACAGTGCGCATCTAAAGTGTCTCAGCTGAAGGAAATAATCCATTATTTAATCCGCTTAATATTATTTCGAGTTTCTTATCGGACCAATAAGGATAACATTGAACATGAACATGTCGGCCAATACTGATATAGTGGCCGATATATCATGCATCCCCATGAAATAGTTAAACCACTCAAATATATATTAAATATAATAATCATCAAATAAATCATTCCATATTTCTTTCATTAGGCTTAATACATTTCAAATGCTATAACCCTGAGATTCTGACACTACAGTGGATGTGTCTTTCCCCACTATGATTCAGCCATAAACATGGCTTTCCTTTTGTGTGTTTACATCTTTGCACTGCCCTCTTTTCTCTCTCTTTCTCTCTCTCAGAAGTGAGGCTGATAGGGGCTGGCCTGTGGGAGTGGGCAGGGAGCCAGCAGTGGCTAGAAATTTCCAGTTCCAACTGGATCTCACGGGGGTGGGGGGAGTTCAAGTGGGCAGTGTGAAAATACATCAGCCGTTGTTTCTTAAAATTCCCCTACAGCATTTTCTCCTCAGAGCATAGAATACAACACATAAGCTTCATTTTTTTAAGCACATTGGCCGTTAGAAAAGAACCAACTCTGCATTAAAAAAAGAAGAAGAATTGCTTGAGTCACAGGAAATGTTAAGCTTAAATGAAAAGTTATTTTTTACAAATGCCAGGAATGTCATAAAGAGTTTATTCTATCAATACACAGGGTAAAAAAAAAAAGTCACTCTCAAGACGAGCTAGCAGGTCAACCAACAAATTCAAAACGGTTAAGCCTGAAACAAAATGTAAAAAAAAAAAAAAAAAAAAAAAAATATATATATATATATATATATATATATATATATATATATATATATATATATATATATATATATATATAGGCAGCACTTCCTATGGATGACTATCTGTAATTTGCTAAATAATAATGACGACAAAAAACAAACAAAAATGGATATTTATATAAATTGCTTTGGCTGCACCAAAAAGTAACAAGCAGAACATTTTCACCCTCTGGGTGACAATCTCTACTTTCTCATTACAAATGAAGATCTGTGTTGATGTCCTAAACCCACAGGCCAACTGTCAATCAAAATGCATCTTGCACACAAATCCTTCTGAAGTATCAGTCACTGATGTCTGACCCAATGCCTGTAGCCAGAGTCTAGCCCAGTCAGCATCAAAACGTGAAAGTATGCAACGTCAACTGGGTCAGTCAACATCTATTGTTTTAAGGTTTGCTTACATCAAGGCATGTTCAGCAAAAACATTTGGTCTGATTTTCATATGCAATTTGTCTGTTTAGACCCATGCAAAATGGCAAAAGGTACAGGGTTAAACAAGGGCAATACAGCCGGTTCTGCATTTCAAATCTATCAAGATGAGAGCATGCAACGGTTTGTGTTGGTCTGAAATGAATTCAAATTAAAATGCTTATCAAACAAACATTTGTCCTTGTGTGAACAGGTCTTTAGATTTTCATTATGATGCACAATGTATTTACCAGCATATCATTATCGGCCAATAAACGCTTAATGTTATCATCTTCGGCACATTTAAAGAATTTGGGCGATATATTAAAGCTGATAAACAATGTATTATTACACTAAATGTATAATTATATGTGTGCTGTTTTCCATGATGTTTTTGAATTCCTCCTTTCTTTGTCATGTACATAATATTATAATGATAACACTATTGTAATAAAACAGTGAATTCTTCGAAGTTAGTTGCTGTTTTTTAGTGTTGATAAGGGGAGAACGCATCCACAACAGGAGTTACACATTCTATTATGAAATTGTACTACTGCGAATATAAATTGTAATATGTTTATTTGTAAAAAAATTATTTATCTTATACAAGAATAGTTACATTAAGTTAATTAACCTATCAAAGTGCTTCAGTTTATGAGTTAACAACTACCACTTGCATTGTTCTCATATCAACAACATGGTTTGATTAACATCATTTCCTTATTGTTCATTTTATTTTATCATTTTATTATCCATGGCACATGCCTTTTGTTTCTTTATATGTAGCCCAATGACTTGTTTAGATATTTTATTTTTGTTAAGTAATGATTTTTTGCTGACACTTTACAATAAGATTTAGTTTGTTGATGCATTAACCAACAAGAACTAACAGAGAGTAATAACCTTTGTTAATGTAAAATATTTGTGTTCATGTTAGTTCACAGTGCGTTAACTAATGTTAACAGCTACAACTTTGAATCTTAAAAAGGTCTAAGAAAAGGTTGAGATTAACATTAAGATTAATAAGTCCTGTAGACGTATTATTCATTCCTTGTTGGTTCATATTAACTAATGCAAACAAATCCAAATCAATCCTTAAAGTGTAAAGTGTTACCTTATGTTTTATTATAAAGAAATTTGGACAAAGGGGTTACATTTATTTTAAAAGTATATTACACAAGTTCAAACTAGTCTATTGTACATGTTTGATTTATGTTGAAGTGTTTGGGACATGTGAGCCTTTTGTTTTTTGTAATCAGGCTCTCAAAGTACATCAAAATTTGGATTTATCAGCCAATACATCGGTTATCAACTTTCAAATATAAAGAATTATCAGTTATTGGTATCGGCCAACATTTTCATGACCCTTTAACATTGGGGTTGTCATTAGCAAAGAGTGCAGCTGAAAATACAGTAAATGAAATGTACAACTTTCTTGACATTTGGAACATTTATGTATGATGTCATTGTTGTTAAAATAACTACTTCCTATAGTTACTTAACTCCACATCGACATGCTGGTTTGCCACCATTTCAACAGACATACTTCCTGGTTATGCATATCGACAACACAGAAAGGATCCACCTGCTTCGTAATAACATGAAAACGATCCACTAGGCTCCTTTTATGATGTACATTTTTACAACATCTAATATTTCTTGGACCAAACATTTAGAAATGTAATTATTAGACATTATTATTATCATCAAATTCATACATTTACAAAAGCAAAAAGTCTTCAGCAAAAAGGAAATGTTTAGAAGGTTAAAATTGAACTAAATAAATTCCCTTTGATATGGTCACAACAATTCTTCGTATTGAAACATTTCAGATGGCTCTACGTTTTAAAAGGATAAAAAGAGATTCCCACAGAAATAAAGTTATAGTTTGAAACCTGCTAGGGGCAATGCTTGACCGGAGCTGTTATGGCCTACACACATTTCCGCTCCAGGGCATCCTGATATGCCGACTCAAAGTGCTCAAAGCCAAATCTGCAACTTGGTCAGGAACAAGAAAAGATACAGTGCCCATAAAAAGTATTCCCTGCCTTTGACTTAAAGTTGTGTTGCTAGTTTACAGCATTCAAGGAGGCTCAGACAAACATAAAACACTGCAAAAATAAAGTCATAACTCAACTGGCTGCACTAGTTATACATATTTTAGACATCACATAAATAGTTAAGAAGCCACAATCTGTGTAATTGAGGGGTTTCAATTAATTTGAGGCACAACACAATCAATGTACTCAATGTAGTAAAACAAAAGGAGTTTAAGATAAATAAAAAGCAATCAATGATTAAGAATTTAAGTTATCCTTAAACACTGGGTGACCGTACGCTCACAATCTCCATTGTAATCTATCCAAGCTTGACCAGTCTTACCAAAATAAAAAAAGGATTTTAAAGATTTCATCAAATTTCAGTGGCTACGTGACAGAGACCTTTCCACAGTGACTAAAGGTGCATCTGCTAAATCAGGGATGGAAAACATGAAGTGCCACCGTTCCACAGAGTTTAGATTTAACCCCTGAAACTTATGGCATAACGCAAAGTACAAATCCCAGAGGATGGGAGGACACAAGTCTGGAGATTACGCAAATGGAACAGCAGCATTCTAGATAATGTCACTGTGGCTAATCTGGTTTTCCGTATGTATATTTACAATAAAACAAATTATAAAACACAACCTTCCCTCTTTTTGTTTTCATTTTGAAAATATGAAACATTATTATGTGGTTCAGATAATATGTGCATATGTATTCTGATTATCTTCACTGTACACGTGTAATAAAATGAAATATGACATAAAACACAACCCCGTCTCTTTTTGTTAAAATTCAGTCTTAATGACCAATAATTGCCATTTTAAAAAGCATAAAGTATAAGAAGCAATACAATAAGAAATAAAGACAAGGAAAACAAATCAGTCAAATGTACAAATGGTCTAATACAATAGTAAATTTAAAAGGCCTAAATATATAAAGTTATGAAACTTTGGAACTCTGAAAACATCAGATCAGTGTCAAATAGGCGCTAGCTTTATAAATAAACCACAGATTTTAGCTTTAAACAACTACATTCTCACGTGAAAAACTCTTAAAGGTGCATTTTGTAACAATAACAGTAGTATTGACTCCACTTTTGATGAAAGATGCATTATGGGATACCTGGCTGTTAAGTCCAATACTATATTCCTGCAATACCAGAGATTGCATGGGGACAGTGCCACTAGCACATCTACTCCAACAGAGGATAGACTAAACCCATGGAAAATATTCTTTTATTTATTTATTATCTTTCCATCTTATTTTTAACATACGAGCAGGAGTGACCATTTAAAAATTTAATTATCGAGGCTTTTGGTGAAAGCAGTCTCCAGTTTTTAATTCAGCTGTGCAAAAACAGTTCACTATGCTCCTGGATGTTGTAAACTGATATATGTTTTAAAATTACTTTAATTTATTATAATACTAATAAACACTAGGTCATAGAGCAACTGGTTACAGTTTACTGCACTTTGCTAAGTGGGTCACACATCCGAGATGAAACACCATGTGTTTAGGGTTTAGGGTTAGAGGTTGGTAAGGATATATCAATAAAATGTATACAATTAAACAACTAACTCATTCCTAAAAAAAATAATAAAAGAGGTGGAGCAAGAATACATCTAGGGACTTGAACTTTCCATGGCTAGATATGAAATTTGAATTGGAACAGTACTTGGGATGTCACTGATGACGTTTCAAAAGTCCACAAGAACACGTACAGACAAGAATGCATATTGAGAAATGGCTTTAGTGATCCTGAAGAAATCAAACACACCTGAAAAAGCTAATCAAAGTCTCCAGAATTACTTAGGCAACAGGCAGATGAGTTTTTTTTTTTTTTTAATCAGGGTTGGAGCTAAACTATGCATGACGGCAGCACTTCAGGACCACCCCTGTAATAAATATTGACTTGAATGGGGTGAATACGCATAACTAACTCATAAAAATATGTTTTTGTGATTAAAAAAAACAATATTACTCATTGTAAGTGACAGAAAAGCCATTTAAAAACCTTGCTGATCCCTTTTAAAGGTACTGTAGCTTCTAGCATCCTGTGAAAATGTAATAAAAAAAAGGGTATGGGAAACAAGCATTTAAAAAAAATACAGAAAGGTTGACTGGATGATAAATGATGGAAGCTGAATGACAACAGAAGCATGTTTACTGTGGCTGACTAACTACTTGATTTGTAATCAATATTCATAGTTACAGACTATTTCAGAAACCTAGGTGATCCCGTAAACACACTTATCACATGCCATTACGTAAACATGCGGCTTGAGTCTAAAGATCAAGGAAGGGACGAGAAGTATCCTACTACAACTGCCTAATGCAATTTACACTAATGTAGCTAAACAAGTTCTGAAAGATCTTGAAGTATCAACATGATAAGTAACGTCATTTCTGTGCCACTTTCCAAGCTTTCTCAGACTTAGATCAGCCAAACAGATAGTCTGACTCAAACTCACGCTGTTGGTTGAGCCAAAGTTGAGATGCTTAATGTTAAACCAATGTTTGATGGAGTACGATGGAGTCACAACCTATGAATTACTTTTTTGCCAAGACATAATAATTTACGATAAAATTCTTTAACATTCAAAATGCACACAGAACAGAAGAATTTTCTTCAAAAGAAACAGGACTCAACAATAAGAATGACCCACATGAGAGAATTTTGGGGCAATTTAAGAAACTTGGCCTTTGCCACTGAAAAGTTACATTTTTTGATTGTTTTACATCAACTTGTATGCTGTGTAAGCTTAAATGTTTGACTCTCTATGATGTTATCAACATTGCTGATGCAAATTCTGCTGATTTGTCAGAAAGATAATGTTATCTAGCTGCCAACAGATGAGGTTTTGTGGAAATTGCAAAATTGACTTGTGATAGTCTTTAAAGCATCAGTTAAACTACAAATAAATGTTTTACATCATTTTCCAGGAATAAACTGTTCATGAATTTATGTAACACTTAATAAAAGGAGCACCATCAGTGCTCGGGCAATAAATAGATTGCAAAAAATCCATGTTTGGCAGGCAAATAAAAGTCCAAACTTCTGACCTAAAAGGAAAACTGTCGAGCCCTGAATAATATTTTACAGAATTGTTTTTTTACAACTTTTGCATCAATATTTTACTGCTATAGATGTGCTGATGAGACTTACCTGCCACTGCCACTGCTGCTGCTGCTGCTGACGGAGTCAGAGCTGGAGGAGCGACTGTGGGATCCTGAGCCACTGCGGGAGCGTGCCGGCCGGGCCGCCTGACTCGCCAGTCTCTGTGGTGATGGATTGTGTGACTGCGAAGAGTGCGGCGATCGACTGCGACTATGGTGGTAAGTCCTATCTCCTCGTCTGCCTCTTTCTTCTCTGTATAAATCCCGATGGACCACACTGGCGAGTGTGAAAGCTTCACGGGCACGGGGCTCATAGCGAGTCTCTGTAGTCTCAAAGCGACTAGGGCTCCGGCTTCGTGATCCATAGTAGACAATGCCTCCCGGCGTCGAGCCGCCACTTCCCACTCCGGCAGTGCTGCTGCTGCTTCCACCAGCACTGCTGCTTCCTGCAACACTCCCTGCAACACCTACACTAGCTGCTGATGAGACACCTCCAATGCTGCCTGTGGCAGAACCGGCACTCCCGCTGGCACCACTGAGGGCCCGGTCCCTAGAGTCTCTGTAATAATCGGTCTCATAGTGGCGCTGGCGATCGAAACTACTGGTGTTGCTGCTGCTGCTACGCTCATGGTGTCCATAGGAACTGTGATCGTAAGATCGCTCCCGACTGTCCGCAGCCCTACATGACAAGGAAAGGGATGGAGGATGGCAAAGAAAAATGGAAAGAATGAAATGAACGTTATTTTCATCCCTAAGAGGTATACGAGTCAAGTGACATGCGTTGAAGAGGTGATTTAATCAAAACATAGACTGCAAGTGCATGTTGGAAAGATGCTGTCTTTGATTTTTCCTTTTACTGTAGCATTCAATACACTGATCCCAGGTCAGGAAAACTTGGATTGTGTGTGCATGTCTGTATGCGTTTATTAAGGATTTTGGCAAGTCTTTCTGGCAATTTACTTTTTTTTGCATTTTTGAAATTATACTGAATCTACATTGAAAACAAAGGGGAAGTAAAATATGCATGACAAACGTCATGCATGCCGTGGTCAGTCACATTCCAAGTTACACAGGGTAGAGAAAAAACATCCAGAGATTAATTTGTTTTACAATGGCAATTTTTTAGAAAAAAAAAAATTAATAATTTTAACTACTTTAAACTATTGTTTTTTTCTTTTTAGTGAGAAATTGCAATTACATTACCCTTACTGAAATTTTGTTTGAAATTGTGTTGTTTTTTTATTCTAATTAGATACAGGTAATTTATTCTGTATTACCATGAAAATAATGAAGCCTTTTGATTACAAATGAAAGATCTCCTGCTTCCCTGCTCCCTCCTATAATAGCATGACTGCTTCATTTCATGTTTAATTAACTAACAGGAAAGAATTTATGGATACAATGAAATCATTCTCAAATACAAAAATTAATTTTGGAATAAACAATACAATAGTATGGTTCAAGATCGTCTGTTCCGATCATGTTGTAGAATAATGATTCACGTGGAGAGTGATTCCCTAACCAGGAACAAACTAAACCCTAAAGAAAGTGAATGAGTGAAGGGGATGCTAAGATACGCCTAACTATGCAAGCCACTCTGAAATGCCTGAAAACTACATTTACAGACCTTTTCAAACATAGGTTACCGTTTTCTCGGATCACATAGCTGGAAATATTTTAAAATTGCTGCAAAATAAACAGCAATACATAAATTATATTTTTAGACTGTTGGTGAATTCTGGTTTTAAATTACTTACTCTAATAGCCTACAAGTTTTTCCCAGTACCTAACACTGGTTAACCCTTGGGTTTTTAATCTAAAAAATGTTTACATTACTTTTTTCCCCCATTTACTTTTTCAAACTTGAATAGTCTTCAGTGTGTGAAGTAAAATATTAATATCCAATAAGGTAGTCTATAATACATGTAGTGTCCTTATGCACGACAAGAAGCATTTTTCCAATTGTACCCTTAACCTCGCAGAGACACCAATAGTTACATTTATTAATAAAAATAAAATAGTGGTCCTTCATACAGCATATGTTTGTTCTTTAGAATAAAAAGATTATTCTGCAAATATACTGACCACTAATAATTGTATGGTTGTTAAGCAACAAAATGTATGCAATAATATATTAGTTATTTATAATTCAAGTAAATTATGTCACTTGAAAACACTAAAAGGTTGAAATAATAACTGAAAAGTTAAATTTAAAGCTCGAGATAGAGCTTCTCCAGAATAAGCATTTGTTAGTCATTGACGAGCATGTAGCAACAAATCTGACTTAGTTAATCTGTTTGGTTTCCATTAGAAAAATATTCTTTTGTTTAGTGAAAGCCAGCTGTGTAACTTGACTGTGATCAACCTTTACAGTACATATAGTCCACTCCTGTAATTTCCACAAGAACTGACAAACAGTGGTGAAACATTGCATCACAACACTCCACAGCTCATTTGCCATCTCCTCCATTTCCATTGAGCTGCAATGTGTTTGGTCAGCTTTGCTGTATTCTTTAGTCATTTGAACCTTTTTTTTTTTCTCGTGATATGCCTCAAACACTATTCAAATTATTTACAGAGGTAAAGCAGAGAGGCAAAAAGCCAGGGAGTGTGAAAGAGAGTGAGAATCGGGAAAGGGACAGCAAAGTGAGGTAAAATTCTGCAAATGCCAACAAGCTACTTAAAAACAGCCTGTTTAACAGCTACATCTGTTAGTGGGAGATGGAAAAAAGACAGGGGATCAAACTAGGGGTTAGAGAACAGCTAATATACACAGGGCAGAACATACCAACCTTTTCAGACAGCGGTAACCCGACCTACAATTCCAAATACAATTTAGGGAGACAGAACTTTGTGAGCAAAAAAGGGGGTTAAAAATGTAGAATGTAAAAATGGTAAGAAAAAAACCAACGAAGTAATCCTTATCTTTGAGGATCCAACATAATAGTTCGGCCAAAAAAAAAAAAAATCAAAAAAAAAAATCCATGCATCTTAAAAATATAGGTCAATATCGATATGGGAAAAGCATATGGAGGTAAACGTCAGGAGGCAGAAAGTCCAACTCATCAGATCAAAAACAGACTGGAGAACAAAGTCCAAAAACATAATAGATCCATAAATTGGTTCTTCATACAGCAGTACCGATGTTCTTTCCTTTCTTTAGTTCTTTGAAACAAAATGTCTCTCAGGATATTTAAAAATATGAAAATGTAAAATAGTTCTGCATTATGCCTTTAGATCCCTGAAGACTTTAAATCCCTCTTCAGTGCAGTTAAAAAAATTATTTGAGTCTTATGTTGCTTCCTCCAGTTCACTTTTCAGATATCCCATCAGAACAAGGTACCGGTGTTCTAACCGCTGTGACATTAATAATCCAAGTCAACTCAGAAAACATGGGTGTTCGATCAATGTTTTACAAATCCCAGTGGAATCTTCATTGATGTTTGGAAAAAGAGATCAATAATCCATTGGCATTGGAATAGTCCATTAGGAGAAACCGACTTTCATCTCAGTTATAGTGTATCCAAAGTCTGCTGTAGTTCCAGATCCAGTTTGGGGCATTGTAATCCACTAGGATATTTCACATCCAAAGGGAGAAGTCTTCAGCCCCACAACAGCAATACCTCCATGCTTTACTTTGTGGATCCAAAAATCTGATAGTTCTTCAAAAGAGTAGACCATATACTACTTTAAATCCACTATTTTTTCTTTGGCATTTAGGGAAAAAAAGCAAAAAATGAACTTAAATGGTCTATAATAAGTAATGAATAAACAAAGAGATTTGCTCACTGTGTTTCTGTCACATTGTACCATGTTGATCAATGGCAGAAGTCTCCCGTGTAATTAACAGCAAAACCCTAACACCACAAATAATCCCGAAAAAAAGAGAAAAGAAATTGTAGTGACAGAATATCCTTGTCATTGGGTAATATTAATCCAGTGTGATTAAATATCCACCGAATATTATCCAGAGCGTTCCAGATCATCGAAGGGAAAGAACTGATCCTAAACCACCAATTTCATTAATCCAATTACCAATCAATGGGTCTTAATTGATCAACACCGTAATAAGTGTTACAATACGAGAGTAAATCGTGAAGTTAGACATTAATCCACCTTGAGCGGTACAGTACTCCAGAATAGGGCAATTCCAGGTAAGGCCGCGGTCACGGATGCGCTCTCGCTTCCAGAAATCCCGGAATATTTTGATATCCGAAACATGCCCTGGATTCTCTTCGCAGCGATATCCAACTCTGAGAGAATCCCCATGCAGAGGCTCGCTAAGCTCTACATAATGATTATGAATTTCGATGCATGTTCACCATGCTTTGAGAAACTTCAAAACTGGCACATCTTTACACGATGAGAGATGACAGACCTCAACCATCAAAGCGTGATGCCCAAATCACTACCCTCCAGTGTGTTCACTTAATTTCCCACATGTCCCCCACCCCCAAAAACAATAAATTAGCCCAATTAATGACGGAAATAATTGGGAGGGAGAGATGAGTAACAAGAAACGAATGGTCCCCCTGCCTTCAGAAAAACTATGTCCACTTACCCGTCTAGTCTGCGTTCAAAGCGTCCCTCTCTGCTGTGGAGTGACACAGGGGGTCCATACACAGGTCCCCCCGCCCCCCTTGTGAACCCTGAAACATCCCGCCCACGAGTGGCTACGGTCAGGCTATCATCCAGGCCTCGTGCTGCACTGGGAATAGTTCCTGGCTCATTGTAATCGGTGCGTAGGTCCCTGTCTCCCATCTTGTTGACAGAATTATGTGCTTTCTGAGCACTCTTAATGTCCACAAAATCCACAAAAGCTGCCACTCCACCCTCGGATCCACGTTTTGGGAGGACCTTGACACTCTCCACACGTCCATACCTTAAAAAAATATATAATGATAAAAAAGGTATTAATAAGTAGCAAACACAAATGCATTGCATGACACTTGCAGTCAAGCTGATACGAATAACCATTATGCTTACTGCCAATTCTCAATGGGCAGATTTGATTGCACAAAAAACCTGTGTGCAATACGTAAATAAGTCGATTTAAATTAATTCTGCCTTCTGAATCACTATTCAAAGATGATTAACATCACCCATATGTCACTAATACCTCCCTTCATTTAAAAACATACAATAATTACAACGAGAAAACAATTATCAGATTTTGATGGTCTATTTCTGACGCACCACAGCATTGCAAAATAACCAACAGAGCCTCTTCTCTTCGTTCAGTGTTTCTGCACTATTAAGATATGTATGAATGCCAGAAATCAGTTAAATGTCATAATTCCGGCAAATCGTTCAAGCTTGAAACCTCATTAAGTTGTCTTGATTTGTTCTATATCTCTTCAGGGCATGTTTGGTGAACTCAAGTCCCTTTTGTAAAACCATTGCTATATAGTGCTTATATAAGCCTCATGTAAATATACTAAATCTACACATTAATTTGCAGTCAATCACTAAACCACTAAACAAAAGATACATAAATATCAGACAGGTGTAGATACGAGTTAAAACAACACTTGGCAAGTATTAAAATGAGTAATAGACAATAGGCATTCAAATGGGAGCTCTAGGTGAGCAGCTGTCTTACTGACACACCAGTTCTCACACTCACAACACAATCTCCGTCGCCATTTTACAAACCTATTCACACTGCTTATTCATCTCCCCGTCCCCCATCTTCAATAAGTACCTCCGCCGCACTGACCTGAGCTTTGACAGTCACCGTGCACAAATCACTTCGGGGTACCATTTATTTATTTCATTCATTTCATAAACGTACATATAGTCGTGTTCATCTCCTGTATATATCAGAAAACTATTTCTCTATACTGGTCCCAAAAGAACATGAGCGTGTTTAAATGTAGTTCCCGTTCAAAAAGCGACCGTTATCACCACAATTCAAAGTTAAACAGAAAACCTTCTGAACAAAAGACTGCCGTATATAGAGACAACAAAGCGCTTGGCCCAAGATGAATAAATTATTTACTCAAATATATATGTGGGTTCTCTCATATTAGTGCCTGCCTCCCTCAACTCGCAAAGTAATTTCTTACGACCGAGTGTTAGGCAGATCTTCAGTCCACTACAGTCAACCATACAAACACGGGGTTATAATGAGGTCTACGTTAGTGTGTTTTGATTGTATGTGTACGTGTAATAATGAAAGTGGTCAATAAGTCGTTAGACAGTCTTTAATCAAGGCGAGGCAAGGCACTTCATATGCATAGCGCTTGTAAAACACATCGTTTCAAGGTAGCATTACAAAAAAATATATCATGATGTTAATGTTTATAATATATCTATCTTTCATGCATAATAGCAGCATTTAGAAGATCAGTCTGGGTTTACGTAAACCATCGTTTACAAACAAACAAACATTTTCTAGTATCCCTTTACGCGAGTATGCAGTATGTATGTGGATAAAGTTTGATACGTATATGTATACAACTTCATGTAAAGACTTGGGCGATAATAAAGGTTACGTTTCATAAACAATAACGTCAGTTGTGTTCAACCACGATATTGCGATGTCACTCCTAAGAAACTCGTCGCGATGAGATCAAGAGCGATTCACATCACACAGTTGATGTGTTATTTTGATTTAGTAACCCATGGATTCAATGGAAAACGACACCTCTCATTACCTGAATCCGCACAGGGCAGACATAGGCACAAAACCCCCCTTAGGTGTGTGGGTGCTTTTGAATGCTGTGTTTATTTGTTTTTTCAATTTCTGAAAACAAAATCACGTCTTGTTGCCACGAAAGTCAAAATAGCCCGTACATGTGAATACATTCACATCACCGCCATACACAAACTTCTGACTGACAACTTAAAACGTCCGATTGGTGCAGCGGTAGGAACTGTCGCCACATGTTCACAGACTAGCATATTGATCATAAACATTTCCATACATGAACTCGTCACGCTGATATTGTTTGACTTCTTACAGCTACGGCCAGCGCTTGCTTGCCATTCATGACATCTGAGCCGAGGAGGCTCAAAACAACACCCACTGTAATGCCTTTAGTAGTAGACACCATTTAGCCCATTCAACTCGCTTGCGTTATTTTTTCCGTCTTTCAACAACAGACGTTACTACGTTTAAGTTGTGCTAGTGACATCTGGGTTGCAAATGAAAGCAAGCCGAAGCCAACATTGATTGCAGCTACAAGTAACGCGCTTGAGCGCGACCCTCCGTGCTAATTAGCAACCTAGCGACGACTGCGACTCTCGAAAGCTAACGCACTAGCAAGCGCGCGTTAAGCGAGCCAAAACAAGCCAACTCAATAGCAGCGTAGCTGTGGAAAGTTGAGGCACACATTTAAGGTGTTAAACTCCGCACCGGTGTGCTTCTATTGTTCCCCCCCTCTCTCCCCAATCACTCGAAGGAAGCACATTGCTGGATGTTGTCTCGCTCTCACAAATCGTCACTTACCGTTTGAAGTGCTCGATAATTTTTTCCTCTCGTACATTTTCTGGTAAATTCCCCACCCATAAATGTCTGGTTTCCCGGACCATACTGCGTTTTGGTGTCCCCCGATCATACAGAAGATTTTACTGAGTTAAATCCGACTGAACGTGTGTTACGGTGGGAGAGTAGTTCCTCTGACTCGACACTACGATTGGACCCGCTTGCACTTGAAAGCTGTGTTGACTGCGAGAGCCTGAACCTTTGCTGTCGAGGAGCGCGCTCCGGTTCTTCACGAGATCGCGCATATGCAATGAGCTCTCGGGATACCACATGGATCAAATCGGATAAGCCATAGTTTATTGCATATCGTTTTTACGTGCTAAAATGTCCACATACGTTGGATTTATGCTCTGATTAAGGTTGCAAGGTAAAAGTCAGACTTGGTTCCCCTTCGCTCTAGTTTGGCATTTGACAGCCTATTTGTAGAACGGGACTTTAATACGCAAGTTAATCATAATCTTGGGGTGTGTGCAATGTATGTGACTTGTGGTTTACCGCAAACTACTCATGACACGGTGGCTGGACGGTGTTGACAGTATTACTAGCTTTATTATTGCTGCTGTGTGTACGTTTGCACATCCATCTGTTTTCCCAACATCCAGGTGGGAACCGTATGTTTGATATACAACTCACAAATCAAAACAAAATACATCACGAGTGCCTATTAAGAGGCTTCACTGGAAAGCCTAAAAATAGTTCAACTTGTATTTGTGGGAGATTGTGGTCAGACATCTCCCCGATTTAACTATAAAGACTGGAACGATGTCTTTTAAAATATACAATTAATTATTGATGTCAGTGCAGCCTGTTTACATGTATCAACTGTTAAATTTAAATGATTAAAAAAATTATTAGTGCTGTCTTGACGAAACAGCCCAGATAATGCCCAATCATGTAATGTTTCCTTATTGAAATAAACGTTTGACTGTTTTCCAACTATGCACGAGGAGTAGGGTTTGATTCACGCATGCGCCAGAATGCGGCAAAACAGGGACCGCAATGGGTGAATCGCGCGTGCGCTTTATCCGCCCACACTGAGTTTTGACAAAGAGCAATTACAAACCCTCAGACTGGCAGAAAATTCTGGAACTTGTACTGAGGTGGAGCTGGATCTTAAGCGGGATCTTGAGCAAGCCTCATAATCTTCAGATTCAGTCTTCACAGGAATTGCATGGACTTTCTGGATCTGCCTAAATCATTATTTATGGAATTGAACTAATAAAATGTAATTCGTTGACAGTTCTTTTGGGATTGGATTTGGGATTGATTTCACATTGGAAATACAAATACGCACTTTAGGCCTATACAGTATTGGTTGCATGTCATACAATAAATTAATTCCCTGGATCCTTGGACACCAAATGTTCTTTTTTTGTCTCCAACTCCAGACGGTGTGGCAAACTCCTAAGGACATGAAGAATTTTTACTGCTTTACTAAATTAAAATAATTTAATCAATTTATTCGGCAGAGGAAACGACGGGTTTGTACACAAAAAAAAAAAGAAAATGTGGAATACGTTTGAGAGAAATGTTTTGTCCATGTATGTCTGAGAGCATGAAACATTCTGCACAGCCTCAACGTGAAGAATTAAACACGCACAGACTAAATAACACAGCGATTTACGCCTCACAAACAGATCGCACACTCGATCTTCTTCATTGTTCAGCTGTTACTTTTTGGCGCCAGTTATCAAAAGAATGTTATTTGAAATATGACGCCATTTTGAGCATGACCAAGTGTAGACAAAAACAGCACAACAAAAGAAATGACAGCAACGCGGCCATTTTGTTTCCAGTGGAGCTATTTTGGGTTCAAGTTCAGTTTATCTTACAAGGAATTGAAGGAACTAAATTGTTATAGGGCTCAAAAGATGTTAAATAATATTACCCCTTAATAATATTTTTTAGTGTTACTGCTTATTTGAGCTGTTTTGTTATATTCGTTATTTTTATAATGCTTGGGTGACTGTAGTATACAAGTCATCATATATAATAAAAAATAATAATATTCAGTGGGAAGAACTGAAATGTAATGCCATGATGTTTGGTCGTTTGTGAGAAAATGAAAAATCGCTCTAATTATACTCAGATTAAACAAAAAAAAAGGTTGGCTATTTAGGTGTTAAAGGAATTGAATTCACAGTATCCATAGTTTTGATGGAAAGCATTCATAACAAGGCCTTCATTTTCATGCAGTAGTGCATTTAATTTAAAAACAGAATAACACAAATGTACATTTTTCAGACAAACCAAAAATCCTCATGGGGTTGTGTTTACATCTTAGATGGTTTTTACTGAAGAAGCATGTTGTATTTTGTAGAGTGTATATATATATATATATATATATATATATATATATATATATATATATATATATATATATATATATATAGCTATATATATATAAAGTATGTGATCCGTTAAGTGTTCATCCAAGATCAGTCAGATTTTTCCAGCTTCTATTGTTGTCTTTGGTTTCCTGGTCTTTTTAATGGGCCTTTAGGCACATAGGTGGCATGCTGCAAAAATACAATGATTTGTTACATTTATATAGCGCTTTTCTTTGCACTCAAAGCGGTTACAGTATGTATTACATTTAATCTTAATGTTTCCCCACAAAATCTTAGTTATCTAATGGATGCTGTGGGTATCAGACAAAGACATCAGCTCATACAGTCCATTATTAGAGCTAACCTGATATATGGCTTCCAAAAGGTCTTGAGATGGTAACAGGCACGCAGCTTCACCAATAAAACAGATCAGAACATGGAGTACATCTGACCAGCTTCCTACTGTAATCAGTAACACAAAAAGCCCACCCAGTCGCACAACAACTGTATTGAGAATCTGCTGGGCAGGCTGTTGGCGATCCTCTGAAAGAATAGTATATATTCATAATTAAACTCAAAAGTTGGCCAATGACGGCGTGAAATACAGGCTAATTACATGCTGTTCAAGAATTTGGGATCAGAAAGATTGTTTTTTTGTTTGTTTTTGTTTTTAGAGGAATTAATCATTATCAAGGACACATTAAATTAATTAAAAGTGACATCATAGACTGTTCTAATGCTAAATTCTGTTATTTTGGACTTTTTGTTCATCAAAGAATACAGGAAAAAAATATCAAGTTTCCACAGAAATATTAAGCAGCAAAACTGTTTTCAATCAATAATAATATGAAAAGTTTGTTGAGCACCAATTCATCATATTAGAATTATTTCTGAAGGTTCATGTGACACTGAAGACTGGAGTAAGGATGCTGAAAATTCAGCTTTACCATCAGTTACAATTTAATGTATATTAAAATAGAAAACACATTTTTGTAATAACATTTCACATTATTATTGTTTTTACTGTATTTTTGATTAAATAAATGCAGAGACATCTTTGAAAAACAAAAAAAACTTTAGAAATGATTTACCATCTCACACTTTTGAATGGTATAGCCTGATATAATTTTCTGAATTCATGACTGTTTCTATTTTTTGTCAGGGAAATTCCAGTGCTGAAACTACTTAATCGTATAATTTCTTTGTCTTACCATTCATATACAAAACCAATAGAGTGTAGCAGATTGTGAGTGGGGTCCAAAATCGTAGCGCCTCAGTGGTTGACAGAAAGTGTTGATTTATGTTTGATATTGCAGCGATTCCAGATACATTAAAGGCTATAATTAGGGCACTGCAGAGCCAGGTTAATATAGACGTGCCAGTAGTTAAGAGTCCAATGCAAAGTCCACAATACCGCTGTGCGCTATGTATTGGATACATTGCCTTTACATGTTGCCATACTTTGCTGCATCGGCTTGCCAAGAACCAGCTCAGTCCAACTGCAAGGAAGAGGCTTAGCCAGCCTTGAGGTGCCCCCTCATGGAGGAAATTAAGACTGCAGGTTAGGGCACAGCCCAAAGAGAACTGGCACTGGACAAGCAGCAGTAACAATGGATCAATTATGGAGTCCTAAACAAAAATAACAGGGATGTTTTAAATGGAATGATACAGAGTCATGCACAAATGTATGAAATGTCAGAATGAATTTTGTAAGTACTGATTCTCGTGTGATCCGTGCTGAAATGGCTCGAAGAGAGAACTCTAAAACTACCAGTGATGCAACACGAGACCCCACAACAGAAAGAACCACTGTAAGGATCCAGAACTGAATTTTCTCTATCAGTCCACCATTAAGTCTGCTCTTTTGCTTAATGGTTGTCTCGGGATCTGCAGTACTTAAAATGACAGATAAGTGAAATGTGCAAAAAAGCATCAGTGCAAAAACATTGTCTCCATCCACATTGCCTTTTATTTGTATTATCCTCAGCCTCAGCTAAATAGTACACTTACCTTTGTGCCTCAACATACAAGTACGTTTTAAAAAGGTTTCGAAGAACCCAGATTCCACAAGCACCCACAAGCCCTGTGATTGATATAAAACACATATGTTTGCAAACATTACAATTGTTTAATGTTTTTGAAAGAAGTTTATTATGCTCACCAAGTCTGCATTTATCTGATTAAAAATACAGTTAAAAAAAAGAAGAAAAGAAAAAGTACTATAGTGACATATTACAGTTTAAAGAAATGTTTTCTATTTGAATATGTTTTGCTGATTTGGTGCTTAGGAGACATTTATTATAATTATCAATGTTGCAAACAGTTGTGCTACTTAAATTTTTTTTTCTGAAAATGGTGATACTTTTTTCAGGATTCTTTAATGAATTGAAAGTTCAATGCATTTTATTTATTTGCATTTGTTACATTTATTTATTCAATTCATTAAGTCAGTTATTAAATAGAAATCTTGTGACTTTTATGTCCTTGCTGTCATTTTTGATCAATTTAATTAATCCTTGATGAATAAAAGTATTAATTTCTCTCTCTTTTTAATCTTACCACAAATGTTTGAATGGTATTCATGTTTCTACAAAAATGTCAAGCAGCAAAAACTGCTTTCATTATTCATAATAATAATAATAATAATAATAATAAATATTTCTTGAGCACCAAATCAGCATATTAGAAAGATTTCGGAAGGATCACCTGACACTCAAGACTGGAGTAATGATGCTGAAAATGTCACAGGAATAAATTACGGTACATTTTTAAATATATTTAAATAGAAGAGAGTTGTTTAAAGTGGTTACATTTGAATAATATTTCACAATATTACAGTTTTACTGTAATTGTTAATAAATGCAGCCTTAGTGAGCATCAGAGACTTCTTGAAGAAATATTAAAATACTGTAATGTTTCCAAAGTTTTGAAAGGTGCTATTAACATACAAACAATACATGTGAAAAGTTTGGAAACTACAATATTTAAATCTTTTTGAAAGAAGTCTCTAATATTTTGAATATATATACATTAAATAATATGATACCATACATATTTATATACATAGACATACATCAATAGATCATTTGCTTTTAAATATTATTAGATATAATAATTAATTATTATCATAATATATATCAATGAATTAACTATTTTATTATTATTAAATTCTTATTTGAAATTTGTGACAGATCATTAATTTCATCAGTCACCTTGTAAGACACTATGTAAAGGAATAGCACTTGGTGTTAGCCATGTAGGAACACTTGGCACAAACCAGGAAATGAAGGACAACATGCCTATGAAAGTGAGAAATTGTTTAATGCAACAACAACTTGTTTACATAGATACTAGTCAAATTGGCCACATACAAAAACAAAATCTTAACGAATCAAAAACATCAGTATCACTGACCTTATTTTGTTATATTCAGTCGCGTTGTTTGGAAACCTCGCTCACGTAAGAACTTTATTGTTTGCAGATATGAGAGTTGGAGGTTTGGTAGGTCTCAAAGGTCACTTAGGCCTTGATCACTTCATCGACTGTATGAAGAATTGATTTATTACTGCCACAAAGTTGAAAATTATTAATGTTGTTTCTTTCTGAGGTCTCTTTCTGTGATTCTAAATTTTTAAATATTTAATTTATTTATACATTTATGCCCTCTGGTAGGGATTATTTCCATTTCCGGATGCAGATAACAAGTATGTCCTATTGATTTTATGAGGTCACTTGAACTTTACACTACATAGAAGAGTTTTGAATGTTTTCAGTTAACAGCTACAACACAGTACATTCAATTTATATCTTATTTATATGTTGTATATGCACAGGTAATAGAAACAAATGGGATTACATGTGCAACATTAATAATACATTAGTTTTTTTAAAGGAAATTGTAATTATGTTTTCTGGACTAGGAAATACACACTCCTGTAGTGGAGTAAGTGACTTTCCAGGTCGCAGAACTGCATTTTGTTGTGGAAATTCTTTTCCTAAATGTTTATCAATAAAGAACAAGTGAGATTCTCGAAAGGTATAACAATCTAAAAGCTTTATTTTTTGCAAGAAAGGCATTTACACACACAGACAACGTCTAAGCATGTGAAGGCAAAGAGCATAATGTTTCATTAATTTGTATACAGTTTTTAAAAACCCCACCTTTGCTTGTTCTCAGATCAGTTTCGTCACTCTTGGTGACTAAACTCAATATCTTATCTTTGTGTGTTTGGTATCTTATCTTTGTGTGTTGGATCTGTGCTTGTTAACTACACATAAGAAAACAGAACGTCCAGTTATATTCAATAAGCTTGCCTATTTTTAAGTATAAGGATTAACAAGTACATAAGAAATAAAATTTCCATCACAGTTTCTAGGCGTCAGATTGACAAGAAAAACAAGTTATTCCATTTCCTCACGGTGGCAGTTGATCACCTCGCCCATACTGATCTGCAAAAGCACATTAACGCATGCACAGACACACAGATCTTCCTTGAAGGTTGAAGTCGACCTAGGCTCCAACTATCAACAGAAAGACTTCACTAAGCATGCTGATAACATGTTCTATCTGGTGAGAACTACAGACAATATTCGTCATTATTCTATGGAAAAATACATAAAAGTAAAAGCTTTAACTAATAATTGGTTACATAGGCGACGGAGTCATTAAAAAACATTGAACATTAGACATTATAAATCAATAACTTGATTATAACCCACTCATGTCAATCATAAGAAGAAAAAAATATATATATATATATATATACAGTATATATTCAAAAGGAGAGAAAGGAGATCATCAAAATCTCTCGTCTCTTCCATATACATAACTAGAGGTTCTGACAATATTAATCATCATTCTCTAGTGTTTGAATATAGAAAGGTAAAGTCAATTTAACTAAGAAGTTTTCATGTAGAAGTGAGAGTCTTGATTAGCTAGAACAGCACATTTATGAACAAATGTGTGCCTCTCTCAAAAACATGGAGAGGGAATATGCACACAAGGGATGATGGGTCACAGGTGACAAGATTAACGAGATGACTGATCGACACGACAGGTGAAGGGAATGACACTGGGAAAAACCGCACAAGGGAACAGGAAGAAGGTTGAGACATGACAGAACTGTGACACCTTTTGAATCTTTCATATTGTGAACCGTATTGGAATATGACAATCAGCCATTACTTTGCAGTAATGTTCCTCAAAAGCTGCATTCTCTTCTGCACTGAAGTGATTCTTCCAGTCACCAACCTCACCTAAATAAATACAAATTCAGAAAAATTAATTCAGGCCATGTTACTCAACTGCATTTAAAAACATAAAATAAAAATAACCTTTTCTCATGAACTCTGAGGCTGTACGATCAAAGATTGTGTCTGGGATAGCCGAGTAGTTTGCCATGGGGTTTTTGCGCATAGCAGAAAACTCTGTCATTTGCACAATATGATCTATCGTACTTTTAGATAACTGCTTTCCAAGGAATTGAGCAATTCGAGTTACTTCACGAACAGGGTCCTGAAATTATAAATAAATTAGGCTACAATTTACTCAAATACTCAAACTAAGACTGAAGTCCTGAGACTTTTTATTGAAAAAAATGTAATATGAATATGTTTTCTAAAAAGCAGATTGACCTCTTTCATGTCTTCAAAGAATATGTAAAGGATTTTCTTGTTTTGCATTTCCCTCCAGTATCCTTTAACATGGTCATACCAGGATCCCCAACCCACTGAAAAAAAATGATTCATTCAAGATGTCCTCATTTAGTCCATTCACATATTGCATGACACAGAATTAGATCATTGGTTTAATGAATGAACAGTCTAACTGCAGCATGACTCACATTGCCCTTTCATGAACTTTTCCAGATATTGTTGCCAAGTGCCGGGCTCCGGCTGGGTAAGATTCATGCGGTCAAAATGATAATATGAAACCATGGTGTCTTTCGGATTACGGGCCATATATATAACCTACGGAGAAATGCAGGTGGGTTTTGCATTTGCATAAAATAATGTTATATTTTTCAGTACAAAAACTTATTTTGACCTTGCAACCAGCCTCCCAGAAAGAACGAGGCACAAGTTGGATAGGAAGATGAGTTTTGATAACACGAGGCGGATCCATACCCTCCAGCTTAGTTATACCTAAAACATTAGAATTGCATAAATTTACAATAATTAAGGGTACATTTAAATCACACATTGGATCTCAATGAGTGAAATATTCAATTTGAAAATGTTTATTTATATACATTCTGTAATTTGTTAAGAACAAAGTTATGTGACAAACGTCAATGGAAACCAAAATCATCAACGCACTGAAGGCCGGATTCAAAATCATAGTTACAGGCATGAACTTTCATGAATTTCATCACACCAACTCATAATGTAAGTCAGTAGCGTGTATGGCCCCCACTTGGCCACTGCACCAGCATAAGGTCTGACAATGGCTCTGAGGATTTCATCCCAGTGTCTAACATTAGTAAAGGAACAATTGCCTAGCAGGTCTATACAACCCTCCCAACCATACTCCCACTCAAACCATTACTGACCCACCGCTAAACTGGTCAAACTGGATGATATTGCAGTTATACACCATGGCAACTCCAGACTCTTTCTTTGCCAATTGAGCTGTACAGTGCTAAACTGTGAACATAGGTCCTATTACAGGATGTTGGGCCCTCATGGCACCCAGTTTAGTCAGAAAAATGCACACCAGCAGCCTGCTGGAAGTCATTTTGTAGGGCACTGGCAGTGCTGCTCACACCACCCCTGCTGCTGGATTGTTGGCCTTCAACATCCCCGTCCATCTCGTCCATCTTCTGGTATGTCCTGCATGCTCTTGAAACTGTGCTCCTGCTGACAGCCCGTATGGATGTACCATTCTGGAGGAGCAGGACTGCTTGTGCAACCTGAGTGTGTTGCTGGTACTGTCTCATGCTACAGACAGTGGCAAGGACCCTAACAAAACACATAACTAAAGACAACTCAGTCCGGAGGAATAAGGGGAGAACAATTGTCTATGGGCACCACCTGTAAAATCATTCTCTGTTTAGGGTTTGTCTTGCTGTTGCCTCTCTCATTCACACCAAAGCAAGTGAACCTTATTCACAATCACTTATGCTTCCTAATTGGACATTAATTGGATTGGTGTTATACTGTGATGATTAAGTGTTCCCTTAAATTTTTGAGCAGATATGTGTGTGTGACATGTTCTTGTATTTAGGGCCTATGGTTTATGAGGACCCAAATGTGTATAATGACATGAGTATTACAACATGTTTTACCGGGATACTTTCAAATGGCGTAAAAACATACTAAACATTGTTTTTTATTAATTTAAAAAAATGCTGAATGTTTTCTGTTATGGGTAGGTTTATGAGTAGGGTTAGAGTAGGGTATAATATACGGTTTGTACAGTATAAAAACTATTATGCCTATAGTGAGTCCATCTAAACCACGTATTTAAGAATTTGTGTGTGTGTGTTTTGAAGTTGCTAAACAGTGTTTGGCTCTATAAAACATACCAGCACTTGAACCGTCTTGAGCGGTCATCTCTAAGAACGGCATTCGCATTTGAGTGGGTGCGCGCATGCACTTTTCTACATCTCCTTCATTTAGGATGGAGTCCACTACTTCCTGGGTCCATGTTGTTCCATGCAGTATATATAGTGCCCCAAAAGGAAAAAGGGCACACAGAAGAATGAGAAAAACAACTCCATATGAGGCACATGAAATGATACTCAGTTATTTCTTGTTGCAAATTCTAGAACAGAACAGTCCTCAGCTCAATGTCAAGAGGAGCTAGATAGAGGAACAATAGTGGATGTGTGATTTCACTCGTACGCACACACAGAAGCTTGCTTAACCAATTTCTGCAGAGTCACTGTAAGGGCACAGTTTACTTTTATAACATATAAAACATACATTTTCCTTCAATCCCCTCTTTTAAGCTCTTTAAAGCTTAACCATTGACAGGTTTATATCTTCGATCACGAGTGACAGAGTCAACCATTCCATACATACGGTTCATCAAACATTGCATCAGACACGGCCCAAAAATGCAAATGGCGAATAAAATCAACAATACAGGAGCTATCATGGTGATAAGTGGTGTGACCCAACCGAACAAGTTATGCATGAACCCCCATCCCCAGTCTTTGTCTCTTGTCTCATCTTCATACAGTTTGTGCGCGGTCTTTTTCATTTCCTCAACAGCATGACCCACAGCTCCTTCTGCTTCATCTTCAGCCGGGACAAAGGTGCAGCACTGATCCCCCACCATGGCACAGACTCCTCCTTTGTCAGCTAACAACATGTCCAGTGCCAGGCGGTTTTGTATGGTCATCAGGCGCAGGGCACCCAGTTCTTTCCTCACACCGTCCATTCCTTCAGTTGTGTCGTTTACAAACTTAGCCAGTCGGTAATGTAGAACTTCGATGTGCTTCCATTGTTGGGCGGTGCCAAACGAAGAGAACATTGACGTCCACCATCTTTGCCATTCGGTGGTCAAGTGGTGTTCTGCTGGGACGTCATCGACAAGTGCTCTCTTGTGTCGTCTTGTGGGTCTATGCTGGTCGATTCTCTGGAATATCTGAACAGGGTAAGAAAGTTGAATTGGGGCACAGAGGCCAGACCAGTTGCCTGGAATGTCCTTAAACAATGCTTTAGGGCCACAATACCACCACCAATCAATATCCAAAGTGAAAGAAACCTTTCCTTTCCCTGTTACCCCCAAAAATAGCTTCCTATATTGCCCGACATGAGACATAGAGGTGGCGCAGCATTGCTTCTCGTCTGATTTTTCCACCACTGTGGTGTTACACCTTTTTTCTCGGATTGTCCCCACCGGGTCTGAGGCATTATTACTAGTACTCTGATAACATACAAAAAAGGTAAAATTTCTCGGGAATATTGGCCTAATTCTAATATGCTCCGTTAAAAAATGGTGTTGGGGCCTGCTTCCGTTTTGTCGGTATTCCTTACACTCTGAGCTGGGGGACCACGCCCAGTCGACTCCACCTGGCCAGTCATATCTCATTACACAAGTCTCGGTTAAAGTTGATTGGTCGAGCACAGGCATTGAAACACTTACAACAGATGACATCACTTGTTGACATACATAGCAGGACTCATTCGTGTGCATTCTAGCGGTAAAATTAGCATACTGCCAAAACGTATTATCAGTAGGTCTCACAGAAAAGGTGGCTGGTATAATACACCAGAGAAATAAACAACACGCATGCATTCTGAATCAGAGCAGTAATAACAACAATGATAATGAAAAGTACAATGTAATGCTAAAATGTCGACAAAGCAATAATGATTAAAGGATATGGTGCTGCCGTGTTATGTCATACAGCAGTGCTGCGTGTTCAGCTCCCGTCTACTGATGCAATAACAGATGGTCAGCAAAATAAAAGAAACAGTTGTGGGCAGATAGGTCGTGGTCAGTCCTTAGTCAGTCCAGTATTCGCGCAACACCCCAGCCGCTCCGTCCCTTGACGCGGCAGTGACCCCTCTTTGACAGTTCCTACCCCAAGAGGCCTGAGCCCCTCCGTCCCTTGACGCAGTAGTGAACTCTCTTGGACAGGTCCCACCCAAGTGGCCCCTGGTGTGTCTCCCCGTCCCTTGACGATTGCAGTGACCTTTACAGTCCTACAAAGGAGACCTCAGGAAACAGGTGTCTCTAACGAACCTAGAAAGACAAAATTAGTAATCACAGTACCTATAGCCTCCCTTTCCTCCCGGCGTAACACAAAGACCAGTTTATTCAGTGTGTTCCGGGGCTCTCCTTAAGCGCGTTGCGTGGATCCACTGTGGAAAAGATTCAGTTAATACTGCAGTTCGAGTTACAGCCACAACTTTGGTGGGGGTGCTAAATTTTGGTGCTTCAATAGGATCCCCCATTTTTAAGAATTGTTTGACCATCACCTCATCTCCTACTTGAAAGGGATGGGTGGGGTCCAATGGTAGTGGCACGGAACTCGAATGCATTTTCCTCCAATTTTCATGGAGTGCTTCACATAATAACCTAGAATATTCACCCAGGGGCACATCACATCCCACACCTCCCAGTATTCCGCCCCCTCTCCAGGGGGCTGGGAATGGTCTTCCCATGATCATTTCATATGGGGACAGCCCTTTTAACCCTTTGTGGGGGGCCATCCTCATTTCGGCCAGTACAACAGGGAGCAGTGAGGGCCAATCATTGTGACCTGCTGAATGCATTGCTTTGCGTAATTTGTCTTTGATTGTTCTATTTGCCCTCTCCACAATACCAGACGACTGTGGGTGATAAGGAATGTGGTGTTGCCAATCAATCTGTAGTTGTTTTGTCATGTCCATCAG
Organism: Rhodeus uyekii; assembly: GCA_037043235.1. NCBI lineage: Eukaryota > Metazoa > Chordata > Actinopteri > Cypriniformes > Acheilognathidae > Rhodeus > Rhodeus uyekii. The sequence continues at coordinate 4,382,145 of JAWRVZ010000034.1, forward strand.
GACTTTGGCCACGAAAGCAGGTCCTCTATCGGAGTCTATAGCGAGTGGAATTCCATATCTAGGAATTATTTCGCGCGTCAAATGTGTCACCACTGTCTTTGCATCCTCCTTTGAGCAGGGAAAAGCCTCCACCCATCTCGAAAATTTGTCTACAAAAACTAGTAAGTACTTATACCGTCCCTTCCTGGGGAGGTGAGTGAAGTCAACCTGCCATTGCTGTAAAGGACTCTCAGGTAGAGGCAGAGTCTGATGTTTTGTTATTGGTTTCGAATTATTACTCATTGCACATGTAACACAACGGTCTAACGTGTCTTTTACTTTCGTTGACAACCCTTTTATGCACAAAAATCGATCCATCTCCTCATATACCCCTCTTTGGCCGCGGTGTGTGACACCATGGAACTCCCAAATGAGGAAATATGCACACGATGCTGGCACACAAACGCGGCCACGATTGTCCACCATGACCCCTTCTGTGTTTGCTGTAGCGCCTAATTCTGCCCAGTGGTGGCGATCATCATCAGAGGCAGCCTGTTGCATGGCTATGAGATCAGTGTTAGGAATAATTCCACATGTCATAACGTGAGGTGTGTGAGAGGCAGCAGCAACATTCAACCAAGGGGGAAACCGGCCAGACTGGGCCCCCTCTTTGGCAGCCTTATCAGCTAATGCATTACCTCTGGCCTCGCTTGTGTCAAGTGTTGAATGACCTTTCGTTTTAATTATAGATAGACGTTTAGGTAGGCGACAGGCTTGTATTAAATCCATCACTAGAGAGCTGTGTGCTATCGGTTTACCATCAGCAGCGACAAACCCTCTTGTGGCCCAAATTTGGCCAAAATAATGTGCTACACCAAAAGCATACCTGCTGTCTGTGTATATGTTGACATCCTGATCCTCAGCTAAAACGCAGGCACGGGTCAAAGCAACAAGCTCTGCTGCTTGAGCGGATGTAAAAGGCAGGGCTGCAGATTCAAAAACAGTGTTAGGCAATTCACACACATCGGGTTTGGTTCGCCCTCATTTAAATTCATTTCCCCTACACTGGTCCATACATCACTAAATCGCTGGAAAAAACGAGACGGGGTTTCACCCTTTTCCTGTTTACAGTTAGTCACTTGTGATAGATCGCGATTTGCCGCTTTCAAATTCAGTAGATATTTTTTAAGCTGTTTATCTAGTTCTTTCAGCATATTCGCGGTATCATCTCTCCATTTAAATGTGGTAACCGTTTTAGTTCGCCCGGTTCGCCTAGTTTGAACTGCAGGATAAATCGACGGCAACATGTCTATTATGTCTTTCAGCGCGCTGACAGAAGGCGGTGTGATATCAACTTTATTACCTCTTAGCGCCCATACAGCAGCCACATTTAATTTTGGTGGGTCAATTTCAGATCCTGAATCAGGACCTGCATCGTCATCATATTCACCGTCTGTATCATCATCATTTTTACTCGCTTTTATGGGTTCTTTCTCTTTGTCGCGAATTATGGACGGTGCGCTTGGTGCGCTCGGTTTAGAGACACACGCGGTATTTATGCTCGGTTGCACATATGGCGGTGGCGGGCATTTTCCCGGTTTGTAGGCAGGATACTCAGTCAATGTTGTCAGTTTTTTTTCCCTTCAAGGGTTTTGGTACAGTTTTTAATACTGCTTTAGGAACATATGCGCCAGTTTTACTGCGCCATATGTCGGCCATTCTGTACCACACATCATACCCTGCGCGCATATATGTAAAATCCCAATTTGGATCGCCTTGGTTACCATATGTCAAATCATAAGCGGTCTGTAAAAATCCTGGGTCAAATGTTCCCTCTCGCGGATAAGAACGCCACTGACTGTGCTCTGTCCAACCAGCCAAATTGTCTATATATGGATTAGTGTAATATCCCCACCCACATCGTTCCATCCAAGCTTTTGGAGTTTCACTCGGGTCTGGTTTGGGATATGATTGCCCCATTACAAAAATGGCCAGGCACCGACACACACAGTCTTAAAATTACGTTTGCGCAAAAAACTGCAATTTTTTCCCGATCTATTGATCTATCCAGAACAGGTAGTGAATCTTAATTTTCTCTTACCTGTCTGGATAGATCCCGGAACGAGCCCCCAGAACACTGTAGGAAATTCTCTTCAGCGTCTTTGTGTGTGTCGATCTCTGCTCATCAAAGTCTGGTACCAGGGAGTGCAAGTAAATGAACCAAAACGAAGTCAATCAGTAATGGTTTATTCAGAATGCAGCTCAGCTCAGTACAGAATGCATGCAGTATATATAGTGCCCCAAAAGGAAAAAGGGCACACAGAAGAATGAGAAAAACAACTCCATATGAGGCACATGAAATGATACTCAGTTATTTCTTGTTGCAAATTCTAGAACAGAACAGTCCTCAGCTCAATGTCAAGAGGAGCTAGATAGAGGAACAATAGTGGATGTGTGATTTCACGCACAGTTTACTTTTATAACATACATTTTCCTTCAGTTATTTAAATTGATTTGTGCTGTTTTCATCTTGTTGTTTTCTTCTTCTGTACTTTACCTGCTTTAGGATATGTGGCAATGAGCAAATCCTCTTTTGACGCCTGGAACTGCTCCACTCTTGCCCAGTACTTCACCACCCGCTCTGGTAATGGGATACCCTGAATTTCACTCAACGCATCGCGTGTTGTCCCATCCATATTTCCTTTATAATTAGCTGTGATTAAGCAAATAACTGTTTCATAGATGTTAACCAAACATAGTAATGTGTTTTTATAAGACCATCTCTTGCTATGATATTTAAGATGTAAGCTTATATGGCAAGCCATTTAACTTAAATTGTTTCCAGCATTACTTGTCATAATTGCATTTTTACTAATAAGAATTCAGTTAGAGAGCTCTCCAATTCAATTCTTACTAGTAACAATTATAATTACAGAACTCTGCAATTACATTTGAGAGTTCTCTAATTCAGTTATTACTAGTATCAATTCTGATTAGATAGCTTTGCATGTTATGTGTCTGTCATGTCTCTGTCTACTTTCTGGTTTCTCCCATGCTCTCCCAGTGTTTTTCCACTCTCTCGTAATCAATCACATCATTAGTCTTGTCAGCTGTGTCTCTGTCCCTCATTCACCCTTGTGTATATCAACCCTGTGTTTTCCTTCCGTCTATGTCCTTAGTTTTCCGTCCTGGTCTCTTCTTGTTCGCCTCTATGATAAAGTTTTGCACAAGCTGTGCCCTTCTTGTTCATATCATTAAAGTAAGTCATAATAAGTCTTAATAAGTCATCTTCCTTTCAGCCTTCATCCTCCTCCACACAACCATGACACTGCAATTGCATTAGAGAGCTCTCTAATTCAGTTATTTCTAGTAACAAGTATTATTAAAGAGCTCTCTAATTCAACTGCAGAGCTCTCTAATTGAATTCTTATTTGTAAGAATTCCAGTTACAGAGCTATACAATTGTAATCTTACTAGTTAAAACCTGTATTCAGTAGATGCAAAACAGATTTGCAATTACACCCATTTCCCTCCCCAAATCCCTTTGGTGTTACACTGCTAAATAAAAGCCATATTTAAATGAATTAATAGAATTGTCAAGAATGGCCACAAGACTGAGATGACAGCTTGGATGTGTTTTTCTATTGAAAGATAATATTTAATCACTACATTAATTCACATCTTTACTCTAAAAATGATTAAAAAGCAAGGAAAACACACCAGTGTTGCCTATACGAAAACTTGCTGCTGTCAGCATGTCTGGTAATGATGTCATGTCTGGTACCAGACAGAATAACATCTGATTTTGCTGTTTATTATACACTGTAACATGTTTGCAGAAGTTGATCTACATAAGCTAATTATTAGGCTAGATGTCACTCTGGCAAAATTAGTTTTCAAATGTATTTCTCGCTTTTTTATCCATTATGTTTGTTTTAATTCCCCAATAACTAGGACTATATATGGAATATAAGAGAGAGAGAACCAAACGTATTAAAACAAATCATTAAAAACAATATTTATTATAATATATTATATTAACGCACAAAAAGCTAAGAGGTCTATTGACTGTGGTATAGATAATAGATATCTCTCGAAAGGAGATACAGTAATACCTCGGTTTATGAGTTTAATTAGTTCCAAGAGTGAGCTCGTAAACCAAAATGCTCTTACACCAAAACAAATTTCCCCATAAGAATGCACAAAAAATCAATTAATTCATTCCACATGACCACAAATGCCCATTTTAAATATTTTTTTGGTTTTACCCTATTAATTGTAACCATTAAGATCTCATATAAATACTAATTAATAATGGACAATTAAACTCTAAAAATACTTGACAATTTACTGTAATGCACTTCAGGTTTGAACAGCCTGCTTGGAGGAGAGAGAGGAGGGAGGAGGGGGGAGCAGGGAAAGCAAGGATGAAAGCAAATGAGTGAATTTATTATAATAGTGCAGAAAACAAACAAAGTGATAATCCAGAGTTAAAGTCGTGGAACATGGGAGCCGGCAACGAACGAATTTGCGGGAGCCGCGAGAGAACGAACCCGCGGGAGCCTCGAACAAACGAACTCACGGAAGCCGCGAACGAACAAATGCGTGGGAGCCGCGAAAGCGGGGAGATAGGCAGATGATATGAGAATCAGGTGTTCAGTGACCACACACACATACACACTCAGGTAGAACTAGGAGACACTGAATTCATGAACCGTGACAGTTACTGCTTAGAGGTATTGCACGTGTATATTTCACTACGTGAACAATAGCGATCACAATTAATTAATGTTTAGAATATGAGGTAAAAACTTCTGTAAATCACTTATAAAAGTATCACTGTGGTGAATGATGCAGCCAATGAATGAGTTAAGGGGTTATAAAGGGGTTGGAACCTCCTGACTGTGTTATGAGAGGCTGTCATTAGGATATCTCATGTAAAAATGCACACAAGGGTGCTGAGCGTTAGGACTTTTTCCACACAAAACTGCGCATGGGTGAGGGAAATTTTTTCTCGTACACCGATTCGACCCTCCCTGCTCGTACACCGATTTGCTCGTATACCAAGTCACTCGTAAACCGAGCTATTACTGTATATCTAAATAAGCCTATTCTGACTTATTCTAAAAATAGTTGAATTGTAGAACTTGCTAATTTACGATGGGAACATTCTAAGCTAAAACGGCTTGCCATAGGCTTATTATTGCTGATATTATTGGCAAATGTATTAAAGGCAGGGTTTGTACAGATACTGTAAAATGAAATTCCAGGACGTTTAAGGACTACAATCAGAGATCTACACCTATTAAACAATATCTATATTATCTCTCAAATAATAAAACGATAAACAGATCGATATAAACATATTAATTAATCAAAAGGTTCAAATTAGGTGCAAGATTATCATCATTCAAAGAGATCGATCCATTGACTAGCGCTGTTCCAGTCAAACCTCTTAATGAAACTAACGAAATATAATTTAAATACACTTTAAAAACTTATAAACGAGTTTATAGCAGTGATTGTTAAATAAACGTACATAAGTGAGAAGAGACATCTCGACAAGTATCTTACTCCTACCTGATACTGATATCGATATGACAGACTTCAGAGGTTCCGCGATTTGGCTCTATTTGGAAACGAAAGCATGCCGGATATTTGTTCCGTAGTTGTAGCTCAGGTAGGTCAAAAACACGTAGAAAGGCGTTAGAATAATACAGAGCTTGGTTCAATCTTCAACGTCAGATCACGTGACCTGTCAGTGGATGGTGCTACCGGTCAGTCTCAGTCTGGCAATTAGTCTCAGCAAATATTGACTTTTGGAGAACATTTGGTGTTTTGTGTTCCTCCTTCTCGAGTTCGGGGAATCCCATTAATGTATTATTGTGCATAAGATTATGTTCTTAAACATAATTGGTATTTTTGAGAATTTTATCATAACAACTGGTTGCTTACTGACGCTTTGCTGCTACTAAATCCAGCAGAAGCAGCGCGCATAACGCGTGCGAAGAAATAAATGATTTTATTACTATGAGTGTAATCTTAAGAGCCTATTCTTTTGTATGGTTGACGTGTTAGGGAAGATGATGCCAAATAAAGCGTGATTACAAATGGAAGTTTATCGAGTCCAGTCCTCCAGTCTGTTGCATCTCAGGAAATTATACTAATTTGTATGGACACTGCCACTAGTTATGATGGTTTTAATTTGGTATGTAATTACATTTGTTATGTAATGATGTACATTAAGAAACAGTCTATTATAATGTTACTTAATCATTGCTTAGAGCAGTGTTTCCCAACCCTGTTCCTGGAGGCACACCAACAGTACACATTTTGGATGTGTTCTTTATCTGCCCCATGTATTTCTGGTCTTGGGAGTCTCTACTAACTGTCATGGATACACTAAACGGAGGACTCAGTAATGCAGGTGGAGAGGATTTATTACAATAAAGAAACAAACATAAAACCACCCACGATGGGGAAAACATTAACTAATATAACAGACACTCAACGAGAACACAAACAAACCAGAGGGCAAGGCAGGGACTCACAGGCACGGGAACCACAGGAACGAAATGACAATGACACGACACAGTACAGCAAACACACCGGGATTAAATAGGGAACACATGAGGGGTTTCACAATACAAGACACAACAAAGGGGCAGTATCAGAGCTCTGTCAACCAACACACTAGAAACCCAAACTGAAGTGACAGAACCCTGACACTAAGAAGCTGATGAGTTGAATCAGGTGTGTTTAATTAGGAAGAGTCAGAAAACCTGTAGTGTTGGTGTGCCTCCAGGAACAGGGTTGGGAAACACTGGTTTAGAGTATGTTCAGCAACAACAGGATAAACTGCAGCAATGCTTTATAATACATTTCCTTAGAATAGAAATACAAAATGAAATAAGACACAAAAAATGTTTACAAATAAAAAAATACAAAATATATAAATACAGTGGTGTGAAGAAGAATTTGCCCCCTTCCTGCCCCCGCCATTCAGAGCTGGACTTCCTGTAGTGTTTTGGATCATTGTCCTGCTGCCGAACCCAAGTTCTCTTCAGCTTGAGGTCACGAACAGATGGCCAGAGATTCTCCTTCAGGATTTTTTGGTAGACAGCAGAACTCATGGTTCCATTTACCACAGCATGTCTTCCAGGTCCTGAAGCAGCAAAACAGCCCCAGACCGTCACACTACCACCACCATAATTTACTGTTGGTATGATGTGGTGTTACTTTTACAGCAGATATAATAGGACACACACCTTTCAAAAAGTTCAACTTTTGTCTTGTCAGTCCACAAAGTATTTTCTCACAAGTCTTGGGGATCATCAAGATGTTTTCTGGCAATAATTAAACGAGCATACATCAGCAATCACAGACATCCACACTGGACTGGGTAAAAATCTGTGACATCTGTAAAACATTAATTTCTCTAACATACCCATGGAAAATTAGTCCCGTCCGAGGCTGTATCATATGCTTGGAAATATGACCAATATCAAACTCATAGCCATGCAATATGGCTCTACATCCATTTCATTAAATCTCTACACAAAGATTAGAGATGGATGGGCAAACTTTTTGAACTTTTCTCTTTTTTGAGGGGGGGGGGGGGGTGATTATGTTCTGCACAGAATTTATTATAAAAAATCAATAAAAAATATCTTGTATCTCAACAAAAGAACAAAGGTGTCTATGGTCACACTTTAGTTTAGTGTCCAATTCTCACTGTTAATTATTGAATTTTGCCTCATTGAACTCCTAATTACTGCATAGTAATACATTTAACCTACCGTATTTTTTAAATGTTGCAGATATTACTGTTACCAAATAGGTTGTGCAGTTAGAATGGACTCATTTTTATATTTTTTCTTGCTAACTAATATATTAAGTAAAATATAACAGATTTTCAAATTGTCAGGGAGAGTCAGAGACGGATTCAATAGCAAGATGATGATGTTTATTGGAAACACAATTGAGAAAAGTCCGGGAAATGGCTGGCGGTGACGCAGGGACTCAAAGGGCTCGACGGTGAAGACAGAGTGCGGTGAATAATCCCAGTGTGGTGGTGAACGTGAACGCAGGACGACAGGAAACACAGGAACTCAGGAACACGATGTCACAGGACCACAGGAAAGGCAGGCACGGGATCACAGGGAGAACAACGACTCGACAACATGGTGAGGGTGAGAAAGGAACTAAATAGGCAGAGCAGATTGATGTCAGGTGCGAAGGATAACGATGATGAGTGAGTGATCAGCGACCACGCCTCCCACACTCACCTCACATACACCCACAGGCAGTAACTAGGAGACAACGAATTCATGAATCGTGACAGTACCCCCCCCCCCCCCCCCTAGGAGCGTCTCTCGACGCTCCCAGGGGAGCTTACCTGTCGATTGTAGTCATCGATAAGGGAGTGATCCAGTATGTCCCTGGCAGGCACCCAACTTCTCTCCTCTGGACCGTACCCCTCCCAGTCCACCAAGTACTGGAATCCGCGTCCCCTCCTCCTCGAATCCAGAATACGATTTACCGAATAAGTTGGTTCCCCGTCTACGAGACGCGGCGGTGGGGGAACCGGGGTGGGTGGATTAATGGGAGAATGAATAACGGGCTTTATTTTGGACACATGAAAGCCACACTTTTTGACACATTTTCATGGATCCTCCCGTACGCGGGAGGTAGTTTGAGGCGGACTGTCACCGGGCTAATGATCTTGGTGACAGGGAACGGGCCGATGAATTTAGGAGCAAGCTTGTTACAAACGGAGCGGAGAGGAATATCTTTGGATGAAAGCCACACTTTTTGACCAACGACGTAGACGGGAGGCTTCGACCGGTGGCGATCAGCCTGAGCCTTGGTGCGCGCTCCCACCTGCAGTAGAGTCTCCCGGGCTCTACTCCAAGTGCGATGGCACCTCTGGATGAATGCGTGAGCGGAGGGGACCGCGACTTCGGATTCCAGACTGGGAAAGATAGGTGGCTGGTACCCTAAACTACATTCAAAAGGCGACAGGCCCGTGGATGATACTGGTAACGAGTTATGCGCGTACTCAACCCACGGGAGTTGCTGACTCCAGGAAGCAGGATTCTGGGACGCGGTACACCGTAAACACCTCTCGAGATCTTGGTTGGCCCGCTCGGTTTGGCCGTTGCTCTGGGGATGGAAACCCGAAGACAGACTCACACTCGCACCCAGTAGTTTACAAAATTCTCTCCAAAATTTGGAAATAAATTGGGGCCCTCTGTCAGAGACCACGTCTGTCGGGAGGCCATGAATGCGAAAGACGTGTTCAATGACAGCTGCCGCTGTCTCCTTAGCTGAGGGTAGTTTGGGTAAGGGTATAAAGTGTGCGGCCTTCGAGAATCGGTCCACTACGGTCAAAACGACCGTATTCCCTTGGGAGGGTGGGAGGGCGGTGACGAAATCTAGCGCTATGTGGGACCAGGGTCTCGAAGGCACTGACAGCGGCTGAAGCAACCCATCTGGTGCACGGTTGGAAGTCTTACCCTGGGCGCAAACCGAGCAAGTCAATACAAAATCTCGAATGTCACGGGCCATCTTCGGCCACCAGAATCGTTGTTTGACCAAGAAACTGGTGCGACTGATTCCTGGATGACAAGCTACCTTAGAACAGTGACTCCACTGGAGGACCTCGGATCTGACTCTCTCCGGAACGAACAACCGACTAGGTGGGCCCCCGGGCGGAGGCGTTACCCCTTCTAAGGCCGATTTGACCTTCGCTTCGACCTCCCATACGAGTGTGGAAACAATGAGTTTCTCTGGAAAAATGCACTCGGGAGTGGACGGGCGTTCGGAGCGATCAAAAACGCGAGATAAAGCATCGGGCTTGATGTTTTTGGAACCCGGGCGGTACGATAGTAAAAAGTCAAAACGTCCGAAAAAAAGAGCCCACCGAGCCTGCCTGGAGTTAAGTCTTTTGGCTGTTCTAATGTATTCTAAGTTCTTGTGATCAGTCCAAACTAGAAAAGGCACCCCTGACCCCTCTAACCAGTGGCGCCACTCCTCCAACGCCAGCTTAACTGCCAACAATATCATAGTTACGCTCTGCTGGGGATAAACGATGAGAAAAAAAACGCGCATGGGTGCATCTTATCGTCCGAGGGAGAGCGCTGGGAGAGAACCGCACCTACCCCCACCTCTGAAGCGTCGACCTCCACCACGAACTGCCGAGTGGGATCAGGGGCGATCAGGATGGGAGCCGAAACGAAGCGGCTCTTGAGTTTGGAGAACGCCGCTTCGGCGGCGTTGCACCACCTGAACGTAGTTCTGGGGGAGGTCAAGGCTGTCAGAGGAGCGGCTAGTTGGCTGAAATTACGAATGAAACGTCGGTAGAAATTGGCGAACCCCAGGAACCTCAGCAGGGCCTTGCGAGAGTCCGGGGTTGGCCATTCTACCACAGCCTTAACCTTGTCGGGATCCATGCGCACTCCCTCCGACGAGATGATGTACCCTAAGAAAGGAACAGACTGTGCATGAAAAACGCATTTCTCCGCCTTGACAAAAAGCCCATTCTGTAGCAACCGTTGGAGCACTCGCCGGACGTGTTGTACATGTTCCTGGAGAGACGAAGAAAATATCAGTATGTCATCCAGGTAAACATACGTGAACTGATCTATCATGTCTCTCAACACGTCATTAACGAGTGCTTGGAAGACAGCTGGGGAGTTGGACAACCCAAAAGGCATGACCAAGTATTCAAAGTGGCCCCTAGGGGTATTAAATGCTGTCTTCCATTCATCCCCCTCTCTTATGCGGACCAAATGATATGCATTACGTAAATCCAATTTCGTGAAAAAAGATGCTCCCTGCAACCTCTCGAACGCGGAAGACATCAACGGCAAGGGATAGGTGTTCTTTACCGTGATGTTGTTCAGCCCTCGGTAGTCAATACAAGGTCGCAGAGAACCATCCTTCTTTCCCACAAAAAAGAATCCCGCCCCCGCCGGAGAAGAAGAGGGGCGGATGAACCCGGTAGCTAAAGAGTCAGAAATGTATTTCTCCATGGCCTCCCTTTCAGGAGTGGAAAGCGAGTATAATTTGCCCTTAGGCGGAGACATACCTGGCAAGATATCTATAGCACAGTCGTAGGGACGATGCGGAGGAAGAGAAGCAGCCCGAGACTTACTGAACACTTCCTTCAGGTCGAGGTACTCCGGGGGCACGTTAGACAAATTCGTCGGCTCCTCCTGCAACACAGAACTAGACACAGACGAACATGCAGACACAAGACAAGAGGCATGGCACTGATCACTCCAGTTCATGATGGTGTTGTGTCCCCAGTCAACCCTGGGATTGTGTTTGGCTAACCAGGGATGACCGAGGACGATGGGTACCGAGGGGGAGTCAGTGAGGAAAAAGTCTATGGTCTCAATATGATTACCTGCGGTGGTGAGGCTGAGGGGAATGGTTTTATAAGAAATGTCCGGTAAGCTTTGGCCACCTAGGGCGTTGACGGCGATGGGACGTGGGAGAGGTTCGGTGGATATCTTGAGTTGATGTGCAAGAGTGCGATCCATAAGGTTGCCCTCGGCCCCGGAATCCAACAGTGCGTGACAGTGATGTGAAGAATGAGCCCATTGAAGTCTTACCGGGAGGAGAGTCGCTGAGGAAGATCCGTTGACTGTGATGGCGCCCGTCAGTAACCCCCTCCCTACTGGCGGGCGCTGGCTTTTACTGGACAGTGGAGGATAAAGTGCCCTTCTCCTCCACAGTAAATACAGAGCCCCTGGGCTCTGCGACGTTCTCTCTCCTCCCGGGAAAGCCGAGCTCGACCAACCTGCATGGGCTCGGGATCGAAGGCGGGGCTGACCACGTCAGGATGGTGGGTGGGGGGTATCGCAGAGGACCCTGGACCTGTAGAGGGGAGTGATCGAAGTCTGCCCCGCTCCAGCCGGGCATCGACTCGCAGCGCCAGTTCAATGAGTTCGTTAAGACCCGTGGGAAGGTCCAGGGTGTAAATCTCTTGTTGGACGCGGTCAGCCAGCCCATGCAGGAACCTGTCCCACTGCGCCTCCTCGTTCCATTTGCAGTCGGCCGCGAGTGTCCGGAACTCAATGGAATAATCCGAAACCGAACGGTTTCCTTGTCTCAGATCCGACAGTTTGCGTGCTGCCTCGCGACCGACAGCTGACCGGTCAAAGACTCTTCTCATCTCCTCTGAGAAGGTCTGGAACGAGGAGCAGCAAGGGTCTTGGTTCTCCCACACCGCCGTTCCCCATTTAGCTGCTCGTCCCGAGAGCAGCGTTATGACCAGGGCTACTTTGGCTTGTTCGGATGCATATGTCTGTGGCTGGAGAGAAAAAAATACTGAGCATTTAGTGAGAAATGGTCTGCATGCATCAGGCTCACCGGCATAACGTTCCGGGGGTGGAAGATGTGGTTCCTGCTGCCCTGCGGGACGGCTGGTGGTGGGGGGAGCTGGCGGTGGGGCTTGCGCAGCGGGAACAGGCATTTGTTGAAGTCTATTGGTGAGCTCGGACACCTGCGCCACCAACGTTTGTACGGCGCGCCCAGTGGCCAGCATCTGTTCTTCTTGCTGGTCTAGGCACGCCATGTTGCTGGATACAAAATCCTGCCAGCTGGGGTTACTTGCTGAATCCATGGTGGGTCGAGTCGTTCTGTCAGGGAGAGTCAGAGACGGATTCAATAGCAAGATGATGATGTTTATTGGAAACACAAATGAGAAAAGTCCGGGAAATGGCTGGCGGTGACGCAGGGACTCAAAGGGCTCGACGGTGAAGACAGAGTGCGGTGAATAATCCCAGTGTGGTGGTGAACGTGAACGCAGGACGACAGGAAACACAGGAACTCAGGAACACGATGTCACAGGACCACAGGAAAGGCAGGCACGGGATCACAGGGAGAACAACGACTCGACAACATGGTGAGGGTGAGAAGGGAACTAAATAGGCGCTGGTTTGAGCTCAAAAAGTTGGTCGAGCTCTGGTTCTAAACAAGAAACATTCCCCAAAACATACTGAAAACATGTTTTTTTTTTAATCTCAATGAGAGGTTCTGTCAATATTCATCATTATTCTCTAGTGTTTGAATATAGAAAGGTAAAGTAAATTATTTAACTAAAAAGTTGTCATGTATACAGGTTGAAGTGACCCCAGTGACCTCGGCTGTCTTGGTCAGCTAGAACCGTACAAACACATATTAAGACATGCGTGCCTCTCTCAAAAACATGAAGCGAGCACATTCCAGTAAACAAACATGCAATTCTATAACTACATAAATCTTGAAGCTTGAAGAAATTATTCAAAGAATATAATATGTAGAAAGATAAATACTGCTTAATTATTTGATTATAAATCACTCATTACAAATCAATCAAAAAAATAAATGTATGGAAGTTAGTTGTTAAGTTCAGGTATAGGGTTGGACGTTGAATATAGTCAAATATGATAAGGCATTAATACATACATTTATACATTTAATATGTACTTTATGAATTCTAGTAAACAGCCAATATCATAGTAATATGCAAGCAAGTAGTTAGTAACTGAAGTGTTTCAATAAATAAGTAAACAAAAATGTGTGTGTTTACTGGTTATTGGCAGCTGGGCAGTCCTTTTGTGTGTGTATGTTTTTTATGCTTGTGTAATTTAGCTTAAAACTGTGTCATTTTTACAGAGCAAACCGTAGACAAACTCCTGTGGCACCTGGGATGAGCTCTGGCAGACAACTTCATCTGTGCATGCCACTGCTGCCATAGCGCTTGTTCTCTCTCAAACAGTTTAATGCTTAAGCCATGTTTTATTTCTTTATGTGTTTTAAAACCGAGTAGTGTTTTGTTGTTGTCGTTTGAACTGACGCAGTGCGTTATTGTGTTCATTTAAAATATATATATCTGTGCTGTTTATGCAAGTAAAAGTTTGCAAATTTTGCATGATTTTTCAAATTTTGCTAATTTTTCCTCTCCATCAATTTGAAATCTGAAGGCGGTTAACCATTTGACGGTTACGTAAAAGAGGTGAAAGCAATATTTTCTGAGATAATTTATTTCCCATTCATCTTCTATTCATTTTTGAAAGTTTGTAAACTTTCCAAGCTCGTCTCTTTTGAAATGATCTTGTAAAGTGCAGTAACTCTCTCCTCCCTGCAGCAGGAGGCGCTACAGTGTGAGACTGCAGCGCACTAAGAGGCTCACTGACGCTGTAGAGGGAAAATGTGCGTTAGCCTGTGGACTGAGGGAAGCCCCTAGTTAGCCAAGAGTGGAAACATGGATGATGATGAGGTCGCCGACAGCTGGGAAGAGGCCGCGGATAGTGGGGTGAATATGCGATATCTGCGCTTTCTTCCCGCTTGCACAAACTGTCTTTTCAGTGTTGAGAGCCTCGCGCGGAGCTTTAGGGTGATTCATGCTAGCTCGCTAGTCACGCCTGTGTTTAGAGTTGGGCGGCAGGCCGCAGTTAAAGGGAAACTGGTCCTAAAACAGATGTGGGATATTTTTATTTTAAACCAGGAGGTAAAAATAGAGCCGGTTTTTATGATGGCGGTTGGTGAAGTTGGCAGTTCGCGTGTCGCATAAAACATTTTGTGTTCTAAGGAAATGAAATAAACTACCTGCTAACTAATGCTAGTTAGCCGGTGCAACTTCTGGTGCATAAAAAGGGGGAAATCTTTCTTTGCCATCGCGTCTGAAGCCAAAGATGGCTGCCGAATGGACCGAGACCTGTTGGACATCGTAGGCGAAGTGTTATAATCGCGTCTTATTGTGTGTAGACAGATTTGATTTTATGCGGAAATACGCTATCAAAGTAGCGGAGGTTCGAGGTGGGATAGTCCCCATTTAAACAGTCAACAGGCGCTTTTCACAAGTTTTCAGTCTCTCTCAGGGTCTCCCGTAAAGGAGACTGTGGGGTAATGTGTTTGCAAATCCACAAGTCTTTATTTAATGATAGTGTTTGGGGGGGGAAAATGGAAGGCTTGTCTAAAATATAAAAAGAAGTGTAGCTCTTATAACTTTCTAGTCTTTATGCAGATGTGAAGGTCTATTGTTTTTCAGATTAATTTGAAAGTGTAGTTCAGTCAGAATGAATAAAAGAAGCAAAATCACTTGACCTTTTCTCTTCTGTATAATGTAATAGATGTTGAGGCAGAATCTTATTGACTGACAGTCTCCATTCCTTTTCATTAGTTTTTTTTTCAATGCTATGAAAGTAAATGGTGACTTAGGTTATTCTGTCTAGTAACATCTGTTGTGTTCCACAGAAGAAAGATGTACAGTAAAATATATGAATAAACAATGGCAGAATTTTCATTTTTGGGTGTTGTGTCCCTTTAACAGTGTCCTTTAACAGGGTAAACCAATTCACACCATTGGATTTATTCTATCTCTTGTTTTCTTTGCTCTGATTTAGTGTATATAATTGATAAAGCAGTTGTCAACATTTATCAGGTCTGCTTTAAAATACCATTTGGCACGAACATCTACACCCCTTCCATTAGGCTCTGTAAACACATTTACCTCCATATGTATGTTTCCTCTGTCTCAGTTTAGAAAAGCCTTATATTGTCTACCATCTCAAGCGGCGCTCTGTAATTCGGCCCTGTCGTTAATTTAGCCATTGCACTATGGATGTATAAATAACTCTGTGAAATTGAAAACTTGTTGCTGCTTCAGAGGCCCCTCCTTTAAGCGGCCTGCCTGTACTGTTTTGTAACTGTTTTGCAAAAATTCTCCAGTAAAATGTTTTAATAAATTGCTTGTCTTGACTTTGAACATAGGAAATGGAAAGAAGACTAGAGGAAAAGCTTCGAATCAGTCAGAAAGAAAGGTATGAGAGCTCATCCCTGTGTTTTGAGTCCATGTTTTGTTCAGTGCATCTTATTTCAGTCTAATAATCATAATTTTTTTCTTATGGTCTCCTAGACTTTCAAGTGGCAGTTCGAGCCGTTCTCCAATGAGAACAGCGATCGTAATCCAGGATGACTCCCTCCCCGCGGCACCCCCACCACAGATTCGTATTTTGAAGCGACCCTCCAGTAATGGATCTTTAGGATCTTCTGTGACGCAGACTCGACCCTCCCCGCAAGTAAAATCTTTAGCTCAGCGAGAGGCAGAATACGCAGAGGCCAGGAAGAGAATCCTTGGCAGTGCTACTCCTGATGACACACCGCAGGAGAGACCCAATTCAGACCGGTAAAATACTGACATGGTGAATAGAGCAAACCTTATCATGGTTCTGGAAGCAAAAATAGAATTTATTTTCTGTAAAAGCCCATTAGCTGGTTGGATTTCAAATTCATAATAGCTGAGTCAACATCTTTAATGACTATTGTGTAGTGGATTATGGGAAGATCCTGGATATACATTGACCACTCCGCTAAAATATAAATTATTGCAAATTGGCTCATTGACCATCCAATTCCAAGAGTCTTTCTATCCATCCATCTATCTATCTATTAGTGACATATTAGTAGGATTTCAGTACAATAAACATTGATTTTAGTTTCTCATAAATTGTTTGTTTTATTTGTCATATCTTTTTGGATAAGTGGTATCAATGTCAGGTTTATGTAGTTTGCCAAGTTTTCATAGATTGAAAGGGAAAATGCTTCATAAATGGAAACCCTACTTAAAGAGGTTATTCCACATTATTAAGCAAATCATGATGCAATATCTTTCAAAAATCAAGGTAAAAAAAACTGAACAGAGATTATCGAATTATCAAAAGATTATTGAGTGATTTTGAGCACAGAAGAACTCAGTCAGATAAAGGTTAGCTTAAGGCAGTGGTTCTCAAATAGTGGGGCGCGCCCCCCTGGGGGGGTGCGGAGCGATGCCAGGGGGGGCGCGCGTGACCGTGGGGAACATGCTTTTTTTAGGTTTTCAGTTAGGTTTTACAGTAGGTTTTCTTGCATTGAACAAGAGCAGCATATATGAAGTTCAGATAACAAACCCTTCACCCGTTGATGTGTACGATCATACCGGTGTTCATGTGTCACGTGATCAATCGCTAAATTCTGGCACTGATCCAAAAAAGACGCGCTCAGAGAACTTGATCACTATAAAGGTTTTTAAGCAACAAACATTAACTTCCACATATCTGAGAATCTGAATATCAGGTAGTTGATAACAGAGCCAACAAGTTGGTGACTATTTTGAATAAAAAAGAAAAAACTAAATAAATGTGAAACATCTATCAAACAGCGCTCTTTGTGACTGCGGTCTGTCACGTGACAAGCATGACGCGTTGCCATGGAAACAATAAAGCGAACGTTCCAAAATAGGGGGAGGGGGGGCGCGTGAAATGTTTACTTTTTCCTAGGGGGGGGCACGACAGAAAATAATTGAGAAGCACTGGCTTAAGGAAAGTTTCTGTCAAACAAATGAATTTTATTAAAAGGGCAGCTATAAAAAATATCTACTGTTGCACAGCAGTCTGCTGGAGCCTGTGTGGCCTGCCAGTTGTGCATAAAGTTGCATTTCTACTACCCCTTACGAGAAGAGAAGAGTATACAGTAATCCCTCGCCACTTCGTGGTTCAAGTTTCGCGGCCTCAGTGCATCGTGGATTTTTCAAAAATATTCATTGAAAAATAAATATTCAAAAATACCACCATATCAGCAGCTGTATTGCAGAAAGCAGCGTTGCTTCATTTTGATGCGCGAGAGAAACGGTTTCCCAGTATGCCAGACAAAGAGAGAAACTCTCTCAGAGGCTTTGTACACACACACAGCACTCAGACAAGACACGTGATTGGTTCCCGGCGCGAGATCGACCAATGAGAGCTCGAGTGGAGTGGGAGCCTCTTTGTCTCTCTCAGAAGCAAATGTTGACGATCCAGCGCCGATATCTGACGATGAGGCCCTTACCGAACCGATTTAAAGGCCTCATTATACCAGTGCAGTAACACCATCATCATCACATTTATCGAACCGCACAGGTCTCTCATCATCGTCATTACTGGAGTCTCAAGATACTACTGTCATTGATGAGTGTAGAGCACCATAATATAATAATATCGTATGAGCGAGAGAGAGTAAACGTATAATAAGGTTTTGTAATTAAATGGATTTAAGTAAAATATATAAAAAGTATAAATATACATATTTTAAACATTCTGGTACCTACACACACACATACGGAAATTCCCAGGGGGGAGGGGGGCAATCCTACTTCGCAGATTTTCACCTATCGCGGGGCGTTCTGATCCCCATTAACCGCGATAAACGAGGGATCACTGTACAGTAATACCCAAACATATTACATGTTAGAAACATAATAATCCCTGCAATAATAGTCTAATCATTGATTCTTAAGCATTTGCCTATTTAAATCTAAACAGCAAAAGTCAATTATATAATTGTTAAATTGGATATTAATACACAATTTTCAAATCCTTTCTTTGCTTCCATTCAGAGGCTGTTTATATAAGAAAGAGGCTAATTGAAGTCTCTGGAGAGAATGTTTGCAAAAGTACTTCCAGAACCAAGGATGCAGCAACTGTGTTATATACGAACGGCTGCTTTTAAATGTCAAAATATTTCTTATATTTTTGATTGTATATTTTACATATTGCATGTCCTCAATCAGATCTCCACGTGGAAGCAGCCATACTCTCGCAGAGGAAAACAGATCAGGAAACCATGTGGTTCGACAGCCAGCAGGTCCAGATGGTACACAAGGCTTTCACCACCAGCGCAGATAGGAATAGCAGCCTTTCCTGGAAGGAGGGAGAGGCGAAATACGGTCTCCCAAAATACGGTTGAAAATCTAATCATTTTTATCAATATTTAGGATGTGGGATGTTTTTCAAATATGTATAAAACCCTCTTGAATCCAGCACGGCGTGTGTGGAATGTAATGGGGGAAGAAACATGATCCAGAGGAGTGGATGGGGAACGTTCCCCGCTTTTTACACTGTGATGAGGACCTCGCTTCCGGACACTGCTCACTGTGATGTCCAGCCCTCACCCCTGAAAATCAAAACGAAAATAGAGAGAAACAAAACAGAACTGCAGAACTATTGTCCCTTCCTCACGTAACTCAGCCATCACTTGCAGCCAGCCTGAAAAGTCATGCAAGCAAGCCCTCTGAAGAGACATTTGAAACAAGATGGCAAGTGCTAGATGTGCTTGAACCGATAAAAGGATGGTATGAGGCACCAGCTTCCTTCAGCAATAATTCTAGAAATATCACTAATTATTCAGACCTCCCTTCTACACTGTTCTCTCAAGCTTTTGTGTGGCTTGAGTTTATCTTTTGTTTTAATTTTGGTTATTCCTGGCTCGGTCTGCTAATTGCCATGTTTTTAAATGGGTAAGAAACAGTGGGTATAATGTGGAAACTTAAGCTGACTAAGTTCTTTATTGTTTACGTTCTTTTTTTTGTTCTTGTTTTACTCATGGGTCTTCCTCTGACCGTCCTGATTTCTACATAAATTAAAAAGAATAAAAACAACCAGTAGAGAATTACATGAGTGCAGCAAATGGCATTTTAACCCTTTTCTATGCCTTTTATTCAATTTTAAACAGGTAGTCGTTTTTTTTTATTTTTTAGAACTCTGCATTTTTAAGTAAAAATCCGATGGAAAGATGAGTTCTGTAAATATTTGTTGTGCTGGGAAGAACCGAAGGGAGTGAGGTGGGGGGATTTCTCTGGCTCCCCTTGCCTGTTTCCTCATCAGATCTGCTGTTGGCCGTTTTCTTTTCTATCTCTCTTTTCTTTTTTTCTTTCTTTTTTACTTATGTAGGAACTCAGGTTGTTGTGAGGAAATATGAGAGAATGAATGAAGTTGTGTATCAGTCAATAGGTTTTTAATTGAATAATGGTGCAATGTTAAGCTTACATGTATTATGGCTTCAAGATCATTTGAAAAACACCTCAATGACTGGATTACAGAATATCCTATTAGAGATTATTTAACTTTATTGAAACCTAAGAGAAGAGTGTGTGTCACACCGGTGGCTTAACAACGCAACTTTATTGGAGTGTTAAGTCAGTTGACCTAGTTGCTTTGGCTCTTGCAATATATTGTCTATAAATGAAGAGCATACTATCTTTCTTAACTGTAACTCCCTGCTTTTTTTTGTTATTCTTTTGTTTTTTTTTAAATCTTTCTAAACCTTTGTCTCCTGTGGTGTCCATGAATGATATCTGACTCCTGCAGTTTATGGAAATACCCTTTAATCTGATACGTCATTGTTGACCCATTGTGCTGTAACAAATCAGACCAGACGGGTTTGTCATGCCCTGCCTGAAAACACCGAAATCTGCCTGTAAATACTTTTCAAAATGCCCATTTAATAAAGACTTTTTAAATAATGTCGCTGGATAACGTTTTATGAAAATATTTAAAGCCACCATGAAATCAAAACTGACCATTCTAATTTTATTTACAGAATGTTGCAGCGTTTATGAAGGATGTATCTGTGCACATATCTATTTTTCAAATCCATAAGGCTTTATGCTTAACCGAGAACTTTAACCTTTCCTCCCCATCAAAATATCTCTTCTCTTCCGTCTTTTTTTTGGACTCCATGAGCTGTTTTAATTTTGTAAAATTGGTAAAATATTTTATTAAAATCTTTTTATAATAGACTTTATGAAAACTAGTTCTAATTCTAGAAAACATATGTATAAAAAAAGTCATCACATGAAAATTCATTGTATTTTCTAAATGGATGTTATTTATCGGTTCTTTGTGCCTCGCTTAATACGTCTGAGATGATTTGACAGATGCTAGATCTTCTAGTCGTGATGACTGATCTCTGGCTAATTTGATTCTTTGAATGAATTTGATTAAAATATCTAAATTACTACACGTTCTTGTGTTCATTGGAAAGCGCAGATAGTTGAAATTATGTTCAACAATGCAGTGATTGGCTGGCGTCAAAGACAGTGACAACGCTCAACCAGACAAAGACAATAATAGATAAATGAATAAATGTTACATGATTCCCAGTTATTTCCATTTTATAGGATTACTAGTATTTGTAAATCTTTAAAACTTTGAGTGACAAGAGTAGCTGTAATTACTGATTACTGTAATTAACAACTCATTTAATTTTACACATGAAGCGGATAAAGCCTCTCAAGGGTTAGTAACAATTCTAATGGCACGTCAGATGCACGTTTTTACATTATTTTATCTGCATCAAGCCATAATAGCGGTCACAAACTAATGTCTGTAAGGCTCCAATAAAGTTATGAGTTATTCACTCACAAATACATCTCTCAATGAGTAAACTAGGCTGTCTATTACAGTCAATAACAATCAAATTAACAATAATGTACGTAAAACCTATTCCATTCACATTTTTAATGATTCATGTCCCTGGTTCAATAGGATGCTCTTGTAAGAGAGTAGAAATGGCTGGGAAAGACTTTCACCTTTTTTGTTTAAATAATCTTTTTCACTAGGATGTACGTCACGCTACAGTAAAAAATATGTTACATTGGTTTCATTTTGAGTAATAAGGGGGTCATAAATGCCAGAGAATAAAGTCAGTAGCATGTATGCATTATTTTGCCAATATGACAAACTGAAGCAACTTTGATGGACAAAAGTTTTATGGTCCACCAAAAAAAAGCATATTGGGTTTAGAACAACATCCACAGTATTTTGGATTTATGCTGTTAGTAACAGAATCAATCATTTCTCAAGGCAATATACCTTTTATTTTTTGAATAAACTCTTAATTTGCTTGTATAAATGTGGAAATTTTCTAAATCAATCAGCACACTTTTAAAAGTTTTTAATTCTTCATGTGTTTTATTACAATAAATACCATAACTAACAGTGAACTTTACTTCACTCTTGTTACTGTATGTATAAGTCTTGTGCCATATATAATAGGCAGGCAAGGATGGCGTCTGGTACGCATACCTCATTAGTGCACTGAGAGGTGGTATCAGATCTTTGGCAACCCTGGATATGTGCATTGTGCGATTTGAAATGCTGAAGCGAGAGTCGGTGTTAGCTAACACGGATGACGGAGGACTGTGGTGGGAACAAGGTCTGGTTCAGGGGTGGCCATGACGGTGTTTCTGCAAGCTGGACGTCCAGACGTTTGTACTGCTTTTTGGACTCGCGTTTTCGTCTGAGGTTGCGAAGACAGTTCAGGGCACCTTGGTCAATAAGAATCTGTAAAAAAAACAAAAACTTGACTACAATTACTGATAATGGTATCATGTTCCAGATAGCATGTGGTAATGTTTTTACCTCAAGCAAGTAACATATGAAGAAGTTGAGTGCGGCTACAGCCACCAATAGTAGTTTATATCTCATATCAGTGATGTCATAGAGGCTCAGCACACGATGGATGATCGTATGACGGAAAAGGACCAGCCAACTCATTAGAGCAAAGAAGACCAGCAGTGCCACTACAAACAAAACTAAGAAGAGGGGAAAAAAAACATTACAAATAACTAAACATAAATATTAGACATCTACTTTGAATATTCCCTTTATTAATAGCTAAAAATCCAAATAATCACTATAAAATCGGGAGTATACCATTGAAAGTTAGCACTTATTCTAGATATATATAAGATGTTGGCTAAATAAATTGCACCTATGATATATTAAATTACAACTTATTTTAAATTGCATTTAATTATTATTTTACATATACATACACATATATAAAACAATTAAATTTAAAACGAATACAATTTATCAAATATATATAAAAAATAATAATTTAAAACAGTAAAATAAGGTGTAATTTAATATATTATAGGTGCAATTTATATATATATATATATATATATATATATATATATATATATATATATATATATAAAAATAAGGGTTCTAGAATAAGTGGTAACTCTCAATGTTATACTCCCGATTTTCTGATTTTATAGCCATTTTAGGATTGTTAGCTTTTAATAAAGAGAATACATTTAAAACAATTAAATAAAATGAGCACTTCTTGTGTACATTTACGTCTAATTTTGCAACTTTCTGTACTCCTCAGTAGTCACTTTGGATAAAAGTGTCTGCTAAATGAATAAATGTAAAATGTACAATTATAACTTGAACACTGAAATCTAATACACACGATGAGGGGAAACACATTTACACAAATAGGCAAAATCTACATTTAATAAAAACCAAAGCCCAATGTGAAGATGCAAATTATCTGTTTTCAGTCAGAAACTTTAAGAACATCTTTGTTTTTTAAACTAATTTTGATGTGTTTATTTATTATATGTTGTTTCATAAAAGCCTATATGGATGTTAAAAGATGATCAACAAATGGGTTTACTGTGCATTTTCTGATAAGCAAGCCTATTTGCTGTGTTAAACAGGTCTACGTTCAAAGTTGAAATTCTCACCATTGTAATATAGTGGTTTTTTGTAAGGATATCCTTTAGTCATCACAACAGACATGATGATATATTGGAACCCTGATAAAGCAAATATGCTTGTGTCCTCCATGTTGGGCAGATTTGCAGCCCCTGTCCTAGTGGAGTTCAGAGGCACATACCTGAAAGCAGTGACACAGTTATAACACAACAGTTACGAGGGTGCAAGGAGTTTTAATGTCACTTAGGTCAGTTGCTTACCAGTCTTGTGAGACAGTGATAAGTAGGGCAGACACTTGAGCTACGATCAGCAGCACAGTGTGAGCCAGTAAACTAGCCAGGACTGTCAGAGAAAGAAGACTGGCAGCTGGTCGCTGGGGGTGAAGCTCGTCACTGGGACCTCCCCGTCCCATCACTATAGCCAAAACTGTCACCAAAACTAAGTCAAAGAAGAGGAACTGCAAGTCTCCCAAGTTTGTTTTCTCCTACAATAGACAAAAGAAATCATCATCAACTTGATTGTTAAAATACCCAAATTACTTCACAGTTTTGATATTGATTTTAAGCTCATGACAAAAATGTAAAAATGGACAGGCAAACACTCACAGTGTACAGAATAAGTACAGAGGCAAACTGAATCAGACTGTACAAAGCCATGTACTTAAAAAGACTGAACGATGTCACCAGTGAACACCTGCCTTCCCTGTAAAAAAAAAAAGAAAAAAAATTTAATATAACAATAATAAACAATCATCATAGTTTATTCAAATGAATTATTATAATTTATAACATTATGTACTATGATTAGAATCAAGAATAAAATATTCAGTAACAAATATTTTAAGTAATAGTAATTATTATTGAACAAATACATTATATATAAATTAAACTATATATTTCCATTATAATTTCAGTAAAAATGCTAAATTCAATAAATACTACTATTACTACTAATAATAAAACCATTATTGAAAATAATTCTTGTTTAAAAATAAGCATTATTAAAAGTAATAGAAATTGTGTAATTGATGTAATAAAAGTTATTATTATTATCATCATTAAGAATAATAGCAATAGCAAGAACAATAGCAATAATTAATATATATTTGAATTATAACAACAATAAAACTGTTTTAATCACATTTGTTATTAAGATATAATTTGTTAATATATTGACGTTATAATAACTTAAGTCAACAATACAATATTCAATGTACAACTTATGGCTAAAAAGCGGAGCAATGTACATAGTAAAACTGTGTCGTTTACTTGATAAGTAAAGGCACGCAGCTAATGTTGTCAGACTTGGATGTGAAAGGAGACGCCACAGAGGCCTCAGCCTCAGACAATGACACACCAACATCTGCAGCCCTCAAGGCTCCGCAGTCATTGGCTCCGTCCCCACACATGCCCACCCTGTAACTGCACACAGGTCAGGAGATACAGCTGTTATATACGGTGTCACAAACCCCTGCTAACAAATTCCAACAAGATTACTGTATTCATTGTTTATTTCAATTATAATATATTTATATCAAGGACAATTGATAAGACAATCTTGCTGTCTTTTTTATTTTTTTATTTTGTTATTTATACAAATCATTCCCAAGCAATTTTCCCTGCTCTTTACTGAATACTGAACTCACTTGAGAAGCTGCAGTGCTTTTACCAGCTGGGTTTTCTGTTCAGGGGTCATGCGGGCATACACTGTACCCCTTAACAGAACCTGTAACACAGTAACAACGAGCACTGTCAATTTCCAGAAAATGAATTTGAAAGGAATAGTGTCCACATCACCAGTCTAAAACTGGAATAATCAATACGCGTTAAACTTAATCTGTCACCTTGGGTAGATATTCAGGGAAATGATCACAAAGTGCTTCGAAGGACATTCCATTTATAGCCAAATGATAGCCGGCACTGTTCTGGTAGAGACCCTTAGTGCACATGAAGAGGAAGTTCTCAATTAATAAGACATTACTACATGATATTTAAAATGGTAACATCTATAAAGCACTTAATAGGTCAAACCTGTACTGGATTATCAATAGTCTCATGAGTATTAATGGTGGCTACTGCACCATCTCCTTCGTGAAACTGCAGGGAGGCCATTGAACTGGCAGTAGGGGGCGATGCATGAACAAAAATAACCTTCTCATGTGACAGCACCATACCACAGGCACGCGCTACGTTCACAGCAGTGAGAATATTGTCACCTGACAAAGCAGAAAAAACACTGACAAATCATTTTCACTTCTCCATCTATAAAGCTAAAAGAGAAAGGCCAATTCAACCATCATAAAGCAAATTATGGTTATAAACATACACTATAAGCGTTTTTAAATTACGTTTGTTGTTTTTGGACATACCTGTAACCATAACAGGCCGTAATTGTGCTAATTTAAGAGTGCGAATGACTTCAGCACTCTGTGGCTTAACTTGGTTCTTCATTATCAACAGACCCAGGAAGTTCATGTCTTTCTCCACCTCAATCCTATAAGCAAACATTTAACAAGAGCTGATGCTAATCAGGGCTAGACATGAAAAACAAAATGGTTTACTTGATTGAAAGGTAAATTCACTTGACCCAAAAGATTCTCAACAAAAAAGCTTTGGTATTTATTATTATAAAATGAGACAAGGCAACAGGAACATAAAATGTCTTCCTCTTTAAATATCTATCATACAGTGGTACCTCGAGACACGAGCAGCCTAACATACAAGTTTTTGGAGATACGAGCCGGAGCTCGGGCCATATTTTACTCGGGCCAGATACGAGCCCAAATCCGAGATATGAGCCGTGTTTCCGGAGCGTCACGCTAGTTGGCGCGCAGGGTCGAGCATCATCCGAGAGCATCTCTCGCTCAATCACACGTGTTACCCTCTTGAATCAAAGTGTATCTTGTGCACTGTACTCTTTTTTGGAGTGGGGGTTCAATCTTCAGCTGGCTGGAAGGAGCTGCCAGTGACTGGTCACGTGACCTGTCACTTGCTGGTGGCAGCTGCCAGTCTCAACCTGACAGGTAATGTGGAAGCTTATCTATGCTTCGCTGACGCGTCCTCCAGTCAGTGGCTGATGAGCGGCGAGTACAGCGCGTCTTCGATTCCTCTTTCTATAATGAAATATATTGTTTTATGATTATGAGTGTACTCTTAAGAACCTATTCTTTCATATTGTCGCTGTCTTAAGGGAGTTTATGCTAAATAAAGCGATCAAATGACCGTGATTACAACTGGAAGCTATCTACGCATCGCTGACGCCTCCTCCAGTCAGTGGCTGATGAGCAGGAGTGCAATGCGTTTGTAACTTTAACTATTAAAGTTACGAAAATAGTTTTAAGTTCTAAAAAAGCGCCATTTACCTACATGTCTAGAGTGCCTACATCCCATCCCCCCTCCCTCCTCCTTGCTGTTCACCTTCGTTAGCTGCACTCGTCTGTCTCCAAAGTAAGACTATTATGCTAAATAACTCTTTTATTTCTTTATTTCATATTTTGTTATGTATTTGTTAATTATACATGTTTATTTGTTATTTAAAAACATATCTTTATTCATAATTTAAAGTGATTTGGGGATTTTTCATAGGTCCGGAACGGATTAAATCGAATTCAGTTATTTTAAATGGGAGAAATTAGTTTGAGATACGAGCCAATTGACTTACGAGCTCGGTTCTGGAACGAATTAAACTCGTATCTCGAGGTACCACTGTATTTTATAATATATTTATTTATTTATCAAGTACACAATAACAATTAATTAAATTCACTAGAGTCTAAAAGTTTGGGATCAATAGGATTTTTTAAAATAAATTAATACTTCTATTCAACAAGGATTCACTAAATTAATTAAACTTGACAGCAAATACATTTGTAATGATACAAGAGTTCTAGTTCAAATAAAGGCTGTTCTTGAATCCGGACAAAATTTCATGTTTTCCACAAAACAACTGTTTTCAACACTGATAATAAAAATAAATATTTTTGAGCACTAGATTTCTGGAGGATCATGTGACACTAAAGACTGGAGTAATGATGCTTTACCATCAAAGGAATAAATTATATGTATTAAGATAGAAAACTCAAATTTTAAATTATAATAATATTTCACAATGTTCTTATTGTATTTTCAAATAAAATGTAGCCTTAGTGAGCATAAACGTAAATAAATGTTTATTTATTTAAATCTTACAAACCCCAAATCTTTACACTGGTGTGTACACAAAGCAAAACAGCTGACCTTTCAATAGTACTCAGGTCAGTCTCCTTACTGAGGTGTTTGTAGGCAAATCCAAGAACCCTGAAACCCTGGCTCGCATACTCCCGGAGAGTGGGTAAAAAATGAGAAGGCACTGTCACAAGTAGAGCACAAAGACAGAACAAAACTGAGCATAAAAAAATAAATAGGTAGGATTTCATGTACTCTGGTTTGCTTTTCTAAGTTAAGACTCACCACTTTCTCTAAGGCAGAAGCTGGCCACCATCTCAGGTGCTCCTTTAAGGAACGCCACAGGAGAAGCTCCACCTGGACCAACGGTCACCACACTCATCCTTTGCAGAGAAGAGGAAAATGGGAATCTCCGCACAATTGCTACTGACTGATTGACAGACTGAAAAACACATAAGAGGATAGGTAAATTAGTGGTGAAAATCTTTAACCTGTACTCCTCTCCTTCTTCTGTGAAAAACAGGTATTTTGAAGAACACTGGGGTCCAAACAACACTGAACCCCATTGACATTTCTGTAGCTCAATCAGTACAGCATTAAAGCGCCTGCCAAATGCATTAATGTAAATGACATTGACTGTATGGACAAAATCAGTTTAAACGCTTTCAAAATACATTCTTTTGTGTTCCATAAAAAGAGACAAAGTCATATATACGTTTGCAATGACATGAGGGTGAGTAAAAGATTTTCATTTTGGGGTGAATCATCCTTTTCATTCATAATCAAGTCCTAAAAGTTCAAGTCATTTCCTTCTGTTATCGCACCCAATGACTGTGTTCTTGTTCTGTAGATGCATCAACTCACATTTCCTTCTGATGAGAGCTCAGGTGCAGGAGGTCTCATCACTGCTAGTACTCGGTGTCTCCCAAATTCAGAATCATGTCCCACCTCAATCTCTGGCTCAGTCAGTTCCTGTCATTTTACATGCAATATCACATCAAAGTTGCCATAAAACTGATTAAACAAAACAGACTCATACATGTCATATGCAAAAGTCTTAAAGATATCAAATGCAAATTATTGAAATCAGCTCACAGCTCTCCATCATGTCATTCCAAACTTGTATGACACAAAATAAGATATTCTGAAGAAAGTTGGTAACCATTGACTTTGGCTTCCATTGACTTTCATAGTATGAATCTTTTTTTTTAAACATAAATTTTCAGAATATCTTCTTGTGTTCCACAGAAGAAAGTAAGTTCTTCAAGTTTGGATTGACATGAGAGTAAGTAAATGTTGACAATTTTCATTTCTAGGTAATCTATCTCTTTAAGAACACAAAGCACTGTGAGGAACAAGCCATTACCCATCTAGTGGATTCAATCATTTTGAGCTCTAGAGGGTCTCCAAGTGCTTGACCCCCAAGCAAAGCTAAAGAATGGCAGGAGGAAAGTGCAAAAAGCATCATTCCAGGAGGAAGAAAGAGAGGGTCAGGAACCAGCTCGCCAAATACCGCTCCACTCGCTTCCACGACGCCCCACACATCCAGACCCTCCTCTGTCAGAGTGCCAGTCTGAAAAGAACACAGAGAATCTGATAGTTTTTGTCACAACTCACAATAGCTAAGTTTCTATTTAGAGTTGCAAATTTAATTTATGTTTAGAATCGGAATATCACATAAAACATTTGCAAATAAAGCAAGCGCACAAGATCACTTGGACAAAATATCTGTAATAAAAATGGAAGCGGCTGCAATCAGGGAAGCCACTGTGGCGCTGTTTTCATAAATGACTTCATAAATCTCAGATCGCACAGACGACACCCAATAAATGCAGTTATGTTTGAGAATGCAAGTGTTTGAGAATGATCAAAATCAACATTTCAGATGCTGTGCAATAAAACTGGTCTACTGGTTAGTTCAGTTATCCAATTACATCCACTGTTGAGGCGAAGTCACGCAAAGGTTGTCGCATCAAGGGATTTATTTTGGTAAAAAAGAATTTGTAATGCGATATCCCAACATATGCTTAAAAATAGTTAGATAGGAAACATAAATGAAACTGAGACACCACTTGTCTCTTTTACAAATTTTTGAATGAGAACACATATACTGTACATGGGCCTTTATAGACAAACAAACTGTTAGACTGCAGCACAAACAATTCACTTCAGACAGGATCTTGAAGTTTAGCAAGGCATCAGCAAAGATCTTATCAGTCATTGCTAACACTAATAAACCCATTTTCTTTGCTTTGAAAGCACATGATGCATGCAAGTTGGCAATGAAATCTGCTTAATAATGAAGGGATGAAAGAATAACTTGGTAAAAAGCTTTCCTTTTGGTCTCACTACATCAAAAGAGTAGTACATTTGAATAATATCACACAAGAAACACTACTATGCACTTTGAAATAGATATGGATGGAGTGAATTTAGAATTCGTTTTTTTATAAATAACTTTATTATTGAATAATTTTATTGATATTTCACCCACCAAAACATGAGGAAAGTTTTAGAAACTTGTAATAGTTTTTTTTTAAATTATTAGTATATTATATATTACTGTATAATAGCAACAACATAAAAAAAAATATGGATGGAGTTACTGTAGGGAAAAATATTTGTAATAGAATTCATTTATAAACAGACACACACATGTGGTAATATATTGTCAATAAATGCATCTTAGCTACCGGTAGATTAAGTGTAATAGGAACTCCCCTATAGTCAACAGATAAAAACGTGGAGTTCCCTATTGGTTTAACCAGGGCACTTATAATATAATCATCTCACACCATTTTAAAAGAATGAAGCTAAGGCTTTAAAAGCCAAATATAAGATTAAGCAAATATTTGAAACTACAGTGGCACGAATGTATCTTTTGAACTATCCATCAAATAGGAGTCATCATTCGTCAGGAGATCACAATTAAGATCCTTCCCAAAAAAAAGAACAGAAAAAGAAAACATTGAGTTAAACCACGATCACTTACCTTATCAAAACAGAAAAGTGATATCTTGCCGCAGATATTAATGCGAGGTGGGCTAATGCAGAACACTCCATGACGCTTCAGGCGATTCTGGGCATAGATAGCGGCTGTAGTTATAGCAGCAGGAAGAGCAGGTGGAACTATTATTGTCACAATATCCAGAGACCGGATAAGAAGTTCATTCCAGGGAGTCTGATGACAAAAGATGTGGTCACACAGACAAATTACATTTATGCGTTTGGCAGACACTTTTATCCAAAGCGACTTACATTTCATTCAAGATACACATCAACTTTCTAATCAGTTCTTGAGCTAAATGAAAGGTTATTAAATATGAAGTATAATTATTTCTAAATAAAATGTACATTTAGGAGGAAATACTTAAAAACAAATAGAGTGCACAGCACCTGCCCCCTTTTTTAGCGGCACTAGTTCTGGAAGTATATACATTCATTTTTCCCATAGGATAAAAAAAAGTCAAAAAGTAATTTAAAGAGTTAAATGCCATGAACAAAGTACATTTTTGTAAATCGGATAAAAAGAGAAGTACAAGACTGTGTACTTAACGACTGAGGGAAAGAACTACTATTTCATATAGTACTGCGAACAGCATAAAATAATTTTTAAACGATAGACATATATAAAACCTATAATTTACAAATGTTGATTATATATATATATATATTATAAAATAAAGAAAATTACCAAGAACTCTGCTGTTCAACACGATCATTTTAAAAGTAAAAATATGGATTTTTACTTCCAGAATCTGACAAGTGCGCTCTATTACTGTAGTGTAAAACAACTTGACTAACAGAGAGAAAATAATTATTAAAATTAAATTTAAAATAAAATTTAAAAGTAAATTAAGAAAAATAAGATATGGTCACTTCAGTGTGAATATGAAATACTTGCATTGGTCCTTGATAGCATCACAAGGCTATAAATGGTCCCGGCCAATGCTGAAAAACAGACATGTCAGATCAGAAGGCCCATTTTCTGCATTATGAGACCAACATATCAACAAACGTCATCAGATCACATGAGAGGCCAACTTACCCAGAAGTCCTAGAAAAAGTAGGAACCTCATAGCATCCCTGTAGAAGCGAAAGTCTAATGGTTGAGGGTAGAGGATAGAACTAATAAGGTCTCCTTTGGCAGTAAAAAACCCTGATGAACAAAAATCAAAGTGGTATTCATGAGAAAACAACAAAAGTCCTTTTATGTCTTCCCCGCCATATAGCTAAGATCAAGAATATTATGACTGCAGAGTATGAATCAATCAACATTTTTTCGTGCATCCAGGCAGCCATAGTTTACACGCACTAAAAGGTTTAGGGTTTAATGTGCTGATTTGGTGTTCAAGAAACATTTCTTATTATTATCAGAGTTGAAACAGTTGTGCTGTTTAATGTGCTTACGGATTTTTTTTTTTCATGAGTATTTGAAGTTAAAAAGATCAACGCTTATTTGAAATGGCAAAAACACATCACATTGCACAAGAAAAGTCACTTGAGTAACTTAATATGTCCATGCTGAATAAAAGTATTTATTTCTTTATAAAAAAAAATTAATATATCTTTCAGACCCCAAACATTTGAACACTGGCATATAATAGATACAAATATTGTATTTCTTTATAAATGACCTGTGCGTGTTACAACAGCGATGGCCCCATTCCCAGCAGGACCGCCTCCTTTAGCCTGGATGAGCTGTGTGCCACAAAACAAAGTGTGTCTGCGTTGAGACTCTTGACTGTATGTGGCCCCGGAATTAGACAATGGGGTCTTCATCACTGGTATGCTCTCACCTGTCGGCAGGTAAAGCAGCAGTAGTGTGAATGGAAAAGCCTCTAAATGCATATAGATTTAGTGCAATACATAATTTTAGAGCCATTTGCATTCTCTCACCAGTCAGCATGCTTTCATTCACCATGCACTCCCCAGCCAGCAGGGCAGCGTCACAGGGCAGGAGCAAACCCTCAGCTGGAATCAAAACACAGTCACCCGGAACCAGCTCCTCAGAGTTTACACACTCTTCCTCTAGAAAAAAACAAACAAAAATCATGTTTTCACAAAGAACAAACCGACACCGTGAAGAACGCCACTTTGCTGGCTGCTTATTTTTGCTGTTTGGTAAGTAATGTCACCTCCGGTGTCTCTGCGCACAGTAATGTTCACCACCAAACGGGCCATGCGGCTGAGAGTAGTGCTTTGCTGTAGAGACATAAAAAACATTGTTAACCACTTAGTTATTATATATGAATTCACAATAAAACAAAAAAGCTAGTTTGCATACCTTACGAATCTGATAAAGGGACACGGCGATTGAAATTAAGGATATGATAAAGATACAAGCAGCATAATAATAGTATTTGTCTGATATCCACAGGATGATGCTGAACACTTGAAATACGTAGAATGGATTGAGCACCTGAGGAAAAAAAAAATAGGAGAGCAGATCAATAAATGAATCAATGTTTAATATATAAATCCAACGTATGGCACTAATTCATTATTACATAGAGTCCGTAATAGTGTATTTAAAATACAAAAAAGTAGGGAGGAGAAGGTCTACCTCCTCAAAGAGAAGCTGCAAGTAGGACTTCACAGGTACATCAATGATATTGGCCCCAAAAATCTGTTTTCTGTAGGACAGAGAATAGAAATGAAAATAAACTTTGATTGTGAATGGCATGAATTATATTCATATGTTGTATAGTAACTAAAAAGGCAAAAGACCTTGTGCTTTGGTCTGCTCGACTCAGTCCTTGCTGTTGGGCATGCAGGTCAGAGCAAGTCCAACCTTCACTGAGGATACTACAGAGAGATGATCATTTACAACCACACCATTTCAACCAACTGTAAAAACTTATAATCATATAAAGACTTCAGAAGAAACTAGACAGTACCTTGCTTTGCAAAAGGCTCCTTTCCTGGCAATCCATATGTAACGTATGCCCTCAAACACATAGTATCTAAGTAGCGCTTTCTAGATGAAAAAAAAAAATATTATATGACCAAACAGACAGACAAGAAATCTACATAACGCCCAAAACCGTTGACAGCACCTATGTTACCTCTTCGCTGTGTAGCTGCACGGTGTCTCTCCATTCATTCTCATCCGCCTCTCCTACTCCAAACTCCAAACTGGAAAAGATCAATTTAGGAGTTAAAAGGGTTTATAATATAGATATATAATTTTTTAAATATGCAATTAATATATTATTTAAATAAATAAATACAGTTTAAAAAAAACTTTACCATTTAAAATGTTTTTTTTTCACATTCCAGCAATAAAAATTTTAAACAGAAAGTGGTAAATTGTCATGAAAATATGCATCTAAAATTCTTAACAAAAAAAATAGTGAATTCACATTATTAGATTAAATTATTTAAATTCAATTCAGTTTTTAAATTATATTTTTGTCTTTAAACATGAAATGTAATATATAATTCCGTTTATATATAGATATACAAATATGAAGGTTCACAATTGCTAATAAAAATGCAGCAAGTAACAAGTTACCAAACTGTGTTTAAATGCAAAGAATGGCTTAACTCAAGTGGCTGCTTCCTTTTTGAAAGAAACTTAAAACATAAATAGAAAAAAGAAGAAGCATGAGTAATAACTGTACTGTGACTCTCACCTGCCTTCCTCGATCTCCTCTTTAAGTACATCAACAACAAATTGCTGTCCATATCTGTCCTGTCATAATCAAGTCAGAAAATAGCATTCCTTATTATGGAAAATTGAGATTTACAGTATATTCTTCTCCCATTTGTCAATACATTACCAACCAGAATTTACATTTTCAAAAAGCAGACAGTCTGCATATGGAGACAATATACCTTTAATAGTAAAACATCTGCCATTGAAATGGGACAGGACTTGCACCGGGCCAGGATACCAAGGCGAGGGCGCCAGTTGAAGAGCACAAGCAGCAGCCCTACAGAACATACCGCCCCAAAGCGGCAGAGCCACACCTTCCAGCAAACCCATCTGTACCCCTGAACATCCTGCAAATCACATTAGATTACAAAATGAGCCGTTCTAGAATAGCAAGAGTAAACCATTGTATTTTCCAAACATAGTACCATGTGTGAGACTGTACTGAGTTCCTCGGGTCTTGGATCCTTTAAGAAGGGTTCTGTGTCTGGGGAGGATGCATCATCCAGCCCAGGGCCACAGCTTCCTAAAAGAAACAATCTGTAAATGGTCCAGGACTCTTAAAGTTCACCAAGACATGAGTGCAAACACAATATATAAAACCTTTGTAGTGCACACTCCTTTTGTAAATACAATACTCTCTAGCACATATCTATGACGTGGCATTGATTGTAATCTTAATGTCAAAATGAACAGTTCTTATTTTTATGAAATATTGCAGTATTTATTATAAATTATTCATCTGTGCAAATCATAATTATTTTAATTCATGTGCCTTGTAATCTTCCCCCTCCCTCTTGTAACCACATCTCTTCTCTGATCACGCGTTTAATGGTGTGAGAACGGGACAACCTGTCACTCACATGACATCGCAGCAATAACAAAACATAACCATCCAATCAATTCTTAATTAATAAAATCAAGTCAATTTTTTCTTGTTCAAGAAATCATTTAACTTGAATATGTCACAAAAGACTGATCTCAACTTCTGTTTCGTACTGACTTTAAGACAATGGCTGTCAGAAATCACGTATTTCCCACTATATAAAGGGACAAAATAGAAGTCCAATTCACAGTATTCATAACAGAGTAGCCAAATTGTACATGGATGACTAACTAGACCCAGGCATGAATTGTGCATACAGTAGACACTTTACTATCCCACAAGGCCACGAGAGAGAATTTGTGAATAACAGTGAAGCGAAATAACTCACATTGGTAACTGACAATGACAAAGTTAGTACAGCACTTATTAAAAAAAAGAGCAACACTTTTAACAAAATACACCCACATTGTGAGTAACATTCTGGCAAATTGTGAGTAACATTCTGCACCCTATTTCCAGGTCGTGGAGGATTGTATAATGGATAGAACGAAACGGAAAACTTCTTCTTTTTACTTTTTTAGCAGATCATGTGCTTGCTTTGTTCATTTTTTTAACACAAAGAAAAGATTGCTGACTTTCACTTTCAATGCTTCCTTAAAAAAAGTGAGAAACAGCTAAATAAACTTATAATGACAAATCTTATTTTTAGCATCCCAAGATTTAATGGTAGCCCATGTCAGAATCATTTTGACACACATGAGCTGACATACTTGTACGAAATATATTAATAAGAAAATAAGTGTTTCAGCAGCAAAAACTGGGCAATACAATGAACACGAAATAAAATACAGAGCTATTGAGTGCAATCTTAAGAGTCTTTTGAAACGGAGATTAAAATACAGGTTCTGCCACATTAGCAGAGTAAATTACACAAATGAAAATATTTGGTCCAACTTTTAACCCCTTATTTCACCAATTCAAATTAACTGACTTTGATTCTATGTTTTGTATAGAATACAAATACTATAGAATACGATACCATGATTGTATGCCCTATTATATTCAGTCAGAGTTCTATCGTTAAAATAAATACCATTTAAACACTATATACTTCATCATTGAAATGAATACCATTTAAAACACTATAAATTAATACTATTTAAAACAACAAGCGCTGAAGAAATAAATGTTTATTTTTCGAGAAAGGCAAAAAAGAAAACCTTACCACTCTTTTCTGGTCTTTTTGGTCTTTTCTCTGATGTAAGTTACAAAAACGTTCACCACGAGATTTGTCTACGACATTACAGTTTCTACTAGATAAAATATCCACAACATTACAGTAAACCTGAAACGGAGAATGGAAATACTCAATTTCAGGTGAGCAAACATTTTAAGCAGGAAATAGACAGCCCCGCCTTCGTTCCTCTGTGCGCCGGTGAGCTTTCAAGTAGTGTACTGATGCAAATCCGATTCACTTCCGCGAATAGTTTCGTTCAAACAGTTCGTAAGAAGAATCGGTTCAAATCGATTCATTAACTTTTCATGTCATAATTACGTCACCTCATTCCGACGTTGTTTAAAAACGTTTCAATTATTTATTATGTTTTTAGTCTAATGTAAGTGTTTATTTGGTTCAGTTTCTGTAGACATGATTTTAAAACACAGTTCTGTTCATGAAATAAAATTACTTTAAAACCTGAAAAATTGCATTTACATCAAATATTATATTTAAATTACTATCACTTTTTAATTCACTTAAAAAAAAATCTGTTTCATATGGGAGTTGATAAAAATAGTTTTACTGGTTTTCGATATGCCAACTTGGGCATTTCCAGTGAACTGTTAGCTGTCATTCTGTATTCGCTGTACATCAATACAAAACCCTCAATGGTTTACATTAAAATATAAATACAACATTAAAAAGTCGTTATCACACTTTGCAAATAAACCAGTTTTATTGACAATAAAGACTTTTCAGCTAATGAGAAAGTTATAGGATTATAGGAGCCCACTACATCCAGTAGTTATGCAATCTAGTCATTATAATCATTATAGTATATTACAGCATTAGCTTGCATGACTAATGGTTCAATGAAAACCACAAATACTTGCAAATATCTCTTCCCTGCATAAAAAATAAGTTTACTACTATGCTTATTATTTCAGCTCAATTAGCGACAACCAGCAAGGGGTCTCGCCACAGCTAGTGATCAGAACCAATCAGAGTCGAGTAAGCTCCGAGAACAGTTAAAATTAGAAGTGAAAATACAGTGGAAGTGAGACTGACTGAAAGTGTTGGGGTACCAGTGATGTCATGAAAAGGACATAAAGGCCAAAACCTTAGTCTTTGTCTTTTTAATCTATCCCAGGGATGTCCAATCATGCTCCTGGAGGGCCACTGTCCAGCAAAGTTTAGTTCTAAACCTAATCAAACACACCTGAACCAGTTAATCAATGTCTTACCGGGCTTATGAGACACTTCCAGGCAGGTGCATTGAGGCAAGTTGGAGCTAAACTGTGCAGGACAGTGGCTCTCCAGAACCAAGTTTGGACACCCCTGGTCTACCTAAACGTTCTTTAACAAGACAGCTAATAATAATTCATTACATATAGCGCTTTTCTTGGCACTTTACATGGAAGACATTTACATTTATTCATTTAGCAGACACTTTTATCCAAAGCGACTTACAACTTGAGGAATATAGAAAGCGATTCATCCTGAAGAGGCAAAAGTACACACGAGTGCTCATTAGTAGATTTGTAGGGTGCTGAGCCTGTGTTTATCTCTGTAAGCAAGTGTCAATGCTTTGAATTTGATGGTTTCAATGGTTACTGTAGGGGAATTTACAGTTAAGACCCGGGGTACAGATATGTTGAATAAAGACCAGGAATCAGAAGTGCAGTCAATAGAAGACATTTTAGTGAAGTTTAGTTTGCAGTTTCATCAGCAGAAGCCAGCTTCAGGTCTCAGAAGGAGTTTGTAGGCCGCCCCACTTACAATAACATTGTTACAGCAATTATACTCTAACAGAGGCTACTAACTACGTCATTGATGACGGTTAAATTATTCTGATTGGCTAAGAAAGAAAAAAAGATAAACAAAACTAGTAATTTTCCACACAAGAGCAGACAGTCTGAAGCATACCTTCGTTGATCACATGGTTGACGGGATAGTGACCTTCCACGACACACAAATGCGTTTCTTGGTGTCAGATTGTCCAGAGCAACAAGTTTTATGGTGCCAGTTAATCACCTCACCAATACAGACCATATTAACACACACACAGATACACAGCTTCTCCAAGGCTGAACTCGGCTCAGGCTCCAACTATCAACAGAAAGACTCCCAAAACATTCTCGATCTGGTGAGACGCGCTGACAATATTCATCCATTATTGGAAAAAATACAGAAAAGTAAAGAAAGGTTTTAACTAATAAAAATCCCTAACATGATTATAAATCACTCTTTACAAATCATTCAAATAAGAAAAAGAAAATATAGGTACAAATAAGAATAAAAGAATATATATACAAGCGGCAATGGATTTCCGAATCGTATCTTTCATTACTTAAATCACTTAATGCCACTTTGACATACATACATACACACATATATATATACACACATACAGTGGAATCCGGTTATGTCGACGGCCTCGGGGGTTGCAAAAAAGCATCGAGATAACCAATGATCAAGATAACCAACGGCCAATATGCCGATTTATTTGATGAAGCGATCGGCATGCTATAAAAATGTACATACACTGTATATGTTTGCTAACAACAAAAGGCATATGTGCACCAACTAACAGCAGAGATTTACCAGTATACAATAAAAAACACCTTTGATTCTCGATACAAACCTTTAATTATATTCTCCAATATTGCAAACTATTTCGCTCACAGCGTAAACAGTCACAACACACATAAACACATTCACTCATAACACAGTCATTTGGCTCT
The DNA here is from genome assembly GCA_037043235.1 of Rhodeus uyekii. Classification (NCBI taxonomy): domain Eukaryota; kingdom Metazoa; phylum Chordata; class Actinopteri; order Cypriniformes; family Acheilognathidae; genus Rhodeus; species Rhodeus uyekii. The sequence continues at coordinate 4,421,034 of JAWRVZ010000034.1, forward strand.
GACACAGTTCTGGAAGTATTGCACACGCGGTTACTATGGTTTCTTTACAAACTCTAAAATGCTTTGTTGCTTTTTGCCTTTAACGGTCTGCTTGAAAACAAATGCTTCTATCAGTAACGACGTCTTTGTCGATGTCAATGTAATCTTGGAATTCCTGGACAGTGATGCAAACTCCTGTGCCTCCAATTCCAAGATAGCATCTGCAAGGCTTGATTTTTCCGCCACTTCCGCGAGTTCTTCTACGGCTGTGAGTGAAGCGACACTGACAGAGCGACCATATGGACCGCGATCTACGTGCAACGCAAACTCAGTGCATGCGCAGTGAACTCGGTACGATCATTAGTCACGAGATAACCATGTGAACTTCTTTTGTGCTCGAGAAATTAGGGTTCGACGACATAAAGAATCGACATAACCGATAAAAAATGCTAAGACAATTAGGGAGTTTGGCGGTTCCACTTCATAAACGTCGACATAATAGGGTTCGCGAGTTAACCGAGCTTGAGATAAGTGAACTCAAATGTGTGTGTGTGTGTGTGTGTATAAATATATATATATATATATACACACACATATATATAAAAATCAATCAACTTTGTATAAATAAAATAAGCAAAGGCTTATTGTCCAATAAAAACCTTTATTTGCATTGATTTTTGATTGACCTGTTTAATTTTAATAAATCCCTATTAGGTTATGGTACCAGATTGGAGCCTCTGTACCCATATCTTACACACTATGTGAGTGAAGGGCGGTGGGGACACACATCAATGATTTTCTCCAGGGGGCCGGAATTCCCCAATTACGACCCTCAATCGATGAGTTTATTACAGCTGATGCCACTGAAAACATACCCATGACGGCGCTGCTCTGAATAAGGTCTATTCTATCACATCTTGAACAATACACTCCTAGAGTTTTGTAAGCACATCAGATGACCTCAGATTATTTTTCAGCCCATTTAAAAATCCTAATTAATCTAACGTCACACACTGACCACATTACTAAAACTAAGCACTGATATAACTTAAGTGATTGTCACTGCAAAGTAGCAACATGTTTTGCTCTGATGACACTGAACAAATGTCGAATATCCAGTTTTACTCATATCTCATACGAATAAAATGTGAAGATTTTAAAAACACAAATTCTTTATTCAATTTCAGCCAAGAGGCGACAGTGACATTCCTAGACATTTCAGTATAGACATGCACAAGCATATTGCACTTACCCGTACTTGGTAAATCCATCTATGATCTAAAACGTGAGTGCTAAAGCTCATGCTTTATTTGATTACACACTCCGGCTGAAACTAACAGTATCTGCTTCAAGTCTTAGTTTTATGAACAAGACGTCATAGCCCTTCTTCCTTTGCGTTCTTTTGTCAACTCACCAAGTGAACACCGCCACCTGGTGGACACAACGAGGCTTAACCTTCTCTAAATCTAATCTAATCTGAAAAACATGCGCTCCACATCTTCTTCACTACTAACTATAGAACATGCCTTTCCATCCTAGCTAGGCAGAAAATCATTTGTAAACAGATGACTGTGATCTTAAACATGCATATAGTTCAGTATCTTTTATAGCAAGCAAAGTTGTTGGATGGATGGAGCTTGTACAGAAGGAATCTGCATGTTAAAAAAATCTAGGACACAAATATTGTTACAGTATTACATGTTAAATATTAAGGCTTTTTTAATAGAGTTTACTCATTACAGTATAACCTCAATACAGTAAAAATGTAAATTAAATGCAAACTCTGTTATAGATTACAAACATAGTAAGACCTCAAATTAAAGACCTCACTTTAGCGGAACACTCCATATTAGAGTTACACATTTACACAATAATTTAAATCATCAAGTACATTATATTTCCCGAATGTACAAGTCAGATGGCAGATAATCTTTTTTCTTTGTAAGTCGCCATCATTTTCTTAATCTCTGCTATGGCCTTTCCAGGATTGAGTCCCTAAACAGGCAAGAGGAAAAAACTGATTAAATGGAAAACAGTAACAGATAGGAGGCACTAAAAGTATTGCAAACAAATGTTTGCTTAATGTACAATAACAGAGAGCCTGGTTCATCAAAGTGAAGGATCAACTACAGTTGATGGGAGGATGGCCTACCTTGGGACATGCCTTTGTACAATTCATTATCGTGTGACAGCGGTAGAGGGAGAAAGGGTCCTGTAATTTGGACAGACGCTCTTCTGTAAAGTCATCGCGAGAATCAATCATCCACCTATACGCCTGTAGAATTCAATACAAATCAGCAAGAGTTTCTCCAGTATTAAAAAAAAAAAAAACATAATAATTGTTAAAATAATAAGTGTTAAAATAAATACCTGCATGAGCACAGCTGGACCAAGGTACTTGTCTCCGTTCCACCAGTAACTAGGACAACTAGTGCTGCAGCAAGCACACAGGATGCACTCATACAGGCCATCCTATGAGCATGAGGAAGAGTGTTAAAAAACATTAGCAAAGATCACAATCACCCTTTACACCGAAAGAATCATCAGAATATCTCGAACCAGCTTTTCACGGTCCTCGATTGTCTGGAGGTACTGCTCTTTTCCCTGCTTCGTCTCATCCTTCTTTTTTAGATAGGGCTCGATGGACTTGTACTGTGCATAAAAGTTGCTCATATCCTGAAACAACAGGTGCATTCTGTTTATTTATATGTTTGTTTATTGAATGGGGACAAAATACAAAATGGAAACATGCCGGATTATAGCAAAATTGCTAATTTAATATTAATGTTAATATTTTGTTAACAGTGGTTTACTCACGGGGACAAGATCTTTCACAACATACATGTGAGGCAGAGGGTAAATCTTCGACACTTTGCTGGTGTTTGTATCTATTTTGTTTATGCAGGCTAAAGTGTTGCTCCCATTGATGTTCATGGCACATGAGCCACAGATACCTGTAAAATTACATAAAGAGATATTACAAAACTACATAACATTCTGTCATAATGTAACAGGACAAAGATGTGTCAATTAAGTCGTTTATTTTACGCTCAAAAGAGTAATATTTATTTTTAAAATACATATTTTCTTTCCATTTAAATTTATTTATTTATTAAATTGCTTTACCCTCTCTACATGAGCGTCTGAAGGTGAGTGTCGGGTCCATTTCATTTTTAATCTTGATTATGGCATCAAGAACCATTGGACCACATCTAGGATAAGAAAATATGATGTTTAATTATATAAATCATTTTAAAATCATACAGCTTTGAAAGGCATGAAGATGAGTAAATGATGACAGAAGTATTTGTGAACTGTCCCTTTAAGTGCAACATCCGTGTAAATATGTGTGTACTTACGTGTTCAGATCAACTTCATAGGTTTGCATGCGGGGCTTGTCACCAAGTGTGTCAGGGTCCCATCTGTAAATCTGGAATTTCTTTATTTTGGGCTCAGGGGCAAGGGCAGCTGCTGTCTGGGCATATCGCACCAGCTGGGGTAGAGAGAGGAAAATAAAAGATGGGTCAATATAAGATAGGTGATACTAAATATGATATGCTTCAGCATTAAATAAAAGACATAGCAACTTTAAATGATATTATGTCAAATTAAAATATCATATACAAGTACATGACTTTGTATTATTTTCATGGCTATGTAGACACAATATGTAAATATATGAATATACAAAGATTGAAGCCTTGATTCAGTTTGAGTCATAGTTAAGCTTCACAGCGCCACCTCAAGGTGTAAAAGATTAGTAAGTGCGCGAGAGTTATATCACTGTTACTCACATTGGAATGTACATGTACATTAGCTTTCAATGTCAGTCCTCCATGACTCCAAGGTCAATTCAATTAGAATAAAGTTACATATAAAAAGAAAAGAGACACCCGACTGAAGACGACGTTTTAATACGCAGCGCAACAGCGGTTAAGTAATATGACGAAACACAGGATAACGCTGGATCTGTCCACTGACCAGCTCAGCCTAATAAACGTGTCAAACTTGATAAGTTCCCTACAGCAATGTCATACATACGCACTAAGATGCTAATAGGCGAGAACTGTTATAAACAACTTACCCCCAACGTCCTACAGTTGCGAGGAAGAGAAGCGCACGCGAACATCTTCCACTTCAGTGTTTACTGACTTGAGTGGCTTCAACCGTATCAGATATGTTAATATGCCATCTGCTCCTCCTCCTAATGCCAGAGTGACCGTGGATGGGCGTGAGTGTGTCCTCTCTCAATAAACAGCGACGACAGGACATGTAACTGTACCTCAAGCGTCTTTCTCTAATAACACGGAAGTCTGGAAATTATGTGGAAACGTTGTTGTCCTGGAGATGAATACAGTTGTTATGATGATTTTCTATCAGCGCTACACTATTAAAAATAAAGGTTCCTTATTGGTATCTAGAACCTTTTCCATCCATGGAACCTTTCCGTTATACAAGGTACTCTATAGTTATTTTACACTACAGGAACACAATGGTTCTGTAATGAATGGTTTACTGAAAGGGAGAACAAAAATGGTTCTTGTATGCTAAAAAAAAAAAAAAAAAACACTTGTGCAACTCTTATTTTTAATATTGTATAACCTAAAATTAAGTAGATTTTTATTATTAATACATTTCATCATGTATTAATATGATTTATATCATGTATTCACACACCTCATGAAAAAAGAAGCTCTGGAAAAAGTGACTGATAGAGTAAACGAAAGAAGAATTTAATTAAATTCCATGTTAAAGCAGAACATACGAAATAAGATAAAATATACCTCATGTAAGATGATATACGCAGCCTTCAAACTAATTTAAACCAAGATTAGGCATTACAAAACTACTTAGAAAGCTATAGGATTACAGTGAAATATTGTGAAATGTCTTTATTCTTCATGATCCAGAAATTTACCTTTTGTTCATACAAAAACAGAAAAATACTTGACTCATGTGTTATACATATATATATACAGTGGAGTTTGATTATGTCGGCGGCCTCGGGGTTGCAAAAAAATCTCTTTATAGAGATAACCTATAAAACAAATATTACATATATTAACATATATTTTCCCACATATAACCCGCAGACGCAGATAATCCGCACGCTCATATAGCCAGCAGGTTTTGTGTAAAAAATTGTTAGCATAACCCATAGATTGATGAACTTTTTTGTGTAAGATCACATTTTGAAATTCAAATGTTGCTCGCATGACTTCAGTTATCCATAACCGTTCAGGCTCGGTACACAGTGCTTGTGCGCGAAATGCACACAATAAAAAAAAACACAAGTCAGAATCAGAAGAAAAAGAAAAGGCAGTCTCTTCCGCTGCGCTGTGCAGCTAGTCCCTTTAAGAAGCGTGTCGGATGAGAACTGCCCGCCCTCATAGCAGCACAGCCAATCACATCTTCTTGCTTGATTGACAGGTCAGACTATCAGCGCCAAAGATAACAACCCTCGCAAGAACGAAAAATGAACATTTATTGATGTACATGATGTGAGTTATTAAATTAGAATGTACATGCACAAGTTTTTGGTGTCTTTTTACACAACAGTGTGCCGCGACTTGTTTGATGAAGCGATCGGCATTCATCTAAAAAAAAATGTACTGTATTTATTCGAGTATATCGCGCACACGTGTATAACGCGCACCCCTAATTTTCGATTAAAAATCGGTATAAAATTTTGTTTCACACCAAGCATTGTAATTGACAAAAAACGTTGTTGAACACGTGCAGCCATGATAAAAAACATTTATTTATTGTATAACATATACTTATATAACATATATAACTTATATAACATATATTTATTGACAACATAAACTAATGAACACAATACCGAAAGAGAATTACCGTAAAAATATTTATTTAAAATCCTTCGACGTCAGATTCCTCATCAGAGACACTAAAGAGTTGCTCCCATTCTTCTGCAGGTCGTCTTCTGTTCCGTCCATTTTATTGCTGATGCCTGTCTTCTCTGTAACGTGTGGGTGAGGAAATGAAGCGGCGAGGGGACGTTTTTTTTTCTTCGCCCTCACGTACAGTGAGAGGCTGCAGCCTGTGTTACGGGATGTAATGTATCATGCAATCGGCAATCGATTGCTTTGGGCTATGTTGCGGTTGTTGCCGCGGTCTATGTTTGAATACAGTTGCTGAATTGCACTCACGAGTCTGCCTTTTATTTTATGCATATATTGCTACTTAAACAGCCTGTAAAATGCGCAGCGCGAACTCACAATTCGCCGGCGCCCTCAAAGGACCGGCCGTCAAAACAAACCCCACCCCACCCCAGCCCTCGTGCATAACGCGCATCCCTAACTTTGATTTATTTTTTTGGTAGAAAATTTTGCGTGTTATCCTCGAATAAATACGGTACATACACTGTACTGTGTTTGCTAACAACAAAAGGCATATGTAAAAACACCACAATAAAAAACACTTTCGATTCTTGATTCAAACCTTTAATTATATTCTCCAGCAATGCAAACACAAAGATTGCTCACAAAATCACAAAAAACGTGTGAGATGCTACAGCGTGTTATCCTTCAGACGAGATCAACGACAGGGAGTGAACCGTGAGCGGACCGCGATCCACGTGCGAGGCAAACTCAGCGTATGCGCAGTGAACTAGGTATGCAAATTAGTCACGAAATAACCATGTGAAGTGGCGATTTTGTCCCTCTTTTGTGCTCGAGATATTAGATTTTGGCGACATTAACGAATCGACATTAAAGAATCGAAAATACTAAGACAAATAGGGAGTTTGGCGGTTCCACTTCAAAAATGTCGACATAATAGGATTGGCAAGTTAACCGTGACTCGAGATAAGTGAACTCCACTGTATATACTGTATACACACACTCACCTAAAGGATTATTAGGAACACTAGACTAATACTGTGTTTGACCCCCTTTCGCCTTCAGAACTGCCTTAATTCTACGTGGCATTGATTCAACAAGGTGCTGAAAGCATTCTTTAGAAATGTTGGCCCATATTGATAGGATAGCATCTTGCAGTTGATGGAGATTTGTGGGATGCACATCCAGGGAATGAAGATCCCGTTCCACCACATCCCAAAGATGCTCTATTGGGTTGAGATCTGGTGACTGTGGGGGCCATTTTAGTACAGTGAACTCATTGTCATGTTCAAGAAACCAATTTGAAATGATTCAAGCTTCGTGACATGGTGTATTATCCTGCTGGAAGTAGCCATCAGAGGATGGGTACATGGTGGCCATAAAGGGATGGACATGGTCAGAAACAATTCTCAGGTAGGCCGTGGCATTTAAACGATGCCCAATTGGCACTAAGTCAGCCAAGAAAACATCCCCCACACCATTACACCACCACCACCAGCCTGCACAGTGGTAACAAGGCAAGATGGATACATTTTCTCATTCTGTTTACGCCAAATTTTAACTCTATCTGAATGTCTCAATAGAAATCGAGACTCATCAGACCAGGCAAAATTTTTCCAGTCTTCAACTGTCCAATTTTGGTGAGCTTGTGTAAATTGTAGCCTCTTTTTCCTGTTTGTAGTGGAGATGAGTGGTACCCGGTGGGGTCTTCTGCTGTTGTAGCCCATCCGCCTCAAGGTTGTGCGTGTTGTGGCTTCACAAATGCTTTGCTGCATACCTCGGTTGTAATAAGTGGTTATTTCAGTCAAAGTTGCTCTTCTATCAGCTTGAATCAGTTGGCCCATTATCCTCTGACCTCTAGCATCAGCAAGGCATTTTCGCCCACAGGACTGCTGCATATGGGATGTTTTTCCCTTTTCACACCATTCTTTTTAACTCTAGAAATGTGCGTGAAAATCTCAGTAACTGAGCAGATTGTGAAATAGTCAGACCGGCCCATCTGGCCCCAACAACCATGCCACGCTCAAAATTGCTCAAATCACCTTTCTTTCCCATTCCCATATATATATATAAATATCCCCCACCAGCCCACTCCCCTCACAGACTCTCCTCTTACCACCCCACTCCCCTCATAAACTCTCCTCTTACCCCCCCCCACCATCCCACTCCCCTCACAGACTCTCCTCTTTCCACCCCACCATCCCACTCCCCTCATAGACTCCTCTCTCCCCACCACCATCCCACTCCCCTCACAGACTCTCCTCTTACCACCATCCCACTCCCCTCATAGACTCCTCTCTCCCCACCACCATCCCACTCCCCTCACAGACTCTCCTCTTACCACCATCCCACTCCCCTCATAGACTCCTCTCCCCCCCCACCATCCCGCTCCCCTCATAGACTCCTCTCTCCCCCACCACCATCCCACTCCCCTCACAGACTCTCCTCTTACCACCATCCCACTCCCCTCATAGACTCCTCTCCCCCCCCACCATCCCGCTCCCCTCATAGACTCCTCTCTCCCCCACCACCATCCCACTCCCCTCATAGACTCTCCTCTCAACCCCCACCTCCCCTCATAGACTCCTCTCTCCCCCACCACCATCCCACTCCCCTCATAGACTCCTCTCCCCCCCACCACCATCCCACTCCCCTCATAGACTCCTCCCCCCCCACCACCATCCCACTCCCCTCATAGACTCTCCTCTTACCCCCCACCATCCCACTCCCCTCTCCCCCACCACCATCCCACTCCCCTCATAGACTCCTCTCTCCACCACCACCATCCCACTCCCCTCACAGACTCTTCTCTTACCCCCCCCCGCCACCATCCCACTCCCCTCATAGACTCCTCTCCCCCCCACCACCATCCCACTCCCCTCACAGACTCTCCTCACCCCCCACCACCCCACTCCCCTCATAGACTCCTCTCCCCCCCACCACCATCCCACTCCCCTCACAGACTCTCCTCTCACCCACCACCATCCACCCTACACCAGACTCCTTCACTGCCCCCCCCCCCACTACTACCCTTATAGACTCTTCGCTCACTCTGTTACTTATTTGTGCCATTTGCACTGCCGACTGTTCATTACAGTAACAACTGTTTACACTTGCACCTTGCACTACTGTACTTTAGCTGGAACATGCTCATTTGCACTACCAACTGTTTATACAGTACCAACTGTTTACATTTCGCATTTCACTTATTTGCACTGTCCATGCTCATTGCACTACCTTAAATCTACTGCTTACCTTAAGCTAACAATTGTATACATCTACCTGTAAAATTCTGTTTATAGTTAGAGACATCTGTATATACATTTACATTTATAGCACATATTCACCTGTAAATGCTGTTTATAGACACCTGTAATTATATTTATAGCACACACTCATCTGTTAAAGTAATAACCATCTGTATATTTATATTCATTGTACATATTACCTGTAAATCCTGTACATCTCCATATCCTGCACTTATGCAACCATTGTACATATCCTGCACTTGCTGCTATTGCACTTCTGGTTAGACCTAAACTGCGTTTCGTTGCCTTGTACCTGTACTTGTGTAGTGACAATAAAGTTGAATCTAATCTAATCTAATCTAATCTAATCTAAATATATAGTAACTGTGTCATGGAAAAGTTACACCATGAAAAATTGTATCAAGTTATAAATGATGTTTTTGAACATAGCAACCGTATCAAGATATTTTTGTCCTTCTTACAGAAAAATCTAGCTTAATCTGTGATAAACACATTGTTTGTGCTCAAGGTGCCTTGAAAACAGTTTAGCCGCAGCTTTGTTTTCACTCAAGGTGTCACAACTGCAGATAACACCAAGGAGTTGTTTTTCTGTTTTAACCAATCCTCACGTTGACTGAAGGTGATGAAGCCTATAAATATGGCTACCCTCTTTGTCTTCTGACTTCAGAGTATCTCTGCATGTCAGAATTGACCTTCTTGCAAGAATGAAAGCTTATAAAGACACGTTGCTTTTTTCTCTATTTCTGCCTTACCATCATAATTATTAAAGTTAATTTTTTCCTGCTTAAATCATAAAAGAAATACTCATTCCTGATGAAGCTCTAACTGTATATTGAACCCTGCAATGTTGTTAATTTTATTGTAGTATTTTGTCATTGAACATTAACACAATAAATTATTCAGGTTTTTGCTGAACAAATTTAGCAAAATACACAGGCAACTACTAAATACTAAATCCACAGCAAAATACTAAATGCCAAATGCAAAGGTAATTATTCTGCAGATACACATCACTTTAAGAGGGAAAACAGAGTGAAAAGCATAACACCTTAGATAGCATTTTAAGATAAACGCATAGGAACAGAGCACATTGACATTGTCTTAACAGCTCCGCCACCTTGTCATGCATATGCTGCAGAAAATCAGCTTACCTGTATTTATATCTATGTTTATGTAGTTCCCGCATCTTGAGTGGGATTTTCCTTGTTTGTATGAGAGACATCAAGAATCGTGAAGAAGCATTTAAACATTCCTTCAAGGTAAAACTGGGATGGTGTTCATTGGCCTTGTCTCATTTCCACCCAGAGATCTGCAGTGACTCCTGGATCAAAAGCAATCTCATTCAGGCCTCAAGTGAAGTAGTCTACATTTATCTGTCAAGTGAGCCCCACTTCTGCCAGAAGAGCTTTTAACAAATCTCTCTGACCTTATGAGACAGAAGGATTTTATTTAAATCTGTCATTTACATATTGTCCTCCATCAAGTTTAACAATCCAGATATTTCATTTCCCACCCATAATGGAGCAGATTTATAGACTTGGCTTGTAAGTTAGTGTAAATCAATGTCAAACACACACACACACACACACACACACACACACACACACATATACACGCACACAACTGGTTTCCATGTTTTATGCCCTACACTAACCCTACACATAAACTTACCCATCACAGAAACCTTTATGCATTTTAGCATAAACAACCACAATGATTTATAAGCTGTTTATCTCATGGGGGCCAAAAAATGTCCCCACAAGGTCAAGGATTTTGGATATTTTGTCCCCCATAACTTATGGTTTACCTGAACCACAGACACACCTACTAGTAAAACATTTTGAATGATTATGATTGATTATGTATAATAATATGAATAAATATTAGTAATATTATTAAAATGTAAAATAACTTTTTTACATTTTAAATTATTTTAAATGCTATTCATTCCTCCTGTTTTGTGGTGCATTAATTGATGAATAAAAAATTAAAAAATTGTAAATCACATTGTAAAGGATTGTCACTTTTGTTGAATTTAATGCAACCTTAGAAAAATGTCTTTCTTTTTTTATCTTATTCTTCAACTTTTGAATAGTTGCAAGCTGGACAAAAATATTAAGCTGCAAATATATTTTTATTTATAATAATAAGAAAGGTTTCTTCAGCACCAAATAAGTATTATAATGATTTGTGAAGGATCATGTGACACCAAAGATTGGATAATAATATTTCACAATGTTACTGTTTATTGCAGCCTCTGTGAGCATAAAATATTTATTTAAAAAACAATTTAAAATGTTAAATTATTCCAAACCTTTGACTGGTAGTGTACATATATATTTGTTTCCTTAGATTGCTGGATATTCAGAAGATGGTGTTTATTTATACTTTATAGTATGTGGTGTTTGGTTTTGATTATTAGCCTCAATCTATATCAGTTGTTTTTAAAGTTTATACGTTAGATCTCTATTAAACTCGGCAGTTCTCATGTGTGTCATTCACATTACCAAACTATGGTTGCCATACTGTTTGACAGTCTACTTTTTGTATAGTAAAAATAAATAAATAGTAAATAGTACTATTTTGTTTTTATATCAGCAATGGAAGAGTTGTACGTTTCCCCTCAGAATGGGTGTTATGTGATTGTCCCATATACACCTTGTTGAGAAATGACACATCCCAAAACTAGGGGTCACTGTTGTGCTTCAATGGCACTTTTAATAAAACAGACATTTTATCTTCACAACAGCAATGTCTGGACATAAAGAGGAAGAGAAAATTGGGTCAGGGCTCTCTGTGCTAGCAGGCTGGTTGTTCTTGTTTGAGTATGGAGTAGTTTAAACACAGACCTGGATGGGCTATTGGACACAATGTAGGGAAGACAAGGCAAGTGCTAGCGGCTCTCTCACATATGACAGATAACGTTCAAAACAGCAAAAAGAGCCCTGACCACTCATTTCAACATTCCTGCACTCTCCTTTATTTACAGATAAAATTAATACATTCATTTAATTCACAGAGTAACAAACCTAATCAAACCTCATTTTTTAGAGTGATCTCTTTTCATCCATCCAAAAAGTTCACATATCACATCTGCATTCAAAATTCTTTCCTCTTTATGTTTTTTTTCTCTCTTTTTATACAGTTACCTCCTACTCCTGTGTTCATTTAAATCCCATAAAACAATATGTATAACTATTTACATGATCATTAATCTCTAACTATACCATCACAAAAAAAATGGCCTCCACCCTCCCACCCCACCCACTTATTACCCCTCTCCCAAAAGTCATATCGTGATGAAAAAGCTAAAAAAGGTGGGGGGATGGGGGGTTGGAAGCAAGGAAAAAAAACGTGAATTGACTCCCAATGTCTCATAAAACCATTTCTTGCATCCTCCCCCATTCTAAAAGTGCATGCCTAGAATCAGCAATTGAAAATAAAATGCCTGTACAGAAAAAAAAACTTTCTAAACCATTCGCCAAACATAGCGAACGTAAACACAGATCAGCATATTTGCAATGATAATCTTCTTTCTTCTTTTGGCAAATACTTGAGTGGTTCTTGAAGGTCTAAAAGATGTAGTGGAACATTTAAAGTGGGTCTCTGAGGCAGCAGCTGGTAATGGAGCAGTTTTGGGGAAACTGCTGTTAAAGTCAGAGGTGGCGGGGGCTGGGATGACCATTGTGATAGAGCTTCTGCTTGATGTGCACCATGTTTCCGCTTGAATCCTCCAGTTGCCGAAGCTGTGCGCGTCTACGGAGGTCCCGAAGGTTGCAGAACTGTGGCAACCACGACCAAGAAGGGGTATCTGTGAGCAGCACAGAAAAAAACAATGATCAAATGGTGATGTTCTATACATTCTTACAAAACAATACTAGAAAATACTATAACTAAGCTAATGAGATGGTTAAGAAAAGGAAAGAGAAAAAGTACATCTTAAAATGAACCAGCATATCTGCACTATGTGTTAATGAAAACTGCATGTGGTTCCAGACGTGGAGACTGAGGTAGAGGTACAGCAAAACCACAGAGAGCTCCTTAGACAGCCCCGCCTCTCACAACTAGCCCTGTTGGAAGTGTGTCAGTGTGTGTGAAAGGGAGGAGATGGGAGGGGGGATGCTTATTTATAGCCTTCCATGGGTATGCTATCCACTAGGACTGTCGTGAAGGGTATACTGAGGAAGCTGGTGAATAAGGGTTTTTTAAGCATTATAGTGGATCAAAAGAAAGTAAGAATAGTTCAGTGAAGAGGTTTATATTAAAGGGTTGAAGTAATAGGTGGAATTTAAACAAAAGAAAAGGGTTCTTTATTCCTAAACAAGTACTTTTATTAGCATTAATTGCATTTTTATTGAAATATACATATACACAGCATAAACTATGAAATTTTAAACATTTATTATGAAAATATAATCCAGTTATCATATATATTACTGTCCGAAAAGAAAACTTTTGTTTTTTTTCTTAATACCTTAATTTCTTTATGTTTATATGTAAGTAAAGAAATGAACAGAACATTATTACACCAAGTTAATTAAACTTCAAGGATTTTAATCTATCCACTTAGGAAGCATTAGTGATTGTGAACCAGTTTCACCTGCTTTTGTGCAAATGAAAGTGACAACAGGTGCATTTCTTTTTCAGGTGCAGAAAAAGCAAGACAACCCCCAAAAGAAAATGATTTTGCAGGTGGTGACCATGGACAATTGTTCTCTGCTTATTCGTCATGACTGATCTGTTTTTAGTTTTGTGTTTTGGTGGGGTTACAGTCAGGTTGCACAGGCAGTCTAGCTCTTCCAAGATGGCACATCTATACGAGCCATCTCAAGGTGGTTTGGTGTGTCTCCCAGCACAGTTTCAAGAGCATGGAGGAGGAGTCGGGAGACAAGCTATTACACAAGGAGAGTTGGACAGGGATATAGAAGGGCAAAAACTCAGCAGCAGGAAAGGTATCTGCTCCTTTGTGTGAGGAGGAAAAGGTGGAGGACTGCCAGAGCCCTACAAAATGACCTCTAGGAGGCTACTGGTGTGCATGTTTCTGACCAAACTGTCAGAAACAGACGTCACAAGGGAAGCATAAGAGCGCGACATCCTCTAGTGGGACTTGTTTTCACAGCTCAGCACCATGCAGCTTGATTGGCATTTGCTAGAGAATATCAGAACTCTGCCATTGGCATCCCATTCTCTTCATGGATGAGAGCAGGTTCACACTGAGCACGTGTGACAGACGTGAAAGAGTCTGAAGATGCCGTGGGGAATGTTATGCTGTGTGCCACATCATCCAGCGTGATCGGTTTTGGCGGTAGGTCAGTAATGGTTTGGAGAGGAATATCCTTGGGGAGGGTTGCCACAGAGCTCCACGTGCTAGCCAATGGTTCCCTTACTGCTGTTCGGTACCAGGATAAAATCCTCAAAGCCAGTGTCAGACCTTATAGTGGTGCAGTGGGCCCTGGGTTCCTCCAGACACATGATAATGCCCAGCCTCATGTGGCTAGAGTGTGTATGCAGTTTTTCGACTGGTGCTCACCTTCCACAGACCTGAATCCATCTGAGAATATTTGGGAAATTATGGATTTGGAATTTATTATTAAGGAAATTATTATTGGAGCATCAGAACCCGCCGAAGTTGCAGCACAGACTATTTAGGAGCTCATCAGGTCATCTCATCAGGTGCCCAGACATCATCTACCCAGAGTGCATACACACTACTGACTTAAATTATGAGTTGCTAGGATGAGCTTCAGGCAAGTTGGATCAGCTAGTAATTTTAGTTTTTTAGATTGGTTTTTGGTATGGTTTTGAATTCAACCCTCTGTGTGATGATGATTTTGGTTTCCATTGATTGTGATCACATAATGTTGTTTTGAACAAATTTTTTAGATTGTATATAAAAAGCGATTTTCAAATCAAATATTTAATTCATTGTGATTTAAGTCTTTCCTTTATTTTGTGTGTACTGTATATATAGTATGTTTATAGTGTATACATACATAGTATATGATAATATAAACTTAAATGTAAGATATTTCATAATCATAAATCAGTAATCAGATATATTACCCCTGATCTGACCAGAAAATGTTAAAAAATATTAAAACTAAACATTTTAATCTAAACATTTAATTTTATTTATTCATTGTTATGATATAAATCAATTAGCAGATATATCACTCCTGAGCTGAAAATTATTAGGGGGTAAAGAATAATCACAAATAGTAAAAGCAATTCTAAAACAGGAATTTTTGAGAGCTAAAATTCAAGGTATGTGCTTCAGTGCACCATATATGTGTTGTGTTGTGTTGTGTTGTGTTGTGTTGTGTTGTGTTGTGTTGTGTTGTGTTGTGTGTGTGTGTGTGTGTGTGTGTGTGTGTGTGTGTGTGTGTGTGTGTGTGTGTGTGTGTGTGTGTGTGTGTGTGTGTGTGTGTGTGAGAGAGAGAGTATGTCTGCATGCTTACACGTCTCGCCAACTTGCCTCCTCTTTCCAGCTGCTCTTTGTCTATTTATAGCACTCGCACAGTGCAAGGGTGCAAGTCTTTCTGTGTGTGTGTGTGTGTGTGTATGCCGGTGGGGGTGGGGGTATGACAGCATCTCTCTCCCACCTTCCTTTCCATCAACCTCACCTTCACTCCCTATCTTGGTGAGGCTAAATGAGGATGACCTGCCATCAACGTCACAATTTCACAGCTGTGGTGTGCTTTACTAGAGGGGCATCCCCAGTATTTTTTCAGTATGCCATATCATATGGAGATACATTTTGAGTTTATGCTGCTCAAGAAAACTGAATGACAGTAAGAATATATTTTTCTTTGGGAGCTAATTTAAAATGACAGTTCACCCAAAAATCATTTACTCACCCTCATGTAGCTCCAAACCCATAAGACTTTGGTTAACCTCTGAAACACAAATTAAGATATTTGTAATGAAACCTGAGCGGTTTCTGTCCCTCCAATGAAAGTAATCAAATCTTAAAGGCCGTCATAAAAGCTGTCATAAAATTAATCCATATGAATTAAGCGGTTAAGCTTTTGTTCACATATAAACAGAGATACATAATTTGCGATTTGAAGATTAACCCTCAAATGGGTTTGGAATAATTATGGGCGAGTAAATGAACATCATTTTTTATTTTTGAGTGAACTGTAATAATACTTTAGTGTTCTGGAACACTGATTGGTCACTTGGTGCATTTATTTGGTGGTCAGATCTGTTCTCTAACAGACTGTTTCCCCCCAGAAGTTTTAAGATAATATACCTGTGATATTATATGTTAATTTTAAACTCGTATAGCCTACACATTTTATGCCCATATTTATTATTTATTTATTTTATTAACAAGCCCATGTTAATAGTGGGTGCTTTATAATCACTCTCTTTTCATTGGAAACGTTTATTTGTGGTTTTAAATGCATCCGGAGACGTCAATTTGTTGCCAATTGCTGAATTTACTAATAGGTGAAGCAAAAAAAGGCAAGTTATGATACTAGAAAAATAAGAATGAAATTAAATTCAAGTAGAGGTTTACAAATGGTGTTTTTTAACTCAGTGAAATCCAGAATTTTAATTGACTTTCCATAATAAGGCTATGGGGGATCTTAAGTCTTTTGAATTGATTTGGTGTTATAAGGGGACTCTGTGTGAAATTATTAATGAGAGTTTATAGTTTACAGTATATTTTTTAATTATTTGATTTGAATGTATTAAATTTTGATTTGATGTGTATTTGATGTGATTTGTATTCTATCAGGTATAAATTGATTGTATAAGTATAAAATAATTGTGTGTAAAAGGTGTGTCTCTCTTTATATGTGTATATTTGGCCCACAATATCTATCATCCAATAAATACACTAATCATATTAAAACTAAAAGCATTCAGTTTTAAAGCACTATTTTCATTCTGCCACAGCTTATGTACCTCTTTACTCTCAAATGACCACAGACAACTGTTATAAACAACTGCTGTCTTGCCTGTGATTCAGTTATACTGAGTGAAAACCTGCTGTTGATTTCTGCAGCCACAGTCTTCATCTTAATACATTCATTAGGGGGGTAAAATAACAGAGCAGAAGGGGAGCATTGACAGCTGATGAAAACTGCAAATGTAGGTGTGTAAATGTTTGGGGACAGAAAATTGAATTTTGGGAGTGTTTGGAAAAAGACATGTTTATTAACATAAAACCAATACAGTGAGACACATTTTAAAAACGGATTTAAAAATTGTTAAGGATTTAATTCCATACAATTTACTTCCATTATCACTCTAACACACCAACTGCAAATCATTTAGTGTGATTAGCTGATCTGGTACTGTATATTATATATATTTAAAAAACAAACATTTAAATAATAATTCAAATTTACAGTTTTTACTCTTGTTCATTTAATAATTTTAATATTTTATTCTTTGAGACACAGCTAATTTACTTTATTAGCTGTATGAGCACAAGTTGTGTCCATTTAAGGCACTTAAGGTTCTTCACAGTAAAGTGTTTGACGTCAATTCCTTAGTTTTTGAGATACATCATTAGTACCTGAATACATCCATTTAATTCTTGCACATAAAACATAGCATTTACTAAGCAAGGAAATAACACTCAACCACGTTCAACCTCAAAATGATCACGCTCAAAATATAAGGGCAACGAATAAACAAAAAGCATCATTGTAAAAACTTCTGTTCATAACATTAAATAAACTGTTACTTAAAGGAAGAAAACTTGATTTTGTTGCATAAACAAAAAAGCATGAACACTCACTCTATATAAGCTATCGTTAAATTTTCAGCAACCAAATCCTGGTCTGTATATTTCCTACAAGCATATCCTTTGTCCTTTGCATCTATCCACATGTATGCTTTCCATACACTCTTTGTTACAATGTTCTTCCCACTCACCATAATAGCGACTGGCTCTCCAGGCCCTCACAGCACAGTGCAAAGCTCCATCCAGCCACAACAGCAGCCAGCTGATACAGAAGCCCAGCAACAGCCCAAGCATGAGGTCCATCTCCTGTTTCGTCACACTGTCACTCACAAAGTAATTCTCAGATGAGTCCACGAGCGAATGGTCTCCATCATATGGAATTACGTAGTGAACATGATGCCTAAGGCAAAGACGGGAAAACTCTGTTTAGAGGTTTCCATTCAGGCAACCTGACATGAACATTAAATATGATGTAATAAAAGCATAAGAAAGGAAAACAATAAATAAGGATATAGACAATAAGGAAATATTTTTACACAAAAAGTTGCTTTAATGACCCTTTCAGAAGAGTGGAAAAACCAACGCTTTCTGTACTTATATTAGTTAGAACCAACTTAGCTCAGACAAGCTGTGCTTGTTGTCTTGGAACATGTACATGCATTGAACATATGGTCTGAGCAACAGCTGTTACAAATAATGCAGTTTTTCTTTTGTTGTTTTTGCACTGTGATATTTATAGAGGATTATGGGAAAATATTTAACAGTTTCAGCTAAATTATGAGCAAGTGTCTTAGATAAGAGTTCATGCAAGGGTAAATACTTCATGCATGGGTAAATCTTCATGGGTAAATCTTCTGGATTTTTAACATAAAAACTACATGATTTTTTTTATTGTGTAGTATTCATGCAAAGGTTTAAGGTTGTATTTAATTTACATGCAACCTTGATCTTTAGCAACATAATGCCTCAAATGTCAAATAAGTGTATTCGTATATATGTGTTTTATGTTACATGTTACATGTGAGTTTTAATAATTAGTAGTGATTAGTTTGAACTCCCTTTTTTAAGCTAAAAGGAAAAAAATACAATTTTAAAGTCAACCAGATATTGATTTACATGTCATGTGAAGGAAGTTAAAAGTTAGCTCATGTTTTGCACATTGTATATGTCAAAAGACTGTATGCACAGATGACACCTTAACAAAATTATGTACGTAACTACACCATAAAAATATTTTTGTATGATTTACATTTTTCAACTTATTTTTTAATGAATGTCCGGACAACAATAAATTTTAAGTGCTTTTGTCCTTAACTAGACTGGAAGTTGAATGAACAATAATACATATTGTGTTAACTCAAAAACGTAAGTTGAAACAACCGTACAATATTTTCTGTTGAATTAACAAGTGTAATTGTTATTTTAACTGAGAAATGCTTTATTCCAATTATACTCTATTTTTGTATTATACTAGCATCTATTAAAGACAATGATCAACACAAATCATTAAAATATGGTAGCTTTGTTTAGCTATAAATTTATTTTATGTTTCATGTCTGGGAAATCATACAAGTTTAATGCCAAAAATTAGTTTTAAGCCTTGTTTCTGCAAACATCAAGGACAGTAAGCAGGTTTTCAGTGACCATGACCCATTTATAACGCTCTTGATATGTGGCACAAAATATGCTACTCTCTTTTTGGACAGAGAAGTGGTATACATGAAATTATTAAGTTAAACCTGTGATCAACAGATCTCCACAAGGTGTAAAATCATGCACATCTATTGAGAACAATTATGATCTGACCTAATTTACTATCCTCAGATGTTTTCACATCAACAACTTGTGATCAACAGATGTAGCTTGAACAGTGCAAACGATAACTAACAAAAGTAAAGCTTTAGTACTCTTCAATATATGAAAAATGAAATAGAAAAGGAAAAACATGGGGTTTATTAGCCTATAGGTCTATATAAAATACTAAACAGAATAAATAAATACATGGGGTATACTAGTCTTCTATGTCTATACAAAAAAAAATATATATTATATTTATATATTTTTTGTCCAAACCATATTTGTACTACACAAAACAGCATTTAATATCAATATACCTTAACTCAACTGAGTCCTTCTGCACTAAAATCACATTTCTATTTCAATAATACTAACGTAATTGTGTGGCCAACAGACGAACCCAAAAGAACAACATCTCTGGCTTGGCATGGAGAAAAATCACACCTTGATACGCAGAAAGAAAAAAAAATCAAGGAGAATTCTCATACTGAAACACCGACGCAAAGCAACAGCAACTGCTCAGTATTGATAAACCATTCGAATTACGCCCAAATTATGACATAAACCCCCCGAATACACATATAAGGCCTTAATGTGAGCATCTCCATTTGGATAAATGAGATGAAATGGAAAAGACTGTGTGTTTCGGGGGCTGGAGAATGGATCAGGCCTGTGAGCTGTTAGTAATAGATGGGAAACCTGTCAATTTCTGGATCTCGATTCAGTATTAACGTCTGGTTCTTTTACCTTCCACAGTTGCAATGACAGACGCGGTCTTCCCCTCGTAAATGCGGTAAGATGTAGTTGTGAAAGCGGTCCAGGAGTGCGTTCATGTCCATTAAACACGCTATCGCCTGCAAAGAACCATTCGAGTCAACCGGGACATGACAAGCAGTATTGGAACACAGCAACCGCTACATGACCTGGTACTGTGACCACTGCAGGGGAAAATACACATTACATTTCCACATCAGCCAGTAATACACACAAGTACGGTTGTGCTGTCTTAATGAGATTTTTAAATGGACTTTCAGCGGTCCATGCTCTCATTAAGCCCCGATTCCACTTTGAAAATGACAGAAATGCACAATTGTGAAGTGCTTAGACAGATTAAAGGTCTTACCATGACAACTGAAGCACCGAGGATCATAAAAATCATGGTGGTTGTGATCATATGCATCAAAACTTCCGAACTCGCCTTTCCTCTTCCCCAGTCTGTTCAACAAATCCGGTTAAACTAAAAACATGCCGTCCCAGGAGAAGACGCTCATGGATGCGCCCTCGCCGCTACACCTGCCTCGGTCCTGAACCCGCCAGATTGGGAAGTGTTCTTAAGGCGCATAGGGTTAGGATGAGCAGATCTCGCTATCCCAGCGTATGAGCCTACACGCGCATTCATACGCTCTTCACCCACATCCAGCGATACGTTCCCCCAGTGCTGCAGTTGAATCCGCCTCAGCCGTGCGGTTGGGAGGGAGCTGAGGAGAGCGTCCTAGTCTGATTACTGATGCTGCTGCCTCTCTCCTCCTCTGCGCTCCGACGCCGCTGGAAATGTCTTGCGAAAATGAGCAACGCCAGGGTCAGCTACTCTTATGATAAATCTGTCTAGCCGTTGACATCTAGTAGACCTGAGATTCGTCGTCAAGGCTTTATCTGAAGAAATGTGTAGTCGGTTTTACATATGCGCTGCGATCGCCACACTGTTTGTGGCAAGCAATGTTAACATTTATTCATTCATTAGGAACCAGTAGCCACTTACATTTTTAAAATGAGTATCATTCTCTCTCTCTCTCTCTCTCTCTCTCTCTTTCTCTCTCTCTCTCTCTCACACACACACACACACACACGCACACACACACACACACACACAGAGTTTGGAGTTGGTATGATTTTTTTTAATGCTGTTGAAAGAAGTCTCTTATGCTTATGGCCACACTTATTTAATCAAAAAGAGTAAAAACATTGTTACCAATAAAATAATTGTTTTCTTTACTCCAGTTTTCAGTGTCACAAAATCCTTCAGAAATCATTCTAATATGCTGATTTGATGCTCTAGAAACATTTATTACAATCAATAGTGCAGCCTAATGGAAACCATAATGTACACACAATTAGGCCTATTTATGAGAAAATATTGGAGTTATCATAAAATAAATATTACAAATGTTATAAGAAATTCTGACCAGATTAAAAATGTTATTAATAACAATAAAAATACAATAGTATCAATAGAGTAAAACTAGTGTCGGTTATTTAGTTACATTGAAAAATAAATAAATAAATATATAAATAAATAAATAAATAAATATTAGGCCTAGGTATCAGCAATAACAAGAGTTTACATTAGCTGAAATCGGAATCACATAGTTATCTTAAGGAATAAGTGTTAAATTGGCTTGCCACACATTGTAGGTTTTTCTTGATAAAGTAGGCTTCTTCAAGCCACCATACGACCAGATCCTTCTTTCTTAATATCCATTTGGGTCTATATGCAGAATCTGCCATCACAGTTTTAAATCTTGCTATTTGATCCACAGCAGCCAGGAGCGTTTCTTCTCTTTCTCGTGGCGCTGCATGAGCGTTTGTGCGTGAGATGGGTGGGGGGGTGGGGGGAGTAGACACAAAGAGGGGGTTTCGGTGGGGAGTGGTAGAAGAGTCTTGACTAATTCACTTTTCCGGTAAAAACACGACTGATCTTTTTCAATTAATGAAATGCACTACATTATATAGGACAGTCATCCCCAAGGAGCGTGTAGTTTTTCCTAAAACATCCTCACGCCCCCTCACGCGCTCTGCAGTTCATATTGCGCCATTTCGTTCAGCCCATACGATTGTTAAGCTTCTGATTCCCACCTCATGTTCCCGAGGTTTGGCACGTTAACTAACACATGTGAAAGGACCTTGACCGAAGATACAAAGCACTGACTGGATTGGCAGGATTTCAGGATTTAAGTCTTAACTCAATTTCTTATTGATGCACTTCAATTTCTTTCCAGAGCGCGCAGTAATGCAGAGTGATAACTAAAATGCAACCAAATACATCCTGTTGTTCAACAGTATTCTGTGACTAGGGAAATGCATTAGTGCATTGATTTTCATGCAAGACTTGCCACTATTTTTGTTAATTCACACCAGTTCATGATATACTGATAAATGATGACACATCTTTATCTGTGAAGGTCAGCGAGAACATGCCACGATGTCCCCCACGTTCAGCAGCAACGCATTTCAGCACCCTGGAGAGCAGCACAGTAAAGATTTACTGCTGACCACCATCAAACTCTCTCTCACTCTCTCCCCCCCCTTTCTATCTCCCCTCTTTCTAACTCTCCTCTCTCCCTCTCTCTATCTCCCCTTCTCTCTCCCCTCTCTCTATGTCCCACCTCTCTCTATGTCTCCCCTCTCTCTATCTCTCCCTCTCTCAATCTCCCCCTTCTCTATCTCTCTCTCTCCTCTCTCTATCTCCTCTCTCCCCCACCTCTCCCCTCCTCCCCACCCCCTCTATCTCTATCTCTCACCCTCTCCTCCTCCCCCCCCCTCTACCCCTCTCTCCCACTCTCTCTGATACTCTCAGTAAGCTGACACAACGTAGACTGAAATAGATATGGAAATTAGTTTTTGTGAAAATTTGAAAATCCTCCAATTTATCATACTCAATAATGTTTAGATTAATTTGATTTTTTTTGCAACTGCTTTTCCTTTGTAAACCTATATACAAACAGAATAACAAGCTTAATCTTCAAAACCAATCGATGATTTATCAAATTGATTTAGATCATTTATTAATCCTATAATGTTCACTGAGTACATTGTTTTTATTTTTGAGTTTCATTACAAGATAGGGAGATATGACATAATACACATACACTAGATGCTAGAGTTTTTTCTTAGTGGAAAAACATTCTTATTTCTATTCTGTCACTTGCTCAGTCTCATTGAGTTACTGTAAAAGCCTAATATCATAATATAGCTAAATAAACATTGTTATTATTATTAGTGTATATGACTTTGATATACATGACATACACAATTTCATTTTAACTACGTTACATTATATGAGCACATATCCTAGTAGGGATTATTTTTATTTCATAATTTTATTTAACTTTTATTTATATAAAAATCCAGCAAAAACATAAAATAATTTTTTATCACTTTCTACAGCATTAAATATTAATTATTCTATAATTGAAAAAATATTAATGTGAAATTAATATTTGTTGGTGTTATGAAGTATTTTATTATAATTTATTATTTAGTGTGTTGCCTGGTCTACGGTCGCTTGCTTCACGCTGTTGCCTCGACGTCATTTCCGCTGCAGTTCACGTTGTTGTGAGTGAAAGTAGATTGAACCCACAACATAAATAGTTGGTGTACAATTTAAAACGAGTTAACGAATGAAATGCCATTCAAACGTTATGTTATATCACACGTTATAGATATGCCGTATTGCATGAGATTTAAATGCAACTAAACGACAGTTAGAAAACTCACCGGTGTTGTTACATGGCAACCGTCAAAGCTGACAAAACTGACAGAAGGCTCTTTTCTGCACGTTTAGTCTCAAATACCATCTCACGACCCACCAAAGAGGTATAGACGTATACTAGTTTAATTATGCATTCAAATGAAAATATAATTATACTTCTCTCATTTTGCGTCGTTATTTATGTCTTTGATCAATGTTTCATTTGAGTTTGTCATCTCTGTGCATTAAAGCAGTTTAACATTTATGTTTTTTAGAATGATCAAGAGTTTGCCACAAGATGTTCAAGCACAGCTGCGCTCTGGTGTTGCTATTTTCTCATTGCAGCAATGTGTGGAAGAGCTCATATTGAACAGCATTGATGCTGGAGCGACATGTGTGGCTGTCAAAATAGACATAGAAGCCTGCAAGCTGCAGGTGATCGACAATGGTTCAGGAATGTGTCGGGAGGACATGGAGAGAGTGGGATTGCGATACAACACGAGCAAATGCAGCTCACTGGAGGATCTGGATAATCTCCGATTTTATGGGTTCAGAGGGGAAGCGATTTCCAGTATTGTCTACCTTGCAGAAATGGTTGAAATGTCATCTAGGACTAAGCTGTCGGTGAAAACATATGTTAAAACCTTTAATGAAGCAAAAGCATCTAATGTTTTTGAAGCTCAAACTGTTCGCCCCGCCGCAGGGACGACTGTGTCCGTCTATAATCTCTTTCACAACATGCCAGTCCGAAGAAAGAGAATGGATGCTGTTTTAGAAACTGAACGCATCCGTCAGAGAGTGGAGGCCATATCTCTGATGCACCCAACTGTGTCATTCACAATGAAAAAAGAAAATTCAGCTCACATGATAGTGCAGCTCTCTAAAACAAACAGTACCTATTACAGGTTTGTGCAGATTCATGGCTTGAATCGGGCCCAAAAGCTTGGGGAAGTCAGTTACGTCCATGAGCAGTTCGAAATGACTGGTCATATTGGCCGTGAGGGTCATTATAATAATAGCTTGCAATTCCTATTTGTAAATGGGAGGCTTCTTCTGAAGACACGCATTCATAAAACACTCAACAGCATTTTGAAGAGAGTAAGCGGTGCTGCGAGACAAAACAACAGTCCAACCGCATATCCGTTAACATCGAGTCCCAAACAAAGGAGTGGATGTGATCTCCATGGCGTCTATGTCTTAAATATCAAATGCCATTACTCAGAGTATGACATATGCCTCGAACCAGCCAAGTCCTTGATAGAGTTCAAAGACTGGGATAATATTCTCACCTGTATTGAAGAAGGAGTAAAAGCATTTCTTACTAAGGAAAATCTGGTGACAGAGTTTACCATGAATGGCAGCGAAGGTCCATCAAGTAGTCCATTGAGGAACGCCAAGACTCCTGTGATAGAACAAGACCTCAGTGCTGAGCAAACCCGTGAAGCGTGTGATTCAGTGAATGAGAAAAAGGACAATTCAAGTGGCTTGGATGCATCTAGTGGTATTCAAATGTTGGAACATGTTCCAATAAACACTGAAACTTTCACCAGTGAAGAATCAGACGCTGAAAAAGCTCTTCAGGGTGGAGATTTGCCTTTGCAGACTACATTTGCCATTGCTACAGAAATGAATAACAATAGCAAAGAAGATGAAAATGTAGTTTGTCCAGTTACTGTTAACAACAACATAAATTTGATGGGAAGCAAAAGCCACAAGATTTCAATTTTGGATGTAAAAGGGGCGCAAGATAGTTTAAAAAAATTCAGCCTCCCAAATAAAATTTCTCCAAAAAAGAGAAAGTTGCCATTAAATGACATTGAAGAAGACAAACATGCTTTTTATGGTACCAGCTCAAAGACTTGCAGAGCTGCACCATGTCGTAAATTAACTCTGTCGTTTGAAACAGGATCTCTTGACAAGTTCAAAAGGTTGTTTGGGAAGAGTGCTACAAAAAAGCAACCAAATATGGAAAAAACAAGCCTTTTACAACCTCAGTCTTCTAGAAAATCCAATGACTGCTTTGTAGGATCTACTTTATGCTTAGAGGATTTAGACAAGCACTTATTGGGAAACAACATTTCAGGTGCTTATTCTCCATATAGTTCTGAATGTTATGCAGAATCTTCATCGTGGAACAAGGGACAAAAAACATCCCCGGCTACCAAACCTACTTCCTACATAAAACATGACAAAATGGCATTCAAAGAAGTCAGCAGAGATACAGACTTTCCTACTATGGAAAGTTTGTCTTTTTCAGTTGGACAAGACTTGCTCTTTGATGAAAAGTCCTGTGAATTACAAAAACGATCCTTAGAAGATGATGTTTTATTTAGATCCTCTGGAGCTGTTGATTCACCTGTCCATGATTCTTCTGAGGACTTTCCAGTCTTCACTCCGATTGAGCAGGACACAACAACTTCCACCATTTTAGAAGACACACACCTCTGCAAAACGAATGCAACTTCCTTTTTGGAAAGTGTGAGCTGTGTTGATGAAGTCAGCGTAACCTCTCAGCATGATCCTCTGTGCAGCAACACAGGAAATGAAGGTCAGCATACAAATGGCAGTGTTGAAGCTATCCCAATGTCCAGCAGCTGGTTGGCTCATTATGACAGTTGCTTAGGAAAGCTGGTTTACATAAACCAAGTTACAGGGCTCAGCAAATATGACTCTCCTTCTGTGGAGGAGACTCAAGTGCCATGTACCACAGATGTCACTAACATGGCGGTCAGTGTTATTTCAAGAACAGGTGGGAGAATTGCAGTGAGACCTTTTTGGATCACTAATGTAGAGATATTTATATTAAAACCAGCTTGTCTTTGCTCGTAGGTTTTGAGTATAGGTGTTATCCATTTCACACAGACATTGTACTTCCATTTCTCCCCAAGCCCAGAGCAGAAAGAGCTCTTAACTCAGGGACAGACAGCAGAGGTACAGCTCTAGACTGACATCAGAACTGAAATCAGCTTTTTAGTGCACATTAACTAATTGTTTTCCTTGTTGCTCTTTTTAGAGGATGCCCAAGGTCCCGATTCATTGTTGACTTTATTCTCAGAATGGAGTAACCCGGTGTTCATACGGCCACCAGAGGTATAAATAATTTAAGCATTTTGAATACATTTAAATCTAGCTAATACCATTTTTAATGACTGTACGGTAATACATTTAAAAACATAATTTGACTCACACTGTTAATTATTCTGAAAAGGTTGCTGTGGATGTAACCAGTGGTCAAGCTGACGGTCTTGCTGTAAAAATACACAATATTCTTTTCCCCTACCGTTTTACCAAGAATATGATCCACACAATGAGAGTAAGTGTTACATATCTAAAAATTGTGTGCACTGAGGAACTGACACTTAAAATATGAAAATTACTAGAAGTTTTTTTTTTTTTTTTACCTCAGGTCATCAATCAAGTGGACAAGAAGTTCCTTGCTTGTTTGATAAATACAGCAGAGCAGGATGTGTCTGAAAATAGTACAAATGAAGGTACCGTGGCATGAAAAAATTACATTGACTAGTAGTTGCATGATATCCTAAATATTTGTCATTGCCTTCTACCCCAGGAAATCTCCTAGTGTTGGTTGATCAACATGCTGCCCATGAAAGAGTTCGACTGGAGGGGTTGGTAACAGGTAAGTGGTAATTATGTAAGGATTGATAACCAAATCAGCATGTTATAGTAATACCTTGGTTTACGAGTGACTTTGTATACGAGCATGGAAAGTCAAATCGGTGTACAAGCATTGTATCGGAGTGCGCACAAATTTTTCCCTCGCCCACGCGCATTTTTTTGTGGAAAAGTCCTAACGCTCAGCATCTTTGCACGCTTTTTTTACTGGAAATATCCTAACGACAGCCTCTCACAAAGCTTATCACCCGTTAACTCTTTAATTCTCTCAGCGTCGCTCGGTTTGGTTGCATCATTCACCACAGTGATCCTTTTATAAGATTTTTACAGCGGTTTTACCTCGTGTTGTAACATTAATTGTGATTGCTATTGTTCACATAGTGAAACGTACAGTACAGCATATAGAAAGAAGGTACAAAATCCCCCCTCTAAGCAGTAGCACCCCACCCCACTCCCGTCTTCTCTCATCTCCATCACACCAGCAGCGCCGCTACTCAAAGCTAAAGTGCGCGTTACAGTAAATTGTCAAGTATTTTTAGTTTAAAAAAATCCCAGCATGTGACCACATGTACTGTGTATGTTATGTATTGTTATTTGCTATGTAAACTCATGTTGTGTTGTATATGTGCACTGGAAGCTTCAATACCAAGACAAATTCCTTGTGTGTGCAAGCACACTTGGCAATAAAGCTCTTTCTGATTCTGATTTAATTGTCAATTATTAATTAGTCTTTATATGAGAACTTAATGGTTATAGTTTTAACTGTAATTAATAGGGTTAAACCGAAAAAATGTGGAACAAATCGAGTGAGTTTTATTGCATTCTTATGGGGAAAATTGTTTTGGTGTACGAGAATTTTGAGTTACGAGATTATTTTGAGCTCTTGAAATGAGTTAAACTTGTAAACCGAGGTATTACTGTATAATGATTTCTGAAGGTGAAATGATTTCTCATGATTTCTCATTTACTCTATAATGATTTCTCATGTGACAACGACGATTGGAGTAATGATGCTGCTGAAAATGTAGCTTTGCCATTGCAGGAATACATCACATTTAAAAATATGAACAAAACAAAGTCTATGTAAAAACTTTAAAAAAGGCTAATAAACTTAGCCTAAGTGGTGCATAAGGATTCAATTAATTTTTCCCACACTGCTTGATGTTTTATGTAGACTCCTATGAGGATGACCCAGACACACCTGGAAAAAAGAGGCTGTGTTCTTCAAGTGTAACCCCACCCTTGGAGATTAATGTAACGGAGGAGGAATTGAGACTTCTGAGGTCAGTGCAGCTGTTGGAGTTGTTGAACATTCCTGATTTCATCGTCATCTTCTCTCTGAAACATGCATGTGTGTTCAATTAGTTGTGCACCTTGAAAAAAAATTCTATAAATCTTTCTTTTGTTCTTGAAGGTCTTGTCAGGTCTTCCTGAGGGGTCTTGCTTTAGATGTAAGCTTCCCAAAGAATGAGTCACTGAATGTGTTGTTGGAGAGACTTCCCACATGTTTCGTAGAGAAAGAAAGCACAGAGCTCCGCCGTGGAAGGCGGTCAGTAATCAAAACCATTGCAGAGGTCAGACTCAGTTCATTAAAGAAAAAAAAGATTTTCTTTCTTTTCTTAAACTCAATTTAGACGCTTACACTGTGTGTTTTATTCTGTAGGTCTACCTGCGAGAACACATTGAGGTGAGCTGTTATGTCCATTCGTGATTGCAGTGCTGGGAAGATTACTTAGAGATTGTTAATATTAATATTATACAAATTTAGTTAGTAATGTATTCTAATGCATTACACATTTAAACTAACTACTTTTCGATTACCGTACATTTGTTAACGATGTCAACTTGTTTATAACATTGATTTGAATAGTGTAATATTGAACCACGTGGATGAAAAATACAAAGAGAAAGAAAAATCATTCAATTTTTGTTATCAATAACATGAAGTGCATTAAAAGTTACATTATGTCAGAGAACTGCGGAGGGTTTGTAAATTGATGAAAAGATAAAACATTTACTAAATATATATTTTTTTAAATTAAGTCATTTTAAAATAAAAACCATCAAAGTAAAACGATTAAAATAACAAAAAGAGTAAATGTTTTATTTGTTTGTTCTTTGTGGCCTTTCAATTTTCCATATAGACTTTATTCTATAGAGATAGACATACTGTTCATCTCTTCAGTGTGTTACTATCCAGCACTGGTGGTTTATATTTAATCTGTGAACCAAATGAGATGTTTTTGGAGCTTGAACGGGATATATTTATGATATTTAGTTTTTTTGACTCATATTGCAGCTTCTCCGCTCAACAGGAAGAGTGAGAGGAACGCTGCCTCTGACAGTACATAACGTTCTCGCTTCACAAGCTTGTCATGGTTAGTGTTATAAATCCCCCATTGAGTTCAACGGACTATGAGCCCAAAGTATTTTAACCATGCAGGGAAAAATTAGCATAATATTCCTGTTCAAATTGAATTTAATTTATTTATCTTAACAGGAGCAATTAAGTTCAATGACGTCTTGAGTAAAGAGGAGTGCTGTAGTCTGGTGAGCTCGCTCTCCTCTTGTCAGCTTCCTTTCCAGTGTGCTCATGGAAGACCTTCCATCGTCCCTCTGGCAGATCTTCACCACTTAGAAGATCAACAGGTAAGTTTCAAGTAATCTGCAACAAATTTTTGTCTCCTTGATATTTGGTTGATTTTAAACAGGGTTGAATATCATGCTGATTATAAGCATTGCATTACTCCATCATATATACTGATGTTTCATTTAGCTCTTTTTCTAAAATTTATGTTTCATTTTTATATCCCACAGGATCTTCCCAAACCAAATCTGAGGAAATTGAGAAGGATGTACAAGTCTTGGCAGCTTTATGGAAAAAATCAAACTCTTGCACAAAACAAACCATGAATTTATAAACAAAAACCTCCTGCACTTACACATTATTTATTTTAGAGTCTGCCTGCTTCTGTTTATTGCTGGATTGCTTTTATTTTGTTGCACTTTTTGGCGCATATGTTTGCTGCCAGCAACAACCGCTCTGGGATAGAGTAGCCAATAATAAAGGACTATGCTCGATGGTGAAGTTTTTTCCTCCAATCAAATGGTACCTTACAAGGTTGTGGTCCAATCAACGTAAACGTAGGAGGGCGCTAAAATGGATGACGTTCCCAAACAGAGCTCATTGTCAATGTGTTGCGTTGCTCGCTGGAAGGGGCAGCAGGAGGATCTCAAGTAAACCTTAAGAAACCTTAGTTCACAGGTGAGTTTTCACGTGGAAACGATCAATTAAAATGTATAAAACACTATTAGACTCAATTTAGTATATTATATTGAGTAATTCAGTTAGTTTTTGTGAGTCAAAACCAAGAGTGTCTTTTCCTCCCAATTCAAAGATGGCCGAATAGCAAAATTTACGTATGAATTTGGCGTTTCTGCAGAAAATTATAATCTCAATCTTATCATCTCCGATCATGTTTAAGGACTCGTAGCATTTGTTTTGCGACCGTTACCATATTTTGCGAATGCAAAGTTAAAGATTTGATCTGTACGGTTACTGCAAAACACGCATGCTTTAACGGATGTCATGTGCGCTCATGTACATTAAATGGGACGTGTAAATTTAAATTGCCATTTAAATGAGTTCTTGTTTATCTTTAGTAGACGTGTGTAATCAACTTTTTTGTGGTTACTTTGTTTATATACTGTAGAGATAATGATTTTTTTTGGTTGTTCAATGAATGGTGGTTTGTAGAAATATCAAGTAAACTTTTTTTTGCGGATGAAATAAAATGTAATTTTAAAATATTTTTTGTGGTTATCCTCCAAGCAGTTTATATTAAGCTGCACTATTTAACTTTTTTATTTTTGTAATAAAATATTTATGCAGTAGTAATGAATGACTGGAAGTTCAGAGGACCTGAATTAATGTGTCTGGATTTGATTTGATTTTCAGTGATGAACAGGATTCGGATCCACGTGTTGCCGTCCAGCAGAGGTCGAGTGACTCAAGCTGC
Source organism: Rhodeus uyekii (assembly GCA_037043235.1). NCBI lineage: Eukaryota > Metazoa > Chordata > Actinopteri > Cypriniformes > Acheilognathidae > Rhodeus > Rhodeus uyekii. Next base: position 4,452,767 of record JAWRVZ010000034.1, read on the forward strand.
TCGCGCTCAGGAACCTCAGACCTGCTCCTTCACCCAGAGACCCTGTTCACAGCCTCGTCTGGAGGGCCTGGAGTTCTGCATCAAACATGTACTTGAAGATAAAAATGCTCCTTATAAACAATGCAGCTATGTTTCCAACAAGAATGGCAAGCGCTGCCCCAATGCAGCCCCAAAACCAGAGAAAAAAGAGGGGTGCGTGTGTTTGTTTACTCCCTTAATGTGGTTAAGGACCTGCCATAGATATGATTAGTAATGTTGTTTTTCTTTCTGTTAGGGTAGCGTTCTGTGCGGAGCATGCACGCAGAAATGCTTTGGTTCAACAAGCTCAAATGCGGAAGGCGTCTGCATCAGGACCGTCCCCTGAAGTTTTACTGTCTCAGCTCAGTGGCTATAGTCGGCCAGAATCTGGAACTCACAGTCAGGAGGGCCGAAGTGAAGCTAGTCGCATACTAGGTGAGATCTAACTTAATACTTATGCTGTTTCTTGCTTTTGGCCACGTAAACATTAAGAAATGTCTTTATAGTCTGGATGTAATGCAAACCCTGTGTGTATGAACTGATGACTAAAGAGACTTCAGTTTGGTTACTGCTCCAGAGGAAATTACCAGCAGTTAAATCAACATTAAATGTAGTACAAGCAACATAATACCCTATTATAAAATGCTAAAATTGTGTTGTTTAAACTTTTATCTGTACTAAAATGATTAGTCCTATAATGTTTTGCTATTTGACACAAATGTTTAATAGATTTGAACATAATAAAATAACGAGATTAGATCTTTCTTATGAGCAGATATTTTTTTTATTTAATTTTATTATTTATTAAAAAAAAATTTGTTTTGTCTGGATTTATTGTATAGATGAAGAGAGTTGGAGTGAGGAGGAGCAGGATCCAATTGTTTTGGATCAGACGTGGAGAGGAGACCCTGACAGTGATGCTGAAAGTCTTGATAGTGACCATGAAGACCCTTTAAAGTGAGACATTACTCATTTTATTCTTCTTGTCTGTTTTCTCAAAATCAGTTTCAATAAATGAATGCCACCTTAATCATATTGTGATAAAGATTTTTTGCTTCTCTCGATTAAATATAGCAACGATTAATTTGTATTGTCTATCTCAGGGGTGCTCACACTTTTTCAGCATGGGAGCTACTTTTGAAATGACCAAGTCAAAATGATCTACCCATTATATTTGAGAAATATATAAATATAGAGTCCGAAAATGCCGCTCCACATTTCCCTTCTTTGGTATTGCGACGGTAGACTGGCAGACGAAACAAACGCACTTTGAAAATGTCATCGTGAAAAAAAAGTCCTCCTCCCATTCCGTATGAAAGTGATACGTTTTTTTTCTTCTTACTTGGTCCAGCTCCCCCACTCATTTTTATACCCTATCTTACGTTTAAGAGGAAAAAATCGAGCGAAAAATTAGGATGTAACTAATGACTAGCTTGTTAGCTTTGCAGCGCTCAGGGGCGTTGTTTATGTGAGCACAGTGACCTAATTGTACGAAAAAAAATCAGATGTCATCTTGTCCTGTGTATCAATCAAGTGAAGGGATGGCTGATACGCTGACGTTTAGTTTTTATTCAAAACAACTCAGTCAGCTTTATTTGTATAGCGTCAGTTCATGACAATGTCACCTCACCTTGTCATGCGATCTACCAAAAGTACCTTGGAGATCGACTGGTAGATCGCGATCGACGTATTGAGCACCCCTGGTCTATCTGGTTAATATTTGTGAAAACATTTAACATTTCCATCATTTTGCATTGGTAACAAGCCTTCACGGTCTGTCTTCCATTTGGTTGCAAGATGCCAAGTGAATAAATGCCCCAAATGGGTCTTTTCTCTTAAAAGGATACATTTACTTCCCTCTGTTTTACTTAACCTACTCAATCTGGCAACTATGTGCACACTCTCTGCACTGCTAAAAAGTGCTGATGATCTGACAACACATTTGTTTATTTTGGAGTTGTGGGGCTCAAATAATTTTGGAATTCAGGAAATTCTGCTTGATTAAAAGTGTCATACAGCCTGTGTTCCTTCACGAGGCTGCCTGTGCAAGTTGCTACCACTAAATCTGCAAGTGACCCTTTTCTGTGATGAACTGTAATACATCCAAATGTGTGTGTATGATATATATATATACACACACACATAGTTATCATTAATGTGATAATTATAATAATCGTGGTTATGTTTAACCATTATTGTGAAGCCCAACCTGAGATTTCAGTTGATGGAGTGTGTCTTTTCTACAGGCATGCAGGTGTATACACAGCAGAGGAAGTGGCGCTCATCACACGTGAAAAACTAATTCGACTTCAGTCCCTCTACATAGACCAATTCAAACGTCTGCAACACTTATTAAAAGAAAAGAAACGACGCTACCTGCATAGCCGCAAGATTGAACATGAGACAATTGGTAAGTTTGCTGTTGTCTGTCTTTGTTTGCATTCATGTATTCAATCGACATATAATTAATTTTGTGAAACAGGGAGCAGCCTGTTAACGGGTCCAGAGGGCCTGTCCATGAAGGAACGAGAGAACTTGAAAAAATTAAAAGCTCTGCGCCGTTATCGTCGGCGCTATGGGGTTGAGGCATTGCTGCATCGCCAGCTTAGAGAGCGAAGACAAGCGATTACTGAAGGAGGCATGCCACAGGTATGGTTGGACTTTCTAATAATCTTTTACCGTTTTGTTTCTTCTGGTTTGTGTCTTAAAATAGACAATAAAAGGTTTAAATTCTGTTGACCCGAATGACATTTGTCATCAAAATGGTTTTCAGCAGGGTTTTATAATTACAAGGTCCCAAATTTGAGGTAGTTAAAGGGGGAATTCAGGGGAAAATAATTTCTCTGATCTACATATTTGCATTTGTAAACATTTATAGGCCCACATTTTTTGGGATAACGATAGGTTTAAAACCATGACAGTTTGCTGCTACATCCGTTACATCACTTGCCCACTGTGGCACCACCACCACGTTTGTTTTGACTGTGTGAGTTTGTACTGTTTTGATGTTGTTTTTCATCAAGAATAATAATGAACCCACCATTCAAGCAATTGCCAACCCTGAATTGGCTCTAAAATGAAAGTAAAATGCACACGGCCACACAGGCATTTATAAAGGTGTGTGTGTTCACTGGCACAGTGCAGAGCAAGCATTTCCTATTCGTTCCTGTGGAGGTTCAACCTTCATAGGAATTAATTAAAAATGCTCATCCAGGAACTGCTATGAACGCTGATGCGAAAGCACAAGTAAAATGCGCACAGGTAATTTAAAAGTGAAGTCCATAAGAGGGAAAATCTCCAACGTCCACAAATTAGACAAAAGTTTATTAGTTTGCATCCTTGTTTCTATTTTGTGTTCCCCCACATTTACAGTGTTCCACTTTTCCCAACCTCGGTCGAATCGCCAACCCTATTAAGTTGACGTTTTTGAAGTGGAACTGCCAAATTCCCTCATTGTCTTAGACCGTTAAACAGACAGTTAAAGGCAAAAAGCAACAAAGCATTTTAGATTTTGTAAAGAAACCATAGTAACCACGTGTACAATACTTCTCAGAACTTTGTCAAAGCGAAATGACTGTTAACGCTGTGAGCGAAATTGTTTGCAATGCTGGAGAGTATAATTAAAGGTTTGTATCGAGAATCGAAGGTGGTTTTTATTGTATACTGGTAAATCTCTGCTGTTAGTTGGTGCACATGCCTTTTGTTGTTAGCAAACATATATAGTGTATGTATTTTTATAGCATGCCGATCGCTTCATCAAACAAATCACGGCAATGCTGTTGTGTAAAAGGACACCAAAAACACATACATGTACATTCTCATTTAGTAACTCGCATCAAGAAATTTCGAGCAAGTGTTAATATATTGCCTCATATTGGTTTTCGGTTATCTCAACACTTTTTGGCAAACCCCTAGGCCAGCAACATAACCGGATTCAACTGTATATTAAAACAACAGTCAAATATTAAATGTGTAGTTTAAAAGCGGTTAATTGAATATGAGCTCAGCAGCTGCTTTGAACATCCACTAAAGCCCGCCTGCTTTGGTTTGATTGGTCATATAAAATTTTGACTGGGTGTTGACAGACTGCTACAGGCAGCTCAAAGGAGAAGATATTGGTGCTGTGCAATACCCTTGCAGCACTAAAGTAGAGGTAATTCTATATTATAGTGTAGTTTTATACACCTTGGTGACCTCATAGCTGGCTACAGCCATGGGTATCAGTCTGAACCCATTGTCATGCTCAGTTATTTATTATTATTGTAATTTGTGCATCTTTTAATTCTTTTGTTTCCCCCCCCACGCAGGCGATGCGATTAGGCCAGAGATGTATTTCCTTTGTGGAAGGGACACGTTGTTCAAATCAGTGTCTGCCAATGACACGACATTGTGTCTCTCGTATCCTTATGCATAGATGCACCAAAAACAAATGTTCAGATCTATGAAAAATTGTTTTTTACCGATTCCAGACTTTTGAACCAAAATATACAAGTATTCAGTTAATTATATATTTAATTGTGTGTGTGTGTGTGTATATATGTATGTATGTGTATATATGTATGTGTATAAAAATACACATACACACACTACTTTTGTAGCCCTGAATCAAGGCCCCCAGCTTGTCGTAGCTGTTGGTTTCAAACAGTGGCTTATACAAAGGTCTTCTTATGGTCTGTTTTGTTGACTTCCCAGAATTATCTAATGGGTGAAGTCACTTCAGTTTGAAGGAACAGTTAAAATTCTCCACCTGCTCCAGTCTCACATATCTTTAACATGTAAAAGTTATTTCCCCAATTCATCTTATCTCCTTAACCCTTCACAATAGACATTTATCAAGATAGTAGCCAGGTTTTATTCAAGATATGCCCTGGTCTAAAGGATGTTCCATGTGATCGGCCTGTGCACATGGGACAGTCGGAGGAGCCCCGCTGTCCTCTGCACCTGTCTCTGCCTCCACCCATGTACCAGTCTGAGCAGGAGTCTCTTGGTCCGGAGCAGCTGGCGTCTGCGCCCACAGACATGTACCTCAGTGCTGCAGAGCTCCAGCCAACAGAAAATCTACCTCTGGAATTCAGTGATGTATGATTTGTGTTGGTTTTTCTTATTAAAATGAAAATCGCTGTGTGCAGTTGCTTTCCTCGTTTGTTTTAGCAAATCCCTTCACGCAAAGTTTTGCATTATCAGAATAATTAACTCTGCACTCTGCGTTAAATTTTTTTCACCAAAATATCTTGCTCCCTCTTCAGATTGCTGTAGTATCCAGTATCTACATGCCTGCTTACAGTTCTGCACAAGCATGTTCCCTACTGTGTAAATCATATTCCGTAGCCTGTCATGAACGAAAAGCAAATGAATCTGAATGTTCAGCAGTCATCTTCCTTTAATTTCGTGTCTGACATTTTCTGTGTGACCACAGTTAAACCTCTCATTTAATTTCATTTTTGGAAACATCTCATTTTCCTTTTATGCTGCAAAATATTTGTGCTTTTCCATTATTTTTTCTCACTGCCTGCTTTCAAAAACGCTACGAGACAATATTGATATTTTATTCTAAGATGGTTTTCAAAAATGTTAACTTATAAAAGGCCTGACTAAATACTACACCTAAACATATATAGACTGTAATTTGAAGAAATGTGACATTTAAATTTAATTAAATATTTTTACTTTTTTTTCATATCAGTTATTAGCCTCCACGTTTTATTTGTTTACTTTATGTATGGAGTTTTGCTGTATTTAAAAAAAAAATATATATTTTAAAACTCTTAGTAGTTTAACACCTAAATTATTTTCAAGATAAATGTCCTTTTTAATATTCGATATTATAATTGTGTGATGCCTATATTCACTTGTAGTATTTAACTTATGTGAGTATTTAAAATTTTATGGGATTAAATTCAGCCATTTATTGCTTGTGGCCACATAAATGGCTATTTAAAACATAAAATGGATATTTTCCAGAATTTAAATATGTGGTGCATTTCTAATCATCAGTGATGTAATTAAGTCTCTTGATGTGCAGGATCTTGATGTTGAAGATGAGGGATTACAATGTCCACCGTCCCCATTGATGTTCGACACAGCGCTCGCATTAGAAGACCAAACCATCAGAGAGATTGCAGAGGCCCCCATGGATATTCTGACTGAGGCGGAGCATGGAGATCTTGATGGGTCTATCCAAGATGCTGAGCTCTCAGAGAGAGACGAGGTGTCTGTAGAAGATGAGGTAACTATCATTGTTGGAATACCTAAAACAATGCAACCTTAGTGCTTTGTCTCCTACCTTACAATGGCCAAGCACTAGAGCTACTGTCTTGTTTTACAGGTTGATTCAGAAATACTTGAAGCAGTTGGACAAGCGGTTCCCACGCATAATTCATCAAGGGATTCTGACATGAAATCAACAAATGCCTTATCCTGAGCACCTTGTGACCTGATATATCTCAGCTGTTCATATTTCAAACTGTTCAAAATCTATTTAAAAGCCATATTCCAGAAGTCTGCTTTCATCTCAATTTAATCCAACATTCTAATTACTTAAAATAGCACAATGGCTGATGTTCTGATATAGATTGTTAGTGTCTTGTGAAACTAAAAGAACATGCACAGCAGTTGCAGTGTATGCACACAGTTTGTGTTTTGTAAGGCATATGGTATAAAGGTATGTGTTTAAGTACAGAATATCTCCAAGCACTATCTCCACTCTTATCCAGTACACTTCTGGTTCCATATGAAATTCATGACTCACACTGGGATTTATTCACTAAAATAAACCTTTACATCTCGTGTCTCTCTCTTGTTAATTATAGTTTCGCACTCATGAAAGAAGCTCCTCTGGGACATTCAGGGTTCCCATGGTCTTGGAAAACCTAGAAATATCAGGGCATTTTTATCATCAGAGTCATGCAAATTTATAGTGGATTACATGGTTGTAGTAATGATTAGGGATGGGTTTCTTAAAAGCATCATTAGTCAAGTTTGACTGCAATTTCTATTGGAGTCTTGGTGATGACAGAACTTGTGACCATATAGTTGGCTTTGGGAAATGCACCCCTGCTCTGTTGAACTTGCATGCAAAGCCACTACACTCCACTGTTTGATTTGTGAGAAAATTTCTCATTTGAATAGATTCTTTTTTTATAATTCAGTTAAACTAGTTTATATATAAAAAGCCTTTTATTGTGTGTGTATATTATTTATGTGTCTGTGAGTGACCATATTTGTATGTCTTTGAATATATTAAATTGAAAAAAAAATGTGTCTGAGATAGTGTACGTGTGTGTTTGTGTATATACACACACACGTGTACACTCAAATTTTTTTCAATTTAATATATTCAAAGGCATAAAAAGATGGTAAGGTTTGGCCACAGAAAATTTAATTGCGTCTCTATCCTTATGGACGAAATGAACAGTTGAATCGCTGTTTAGTCCCAAATCATGATTAGTTTAATAAAATAAACCAGGTCAGCAAATAAACAAGATAAACGTGTAAAGCAAAACTTTATATGAAAACATGCCTTTGAAAACGCTACGTGGAGCATAAGATAGGGCCTTTTACTAAAAGTGGGGCGGGCAACACAATTTCAAGCCATGACATCACTTTTCCTGCGAGTGCTTTAACCTAAACACGGGAAGAGAGACGGATGAGAAGAGACGACGATAAAAGCTCTAATCAGCGGCGGGGGAAACAGATAAACATGTCCACAAGCTGTGAATTTAAAAGTACAGTCCAAGGTATTTCTTAGCAATATATATCGGGGATATTTTTACACCTTCTGAAGCAGCATCAGGATCGCGCGAGGTAAATATCTCATTTTCCCCCCCGCTATCGCGCGCGGCTTGACGTTTACGTGTCAAAAGTATGCTGATTTTGCAAAATGTAATGCACTGTGGACATTGTAAGGTTTTGTTTTGATATTGAATGTTGATACGCGCGGTATAAGATTGGAAAGGGGAATGTGGGGCATTAGCCATCCGGCTATCTGGGACACCGGTGGGGTTGTAGACTGAGGATGCTTGTCGTGATATCCTGCTTTGCTCACAAATGTATCGCGCTTAGCTCTTTACATCACTAATTCTACAACAATGTAGTTTTTTTAAAAGTTGGCTTTATACACGGACCTTACATTCTTTATTCCAGTGCAGAAAAATCACAATAATCCGATTTTATCCTAAGCCTTTGCATCAGTTTCCCCGGATCACTCTATTTTGTGTAGTTAAAGCTGTAGCCCTTCCTCTTTCTGTTTATAGTTACACACTCTGGCAACCCACAACTTTTGTTTGCTTTTGTGTGATGAGAGCTCAGACTGCATTGTAAAATTGCTAAATTTGGCAGTTCATTCTGCAAGAGACCCTAAAACAGCAACTAATTCAAGAGTAATTGAGGGTAAAAGCATGTCCCTAGCCCCTCCCCTTTAATATTTTACAGATGTTTTTCACATTTGGAAGTCCCATGTTCAAAACCATGTAAAGGCTGGCTTGCAACCTACAATTCTCCCGCATTTAATATTCAAGATGTTTTGAGAGATTTTTCAGTTCCAAGAAATCTTCTTAGGTTGATTTTTTTTTCTTTCTTTTAAGTAATCATTAATATTTAAAAAAGTCATTTTTGTTACATGTCTTTAATAAGTTTTCCTAAATGATAAGTCTTGAAATGTTCAACTTTATTCTATCTATCTATCTATCTATCTATCTATCTATCTATCTATCTATCTATCTATCTATCTATCTATCTATCTATCTATCTATCTATCTATCTATTGTACAAACAAGTGCTATTGTACATTGACAGTAGTTAATCGTTGCACAAGTGGAAGTTTAAATATCAGAAATTATTTTTGATGATTCTTTACTTCACCATCTGAGAGTTGTATTACTCTATGGGTGTTATTACCAAACCAGTAATTGACTTCTAGCTAAAGAAGTGTGTAATCAAGTCCAAGGTTTATCTACGTTTTACTACAAAAAGTAAAAAATGTCATTAGCATTACATGTAATTACTGTCACATCACCAAAATCTATTTAAAAGTTTCATTCTTAAAGATTTCATGTCATCTGAAGTGCCTCTATATGAAGAATCGCCCATTTAGTCTTACGTAGAGCTCTTGGAATTTTGATGCCCAGACAGACCCTTGCACAGTGAAGTAAATAATCTCCCCAAAATAGCTGACAGCAATTGAAGGCGAGATAAACTCCAAATTGCTCAGTAAACCAAATGGCCACAGAGGACATTAGAGGCAGCAGGAGGCCTTGCTCCCAGTTTGCTGATAGTCATGGTTGTGTGGTAATTTTGTGAACTACTCCCATGATCACAACATTATCTTCTTTTAGCTTTTGATCTTTTTGCATGCCCGGCAGACATACATTGTCCTTAATGGGAGTCAAATGACATAGCCAAGATCACGTTATTATAGATTCCAAGACACTTAGTGAGGAATTCAGATTGTTTTCTTTCGTGAAATATGAGAATGTTTCCATAGCTCCAGATTATTTGTTTGTGTAACACTATCCGTCTAAACACTTTGCTTATTTTCTTTTTATATATTTTTTTTTGCATACGATTTTTCCTTGCTTACAGAACACACCCGTACCAGTTTGTGTGATGCTGATTTTCTTGTTTGACGTCTTCAAGCTGCAATGCAATTACAGTCTTATTTCTGGGCGTGAAAACATTTTATTCTGCTTTAAACAGAACTTCTATCTCTATAGAAGGGAGAGACTGATCAATATAAAAATTGCAAACTTTCCTGTAAACACCCACGTATTTTTTTGCATCTGCGGAAATAACCAACACTGTACTCATAGAAAATTCTGCAGAAATCCTCTGACACATTTTAAATCACTGTAGTTTGCATTCCTATATGTAATGGCTGTGTCCAAGTGGTCACGCAACTATTGTTCCCATATCAACATATTTAAATAAGATGCTATCAGTCATACCACTGTAATGCCTTTCAACGCGTTACAGCTCCCACATGGCCTGAAGTTGTTACTCTGTTATGTTGTAGCCTGCGAACAGTGCCGTTCGTTGTTTTTCCAGGTTGTGGCTCATGATGTTATTCCATGGATCGGAGCCCAGAATGGTTGGGGGAGATTGTGCTTGGCCACCTGATCCTAGTGCGCGGCAGAAACGCCGATCAGCTGCTATCGCAAAGCAGAGCCACATGAGCCGCATACAAACAAAACCCCTGTGAAACATCTGATAAAGGAATGAAATCGCTTGGGGTGCTGTGGGAAAAAGTACTAGTGATATATTGCAGATCTCGCCCCCGGCTTTAATGTTTGTTGTTAAAAGGTTTACGTCTCTTAATTTGCTGTGTGGTGGAGCTTAAAGGCAAAACACAACATGTCAATAGGGTATCAAAACAAAAACTAATAATACCAAATTTTCTCAGTTGGTTGATAACATTAAGAATTTCAAAAAAAAATTGTATTCCAATATTTCTGATATTTTTTAATATGCAACTGAGGCATTTTCTAATGAAATCTGCACTAATTTGCATACATTTCCAAGAAAGAAGTCTGAACATTAGGTCAGGTTCAAAGTTCTTGTTTCGATTTGTTTACATATTAGAGTCAAAGGTTTTGCAGATATATATTTTTTAGAAATGCTGTTTCCAGAAAAATGCTTTGTCACCATGTTTTTAGGAAAAAATAATAGAAAAATTAAATCCAACTAATGATATATGAACAAAGCATAAAATGACCTTTAAAGATATCTATTGTAATTGGAATCTACAGACACAACTAAATAATGTGCAATAAAATAAACACTTAAAGGGCTAGTTCGCCCCAAAAATAAAAATTATCTCATCATTTACTCCCCGTCAAATATAGGTGAATTTTTCATACATAATAACCAAACAGTTGATCAATGGTGTCCATCAACTGTTTGGTTACCGACATTCTTCAAATTTCATATTTTGTGTACAGCAGAAGAAACAATTTCATACAGGTTTGGAACAGCTTGAGGGAGAGTAAATAGTGACAATTTTCACAATTATCCCTTTAATAAAATGTACAGTAATCCCTCGCCACTTCGCGGTTCAAGTTTCGCGGGCCCACTGCATAAAGGATTTTTAAAAAAATATTAATCGAAAAATAAAAATTCAAAAATTGAAATTAAAAATTGAAATTTCCGTATTGCAGAAAGAAGCGTTGTTTCATCAAGATGCGTGAGAAACGGTTTCCCAGGATGCCACACAAAGAGAGGAACTCTCTCAGAGGCTTTGTACACACACACAGCACTCAGACAAGACACGTGATTGGTTCCTGGCGCGAGATCGACGAATGAGAGCACGAGTGGAGTGGGAGTCTCTTTGTCTCTCTCAGAAGCAAATGTTGACGATCCTGATGATATCTGACGATGAGGCCCTTACCGAACTGCTTTAAAGGCCTCATTAAACCAGTGCAGTAACATCATCATCATCACATTCATCGAACCGCACACTGTCACCGTCGTCATTACTGGAGTCTCAAGATACTACTGTCATTGACGAGTGTAGAGCACCATAATACGTATCGTATGAGAGAGAGTAAACGTATAATGTTACAGTTTTATAATTAAATAGATTTAATTAGAATATATATAAAGTATAAATATACATATTTTAAACATTCTGGTACCTACACACACATATATACGGAACTTCCTAAGGGGGCCTAAGGGGGATTTTCACCTATCGCAGGAGTTCCTCAATTAACCACGATAAACGAGGGATCACTGTATTTTGGATGTTTTCTTTCTACCAGTCTGAAACAACATGTTATAAAAAGCCACACAGCCCAAAATCGACCAGTGCAATTGACCTGTGGTGTTTTGCATTGAGGAACCACCTCAGAAAGTAGGGAAGTTAGCCCTTCCTTAAATGTAAACATGAAACTGTAGTTTTTAGCTTGTGCAGTTTCATCCTTGTGCTGCGTTTGGTCATCTAAATACGGCTCTTTGGACAATTAGAGCTGAGGCATGAAATTGGAACTTTTGGCAGTGGCTGTTTGGCTCTGAGAGCCTTCGTATAACCGAGCAGCCTGATTGGGGCCCGGTAGTCTTGCATTAGTGTGAGAAAATGGAAGCCGTCATTACAGAAGCATCTCTCTTGTCAACATTAAAAGGCTAAAAAGTGTACTGATGGGCCAGTGTTGGCACAAAACATGTTTAAACTCCCTCTAGACACGCAGGGTCTCGTTTTACCCATGCTGAGTTTGGACGGTCGTGTCTGTTATCAGTTTTCCCTGCTGGCGCGTTTCCCGCACCATGCTCCCCGGCAAACAGTTACCATGGTTATGGATTAGGGGATCATATAAATGTAGAAAACTCATCAATTACTCTGGGATGCTGGAAAGATATGCCGTATACACAGCAGGGGAGTGGGCTGCCATCTCCCCAAGACATTACTACTGTTTTCACAAACACTGCAGAATTTTGGATGAGAGCAATTACTCTTGCAGCATTCTCTCCCTCCAGTCTTTGTTGTGTTTTTGAGATGCACAGTGAGGCTTTCTTGCACATCCTAGTCTGTGTTTTACACATTCATGGGTGACAGGCATGATGGTCTTTTTTTTTTTTGTCTGGATGTATTAAGTTCTCATAAAATATCAGATCATGTATGCATGTATTTACCGGTATGTTAAATTTGGTCATTTTTACTGTGCTTTTGTCATTTATTACAGTTTTTGTATTTATATTTTATTTTGTTTGCTATTTATATTTTCAGTTTTAGCCATTTTACTTTCAATTTTAGTTAACATTTCAAATTTTTGTTAAATCTAAGGTTACGTCTTTATCTAATATTTAGATGTTATTTTATGTCAGCTTTATTTCAATAAATAAAAATATATATAAAAAAAGATTTAATAGTGTTTGTTAACAATAACAACATTGGTCATTAACTCATTAAACTTTTGTAGAAAATGGAATAAAGCTTTTTGACATATATTACTTTTGAATGTGTTTGTGTTTAAATATGTATTTATTAACTTTTTTTTCCTTTATCATGAACACACTTATGCCATTGACCTGTACAGGGTACTGTCAAGGTATATATTATTATAATTGTATAAAGAATACATCCCTATTACCTGGATACTTAGCAAGTAACAGTATCTTTTGCATTGAACAGTGGCGCTTAGAGATCATGTCAGCAGTGACCTAGTGAAAGCAATGCACCATTGCAAAAATATATGTGAATGTAATTTTTCTTCACATTCACACTGCAAAAAAAAAACACAAAATTTTGAAGCAAACATTTGCTTTGGTTTCTCACAGTGCACCAGTCTTGAGCTGCTACAAACATTCAATTCATAGTTTTACTCTGCGGAAATATGCTTTGGAATGTGGCCTTAATCAATTCAAGCAAACCAGGTCAATGGCACATCCTGTTTGGGGAGAGAGGGGATAAATGTCTATGATTTGGTTGGGAGCAATGAGAGTCAAACAAACCTCATCATCAGGGGTGTAGAGTGGGGCATTTGTACAGCACCATACATTTGATATGGCAGGGGTCCCTTTTCTCTGGCACAAAGAGACTACAGTCACGGACCCTCTTTGAAAAGCCACACCACCCTGTTTGAAAGCCGAGAAAAATGGCCTCATGTGCTTTCATTTCCCTTCTTTTTTTCTCTCGAAATGAAAGCATCTGTGGTTTAGGATCCTGTGACCTTTAAACCGTTAATTACACTAACTATTCCCCCGAGAGGCTTACCAAAGCTGATATATGTAATGTTTATGTTAAATATGCATCCTGCCCTACGACAGGGTCATCTCTTTTAAAACACCCACATTATCAATCTGGCCTGGGACCGCTCTTCCGTTATCTTTGCAACCTCTTTTGGCCGACATAATTCACATATTTATGTAGCGCAGAAGATTAGTGGCAGGACGGAAGTACGCGCAGAACACATTAATACGGCTTAAAGGTGGATTCTTGTGTTTCTAAGTGGACTGTGGCCACATGCCGTAGAACAAAAGAGGAGAGGTTGGGAGCTGAAATGGCTGCGGCGGCCCAGCTGGAGGGTGCCGGAGGGCATTCGCTTTGAGCCACGACGCCTGGTGTCCAGATGTTTAGTGGCTGTGTCCATGTTCACTGGCTCTGCAGTCTGCTGAAAGCCAGGCTTCATTGCACTTTACTGCAGTGCCGGCACGGGGACACCAGCTCAGCCAGCACAACTCACATGCCAGCCTGCAAACCAAGCGTATAGCCCACTGTTTTATTATGCCGAGCTGTTTATTTTACAAAGGAAGAACATTTTTCCAGGTTTGTTGTATATGTGGCTTTTCTCTTTGCTTATAAATGGAACCTGAGCCCAATTTCCCCTCCTTCTCTCTCTTTTTTTTTGTGTGTGAGTGTAGCCAATACAGTAGCCGGTGTGACATTTAGTCAAGGTGGTAACCATGACTACAAGATTATTCCGCTTTGGCTTTACCAGATGTCCTTGTCCAGCAGATGTAGCGTTTACTCGTGTGTTTGTGACCTCCAAGTCAAATTTGCTTTGTCAGGTGGGTTATTTTGTCTCAGCAGGTTTGTGCGGTTCCTGCATGTGTGGTATATTTGAAATGTGTTGTTCACGCAGATCCATGAATGTATGTGCTTTCCATTTAGACGGATAAATACTTTTAGATGCGTGTGATTAAGTTATTGTTTATTGTGCTCAATTGCCAGTGTTCACCACTACATAATTGTTGTTGTAATCCAGAAAATGTGTTCCCCGCTGGGCAGAAGGACCGGTCAGTTTGGCACAGTGGCGTACTGCCCCTCCCTCTCCCCCCTAGACTAGTGTCACATTTCAAAAAGGTGGATCAGCCCCTCCACCTCACATGGAGTTCAGCACATTACCGCCCATTAAGCTGTCTCACTCTCAATGGGGGCTTTTTTGCCATGAGCCTGATTTATTCCTTTAATCCTGAGTCACCCAAATGCTTTGTCATTGACCAACTGCTGGCAAATAGAGTTGGACCAAACACTAGCAAATGTCTGTCGCAATAATCTTTTTATTAGGGATGCGGCAGTAAAATACAGGCCAATGTCAATAAGCTGAATTTTCATGTGGCAGTCATTAAATGTTGTTGTTGTTATTATTATATACAATGTCATATGGTATTATCTAAAAGAAAAGCACACAAAAAATCTGTCGAAGCTGTCAAATTAATGCTGTGCTGCCGATGTAAAAACGACACACGTTTTTAATGATTGTATTGATTGAGTTAGTAAATAATAGTGTATTTTTTTATTTGAATAATTAAATATGGATAATCGTTGATTCTGAGATCTCCTAAATCAGTATGAATGCAATAAAATATTTATTTGTTGGGGTGAAATGATATTCACACCAAACTGATACACCACCCACAGAACGTACGTACGCGTTACCGAACGCTCCCCGCCTAGTGTCTTATGTGTACACAACAAATACTGCGTTGTAGACTAACTCCCATTAAGCAATAATCACAGTATTCTCCGCGTCTTGTTACTTTTGAAAAGAAACTGTTATCTTTCAAATGCTGTCCGTTTTATTACGAAATTCAAATAATAAATGCCGTTTTGAAGCTCTTTCATGTGACATGATGATCATCAATGTATTGGAGCCTCAGTTCAAGGGGTCATCTCTTCCTCTTTATTACTAGTTACAAAATAAACTTAAATGAACATCTGAAGGGATGCTGAAAGATACTGTAGGGATGATTCGGAAATCCATTGCCGCTTGTATATATATTCTTTTATTTTTCCTATTTGTACATTTTATTTCATATCGCCTTTCAAAACAGCCAGGTATTTGTACCTGTATTCTTTTCTTTTTCTTATTTTTCATATGCTTCTTTGTCTTATTTTTCATATGTTCTTTTTCTTGTTTGAATGAGTTGTAAAGAGTGATTTATAATCAAGTAAGGGATTTTTATTAGTTAAAACCTTTCTTTACTTCAACAGATAAAACTTTATCAGAATGTTTTGGTCTTTCTGTTGATAGTTGGAGCCTGAGTCGAGTTCAGCCTTGGAGAAGCTGTGTATCTGTGTGTGTGTTAATATGGTCTGTATTGGTGAGGTGATTAACTGGCACCGTAAGGAGACAAAATGGCTTGTTGTTCTCGACAAGCCACCGTCACTAACCAATCAACGGAGATATGCTTCAGACTGTCTGCTCTTGTGTGAAAAATTACTAGTTTTGTTTATCTTTCTTTCTTTCTTTCTTAGCCAATCAGAATTATTTAACCGTCAAGACTGACGTAGTTAGTAGCCTCTGTTAGAGTATAATTGGTGTAACAATGTTATTGTAAGTGGGGCGGCCTACGAACTCCTTGTGAGACCTGAAGCTGGCTTCTGCTGATGAAACTGCAAACTAAACTTCACTAAAATTTCTTCTATTGACTGCACTTCTGACTCCTGGTCTTCATTCAACTGTAAATTACCCTACAATACAGTAGAACTTACTGAAACTATATCTTCAGATCTAGAATGTCAATGTGTTCCTTGAATGCTATGTAAGTCGCTTTGGATAAAAGCGTCTGCCTAATGCATACATTTAAAATGTAAATATCTCGTGTAATCGCTCAATCAGTGTTTCATTAGCCAGAAGAGACTTGTAAACAATAACATGTAGCTTTACATTTACCTCAGAATAGTCAGTGTCACAGCTTGTTAGTTCACTAGAGAAATGAACTATTTTGCTAAATATATGCACTATATGATGTCTTGATTATTTAATGTATGCTTAAAATATCTGTCATGAAAATGACAGTCACCCTGTAAATGATTATAGTTCAACAATGAATTGGAATAAAAACATAGATGCAGAAACTGCCTTTTGTGCAGTTTACATGTTTGCATACAATGTTTTTTGATTGCTGATTTAATTATTTTTTTTAATCTAAAAATAAATAGCAACTGAATTTAGGCTAATAGTTTTGGCTCTGTTGTTTACCTTTAATGTTATAGTAATGTGCAAGTAAGGACTCCATATATAGTTTACAGTTATTTGCATTAGTTTATTATAGCATTTATGTCTATAATACCATTAAATAATGATATGTAGCCAGAAAAGTTATAGATACTCATTTAAAATTGACATAGGCAGAAAGTGATAGATTCTAATTTAAGCACAAATTGTTTAGGGTTTCTGCATCTTTGGAATATTTCCAGGAAATTTCAGTAACATCCTTCTCTCATCCATCGCCTCCCACACAGAATCCTAAGATTCCCTAATCAGCTCTATCGAATCACTATGATGTTGTAGTTATGTAACATTTGTGATCTAGATATTGCCCAGTCAGGCTCAACCAACAATCTTGAAATGTAATTGCCTCCATTGCTTCCTTTGAGATTGTTTAATTAGGCCAAATGTCCAGCTGTGTTTAAGGAGATGTAGTTGAGCAGAACTGTTACAAGCATGTTAATGTCACTTGGCACCTGAGGCTTACAGACGCTTTCAAGTGTGCTCCACTTTGCATGTCATTTACTGAGTAGTGAATTGGTAACACACTGGAAAGCCAAGACGACCTCCCAATAAGACTCTGCTCTGAATTTCAGACATTTAAGACCATCATGTCACAATGCACCTCATTATGGATCCGGATCATTGTATGTAATGCCGTAAGTCTATCCCTCTTGGGTGTTTAGAGACGTGAAAGTGGAGTTTAAAAGATCACAATGGACCTTTGTCCTGAAAAACTCTCACTCCTTGACTGTTGACTCCAAGACCACACATGACCCCCTTGCATTTGGGACAGTTCATTCAATTTGGTCGACTCATGTGATGACACTAACACTAGATGAGGTGGAATTCCGCCTACAGACATGCACATATGAATTAGTATCTGGCAAGGGCACGATCTGAAGTTCATTCACAGTCAGGGATGATCTTTTTCAGCCCTTTGGCCTTGCAAACCAGCCCTGTAGCCATAATACTGAGATATTAAGATAAGGTTTTAGTCCCTGCAAGAATTTTGTTGTCCTAGCAAAGGGATTGTTTTTTATTAGGGGAGGATTATGACTATCAAAATCTCTTCTAAGGTTACTAGTATACATGTGCAGTTATAATCTAGTTAGAGCAAAGTAGATTCTGTCTGTCGAAGTATACATGACACAATTTGTAATTGAGCTACATTCACATTATATAGGACGCATTGTCCAATTTCAAAACCCTTTATCCCAGAAGCATGTTTTATTAGATTGTGAAGCCTTTTTATTCCATTAACAGTCTTGAAAAAAGGTTTTTAGTAAAAATTGACTGTAAAAACCTCATTTAGTTTTATAAACAAACAAAATTTGCACAAACATTTACACATTTCATTTATCTATTCAAATTTTTGTCATTATGCCTGCTTGGCTGTTTCCTTTATTAATTATATTATGTCATTACGCTGCTGTCTTGACGCCAGCCAATCGCTGCATTGCTGATTATGGTTTCGAGTATCAATATATCTGCCCTTTCCAATGAACACAAGAACATGCAGTAATATCAAGCAACTTAATCCAGATATTTTAATAACATCCACAAATTAGTTAAAAAAACAAACAAATTAGCCAGAGATTAGCGCGATTAGAAGATCTGACATCTGTTAAATCATCTCAGATGTATTAAGCGAGGTACAAAGAACTTACCCCTAAATTAAACTGAATATTGTTTTTAAGAAGTTGGGCTACTTTTTTTAGTCCGGACGCTCCAAAATAATAGCCAAAGGCATCCAACCGAATGCGTGCAACCCAAATAGTGGTTAATTGTGTGTGTGTGTGTGTTTTCAAATGTAATTTTTTTTTAATTACCAGTAGTTTTCTTTTTTTTTCTTTTTTTTGTCACTTGGCCACAGTGTTATTTATCCAGGTCAGGTTTTGGTCATGCAACTCTACATTGACTTCCACAGTGTCTGCAGTTGCAATCCAATCAGTGCAAGTCTGATAAAGCAGTCTCAATCCTCTTAGAAAAGAAGCTCCTGCTCCTTGACAAGGGGCAGAGTTGCCCGGGTAACTCCATTCCTCCCCAATCCCCCCTCTGTGCTTTTTCGGATATCCGTCCTTGTCCTCATCTTTGTTCGGGGTGCCTTTTAGAAATATAACCCCCTCTATTTTTATGGCCTCTCCAGCAGTTGTAGGGTTAATGTTTAGCTGCAGCCGTTGGAGGAGGGAGAGACACTCAGAGGAGAGGTGGGGGGCTGGCCCACAGCTGTTGTAGTAGGCTGGGTCTATTGGAGTAGGATGCCTGCCTCACACTCCCTTGAACAATGGGAGGACATGGAGGCCACTGCAGACGGCAGAGACAGTTTGCTCACACTTGCTTAAGGACAGGCACCGTGGTGACAGAGTAACGTGAAGAGCATTTCCTCTGAGGAATGCTAGCATAACGCAAAAGGGTTTCTTTGTGGCGTTTGCGCATCCTGCTCCTGTGTCTCACGTTTGCCTTGCATGGCCTGCACTGAAACGTCTGGGATGCTCTGACTGGAATTAAAGGTAATTTTATGCATAGTTGTTTGCAATGCTGTTTTTAGCCATGGTTGAATCCCATATGTTGCCGTATTTCAGTGACTTGTGTTAGCAGGCACTTTGTCAGGAGTGTGTTTCGTGAACATTTAGATTCGTATGGAATAACCATGCATTTATACCTTGGCAAAGCGTTCCACAGCAGTATATACAATATATTTTTCAGTATTACCTTGCTGCATTAACATTTTTTTTAAAGCTCTAGGTAGGTCACCATTGCATTGATCATAATTTTCGTATGCTAATAAATCAAATGCTTTGCTTAAGCCGATGTAGCATGCTGAAACGACCCATACAAGTTTTCCTTATCATGAAAAAGAGTGGATGCTATTTTTAAAAGAACTATCAAAAAGCCTATTTCATCGCCATCTAGGTTAGAGAAGCAGTTGCATGCTAAAATGTTTGTAAGCACAAGTCTGTTTGCATTGGTTCAGGGACAACGTGGTTTACATCCTTCAATGTGATGCCTGAAGGGCTCATTGTTTGGGTGTTGGTGATCTTCTTATTTAACTCCAAGCCAACTGTAAGTAATTGAGAATTAGGTTGGAGAGCATTTACTGTTAGTCTGCGAATCGAAGTGGTCCTTGAACAGGCTGAAGCTTTTGCTTAGTCCTGATTTAAGTGTGTTTAGGTAGCTCACGCTGCAGTCAAGGCCGTATAGATGGAGACAACGTACTTCAAGAAGATAGGTGCACTGCCGCAAAGGAACAACAATAGTGCATGAGTCTGCAGATGGCTGCATGGTAACTTTGCTGAAAGCTACAGAGTAACATGGCTTACCTTTCATGTTTGGAGCAAAATGGAGGACTAGGCAGTCCATAAACATTTGGGAGGCCTTTGCTGTCACCAGTGCGACAGCCAGGGCGAGTGGACGAAATAATCTTTAAAGCACACAGAATGCAAATGGAAATCTTTACCCTAGCTGCATAAACCTGCATTATTAAAGATTTTATATATTTAATGCCACATTCAGGAATAGAAGCTGTCTCGCCATACTTCAGAGACTCTTTATCCCCGGGAATAATTTACATCAAAGAGAAAAAATAATGCCCTTAGGGACTTGATGGAATGCTTGTATGTTTGTTTGCCTTTCCACAGAATGCTTTTATTCATTATATCTATATTCAATGCATTTGCAGGATGTCTATTTCCTCTCCTGGCATGATTGATTAGTTTATCAGCTCGTAAATCATGCGAACAGATCAATAATTGGGTTATGGAGGTGTCTGAGGGCTCTGTGCCCATTGTGCAGGGTGTGAATAATCAGAGATCGTCTCTTCGGATGCCGAT
The DNA here is from genome assembly GCA_037043235.1 of Rhodeus uyekii. Lineage (NCBI taxonomy): Eukaryota > Metazoa > Chordata > Actinopteri > Cypriniformes > Acheilognathidae > Rhodeus > Rhodeus uyekii. The sequence goes on from JAWRVZ010000034.1 coordinate 4,473,540, forward strand.
TGGCTGTTTCTTAATAACTCCTCGAGTGTGGGGGATGGAGGCGGAGCTCCCAGCGCATTTTGGGATCCCAGAGAGCCTTACTTCTGTTTGATTGCTTTCACACTGGCTTTATTCCACCCCTCCGAGCCATGCAGGTCCTCCCCCAACATCTACTTTCCTTTTTTTATTGACACTCTTTTAAATCCTAATTTGCATTATTCGAGATATCATTCGTAACTGTACACTGTTCCCCCCCCCCCCCCCCCCCAAATATGCAAAATGAAAAGCTGATCCATGGCAGTCATTCATTCATTCATAGCTGGTGAAAGAAATATGGAATTTTCTTCTTCTTTTTTTGCACACCAACACAAAGGACTAAGTCAAATAAGCTTGTACTAAATTTCTTTGGAGAATTAAAATCTGCTGGAGCTGTTCATACGTTTAATTACCAGATTAAAATGTTTTAATCTTTTAGCCATCTACATTTTTTTGTAATTGCTATAAATGCTATATAAAATAAATGTATTACAAGGCACGTGTTTGTGATTTTACCCTTCTCTTGTGCATTGTACAAATAGACCCATGAATTGTTCAATGCATAATGGTAAAAATGAATTTGATATTGCACACAATCTAATACCCCTTCATCTTTCTTTTTCATTGACTATACATTCTCTTCTACATCATTTTGATCAAGTTTGTCAACCTTTGCAGAAGCTGTGTCCTCTATATTGTCAGTTAAGAGTGGCTCTCTTGTGTTTTGATATATCCAGCAAAACAGACAGTGGCCTCTGGTGTCTGACTCCGTCAGGCTTTGTTGGTCTCGTCTCAGAGTGGAGCTTTGATTTTTAGTCTTAGTCACATTCAGTAGACTTCTCTCCTCTGGGCATCATACCAAGCCAGTGACTCAGAAGCATTTTAGAATATAAGTCCTACCAACTTTAACAGTAGTCTCTCAGAAGCTTAGCCTCAATAAATGTACTGCTTTACAGACAAATGAGTTTGGGGCCCTTTTTTGGGTTTGCCACAGTGCTTTATTGCTATGTTTACCATAGAGCATATCAGTGGATTAAGAGGCTTGCATTGTGCTTGAGCGCTGCCAAGAATCCTGTTGGCATGGGTGCTTGTTTGCCTGTGTTTTTGCTTGTCGCTAAAACCGACTCCACTATAGTGTGGTATATACAGTAGAGCTATAACTGTCCTAGATGTTACGGCGGATACGTCCACCCCTGCTATTCCCAATAGTGGTTGATGAATGTGGATTTTTCAATGCCCGATTTGCCCCCAAAATGTTAGAATTTGCTCATCCTCATGTTATTCCAAAAGCTGTATGGCTTTCTCTTTCTTTTATGGAACAAAGAAAGATAAATTTCTGAAGCATATTCCAGCCACTTTTTTTATTATATATATTAGCTGTCAAGCTCCAAACTTAACTCACATTTATTTACCGTAAACAGAGCTTTAAACAATACTGAGTATTTCGAAACAGTTTCAATTTAATAAGTAGTAAAATAAGTTAAAATTAATCAATTTGGGAACAAAGTCAGTTTTGTAAGGGAGTAGTGTGGTTATTCAGCTCATTTTTGTTTCAATTCAATTTAATAAAAGGGAAGTTAAATCTACATATTATGCATAAGTGGTGACATCTGTCAGTGTCACAAAAAGCATAATTAAAGTGGCCCATATGATTCATGTGTTCTATTGAGATTTCTCACTTCATCATTCTTTGGTGTTAGACCTTTTAAATGAATCCTGTTGATCAAGTTCAGTCTCAATTTCCTCAGACTAGTCCTCTTCTCAAGTTCAACCCAATTATTCAGTGACTTTTTTTGTAGCAGTTAACAGCTCACTGGATAGATTGATTATCAGTAATTATGGGGTTTTCAGTCTTTTTGTTATACAAAGTTTACTGTATGGCTTATACACAAGTCATAGAGGACCCATTTTTTATGGAGGTTTACAGAACTAGTTCCCATTTATTTTCATTATATTATATAAATATATGTGTGCTCAAGATATTGTTGAAAGAAATTTCCCTTATTTTCTTGAGTAAATGAATAACAGGTTTGGAACAACATGAAGGTGATAAGACACATTTTGCATTTAGTTTCATTGCGTTTGCAATCAACAAAAGATCCCAGTACAGATCTAGGTAGGTTGTTAGATGCAATATGGCAGTGTGTATGCAGCAACTTTAAGTCCAGATGCAAACTGATGCTAATCTGCTTAGCTCCTGGTAAGAGCGCAGAGGATTATTCCTGTTGGACTGAGCACAGTACTTCTGTGTTTAAGAAATGACTGTGCTGTAGGTGAGGCTATTAGGGCCCTCAGGACGTCCCTGAGGGAACCACAGATTGACAATAATGCAAGAGCATCTGCGCAAAATGTTAGTCATGATTTGAATTTCCATCTGTCGTCTCAAAAGCAGGTGATGTTTCTTGGAGGCACCATGAAGAAAATCTTTGGGGTCAAAATTTATTGATAGTACTTGTTAAGGTAATTGAGTGTGTTAAACCAGCTGTGGTAGAACTGAAAATAAAAATTAGATTTATAAATTTAGATCATTTAGACCTGAAGTTGTAGATGAATGGAGAATAAATTCAGACCATCATAATCCTTAGTAGCTAATGTTAGTTTTAGTTAGTCTAAACATCTCTTGAGGAATGTTGGGTGTTGTCTCTCTGGAGACCTTTGAGGAATGTTAAAAAGTACAATTCCAGCAAAGTGGAATTTCTTGACGGACAGTCATCTCTCCACTGACAATATTATTATAAAGACCCCAAAATAGACGTTCTGTTTCACCAGAATCAGCTTACTCACCCATACATTTTTCATTGTGTTTGAGTGATTCATAGATGAAAAGGAAGGAATCGAGGCTGCTGGTGATCTCTTGAGATTTTACCCATCCCTAGCCACCAGCAATTGAAAAACAGTCAAACATTAACAACATAGGGTAAAAATGTAGAAGAGACATGACACAGTTCTAGTTAATCCCGTGTTGCAAATGTTGTGGAACCAAGATGTCACCGCTTACACATAATATGTAGATTTAACTTCCTTGTAGCTCAAGATCATCTCTATCACACAACTCTTTTAGACAGACACGCATGAGTACTTGTGCGTTACTCAGGGACTTTTCAGACAAGACGAGTATTGACCTGGAATACCGGTTAGTTCTATTAAGTATATTAATTTTTCATTAACTTGCTTTTTAAGATATAAAATTTCATTAAACTTTTTAGGGGATTTTTACTATATTAATTTCACTATATTGGTGAGTTTTGGGGTTTTATGTGTTTTGTACATGATTTGTATTATGTATTTGTAAAAGCAAATTAAATAGTTTATTTATTAAACATCTGGTACATTGGCAGTAAAATATTTTTAAAGCATTTAGTTTGTAAGATTTATGAATTAAATTCTTTGTTTTAATTATGATTTACCGCTTATGTACCTACTTTCATTTTGTAAGTCGACAGACACGCATGAGAACTTGAGCGTTACTCGGTGACGTTCAGAGGTTTTAAGTTTTTCTTTTCAGACAAGACGAGTATTAACCTGGAATACTGGTTAGTTCTACTAAGTATGTTAATTTTTCATTAACTTGCTTTTTAAGACATAAAATTTCATTAAACTTTTTTGGGGATTTGTACTATATTCATGTCTTGGTGAGTTGTTGGGTTTTATGTATTTTGTACATAATTTGTATTTTGTATTTTTAAAAGCAAATTATATAGTTTATTTATTAAACTTCTGGTACATTGGCAGTAAAATATTTTATAAGCATTTAGTTTGTAAGATTTATTAATTAAATTCTGTGTTTTACTTATGATTTATTGCTTATGTACCGTAGCTACTTTCATTTTGGAAGTCGTTTGGATAAGAGTGTCTTTGAATTATAAGCGTAAATGCTTCCTTTCTGTGTAAGTTGATGTGTCACAGTTATGCTACAAATACATCTTATATCGGAAGGCCATGCCTTGTGTCTTTTGTGAAAAGAGTCTGCCATGTGAAAGGAGCCTCCTGGCACTACAGGAACTACCAGCTCTATAGTGGGGCCTGGAGCCATCATAGTGCCATCTTTTACTGTTAAAGCAGAGCAGTGTTCTCTGACCCGCTACTCTCCGCCAACTCTCTGACCCCAATAGCCTTTGTATTCATTTACTTCCAGATATGGAGTTTACATTTAAGCTCTTTACTCGCAAAGAGATGGATGCCTATAGATAAACTTGCCACATAAATGAGCACACAGAATGCTTATATTATCAATTATAAATGAGTCCCATGAACATATTGATTTTATTTATTCAATTTTGCAACGATAGTCCATCCGTTGTCTACATCCGGTGTTCATGTTGAAGGTCATATTTATGGTATAGTGCTGTGATGGGAATGGGTGGAGGAAGGTGACTGGAGGCTACTGTTGTGGTATAGTCAAACAAAGATATTTACATCAACAAATCACCGATAGCCGTCAGCCTTTTCAACATAAGGGAAGTGTGTTTAAATGGGATTTTGGATATCATTGGGCTATCCTTGAGTTCAAAATGTTAGCATTTTATTAGGAATGCACAGTATATCACATCAGTTTTTTGCTGATAAATGTCTTTTAATGTCATTGAGTTTTGTTTTGTGTTTTTTTTTGTAATCACAAAATGTGATTCTTATTCAAAATCGAAATATTTCCGGCATCAACCAAATCAATATAACTTTACATTTATTAAAATAAAGGTGTTTATATGCAAAGTGAAATGGGAAAATTCTTGGTTTGCCGATCAGATTCTACGTAATTCGTTTGAGCGCAATATTTTATTAAAGCACAGCTATAATCTCAAATATCATTGGTTTAATTTCAGAATACCTCAGACTTTAGAGCACTCATATTCATATTCACACACACTAGAACACATGTCTTTGAAAACCGCTTTTGTCATCCAAGTTTGAATGCAGGCTGCGAGGATCCAATTCTGTGTTCCAGTCAGTAAGTCAGTAGGTCATGAAACGGCGTGACGGCTGGAATCCTCTTGTGTTTTCAACCCTCTTCGGTCTAATCCCTTCTGATGACACTACTAAAGTGAAGATGTGTTTCTGCCAGGGACTCAAGTTAGGCTTACTCACTCTCAGCTGTGTCAAAGTCTTGATAATCGCGCTAACTATTTTACAACAAGATTAAAAGGCTCACTGCTAGTGGGTTTTTTCTGTAACATCTCCTAAAGTACTTAAGAATGTTTGATAAGCGGGTTTACTGGTTGTTTCACCAGTTGTTTACAATATGCAAACACAGGGGTTAAAAGTAAGAGTCTGGATCTCTTTTGTATGGGAATTGCATTTACAATACCCGTTTTCAAACCAGTTTTGCCTCACACTTCAGTCATCTTCCATTGTTTGGACAAACAGGTAGTTTGTCAATCCAAACCCAAGTAGTTTCACCTCAGTTTTCATGTCATGCATCTCAAACAGTCTGAGCAATGTTTTGATAGCACCACAATTTTGATTAGACTTGCTTGTAGGTGTCTGTGCATATTCAACTTGGACAGAAGAATTGACTAATATTGACATCAAAAACATTTGCCTCTTCAGCTCTAAGAGTGATTCTAATTAGAAATAATACTTTGTTACATTTATATACTGCTTGTCTTTTACCTAGAGCGCTTTACATAGTGGGTGGGGGAATTATAAAAGAATGGCACAATAAAAGGCTATTTTTTCCCTCTATATTAAAAATATATTTTGTTTTCCTATCTCTTTCTTTTTGAAAGGTAAAGACAATGTCGGAAGAGGCCCAAAATAGAGTAGATGAGGACTTTGAGTCTGAGGAGGGTGATCTGGAGTCCTATCTGGAGGAAGAGAGTAGCAGTGAGCTTCTGGAACGAGTGAGAGAACTTCAAGTAAGTGCCATATACTTCAACCAAGAATACAGTTTTGTTTACTTTTCTTCCTTGAATTGCTGTTTAAACTGTTCTTTTTTTATACAGGCCGAGAACTCTGCCCTTTCATTAGCAAACGAGAGTCAGAGAGAAGCATATGAACGATGCTTGGATGAGGTGAGTTGAATATTGTTTCCTACCAAGCCATGCATTTGTCTTCCTATGGATATTTGCAATGGTTTTGCCTAATGCAGACAGCAAATTTGGTCAATTCGATAAAATTGTTAAGGTGAACTGGTGTGGCATAATTTTGAACAAAATCAGACAAAACAAAGTTTGTTGTTGAAACCAAATTTTTTAGAAAGGTTCGCTCTTGATCTTCTCGATCTTCCTGATTCTGGAATATTAGTATGAAAAGACTTTCTTACTAACATTCTAACATAACTTCTTCATGAGTATATCAGGGCCTTTAGTCTGATGATTTCTTTAGTTTCTTTACCAAATAAAATCGCCCTTAAAGTAAATTGTTTAATTCATGTTTGTTTTTAGGTGGCCAACCATGTTGTCCAAGCATTACTCAATCAAAAGGTAAAAACTGTGTGGTTTTGTTTCAGAAATGTATACATACAACTTTCGAACTTTTAAGTCTAAAGATTTATTTTAATTTATTCATGATTTTTTTTATTTGTTTTATATACGTATATTTTATATGTTTTTTTTAAACTCTGAATTCTTCTTTTAGGATCTCCGAGAGGAATGCATTAAGCTTAAAATGCGTGTGTTTGATTTGGAGAGGCAGAACAGAACACTGTGTGAGCTCCTGCAGGAGAAATTGCACAGTCAATCATGTGTACATCAGCAGGTAAATTATTAAATCCCTCAAAATATGATAGAAAGTCCATAGTGCAAGTTGTATTTTAGATTAAAGTTGATGTTTTTCATAAAACATTCTTCAAACTCCACAGAGATGCCCTATTACGTTTGTTTGTAAAATTAAGAAAATGGCTCAATTAACTCCTTCCTGTTTGATTTTCCTGGTCTGCTTGAGCAGCATTTTTTTCTTCTTGTGACTATAAGGGTTTTGTGTGTAAACAAAATGCCCTTGTTGTGCATGCATACTTGTGAAACATGTTTTGCATAAGTAATTAATTCACATAATAAGAATTTTAAAGCTTACCTGATGTGTCTTATCAAAGCAGCCAGGACCCTGTCTAGAGCACATCGGCGAGCTACAGCACAGTGAATCTAACAAACTAATTGAGGCTCAGAGAAACACACAGGCCAAGGTAGAAGCCGTACACAAAGTCTTAGCTGAATCTGTCTTGTTTGATAACTTTTCCTCATCCTTTTAATTTGGTTCCACAGGGCAACAGTGAATGTGCACAAAATTGCATACCTGAGACCCAAGGTTCTTCCTCGTCCATGGAGGCCATGTCTCCATTCTTGAAAAAGAAAGCACACATTTTGGAGGTCCTCCGTAAGCTTGAAGAAACGGATCCGCTTCGGTACCATCGTTCCTCTGGCATTCCCTCGATCTGTGACTACAGCCAGGCTCTTGCCTCTAAGGAGGCTGTATTAGCCTGCAGAGACAATTCGTCCAGGTGCAATGCACCCAAAGCACATTGTTCCCATTCCTGTCCAGATGTTTGCACACATCAGCATTTGAATGCAGGAGAGCACAGCAATGTAAAGTGTGGAAGTTGTAGCACATGCTTGATGCTGTCCAATAAAGATTCAGTCAGCTTAGCCAAGAGTAGCCACAATTGTTGCACTTCAGCTCCCATTACCATCGATAACCTCAATTTGGCTCGGCCCGATTTCCAAGAGAACATGGAAATGCAGAGTCTTGTGAAACCCGCCACAGGTACAAGTGAACTGTTTGTAAATAGGGCATCTGGAGATATGTCCATTCTTTCAGCAGAGCAAGGGCTTAACCCACTAAATGATCCCCACCCATTAGAAGTCCCTGAATCATACTTGAGATTGACCATTTCAGAAAGAGATCAGCCCAGAGGACCCTCAGATCATGTATCTGTAGAAACAAGAGACAAGAATAGGCTCTCTGACCTTCTGCTTGAGTCTCAATCCAACAGGTCAAGCGGCAGCACCTGCAATGAGACGATTTGTGATGACAGCACAATTGATGTGGCACTGCTGGACTCTGACTTGAAGCACTTAAATGCTGTAGCTCCACAAAGACTCGAGAAAGAAGATTTTGCAACGAAAGAAGATGCTGACTATGTCTGTCGAGCCAGCATAGCCACCTCAAAGCTGCCTACTCTTGGACTCAAAGACAATTTACAAAATACACACTGTGAAATAGACAGCATTGAACCAGTCCACAAAGGACTGTTGTTTTCTCCCAATGAGAATCATACTGCCTCAAAAGTACTGGATGATATCTCTGTCCCTGTGAAAGACACCCCATCTGACCCTCAGTCCATTAGATCGAAAGTTACGGTCAGCCCAAATCAAGTTTCCTGCCTTAGAGAGGTGAAGGCCTCGCCCTCCAAACTGCTCAAGTTCCTTAAAATACCCACTCTTGGAGAACGTACTGCTGTACCTGCTCCACCTCGTCTCAGTCCTCAGTTGACTCGTAGTTCGAAGATTCCTTGCCGGAGCAACAACTATGAGGTGCACAATTCGCCTGTAGCAACGCGAAAAGCCACCACGACAGAGAGGCAAAGACAGCTGCCCCCTGCTAAATCGGAGTCACACTCTGCTCCAACTTCTCCACCCCAACCTGATGACGCTCCTGCACCATTACCAAAAGAACTTGGCTGTGGTATACCTAAAACTAGTAGAGTAGCCAAGCCTACCCAAAGTTCTCATGTTCAAAAGACCCCTCAGAAAATTCCACACTACGAAAACGTTTCCGATATCTCCAAAACATGTGGCACTGATGTGTCCCAGCTGCTTGGAGAAGTGAGCTCATCTCTTCAAAATTCCAGCCCTGCTAATGAAGGTGCAAAAGGAAAGCAGACAAAGTTTGGTGTAGAGAGACCAACGAGTTTCAAGCAGAAGGACATCTCACCAGAGTCTGATTCTTCAGACCAAGAGGACAGTTCAGAGAGCCCGGTGTGGCATAAGCAAGTCAATCATCGTAGTCTGCCTAGTCAGTCATCATCTCAGAAGGCCCAGAGTGGGATTAGCACGAGGTCAAGGAGCCAAGAGAAAACCGAAATGGTAGATAATGATTCACAGAGCTGCGAATCACCTTTTAAAAGAAATGATCCACCACCTGTTCCTAAGAAATCCGGGATTGGTAGACATTCAGGTGAATCAAGTCATTCTTTTAAAGAACGACTGGCTGCACTTGGCAAGTTGAGAAACCCAGAGGAGTACACAGCTTGTCCTCCGCTTGCAGAAAAGAAAGAAATTCAGTCTGCTGCAAGCGTACCAACACGAACCACCGATAAAAGCAAAACTACTGACAGAAACTCTGATTGTAAGTCAGGAGAATATAGACTTCCTAAAAATACAGATTCCATTGAGGATAAGCCATACCACTCAGGTCATCTTGATGGTGCTGTTTCGAAGCAACAAGGAGCCTTTCAGCATGTTGAGCAAGCTGTCAGGTCACTTCCGTCTAGCACATTAGTCTCCAAATTTGAACATGAATCCACTAGAACATTCTTAGCCAAGCAAGAAAGCCCAAAATCTAAGATGCATCCACCATCTACTAACCTAGAGGCTGCACAGGCTTTGCGCAGCTATGCTAAGAGTTCAACACCCCATAGCCTTTCGTATAATGTAAAAAATGTCACTGGTCCCCAGAGTGCCAGCCCCAATAAAATCCCACTTAAGTCACCAACTAAAACTGTGCCACCCACTATGAACCGAGATGGGAAGCCTACTCCAGAGTTTCAGAGGTACATGTCCAAATCTGAGGACAGAAGTCATCTCAGGGCCAATAAGAAGAAGAATTCTTCCTATGGAGAGAGTCTTCCTCCTCCTCCGCCAAGACCGGTCGAGTCCGTTGAAGAAAAGAGGCACTCTGCCCCCAGCCCACAGTCTTCTATCGAGCAGAAAGTCATGAAGGGCATTGAGGAAAACATGCTGAAACTGCAAGAGCAAGATAAAGGGCAAATGGCTGAGGTCAAGCAAAAGGCTTCCAATGGAATTGCCAACTGGTTTGGTCTGAGAAAAAGCAAGCTTCCAGCTCTTAGCCGTAAACCAGAACCGTCGAAAGTGAAAGATGATAAGAGAGAATGGAAACTCAATATATCCTCAGTGGGCAAGGATTCCAAGGGGGCTGGGAAGAGAACAGAGAGTGAGAGCCTAAACATTTCAATGCTGATTGAGAAGGCAGAGGGCTTGCATAAAGCTCTTGAAGAAGAACGGGCTTATGTGAATGGAGTGGCCTTGGACCGTCAAGGAAAGGGACATTCCTGTGAGGTGGTGATGGACCAAGCCCAAGGCCAGCTGTCTGTAATGTACAGAGGAGTGCCATCTGACAACTTCATGCAGCAACTGCTTAACCGGTGAGTGACTTTATTTTGAAATTTATTTTAAAGGCAGCATAAATACACATTTCGAGAAGGTAATATAAAAAGAAAAAATGTATTTGCCAAACCTCTTTTTGTTTGGTATGGTATAATATAATAAGAGATTTTCTTTTCATGCATGACTCATAAAAGCAACCCGCAAACCCAGTCAAAGACAACTTAACCATGTGTACTTAACCTTTAAGTGCATAGTTGTAGTGCAGGTTTGCAGGTGATTTAAAGTTAATTGAAATAACTGATGAATGAGTAAGGTGAGAAAATATGTTTTGAGACTTTATTGACTTTATGAATATGAGTAAGCTGTCATAGTGGCTAGGCTTCTCTGTATGATTTAATAAATTGGAGAGATGGTTAAACCAATGTAAAAATCTACTCCCATACTCTCTAAACTTATTTTTTCTTTTTTTGTTTCCTCCCTTTGTTTCCATAGGCAGGAATTTTTTATTGGTTAGCATGTAGCAACAAAAAACGAGTTTTAACCCTAACTCAAAAAGTAGTCCATTTACTATATTTCAAGTATTCTATAGCCGTATGCTTTTCTGAGACAAATAATGAGTAATATTTTCTCATCAACTTTATTTTAATTCTTCTATAAGGGTTGATGGTAAGGACACTGGTGCCATCAGTATGGCACATCGACGCCTCTCGTTTGACTGTAAATCCAGACCTGTGTTCAGTCACCAGAGCGCCAGCATGGCTGGTCAGACAAGAAGCAGTGATGACATGGAAAAGGTAAAAAGTGAAAGTCATGAATATAATGTACATTGTTGTTTTGGAAGTCCTTTAAAGTTACCTTGACTATGCATTTTCACAGGTTTCTGCATTACTGAGTAAAGATGTCACATCAGATGAGAACCTGGCAGAGACGATTCATCATGAACATTTTGCAGGTAAGGCATGATTACAATGCATGACATCATGGCTTTCAATGTTTCCAGAGGCAGGAATTTTGATTGGTTAGCATGTAGCAACAAAAAACGAGTTTTAACCTGTCACTACTTATGAATAATCTAGGTGCGTCTCAATTTCTGTGGTTCCCATGTGTGAGTCATTTAGCAGCAGATGTGTGGCATGTGTTTTTTGATGTTAAGGGTGTGCTCTTTGTCATGCAATACTACTATATAAGCACAATCATTTCTACCTACCTTCGTACGTCCATAAATAATACAGTGATCCCTCGTTTATTGCGGTTAATGGGTACTGAGATAGAACCCCCCGAGATAGGTCCGAGAAGGATTGCCCCCCCTAGTAATTTCCGTATGTGTGTGTAGGTACCAGAATGTTTAAAATATGTATATTTATACTTTAAATATATTTTAATTAAATCTATTTAATTATAAAACCTTAATATTATATTTGATACTTGATATTTGATCTCTCATTTGATACGTATTATGGTGTTCTACACTCAACAGTAGTATCTTGAGAATTAACTCCAATAATGACGACAATGACAGACCTGTGCGGACCTGTGCGGTGATGATGATGGTGTTACTGCACTGGTATAAGTTCAAGTTTTATGTCACATACAAATCATACACAGTACAACATGTAGTGAAATGCTTTGACGCCTGACCAAAAGTTCGTTTTAAGGGAGGGGAAGGGAGAGCGATGGAGAGATTGTACAGAGGGAGGGAGAATGTACAGGTTACAGTATACTTAGTGTATACATAGTGCCGTAGATACTATGTATATACAGTTATGTACATAACATTATTGTACAATATACAATTATGTACATTTATGTACAGTGTTTATAAATAGTAAAGTAAAGTGAAATGTTTATAATAAATACAGTATGTTCAGCAAGTACTACGGCTGTAAGTGTGTAGTATGTGAATGTAGTGTCCATTAAATCAGTATATATACATATGTGCAAAAGAAAAGTGCATAAGTGTGAATGGAGAGCCCTAGACAGGAGCTCACAGTATGTGTGTGTGTATTTATGTTATGTGTTATGCTGGAAAGTTCTGGTTGAGGGTCCGTATCGCTTGTGGAAAGAAGCTCCTCCTCATTCTCTCTGTGTTCGCCCTCAGGGAGCGGAAACGCTTCCCAGACCGTAGCAGAGAGAACAGACCATTATTGGGGTGGTTGGTGTCTTTACCAATCTTCCTGGCCCTGTTCAAGCAGCGTTTGTTGTAGATGGAGTGCAGGTCAGGAAGTTCAGTGCGGATGGAGCGCTCAGCTGATCGCACCACCCTCTGCAGAGCTCGTCTGTCCTGCTGGGTGCTGTTCCCAAACCAGGCTGTGATGCTGCCTGTCAGGATGCTCTCGACGGTGCAGGTGTAGAAGGTCCTGAGCACCTGAGAGGGCAGTTTAAAGTCCTTTAGGCGTCTGAGGTGAAAAGACGCTGCCGGGCCTTCATGACTGTGTGGTGGATGTGACATGACCATGACAAATCCCGGGCAATGTGAACACCAAGATACCGGAAACTGTCAACTCTCTCCACTGGGGTCCCGTTGATTGTGATTGGTTGGTAGTTCCTCCTCTCCTGCTTTGTGCTGAAGTCCACTATCGTCTCCTTAGTCTTGCTGACATTCAGGAGGAGATTATTTTCCTGGCACCATAGCTCCAGGAATTTGGTCTCCTTAAGGTAGGCCGTCTCGTCATTGTTTGAGATCAGGCCCACCACAACCGTGTCGTCAGCAAACTTGACAATGGTAGTGGAGTTGGAAGTGGCCAAGCAGTCATGTGTGTACAGTGAGTACAGCAGGGGACTCAGAACGCAACCTTGGGGGGCTCCAGTGCTGAGAGTGAGGGTAGATGAGACATGTTTGCCCATCCGCACTACTTGTGGTCTGTCCGAGAGGAAATCAGAGATCCAGCGACAAAGCGATGTGCTGAGTCCCAGGATCTCCATCTTAGAGGTGAGTATGGAGGGAATTATTGTGTTGAAAGCTGAACTGTAGTCCACAAACAACAACCTAACATAATTCCCTTTCCGGTTATCCAAGTGGTCCAGAGCTGTATGGTGGAGATATGCAATTGCATCCTCAGTGGAGCGGTTAGAGCGATATGCAAACTAACGGGTCCATTTTGTCCGGTAGTGAAGATGTGATGAAGTCTCGCACTAGTCTTTCGAAGCACTTCATCACGGTGGAGGTTAGAGCTACTGGACGATAGTCGTTAAGACAGGCAGTCTATAATGAGGCCTTTAAATAAGTTCGGGAAGTGCCTCATCCTGGGCATCCTGGGAAACCGTTTCTCACGCATCACGATGAAACAACGCTGCTTTCCGCAATACGGCTGCCGATATGGCGGTATTTAAAAAAAAATCCGCAATGCACCGAGACCGCGAAACTTGAACCGCGAAGTGGCGAGGGATAACTGTATTCATGTATTATTTATATAATATTCATATTTCTCTCTTTTGTCCTTTCTTTTTTTGTTTAGGATCTGGGATCTCTACACACACCCTTGACAGCGGCATTGGCACCTTCCCTCTTCCTGACTATAGTGCAAATGCTGGTTGCAAAAGCATTCCCAAAGGGAAGGCCCACGGGGACTGTGACCCTTCTCATCCCCAGGGAAAACATGGCTCAGGGATGAAAATGTCCCATAAGGCCTGGACTTTGGAGAGAGAGCTGACATGTTTAGAAGAAGACTATATGGGGGGGCCGGAAATGGACCATCACACCAGCACTTTGGAAAACAAGATTCCTTCCAGCCAGATTGCAAACATCGATGGTATATAATACTTCTAGCTGTCATTTAAGGTTAATCAATTGCGGGAGTTTTCAATGAAGAATGACTATACAGTAGTTGGTAGAAATACGTTCTGGGGGGGGGTGGGGGCGTTCCCTCCATTTCTCAGCTTTGATTTATCTGTTCAGGCACTGATGTCTGTGGAGCACCTATGAAATTGGGCCCCACAAAGAACTGGACTTTCCCAAACCTCAAAGCATCTGCAGAACCGTCTGAGGTTTATCTTGGCGTTGGTGACGGAGTGGAGCCAGTGAGTCATAAGAGTTCGTTTAAGAGGGTGAGCATCACTTTAGATCTAGTTTCACCCATCAAGACATTTAAAACAATGCAATCCAATTTCTTCTTTTACTTAAAATGTTTGAAAATTTGGGATTGGTAAGTTTTAATGGCCTTTTTTTCCTGTAGCGCAACAAGGCTAGTGATTCCGTAGCCAGCCGTGAAGGAGACCCGAGAAGTCTTCCTCAACCCGGACAGGCACGTAGAGGTAAAAGCCGTATTCCTGCAAACCCGGAAATGGTGAGGGACACTGGTTTGGAGTTAGTGAGAGAGAGACCTGATGAGGGCCTGTCTCCAAGCCATCCTCAGGTCCTCGAGACCCCCGAGTCCCTGAGTGATTCCCTCTATGACAGCCTGTCCTCGTGTGGTAGTCAAGGCTGAAGAGGGACTGAATGATAACCAGGTACCAACCTTTTTGTAACCGTGAATCTCGTGACACTTCAAATATTTTTCGAAGGAGGATATTTACGGGATAACTCGTTTTTTTTTTTTTTTTTGGGACCGAGAAAAGCTCATGCCACATGTTACCCTTCATACACAAAATACCCATGTTTCTATCCTGATGGTTGGAAGAAGGACTTTTACAATGTGTTTGTGTTGGTGTCATTTTAGCCCATTATAACTCTTATCATCTCATTCGTGTTCTCTGTTTCAAGTGGTAGCAAAAGTAGTGACGTTCAACTCCTATTACTGTTAAATTACGTTTCAAGGACGAATCCAAGCTCATCGCGACAGTCTTCCAGTTTTTAATCTCACAGAATGTTCTGGTTCTCATGCAACATCAGTGCACACTCTCTTTGGTAACATTTGTGTAAAGTTATTGGAAAGTGAATGTTAATATATGTGATTTTTTCAATTAATTTAATATGCATATTTCATGAAAAAAAGCATCTGTGTAAAACTTGCATCAGCCATAGAGTTTTGATTCATTGTGTTTAAAGAAAGAAAAACTCGTAGCAGCAACATACAGTAAGTGCGATCTATAAAAGACAGAGCTACAGTGTTCCACGGTGAATTATTATTTACGTTTATTTATTTATTTTCTTTGAATAGTGTGGTAAGACAAGACCACCGTTTATTGGTTACTCATTTTACGTTCTCTTCAAACATGTACTGTGCCTGACTTTGTGTGTACGTGTCTTGCTGTGCGTCTATAGGATAGTTTGTTCTCCAGATCCGGCCATGACTCGTTTTTTTTTTGTGTGTGTGTGTGTGTGTTACCTTTGTTTTGCAATGATTTAAAGAAACTCATGACCTGCTTACAATCAGTGAACTTTAACTTAAACCCAGGAACTTTGGCTCTGGCTGACTAAACATGAGAGCAAAATAATCAAATCATTCCTTGCAAATTTTAAAAAGGTGGCTGATGATTTCTTTAATCTTTATGTTGACGTAACAACGCTGACTCTGCCTTGCGCATCTTTCCACAGCTGTTAGAAATTACCGTCCTGTGAGCCAGGTTTAATGTTGATTACTCAGCAAAAGGGGTTTTCTTTGGGAATGGTTGTGAATTTTTTTTTCTTCCCTCCCCTCCCACAGAAACCCATCGTATTTCTTCAGCATAAAACATCTTGGTGCAATTCAAGTTAAAGGTGCATTGCATGCATTTGACTGTGCTAATCCTGTGTAATGGATTGCAGGCAAAAAAACTTTCCATTTTCAAGTGGTTGCTCAAAAAGCCATAGGTTCGTAGATAAGTATTATATCCTTTTCAATCTGTGCTGACCTCCTGTAGCTGTTTTTTTTTTATGCGACCACAACAAAAGACTAATTAAAAACATTCCCAAGCATATATACTTTGTTATCAGACAGTCTTTCCAGGCCTGTGTAAAAAATTTTGTAGAGATAAATTAACTTTGTAGTCATCCTCAATCTTATACGCATGTTACTCAACATTTGTCACACAATTCTTGTTTTTATTTTATTTTTATAAGTAGTTTGTGTTACTTTGTATTGTAGTTCTCTAATTTGCCTGCCGTTATAACCTTTGTTATTTACTTTGTTGTAATTGTCAGGAATATTTTATATTAGTTTGGTATGTTTACAAAAGAATTTATGATGAAGTTGTTAATATATCTGTAAAATGTTTATATAAGGTGCTATCTGATTTTTGTTTTCACTCTGTCCTGCAAAAGCCATAAATGTGTTTTCATAAGCTCCTTTCTAAGCAATCGCCATCACTCAATAAAACTCAACTCAATAAAAACCTTTTTAAGTAGGTTTTTTGTGGTATATTTATTACAGAATATGGGTCTTCCTATACTGAGATGGATTCTGGTGCCCCTAGTGGTCAAAAGCAGGACATACAACTTGCTTATTTTGATTTGAGATGCTCTATTTAGCATAACAAAAATTCAAAATATTGTAGGGCAAAGAATTTGAATGCTCGTTTTGTAGTTTTATTCAAAAGAGGATGTTTAGAGAATTTATGTTCAAATTCCACGTGGCTAAATGTATAGCTATTATAATTAATAATAATACTAATAATACCTTACAATGAGAGAATACAGAAAAAAACAATTACATAATGTTGCACAGAAAAAATTTATTGTCAGCAATACAAAAAGTCAAAAATATGACAACACAGACCTTATCAGGGCACATTTTTGAACCGAAAGGCAATAACCTGCCCTTCGAACACTGGTGTTTATAAAAAATCATGGCCATTTTGAATATTTGTGCTACAGTATGCATTACAAACATGATCATGTTTAAATAATATAAGTGGAGCATCAGGTCCGCATCAACGGATCATACAAAGATGGCCATTTTCAAGTTCAAAGATGTATCATACAAAGACTGACGTTTTCAAGTTCAACCAAATATACACATAAATGACAGCACAAGTAATTGTCTGCATAAATACAGCAGAGAGAAGGACAGTAACTGAACAAGATAAATCTCTTTGGTTCATTCTGTGGTGTTATTTCTGCTCATCGCATACAATAAAACCCCATCAAGTAAACTTGAAGCAGATTGAGATAAGGCCACTTTAACATGAATACAGGAAGGTATGTAGTTGTAATTCACATGAAACAGTGTTAAAAACGTACTTTAATACCATGTTAACGCACCTCAGACAGCAGAGAACTGCAGTTTAAACAAGGCCTTGTGTAAAGTAATAAGACTGTTATGAGAAACAAAGAAGCATGGGTGCTTGGAGTCACATTTGCATTTATGGAAAACTATGCATAGCATGTTGGATAAAACAAAGTGTATTCCATTTCTGTGGCATTTGGCTGGAGTCTGGAATACATTAGAAACACTAGTTTTCCTTTAATGTGATTCTTAATGCTGAAGATTAAAAAAGAGTGAGGTTGAGTTCAAAACTTGCATAGAGAGACTGGCCTGACAGTTTTGCGCTGAGCTGTATAACAGTTGCTTCAGCGTCACTGTTGTGGATTACTGCGACTCGATTAGACCCTGCAAACTGTTTAATCTCCCAAAGGATGTCATTAAAAACATAAAAACAACAACAAAAATATATAGAAAAGTAAAAAAAGGATTATAAAATCTGTAAATTATTGCAAAAGGCAAGCTCAATGATGAGACCCATCTGGCCTCTGACCATAGTATTTCTCATCACTGACTGTTGAAGGTCCCTCAAACCATGTAGCATAACCGCATATACTCTGTGCCAAGCAGAATGATGAGCTTTCGCGTTTGTTTTCAGGTCAGAAGGCGGAGTCTACAGTCATATGAGCCGCTTGTGTGTGATTGGCAGTCAGTGCTACACAACATGGAGGTTTGCCCTGGTCTGGTGGGGTAGGGATTATGGACCCCTGAGTTGTTCGAGTCTGCTGTAGACATCGTCAGCCTGACTTAACTCTTCAAATACTGGGATGAGGTGAAGCAGCTCAGTGTCCTCTGAATCATCAAACCAGGAGAGTACAGGAACCTGGTAAAGGCACACACTGATTATTATACGCAAATAGCTTACTGGCTTTAAGTAAGCATTTCAATATTACTTTGAGATCAATTCAATCTAAATGGTTCAGTTGGTGGAACAACAATATCTTGTTACATATATAGCGGTGTCAAAAAGTCTAAGGCAGCCTTGAAAATCAAAACTTTGATAATATATATATTTTGTCATTAAAAAAAGAAACAAAAATTCTAGAATAGAATATAAATTTGTTTCTATATAACAGACCTATACACTATTGTTCGGGATCTGTTTTTGAAAAAAGTATGTTTAACAATTTCAAAAATACTGTCAAATACTATTACAATTTCAAATTCATTTCCGATCAATTGAAACCAAACAAAAATTCTACTTGTTTTCCTATAACGGCAAAGCTCCATTTTCAGCCATTACAAAACAAAGCGTAAAGACAAGCATTCAATTGAAATAAGAATATTTCGTAAAATATTTGAACAATTTAATGCATCCTTGCTAAATAAAAGTACCGGTACAGTAATCCCTCGCCACTTCGCGGTTTAAGTTTTGCGGCCTCAGTGCATTGCTGATTTTTCAAAAATATTCATAGAAAAATAAAATTTCAAAAATACCGGCATATCAGCAGCCGTATTGCGGAAAGCAGCGTTGTTTCATCGTGATGCGCGAGAGAAACGGTTTCCCAGGATTCCAGACAACAAGAGAAACTCTCTCAGAGGCTTTGTACACACCCACGGCACTCAGACAAGACACGTGATTGGTTCCCGGCGCGTGATCGACGAATGAGGGCACGAGTGGATGTATCCTGTGAGCTGATTGGCTGATCCTACGTCGCGGATTTTCACCTATCGCGGGGGTTCCGGTCGACATTAACCACGATAAACGAGGGATTACTGTATTCCCTTCTATTACCTTATTAAATACATATATATGAGACTTTTGAACTCCACTGCATATGTCAAATAAACAAGAGTTACATAGGGAGAATCTACAGGGCAGGGTTTAACAAAAAGCTAAATAGCAGCAGGACAGTGAAAACCCACAGCATTCTCAGGGTGGAAGATGTAGGAGGCAGGGGAGTTGTCCAGGATCAGGGTTTTATGGAGCTCACGACCTAGGCGACTCAGGTCTTTAACATAGCAGCCTTGATAGAACACACATGATTCACGGAACAGCCGCGCCCGGAACACGCCACACTGATCCAGCAGGTCGGTCACCGGGTCTGCATACTACCAGAGCCATGGACGGGGAGAAGGAGGGAAGGGTTAAGCAGAAGAAAATAAATCTGACACTACTAACCAGCTAGTAAGGAATTCTAACCAATTTCCTAAAGAAACATGAAATGCGATGCATTTTTCGATACCTTAGCAAGGCTGGCAGTGAACAGAACACATTCAAACAGTTCTCCCATCCTCTGGAGAAACTCATCTACGTATGGCCTCTTCAACACATACACCTAAAACACAGATGAGTTTGTTGTATGTGAGACTAATCTATTTTAGTGCATCATTTAAATGTACCCCCCAGTTTCACAGACAAGGCTTAAACTTAGTTCCAAACTAGAAATGCATTTTTGAGCTGTCTTAACTTAAAGCAACTTGCAATGACATTTCTTAAAATATGTCAGTGCCATTGTTTCGTCTCAAGGTGCACACCAGTCATGTTTTGCTTTTCTAAAGCACATAAAAAAATAAAAAATAAAAGATATACATAAATGTCCTAATTGAACTAAGACCTAATCCTGGTTTAATCTAAACCCAGTCTGTGAAACCTGGCCTTAAGAGTCTTTTTTTCTCCTGGTAAATAAAACAAATCACAAAAATGTTGTGTTGTGCAGAAAAGCGTTTCTAGTGCTGTTGCTCGTAGCCTAATCCTGAAACAAGTAATCAAGAATAGGCCGTACTAGTGGGAACTAACCTATCCTGGATTACTTGAACCAGGCAGAGGCCAAATGCAGATTTTCTGTGAAGAGTGGGCAAGAACAACAAAGGTTTAGGGAATATTTTAATGCAAGTTCAATCCCCACATTTTAAAAACTGCTTGCACTGCTTTCCATCACCATTTTGGGAGTAAACAACATGTCACAATCCTCCATGTTGTTCTTACTTCGGTCCAGCAGATGGTGCCCATCATTCACTTTTGAATATTGAACAACATCTCCACTGTTTCCTCAAGCAGATGTCCTGCACACTTCAAGTCAATGCACACTGGCAGGGGATTACTGGTGTTCTCACTTAAACAAACATTTTTCTGATCTCACCTGGTGTGTGGTCCCCTCAATCTCCACAGGCACAATGAAATCGGCATTGCTTATTGGCTACAAAACACAATGTGGATATGGTTTAAAAACATTGGTGGGGCGAGAAACTGTTACTAAACATGCAAATGTTTTAGTTATCCGACAGATCATATTTCATACATGCATCTACTGTGAAATGCCGAATTTACAATATCAGTCAGTGTTACTGGGTGTACCTTAAATGAGCTATGCACCAGTGTTTCATCCAGATCTATAACCACACAGATCTTCCCCTGGTCCTGAGAGGTCACTTCTGGTAGTAGACACTCTCCTGGTATCTACAGGTGAGGCCAGAACACACACACATTTATTTCACACACACACACACAAAAAGGGACTGCTTGTTATACTTTCATGTATAGTAGACTTCCTTAATCTATAATCTAGATTATAATTGTTTTTGTATTTAACCTACCTATACCTATATGAAGAAATAGTAGTTTATTGTATATAATTGGTATTAATTTAATAACATAAGTTCCAATAATATACTTTGGCAAGTGTCCCATTGTCCTCGGGTGCTAGTAAGGCGTCATGGGCAGGTGGTGTTGGCAGTTGGGCATCTTGAGCTCGAAGGCAACAGATGAGCTTTTTGAAGATATTTCGACTTCCAGGTTTCTGAGGTGAGTTTTTATTCACCTGATCTGTTTGAAAACAATAAAACCATTTTTAAAGGCATAATTTGCATATATTAGTCCTGCTGCTTGTATTGCATAAACACAGTATAAAAGGGCTGATGTTGTGTGGTTTATAAACAATCCCACTTGAATCCCATTAGTTCATCCCTCTCAAACCCCACCCAGAGTGCATTAGTAAATGTTAATAAATATTTTCAATTGACCACTTTATTCTCCAATAGATCACAAACAAAACTTAAATTCACATTTGGCAATCAGCTCAATCTATTTGCATCGAATGCGCCACTGAAGCTTGACGGATCTTTTAAATAATTCAGAGCACTGGAATGAATTGTATGTTTTCGTTAGTAAATGTGGCGCCTATCAACATCAAAATGAGCAAATGCTCAGCCGCCCCTCTCCAGAGATGGCACACGTTGCACAGAAACAGAAAATCTGTTTTAAATGAGACTGCTGGCCACGGCTGGTATATGTTATATAATCTCAGAGGGCGGGAAAGCCCACACATTTCAGCTGTACCTTCAGAGCAAAACATATACACACACACACACACACACACACACCACTCCTGCCATTTCATCATAGAAGAGTCTGGCAGAAACAAGCCCTCAAAGTGCATACGCCACAGACATAACTCCTATCCATAGAAATAAGAGCTGTTTTGTAACACAACATCTGTAGCGAGCTTAGCTGTGCATTACAGAGGGGCTCCTTGCATATTTAGGGGGCTTCTGCATAGTTTGCTAGCAAATATTTGCACGTACGAGGAACATGATTTTGTTCAGACATGCCTGTTGAAATTCCCAAGAAGCAAAAATGAGAAAATGTGCATAAACATGAAAGTACGCCACGCACTGATTAGAATCTGTTCTTTATTCCTATGGTGATGTAACTTCAGTAATAATAATCTTTTTTTTTTTCCCCGTTCTTTTTTTCTCAGCTGAAGGAATTGACCATAATATGAGCAGGGGGTGATCCCAAGCCCCTCTTGTTCCCTATGGGGACTTATGTAGCCATAGGAATCATCTTATGTAACATACGAGCAGCATGTACAGCAGAGGGAGGATGAGAGAAAATGGCCTCCTTCGTCATCATTTACTCTGTGCTGTATTTGCCCATCTGTACACTCTCTGATAACGCCCTACTTAACAAAAGGACTCAGGAAATGGAGTACAAGGAAAATTAATCCATGAATTCAAATACACTTTCTTGAAAGCATTTGTCACATTCGGATCAAGCGACATTGTCAAGCTTTGTGAGCAGAGTGGAAGGTGTGTTTTGTAAAGGACCGTAAAAAGGTTCTGCTAGAAGCTTTAAATGGTCCGTGTTTCTTGCTTTTATATCTCTGCTTACATCGAATGAGAATGCGGTAAAAAAAAAAAAAAAAAAATCTATTTCCCAAAAGGCAGATGAACAAAAGAAAACTCCTAAAATCTAGCAGTTACTAATTTCATCCTCTGTGAATTGCCATCTATTTTCTCAAATAATAAAGATTTCCAAGACGAATTGAATGGCAAGCATGGATTGTGTGTAACTGGAGTCTAAGGAATCTCTTAAGAAAACAATAACATGTTTTTGATATTTATAATTAGGCCAGCTAGCCTAGAATTTTTTTCCTCTGTTGTGTTGCACATATCTAACATTGGCATAACAGCAGCAATGTTTTCTTAGACAATATGTCTTAGATTTGCTCTACAACAAATAAGTTTTAGACATAACGTATTACCAATACATATGGAAGCGATTTTTCAGGCATTCAGATTGCTGCCTGGGCACTGGCCTAAACTCAACACATTTCTAATGCACTTAAATATATAAGGTTGGTGTTCCTAATTTTGGTTAAAAAAATGCTAAAAATAAGAATGCACTGAGCTCTTACAGCACATACAGTCTATATAGTGATAGACCGCAATTACAGTCAGTCTGTCACCCTTATCTCTAGATAACAGCCTCAGTATTGGTTGATGAAAAACATCCATATTGGCTGACCATTAAATTTCAACTAAGTATTGTTTTTCATTTCCTATACTGTGGATTGCATTTTCACTCCATTATGACATACACTAACTAAACCAAAGCTTGCCTGGATATTCAGCTAATGACACGTTAAGACATAATTGTCTACTACATTACAAATGTATAAACTGGAGTCCTTGCTTGATATGAATACTATTAATGCAATATATTCAACAAAGTCATTTAATCTAATTCCACAAGGTACTATTGCAAATACACACACACAACTTTACATAAGCATTGAAAACATTCTTTGCATTTGGTATTTGTTTGAGGGGTCAATGACGTTACACATGTTTTTGTACAGACCTATTCTAAGATATGGATTGAATACATGGCTCTTATGATATTTTCATGTTTTCAATTTCTGAATTAAAATGAATTTTGATATTTTATCATGGGGGTTAAGGTAAAAAAATACATGTCTAGGTAGTGCAGGAGATTTAAAAAATATATATAATAGTAAAAAAAAGATTTAATTAAACGCGTGCATAAAAATGTATTATTTTTTCTCCAAAATACTATTATTAATATTTGGAAAAGATTCTAACAGACAAATTAAAGTCAGTGTGCCATAACAACAAGCGGGAAGCCATTTTGTTGTCATGTCATAAAACAGACGGTGGTTGTGAATTGCAGCCATTTAGTTTGTTAAAAACATACTTTACACCATTTTTAAGCACATTTTTGAGATTCATGACTCAAAACTTTATTCATAGTTTTACCTTGAAAAATATCTTTGAAAATGTTATTGAAGTGGAGTACAGTCATGTATGCAAGGTGAAAAGAAAGAATGTAGTTTTTCTTTTTTTCTTGGTTACACCACTTGACAGTTTCAGAGTTATTAAATCAAAATATTTGCACATGTTATAAAATGATTTAAAATTATTGGCCAAATTACACTATCAAGATTGTCTTAGAAACTACCCGGCACATGTTTTGAACTATATCTGTACATTTATTTCACCTTTTTATATTAATTTGCACTAATGCATCTGTGCACATCTTGAGAGCCTGTGCACAAAAAAAAGAAGCAAAAACAACAACAAAAAGGTCACACTGGACACTTGTTGCCAGCAAGTACAAACTGAGTTCAATGGGTCTTCAAGGAATTTGTGCAGACTTGGCTTGGCTATTTTCCCAACATAATGGTTTCTCGTAACTCACAAACACAAAAATCGTAAATATCAATAAAGCAGCCAAACTGACATCAATTAAAGATGGTCATACTAGACCGCGCGACGTTTATTTCGTGTTTGCGTCAGATCTCAAATAAGCGCACGACTCGAGATAAACGCTGGTCAAAACACCGCGAGTAGAAACACTGACCCGTCCGGTAGTAAGTAAAGAGTTACAGAATGCTAATTTTCCACATAACACCGTGGGCTTTCCTCGTTAAACACCCAGATAAGGCCTTCATTAAGCGTTGAGGTTTGAGCGCGCGGCAGATGGAGGGCGTGTGCCGAGGGGTGTGTTGCGCATTCCAGCGCGGCACCTTGCGCTCTCCGCTAGGCGATGTTTTTCACGTTTCGACTCGATATTTTGAACAGTTTTACTTCAGTAAGCGTGTGAGATACGCGAGTGTAGGCGAGTTGTTCAAACTGAAAATGTTTTTGAAACATAACCTGCATGACGTTAAAACAACACGTCACTCAAACGATCCATTAACTAGGCGATGAAACGACATCCACAACAAGACAAAACAACCGCGTCCTGCGTGAAACGCGAACTAAAATCGGTTACACGTTTTTTTAAGACGCCCGTACATCACAATTACATATATTGTGGCAAGAATCCATCGACACATGAACAGTAAAATCAACAAATAATACACAAAGAGAAAACAATAGAGTATACATTCATGTCCACAAATAAAATGGAGACAAAAAAGTACCACAGAGAGAGAGAGAAACACGTCATGTTACGTAAACATTCAGCAATGCCTGACTGCAACAGCAAAGCACGTAAATAATACAATTAAGTTACGCTGAGATTTATCTTTAAGCAAAAACAAAGGGCTTATAGATCCCGAAATGTGATATTGATCTTATTTACATGTCGCTGTTCGGAGCGGAATTCGTTAAGTTTCAACGGTCGGAACTCAACGAATTCCGCTCGCGACTGTGACATGTCAATCAGCTCTATATGACAAATAACTGTCACCGCGCGGGCATCGAACGTGTTCGAATCGAACATCGAACGCTGTGACGCGATAACGGCTAATATGTGATAGAGTTGACAGCGCGGAAACATCACCGTTTAGCATGTGACAGTGCGTTGCCTACCTGTTTTCGAAGACAACCGAGAATCCTCTCTCTGCACTTGAGTGATGATAGAACTTTCCATCTAACAAACGCACAGCCCTCAACGTCCAACCAACCTTTTCCAGCGACAAACAGTCGATCCGCATTTAGTGGCATTAAAAGCTAGCGAGGCTTGAAATTAATAATTTCCGTTCGCACCAAAATATCTAAAACCTACGGCGACGAATTATTTTAATATTTATTTATTCCCGCCTTCTATTCTCTTCCACATGGGAGGGGCATGATACTTTGTTTTTGTTTTTATCTTATCTGCTATTTTCTAGGCTTCGCGTCTCGGTTTACTTTATCGCTATTATATTTATCCATAGCCCCCCTCTAGTCTAGGTAAAGCCCTCACTTTTTCTCCAACAACATGGAGAATCCAGGCGAAAGAAGAAAAACAACCGAGGACATGGGGCAAGGACGGTTTCAAGTTCCCCTTACTACAGATAAACAACCCCGTAACTGGGGTAGATCCAAAATAGCATTAAAAAAAAAGACACGACCAATTCGCTCAGATGTATAATTTGAGAAGAAAAGAAGCGAAAATAGTCGATAATTGATGATTTCTATGTTTTTCCGTGTATTGTTTTGCTTTGGACCGACTCTAAGGGGCGCCTTGAAACAGCCGGTTGCTTCGGATTGGATCAGCAGGAAGTGGGAGTAGCTGAAGCATTCTTCTGTTCTGCTCACTCCACACCGAAAACATTCCAGTGCTGGTTTTGTCGCAAATCAGCATTCAGAAGCTGTAGCCCTATTAAATCGAAATTACAGTGTCGGAATGCTAATTTAATAATGAGGAAATTGCAAAGGAAATGAGTGATGCGATTGAATTGGTAATACTTAATAAATAAAAAAACACAATTCTCGTGTTTTCAAAAGGCATCACACCTAATCGTTTTCCTCCTGATCCTCCCCCTGATGACGAAGGTCATTAGTTAAGTCTAGATATTGATCAATTCAAAATATCTTTTAGTATTATTAGTAAGTTTATTAAAAATGTGCTAAAATTATTTGTTAGTTTAATAAATAATAATAAACATTAGTCTAACGTTAAAAGACAAAGTGCAATTAAAAACAAAGTGGCATTTTAGTGTATTAATAAATAAATAAACCTGAGCACCATCAAAATTATTAAACACTCAAAGCTGCTTGGATTAATACAAATAAATCGAGTGCTAAATACACAAATTATAATACAACTGTAATTTTGATTCCAGCATGAGAATTCATTGAGGTTAATTATGGAGTATGGCATAACTAAACTCTGTTAATTAATCTAGTCATTAAAGTCATTTTAGATTAGATAACAACTTGATGTTTGGACAACTGT
Organism: Rhodeus uyekii; assembly: GCA_037043235.1. Taxonomy (NCBI): domain Eukaryota; kingdom Metazoa; phylum Chordata; class Actinopteri; order Cypriniformes; family Acheilognathidae; genus Rhodeus; species Rhodeus uyekii. The sequence goes on from JAWRVZ010000034.1 coordinate 4,500,362, forward strand.
ATGTTTTGTCTTGATTTGAAACAGAGTTGGCCAAGGCACCACTGTAAAACTCCAATTGACAGTAGTGAAAAAAATTATAATTCTTTTGAAACTTTGAAAGTTTGACAGCCCATTTAGGTGCTAATTTATTGATGCAACTAATTATGTCCAAAAAACTTGCTGCTGCATTTATTGCAATGAGTAATTTCCATGAATGTTGCTCATTTGTTTATTAGTTGAAGCGCCATTATTGTAGTGCACATGTTTTCAAACTGAAATAAAAGTTCTCCTTCCTTAATTCTATAATTTGAAGAAAAGAAAAAAACTTTCAATCCAGGGAACAGAGGTAGAGAATGGGTAGATGTAAGTGATAAAAGAGCCACAGACGTTTTACCAGCCCGAGTACTGCCCAGAACTCCTATGTTGGAAAATCTATTCTATTCCCAAACGGGACCAATTCTATACCACAAAACCAAGACATAAACAAGAACTGTTTACAGAAATGTGGAAGTTGTGCAGATGTCATATATGTGACTAAAATAAGTGTAAGCCAGTGCGTTCCAAAACATGTTCTGCTTTTGAAAAAGTGTTGTATGCAACACTGCAATGGAAAGCATAGGATCACCAAAGAGCCCTTGGATTCACAATGCATTACAATATCAAAGCATTTCAAACCTTTTTTTTTTTTTACAGAATGTGGACACTAAAATATGCTTTTATGGTAAAATAATGTTTTTAAAGTATGCATCATTAATAGCAGCGTAATTCGATTTTTTTTATGTAACAACACTTTATCGGTTCATAGCAAATGAATGCTTTTATGTGTTACAGAAACTTTAACACCACTTTCTTATTGTAGACAGTGCTCCTTGTTTGTCCCGTCGATTAAGCATTCCACAGAGGTCAAAGCTGAGAGATAAAGACAGTTAATGAAGCTGTATCTTGATTTAACACAAGTCGAGATGCAGGCGCTCTAAAATAACTTAATACTGTATGAAAGTTAGCAAATTAGCTGGTTGAAAAAAGGGTTACAGTCGCTCATATAAGGTAGAAGTTATCATAGAAAACATTGACAGAGCATTTTCACAAGCAAATTCGATTGATCACAGTAATTATTGTCCTTTTGTGCAATTTGTTTTCACAGGAGAAAGACATAAACATGATATTTCCATTATTCTATCCATTTCTCATCATTTACATTTACAACAATGAGCAAAAATGTGTGCAAAGATCTTTTACGATTAAAACTGGACTCTTAACATCTTCCGCTCAAATATCTTCTGGAGCCTGGTAGATCCCTTTTGTAAATCTATAAGTAACAACATGGAGTTGTACCTGCCTGCAAAAAATTTATTAAACCCAAACGTAATCCTAGAACTTGCCCTGACCAAAAAGGGCAACCTAATTGTTGAATTTCTTCAAGGTTATAATTCAGGAATGGTCCTTTGAACAAGGACTTGGTGAAATTAGAACCAGCTCCCTAATTCTCAAGCATCTCTGGTATATATATCAAAACACGCAAACTGACAAGCTGTTTAACAGAGATCAGATGCATTAAATGTATGCATTAAATTTCGTATAAAAATATGCTACTTTTCAAAAGTTGGATTTAAAAAAAATTTTTTTGAAAGCCATCTCTTACGTTGACCAAAGATTCATTTATTTGATAAAAGTGAAAAAAGTAAAACCTTTTTTTCAGAATAGAAAAAAAGAAAAACATAAAATAGCATTAAAAACAACCCAAGCTGACATACATGTGTATGAAAATAGATACTAAAATTAATAGTATAACATTAACTATAAAGTTACAAGTAAACATAATGATGCTTGTCTTGCATATTAATTGTACATAAAAGATACATTTAAGTATTGAAATGCAGATATCTTGAGGATTCATTCAGTCGTCAGGTTCTTAGTACATATCAATAATCAGTGAGCAGGATATAAACTACTTAATCCTGCCTAGAGCCCCCCCACCCTCAGTGACTTACAGTCCACGCACTCAATGACCTGAACGCATATGCTCAACGAGAGCTGTGCCCAGATTGACCAAATCTGAGGTTTCTGTAAGGCTCAGACTCAAGTCTGAAGCCATGTGATTTGCAGGAAGGGGAAGGAGACCCCCTCCCACAATCACTCTTTCCCCCACCCCCCAAACCTGCCCCTCAGTGGCCCCTGCCAGGCTCTGTTTCCAGGAAAGGGGCCTAGTGGACAGGCGCAGGGGCCTGCGTCAGGGAGAGCCTGGCTCATTGAGAAAAACAAAAACAGAGAGGGGAGGTGGGAAGACTCTCCCTCCTTACATAACAGTCTCTAGCAGTGAAAAAAGGCTCTCTCTACCACCACCGTACTTGAAACCCGTCCGTCTGCTCTTTACACAATGCCACACCCTAGAGTAGGGCTCTGCTAAAACTTCATAATTTAGGACGGTTTTATTTACTGGACAAAAAGAAAAAGAAAAAAAAGACTCTTTTTAATAATGAAGAGATTGCCAGGATGCTCATTAGATCCATTGAGTGTGGAAATAACATGCATGTGTAATGCTTGCGAAATTGCTAACAACAAATAATAGCTGGAGGTAAATCGGATTGTGCAATAGAGTATGTAAAGAACATGTAATATTATTTTTTTAGGGTCGTAGAGTTCGGAGGCAAATATGATGCTCATACCAACAGTCTATGAATTTAGACACTTTTCTGCCTCCTTGTGGTTACACAAGAAACTTCAGTGGAAGTGGAAAATAATAGACTACTATTTATTGTGAAGATTCTTTTTTTTAAATCGTCTTGTAAATGAGGAATATAGCAAGCAATTTGTAATTTCTTAATGATACATTTGATCATTTATCAAGAGCCAGTGGTTTTCACAAGTACACTGTATAAAGAAATGCGGAAGGGAAATTCAAAAAATGTAGAACATTCATAAGTATATTTAGTTTATTAACTGACAAGTAGACCTCAAAAAATGTTGACCATCTCGATTTGAACAGGATGTGATCTGCTTTGGTTCTTCCCAAACAGGAACTGAAGCTGAACCAGACAAAAATGTTAACAAGAATCATGCACATCAAACTAAGAAAATAGTAATTGTCAAATTAACGAGTCAGTGAGAACATGTAATCAATGAGTGATATATGTGAATCTGATATAAAAACGCAATTCCATTTTGCGTAGTGTAGTCCAGAAAATACCGTAGTATAACTCTTGTCAGGATTCTATTAAATTAAAACTCAAAGTATCTAACAAAAACAGTTTTGAGTGAAGGTAAATTTTTTTACATGTCATTGTACATTTAAAAGTAAAAATTAATTATAATTGGAAATGTACTGATAAAAATCACATCTCTTTACAAAGATGAACAATCAAAGTTGTGGACAATTATTTCATAATTAAATTAATTTTACTGAGTGGAATTCCCAGGAGTGTTATTTGAGATTTGCTTAGCAAGTAAAAAATATAAGAGGATATACTAAGTTTAATAATTGGAACGTCTAAATAAAATGTTATGTTGTTAAAAATATATAACCCCCCCCCCCCCCCGAGAAATTAAGTAAAGATACAAGAATAAAGATGCAAGGTAACCAATTAAAGTTTAATATGTCTAAAGTAATACTTATATACAGTGAACTACAATTACGTACTGTACTTCACACCTCTGCATTTTATAATAAACTTCAGCCTGACTTTTACCTCTCCAATCTAGAACAAATGTTTCAAGTGTAACCAGTGTTCACAGTTAACAGCATAACCTTTAAATAATTTGAAAGGTAATGTAATTTCATGCTTTGATTATGAATACTGTAGCATAAACAGAACAACAGTATGAAAATATATTATTTCAAAATAATGCATTTAAAAGCTTCGTGACATTCAATAGACAGGCAAGTCAATTGAACTTCCACACGATGAATGCAATATATAATCATTAAATCTTTTGTACAAAGATGATCAGCACATTAACAGCTATTTTTTTAACATTCATAACAATAAAAGAAAGATCCAAAATACTAATTCATGTCGCAAATAATTAATTTGAAGTCTATTATTACCAAAACATGCTAAAAAATTATTACCACCAAAATTAGAGCTCAAATTTATACACAAGTAGTCAGTAGGACACATTAGCCTATTTTTTAAGGCAAATGTGTATTTTAATAAAGCTTTATTCTCAAATCCAAAAAAATACATGTAATGAACCTTCCATTTTTCATAATATATAAAGGGCAAATTATAGTTCCTAATAATCAAATTCCCCTCCATACATTTCTTTTATGCTTAATTTAAATGAATGACTTTTAACAAACTCTCCAACAGGTGCAATGGAGAAACATTGGCGTCAACATGGAATAAACTGCTCTATACTGACTACATTTAACTTTAAAATGAAAGAGATTTACAAGGAGTAAATTAAAAATTTAAAAGTAATAAAATAATATTCAGACTATATACAATTATGACTTCAGCAAACTGTGAAGAACAGGGTTCTTAAAATGCAAATGGATCATACTGAAGGATTCATTATCCACACTCTCAATTAAAGGGATATTCACAAAAAACAAAACAAAAGAAATTCACCTTTAGGTTGTTCCAAACCAGTATGATTTTCTTCCTTCCGTTGAACATAAAAGATATTCTGAAGAATCAATTGCTACCGTTAACATTCTTCAAAATATCTTCTTTTGTGTTCAACAAAAGCAAGAAATTCATACAGGTTTGGAACTTGAGGGTGAGTAAATTATGACAGAATTTTCTTTTCTTTTTTTTATGTGAACTTCCCTTCAGTTTTATTTCTTCACTAGACTCTTAGATTGCTTTGCATTTAATGATTTCAAATAGAAGCGCTATTACCACTCAAATCATTTTGCTGGCTCGTCATCTTTGGAAATAACTCATAGCTCTGGAAGCTCAAACCCTGTCAAAAGCAACTCACCCAAAATGTGAATACATTTATATATTATGGCACTCCAATTAACTACTTTATTTACAGAAATCTATTTTTTTTTAAACGACGGAAAACACTCTTTCCCCTCACCAGTTCCTCATATACAGACATTTCACTTAATTATCAACACTCAAAAACTTCATGAAAGTGACAAAGTGTCTAACATTAACTATATAGAACTTTATGGGGCAATCTATGACAATATGAAGGCAGAGTCCTCATAATGTGTCATACCTGCACATTGCAACATTAGAGAAGGTTTTGTGACTTGCAGGTTTGTACAGTTACAAACATTCAAAAGCACTTGTTGATCCCAATCTGGGAAGCAAGCAAGGACCAACACCATCCTTGCGACACTCTAGGGATATATACACATGCTATTCTTATTCTTTAAGACTTGAGGACGCCATCTTAGAACTCCTCATGTACGTTACGGGCATAGTCCATGAGTTTGCTGCCAGTGAAGTATTCGCTATATTTAAGGATCTCCTCTAGTTCCAGGTTGTGGTTTTGGTTCTCATCTGCAACAGCAATCATCTGCTTGGCTTCGTTCAAAGCATTGTACTCATTCATAGGGTCCATGTATTCCTGTGGGACAGAGAGAGAATATCAGCAAGAGACAGATATACATTACAATGAATAGTGTTAAAATAAGCAGTGATAAAAGAGGACCAACCTCCAACTCTTCCATGGTTACGATCGTATCATGGTTAGCGTCAATGACATCTTCAAACTCCTTTTTCCTTTCACGAACCCAGTCGTCATCGATGTCTTGTGCCTGTTGGTTCTCCACAGTTCCCATGGGGAGGGAGATAAATTCAGCAAGAGTCAACTTTCCATCTCCATCTTGATCTGTTAAGGAATTTGAAACATATATAGATGTTCACTTAAGTCAATTCTCATTTATTTATATAGCACTTTATACTAAACAGATTGTTTAGCGAAGTAATAACCAGGAAAATAACAAACTATGCAAACTTGAGAAATTTGCAAATATGAGAAAAGTTTTTCATAAAAACACAATTGTGTCATTATTCAGCATTCATAAAGTTCTTTAACTATGAAGCAAGTTAAATTCAGCTAGAAGCAGCTCTACAGAAAGCAAAAGTGTCATTCATATGTCAGTTCAAGTTTGATTCAATTCAGTCTTGATTAGTGTTGGGGAAAGTTACTTTTAAAAGTTTTTTAATTTTTTTTTACAAATATTGTGTAGGTGCCTAAAAAAAACTAATGCGCTACTAATGTACTTTGTCATGGAAAGTAATGTGTTACATTACTTTTGCATTTTTTTTTCCTCACCTCGGACAGACTTGGTTGTTTGTTAAATAACAAATGTAATGGCCGTTTCACACCAAAGTTACACAAATTTTAACACAAATGTAATGTTTAACTCAAGCAATTTTTTGCTTATTAGTATGGTTGAGTTGGATCATAAAAGGTCAAAAGCAAAGATATAACTTATGTATTATTTGACATTTTAAGCATTGCAGCTTCTCTTAACAGTTGCATTTTGAGGAATATTGAATCCATTCCCAAAACTAGTTTCAATGTTGAAAAACGCAGAAATTATGAATCCAATAGCTATAAAACAGCTTTACAAAAGATAATTAGAATGACAAGAAATGTGGGGTATGAATTTATGCTTACCAAGATCTCGGACGATCTCCTTGACCATATATCTGAGCATGCCTTTGCTGTGCTCTGGATGCAGGAACGAGAGGAACTCCTCTTCATTCAGCAGCTGGTCAGCTGGAGGATTATCTGCCTGGAACCAGCGATCCTTCAAGCTCTCCAAAACCTCCTGAGCTGTGGTGAGGCCATGTTTTATTTACACCATTAGAAACGGCTTCACTAAGAGTACTATACCATACCAGACTTTTTCTATATTACAACTTACTTTCTTCATCCACTTTCAGTTCTTCGTTGTTTTTGATCTTCTCAGCCACTTCTTTCTCATTGAAACCTTTGCTGGCTAAAAACTTCACACGGTATTCATCCCAGGTTACATGTCCTGAGAGCACAAATTGAGCAGTTTCAGGTAACATTTCTCTTTCACATCATCAAAGTAGTAAAGACCATATATGTTATCAAAAACATTATGACGGAAATCAAAAACTATATATTTTCTTAAGATATCATTTCAATATGGCATGGGTCTAAATAACAATATACACCTACCATCCTGATCAGGGTCCACGGCACGAAAACTGAGCTTGTTTTCTCTAACGGCCTCCTGAAAATGTTCTTCTGTCTTCTCCATGATCCAGCGCTGCATTTCTTTAGCACTGACGCTCCTGTCTTTATTAATATCCACTCTAGAAACAGAGAGTAAAAGTTTGATGATGCAGCAATAGGTACAGTTAGACAATTAAAAAGTAGTGTAATTATTTTTCAAAGATATTTGAGTTATCAACACTTTAATGTAATCAATTATTTACTTAATGGTTAAATGTGATTGTTTCTAAAGTCAGTATAAACGTTCAAAACCCATCTTATTGATCTTTTTGTGAATGATTGATTCATCCATGCATATTTAACTTAAAAAAAAAAGGTTTAATTTAAATATAACTAAACTAACTAATAACTATTCTGATTAAAATTAGATGATGTTTTTCTGGTGAAATATGTCAACTGTCATCCTGGACCTGCCTCCATCCAATCAACAAGTGACAGACCAAAACCCCACCTTACACGTTTTATTTTTTCTTACGCAATTTTCACTTCCTATTTCACTCTGATGCGTCACAAACACAATAAAGAAAATTATTAACTATATTGTTCAGGATGATATGATAATTGCTCACTGTTCATTGGGTTAAGCTCCAAATGCCTTTAGAATGACACCCAAGCACATCATGGGAAAATCTCAATGTTTCCACAGCTGTACACTTACTTAGTGAAGATTTCAATAAGTTTCTTCCTGTTCCTCCTGGGCTCTGAGTCCTCCTCAAACTCCTCCATCTCCTTCCCCAGAAACACCTCCTGATGAAAGTCTTTATTGAGGTGACCATCCATCTCCATCTTCACACCGTTCAGATGGTCGGGTGGAAGGATCTCATTGTCCTCCTTACTGTTGCTGGGGTGTTTGTCTTTTAATGCTGATATATTCGCTGGCCTGGCTTGAACATTCAAAGCCAGCATCACAAGTACTGCCAAAGTTGAGGTGCACAGGCGGCTAAGCTGAGATCTTCTCCGGTTACACATGGTTTTACTGATAAGTGTCAAAAAATAGCTGTGGAAACACTACAAACAGACAAATTGAATTAAAACAAGGATATGAAGACTATTCAATAAGAGTTCAGATTACTGTTGAAAAAACAAACAAATCTAAAATCAGACTAAGCTGTTTTTTGGTTTTAGAGGGATTATGGGTACTTTCTTGGAAAAGACAGAAAAACCAGCTTAGGCCAGCTAAAACCAGTAAAACAACCAGCTATTTTCCCCCAATAGGTGATCAAATACAAATATATTACTAACCTAGGCCGTAATAAATTGGCAGAATTAAAACAATTAATTAGCCAGTGAACATTTATTTATATCGGCTACTGAACCGTTTGGTATTGAATACGAAGCAGCAAATGTTTGACAACACCTGCTGAAAAATAAAGATACCACTTTTGAATGGCAATACAAAACAACTTACCCAGTCGTCTGTTTGAAAGGTCCCTTCCAAATATATGATTTCAGATGAATGACTATAAGCCAATGGCCTGAAGTACTTGAAGACCCGTGAGCAGTCGGACTGTTTATGTGCAGCTCATCGCGCAGTTCCTGTACACGTCGCCACTCGAGACCAAACGCTGGTCATTGGAGCGGTTTGTGGGCCTGAAAGTGACGTCCTCCCTCCCTGGACTCCGATAGCACACAAACAGATACAGGACAAAACCGACAACCGCGAGAATTCACAGAATGACACCAGACAGGCATTCAGGAATGAAACATTGCTACGTTGTCAGCAATTGCGCTTCTTCTTGTGTCGCGTGAGGAGAGAGGGAGGAAACGCTTAGAGTGCCATCTACTGTACCAACCTGATGACTGCTTATTAAATATACAGCGATACATGTTTTTCTTTTATATCATTTTTCTTCTCTGACCATAAGCAGTCTTATTGGTTTAATTTTTGAGGGATGTTATGTCAAACTCACATTAACTTGGTGGTGTTCTCTAATGGGGGGCTGTTGATCAGCCGCAGCAAATATAGAAACTTTTATTATAACCATGAATACTTGGGCATCAGGTATTTAACTTTCATCAGATGAGGGTGTGCTGATGTACTCAACAAGGCTTTTTAATCGCGCAAGACTTTTAGAGCGACGATTTGGATCACTGCCACTTCTACACTCATCTAAAGGATTATTAGGAACATCATACTAAAACTGTGTTTGACCCCCTTTCACCTTCAGAATTGCCTTAATTCTATGTGGCATTGATTCAACAATGTGCTAAAAGCATTCTTTAGAAATGTTGGCCCATATTGATAGGATAGCATCTTGCAGTTGATGGAGATTTGTGGGATGCACATCCAAGGCACGATGCTCCCGTTCCACCACATCCCAAAGATGCTCTATTGGGTTGAGATCTGGTGACTGTGGGGGCCATTTTAGTACAGTGAACTCATTGTCATGTTCAAGAAACCAATTTGAAATGATTCGAGCTGTGTGACATGGTGTATTATCCTGCTGGAAGTAGCCATCAGAAACAATGCTCAGGTAGGCCGTGGCATTTAAACGATGCCCATTTGGCATTAATGGGCCTAAAGTCTGCCAAGAAAACATCCCCCACACCATTACACCACCACCACCAACCTGCACAGTGGTAACAAGGCATGATGGATCCATGTTCTCATTCTGTTTACGCCAAATTCTGACTCTACCATCTGACTGTCTCAACAAAAATCGAGACTCATGATTCGTAATGAGTTATTTATAATAAAGTTAGTGATATATAATTTAAGTTTTTGAATTACTTCTTCAAATTTATGTACACCAGTCTATCGCTTGCTTTTCTGTATTTGTCCATGTAACAATGATGAAAATTGTATGTACTTCTCAACAGATAGAACATGTTATCAGAATGTTTTGAGATGTCTTTTTGTTCATAGTTGGAGCCCTGGACCAACTTCAGTCTTTGAGAAGTTGTGTGTCCTGTATATCTGTGTGTGTTAATATGCTCTGTTAGAGGTCAGTATGGATGAAGTCATCAACTGCCACCGTAAGGTTTGACGCCTAGAAATGCGTTTCTGCAACCTGGAAGGTCACTTAACACGTAAACCAGAGGCTTTGTTGTCAACCATGTGATTGATGAAGACATGCTTCTGATTATCTGCTCTTGTGTGGAAAATTACTAGTTTTGTTAATAATCTGCAGTAATGGCATAATTAGTAGCTTCTGTTAGAGTATAATTGCTATAACAATGTGATTGTAAGTGGGGCGGCATAATGAACTCTTTGTGAGAGCTGGTTTCTGCTGATGAAACTGCAAACTGTCTTCACAAAAATTCTCTTCAATTGATTGCATTTTTGGTCCTTGGGTCTTTAATTGTAATTCCCCTACAACTTCCTTAGTCGGGCAGCTTTACCAGAAGAACCTGGTTTCACCGACGGCCTAGATTAAGTGCAGGATTAGGCTTTAGTTTAAGTAACATTTAAAAACATGCCTTGTATGGGGTGGGCTAAGCCTTGTCTGTGAGACAAGGGATACAGTTAGTGGGCCAAAATCTTACAGGCATTATAGGATATTGAGAATTAATATCTGTCTATGATGCAGACAGTCCTGGACCTGGCACACAGATCAAATGTTGGTAGGCAGATATCCCATATCTTGCCAAAGATAACTTTGCTATTTTCCTGTGTGAAGGGGAAGTACCTGTGAACCATGTTTTAACAGAGGGGGAAAGACTTTTTGACACAGGGCCATCGAGGTTTGGATTTTGTTTTCTGTTAATAATTATGACCTTTACAAACTAGTTGTTAAGGGAATTGTAAGTTTGAAATGCCCCAGTTTTCGTATATATATCTGTTAGGAAACATTATTATATATATATATATATATATATATATATATATATATATATATATATATATATATATATATATATATATATATATATATATATATATATATATTAAAATATATATATATATATATATTAAAATAATATTGCCCACCAAAATTACATTTATTTGATCAAAATATAATGTCTGGAGTAATGGCTGCTGAAAAGTCAGCCTTGCCATCCCAGGAAAAGTTAACATTTAAAAAAAGATTTACAGAAACATGTTAATTTAAATATTGATAATATTTAACAGTGTTAATGTTTTTACTGTATTTTTGATCAAATAAATGCAGCCTTGGTGAGATTAAGAGACTACTTTCAAAAACATTAAACAAACTTCCAAACATTTTACCAGAACTGTAAACGGTACACAGATTATTTTGTCAAGATTTCTGCAGCACTATTTACAACCACCAGAGGGGGAAAGAGCGTCAAGACTTGTAAAATATCTCCCAGTATGGTTGCAGTGCTGAGAGATAGCATTGCTTTTCTAACCACAAAGTTAAAATAATGTACATAAAGTACGTAATGTAACCATTTTAAGTTCGATATATTATAATAAGATAATATGATTAGCCTATATAGTTTGTGAAACTAATGTGAAACAGTAAGTAAAATAATGGATGGATAAATGACATGAATAGATTGTGGTTATATTATAGTACTATGATGATCACTAAAATTACACTCACCTTTAACACCACGCAAGTTTTTTTCTTATAATGGGAAATATTATTTGTACTGTTGAACATGCTTAATCTCAATGATCAAACATGCAGATGGACGTATTTCAAACTATTAGGTGACTCAATGTACATTCATACATTTGTTCAGCTCTTCTTTAAAACACAAATAACTAATCAGCTGGTCAAACAACTTTCTAGTGCCTTAAAGGAGTTTTTCTAACTTGTTTGAATTCTTTGAGACTAAATGTCACATGTACAGAGCTACTGCAAAGTAGGACACTACACATGCACACACACACACACACAGACGCAGAGATTTACACCTACACACATGAACACGCATTCCCTAGAGTCTGTCTGCCAAAGAGCTCTCCCTTAAGACTTGAGTATTTCATTAGTGAGATAAAACAGGGCTGAGTCCACTGAGGTTGCCAGTTTCACTGATGAGGAAAAGAGAAGCACGGGAATCAGAGAGAGAGAGGGAGAGACAGACAGAGAGAGAGAGAGAGAGACAGAGAGGGGGCTGTGATAAACTCTGCTGCGAGCCCTCCTGTAAGCAGAGTGAGAGAGTGCAAGAGCAACAGCATAAGATCTGGAGAGGGTGAAAATACAACTGTGCACAAGACCTACCACAAAGTCCATGCAGATCTTACACTTTGAGGTGAGCATGCATGTGATTTTGTCACCCTGCAGAACTGGACTGATGCATTTGGGTGCGATTGTCCTATCAAGTGCTTCACTTCTTTGAAGTCCTAAGGAGGACCAATTTTTTTTCCTGCAAGAAAAAAGGCAATAGAAGGCCAAAGGCTACGAACACTGGAGCATTTCCAACTTTCAATTCCCTTAGGACTTTTTTTTCACCACCTAGGCTTCAAGAAGGAACCACATGTGAAGACTGATGGGGCAAGAGCTCAGCATTGCTTACCAGAGAATCGGATCCGCTGCATCACTGCAGATACTTCACATCCCAGTAGGAGTGAGACGGCGGTAAAGAACCAAAGAGAAAGTGAGAGGGAATCTGAGTAATCTCCATCCACTTCCCCCCTCCCTACCTTGGGACCTTCTTCAGTTGCCCTCTGCTTCCCAACACGGGGCAGGAAGCGTGAAAAATCTCACTAATGGGTTTATTTGCTGTCAGCTCAACGACGACCTGTCATTTCCCAGGACCACTCCACACTTGACACATTTCATAGTCGAGTAAGCTTCGCTTTGTTTTTGCCAAAGGAGCTTGAGCCCCTGCCTCATACTGCTGGCTGTTGAGAAGATCAAGACTAGGCTGAGGTATTAGGTGGAGTGGACAAGTACCTTTATCATTTTGCCTGCCAGTATTTTTACAGTTTTCTTCCAGTGAGGTCAAGAGTGTGGGACATCTTATTGGGTTCTTTTTTTGTATTTCTCAAAGTCGAGAACTTCTCAAAGTGAGAGATTGTGAGAGAATCTACTTTCTGACCCAACCACAGTCTCCTGGCTGGTGGGCTGAAGATGCGTTGTTGGCTGCTAGCTGTGGTGACGGCAGTGCTCTGGAGCCAGTGCATCCTTCTAGGGTGGGCTGAGGCCAGGAAGGTGCGTAAGAAGCCGAAGGAGCCCGCTCCACAGCACACCGAAGCATTTAACACCACTCTTTCCAACAGCGAGGAACTGGATGGGAGCATCAAGGTAGATACCACATGATGCTTTCTTTACTTTCCTTATATTCTTAAACTGTTACTTTCCCAGCTCTGCACATGGAAATTCTTACTTTACGTTTTATTGTTATTTAATGTGAGGTCACTGTCAGAAACAAATTATTGTCCAGTATTGTCTTTTTAGGGCCCTTAACAGGTTTTTTTTTTAGCTTTTGCTTATTATTGCCTTAAGGGTAGGTATTACTATCTTAATTTACTAATATGCAGAGTACTTCTAGGAACAAGCCAAAAGATTTTTTGTGTGCAAATTCTTCTATGAGTCTTCATTTAAATAACAAACGTGATATTTCAGTAATCAGTCAGTTTGAAGGCTGTAAAAGCACACAGACAGCTGACGCCACTGTCACTAGTATTTGTAATGTCTTGGGGCTCTGTTTTATTGAGCACCTAACCCTAGCTGGATGCCATACAGTAAGTAAAGTCACATAAAAAATAATAGAAGACATTTACTTTGGCATTAGTGTATGAATTTCCCAAAAAGAGACTGTGAAAAATGTGAATATATTGTGTACGGTATATATTCTACTGTTCAAAAGTTTGGGATCATTAAGATTTTTTTAATTAAATTGATCAAAAGTGACAGAAAAGATATAGATTATGATGTTACAAAAGATTTCTATTTTAAGTAAATACTGTGCTTTTGAACTTTCTATTCATCAAAAAATCTTGGAAAACATTTGATCACAGCTTCCAAAAAACAGTAAGCAGTACAACTATTTTCATTGTTGATACTAATAAGAAATGTTTCTTCAGCATATTAGAATGAAGGATCATGTGACAATGGAGACTGGAATAATTTGACATCAGAAATAAATTACATTTTAAAATGTATTAAAATAGAAAACAGTTATTTTGTATTTGTTACACCACTAGACCTTGTTTGTTTTCGTTTTCGCCATTTCTACCTGCATCATGGTAATTCATTTGATTTTGTAATTGTGTTCAGCTGTGAGTGTGTCATTATGTCCCCATTTAAATTCTGTTCAGTTTCTGTGTCTTCGCTGGGCTTGTAAGTGTACATGTTGTGTTGGAGTGGGTGCTAGTATCCTGTGCATCATCCTTCATAAATGATGATGTCACCAGCCCCACTCCAAACCCAGTGCACAGCCAGAACCCATCGATCGAGATAATGCAGCTTGAGCCCACAACAGACGTTGAGCCCTTCTCTGCCGAATGCTGCGAGCCCATGGCAACAGAGGTATGTGAGCCCAACATAGCCTGTGAGGCCAGGTGTGCGTACTGGCTGCACCTTCCACCACCAAGGCCGTTGTCGTGGAATTGGAGGGCAAGGAGGAGAGCCCCAACCCACACTCCCACCACTGAGAGCAAGATTCTGACAGGACTTAATTCAGACCTTCAAGAGTTTCCTCATCTGTTCCGTCAGTCTCACCCAGCCTCCCTCTTCCACCACCTCTTCCTATCACAGCAGAGGAATAGACCCTTCTCATTGGATTCTTTTTCACATCTCCCACTATTCCCTCTGTGTCTATTCCTCTTAGTGGCGCGGATCAACCTCGCTTAGGGCAAGAGGAGCCCACAACTACAAATGTGGCAGACATCTCTTCTTCTTGACTAGTCTCCCTGACTTCTTTGACTTCCTCCTGCCCAGGATTCTAGTGTGGACCATTGTCCATTCAGTGTCGCCGAGCTTCCTCGGTCAGTTGACTCCACCTTGTTCAGACCTTGCCCCACCTGCGCTACGGACTTGCTGGCTGGCTGCTACAATTCAGCCCTCCACTCCTTTGACTACGGCCTACTCAGCCCATCCTCAGGACTTCTACCACCATGGCTCCTGCCTCCGTTAACGCCACAATGAGTCCTGGGCACCATCCATCATGCTCCTGCTCAAGGCTCCTCCCTGGCTCTCACCACCATAAGCACCGCCGCCCTGGACCCTTCAGTTCAGGTCTGCCATCCTCCTACAGAACTTCCCCCTAAATCCCTTTGCCTGTGTGTTCCATCCATTCTCCAGGCCCTTTCACCATCTCTTCGCCATCTCCTTATCCTAGTCACCTCCTCATCACCATGGTCTTCGGATGCTCTTTCCGGTAGGGGTGTTCTGTTTGTTTTCATTTTCACCTTTTCTCCGGTCATGGTAATTCATTTGATTTTCTCATTGTGGTCAGCCGTGAGTGTGTCATTATCTCCCCTATTTAATTTTAGTTCAGTTTGTGTGTCTTCATCAGGTCTCGTTGTGTTGGACCATTGTCGGGATTTGCCTTGTGGATCATTAAGCCTGTTGTAATTAATCTTCTTCGCTGTGCATTTGTCTCTCACCACACAACCTGTGACAGTATTCCACAATATCACTGTTTTTACTATATTTGAATGAATGCAGCCTCGGTGAGCGTAAGAAAGTCTTACCAACCCCACATTTTTTAACAGAAGTGTGTACATATGTAATTATATATTATTTATTTATAGTTGGGCCAATGCACACTAAATTTTCATGTAGCTCAAGTCCCAGGGAGTGCACAGTGTGATAAAATATACCTTAAATGCACTTTTAGTTATTCAAATACAAACATCTGCCAAATGTGTAGATGTAATGCATTATAGCAACCAATCATTACTCACAATGTGTCAGAATCACCCTGTAACAGCTAGGCAAAGAAAATATCTCTGAACGATGTGTATTAATATGCTCTGTTAAATATGTCAGCACACTCATCAGAAAGCAAAGCCGATGCATTTGGCAGTCACAGTTGTCTCTCATCATACTTTGTATGTGCGCCTGTGCAGAGGTCTCTGACTGCTTTGCAAACTATTTAAACAAGCTTATGGAGGGCTCATCCAAAGCCCTTGATGGAGATGCTACAACCAGTTCTGATTAGCTTGGCACAGACTCAAACATGTATGTTTCTAGAGAGATAGAGTTCTTGACAGCTTTTATCCTCTAGAACAGCTAAACAGAGAGAGATTCAGAGTGATAAATAGTGTGGTATTGGAGGTGTGTGTCATTTAAGAGTCTAAGAACTGGCTCTAATGTGTGAAATGGATGACTGAGGCTTGAGTTATGTGAAGAATGCACATTCAGAAAGTCTGATGAGAGCATTGATTAGTCCTCTTGGCAGGGGTTCTCCACCAGAACTTGCCACCAGAACGTGAAGGAGGGCTTGTTTGTTCTTTGAGACTGGTGTCAGTAGGTTACGGATGATGATAACGGTCAGCAAGGACTCATTACCATTAATTTCTATGTGCATACACCTTGGAAAATATCACATTGTGCTGTCTGTTACTGAATTATCGTGCATAAGTGCGTTGACATTTTCTGGCTCCACCAAGGCCAACGTATTGCTATTCCAACCCTGCATTTGTTTATTGCTTCTGTATTGTTTAGATATCAGGGTTTCCAATGGAAAATTAGCTTCTCTCTCAGCCCACCCATAGAGCTGGCATTCTCAAATAACTCTATGCTACCCGTGTGCCAACCACTCACCATAAGTAATGTGCTTCAGTGATCTTGTTGACAAGGGTTATTGTCTTATTAAGTTTTTACACATCACTGAAGTACATTGGGACAGTCTGATTTCGTCTTATACCCATACTACTGTTTATTTTGACATTAATATTAAGGAATTTTCAAAAAGAGAAAAAAAGTATTTGTATACTGGCAAAGACATTTATAATGTTACAAGAGAATTAATTTTCAAATGATCATTTGAAGTGCATTAAATAAATAATTATTTGAAGTGAAGTCCCCTGTAAAAGAGGCCTGTTGACCTTGAACTTTTGATGCTGTACCTTCAGCGAGTCTCCTTCGCTACCTCCTTCTCCTCATCATCTTCTTCCTCCCTTCGTGGCCCTGCACAGGCAGGGTGCCATGATGTAATTCCTGGGAAGGTTAGGTGGGGAGATATTTAAAGACCCTTGGCAGAGCTCTTTCCCAGCCCATTGATTCTGTCATTCACAGGCCAGGCTGACTCCGCTGTGTCTGGGACATCCGATAGGGGCGGTGCAGCCCCCTGAAAAAACTGGGGCAGCAGGCCGCATAAGTCCCTCACAAAGCCTCACAGAAAGGGTCCTGAAAGAGGACACCTCGAGACGGATTAGTCACTCTCCCTCCCCTTACTTACATTCCTTTCATCTTGTCCCATACAATCAGAGAGTAATGACATAATCACTCTAAAACCCAGTGTTTTGCCAGATTTGTCACTGCCAGAAAGCGTCAGTCGGGCTGGGGTCCAAATGCAGGGTGATATTCATAGAGATGGAGATCATCTTTACAGGTATAGGTGGGAATTGTAGGATCCATGGGGCTGTTCTCCAACAACTAACAAAATATGCCATAGGCATTGCTGGTAAACCCACTAAAATGCCAAAACAGTAAGTCTACATGGATAGAAATATTGTTTTCGTTTGTTTTTTATTAATTGCAATCATTTGTGATATATTTGAATAATCCTGATATCGATTCCTGATAACAATTCAATATTGATTATTTCACTGGCTTCATGATATTGTATTTGTATAGCACTTCACCTCCTGTAGATGTTTTGTCTTTATATATAAGAATTGTTCAATATTGAAAATGACCTTTTGAATAATTGCAGAGTATATGAGTATTGTAATAAAGTTATGATATTTACTTGAGCACTGGATGTTCACATTTGGACACTGAGTACAGGGAACTGAGGAACACCATGTACAGACATGGGGTACAAATAACTCAAATAAAAAAAATCTTCCCTAAATTTTGTACTCTCTTGTGGATACAACTTTGCCAATAACACTTTGTATGAACATTGCAAACAGTTTTTCGTTTTCTGACTTTTAAATACATGTATTATAGTTCAAAATTACTCGTGAGCTTTCACAATCGCAAAACCACAGGAGTTCTTTGCCATCCTGTAGAGTATAATATTAAGGAACAATGATGTAGGTATATATCTGAAGCATTTCTGAACTGTCCATTTGACCTACCACAGATAATAAGGGAAATGAGCACTAGCACAATCTAGCTCAACGTTATAATTTGCACACAAAGCAGGTGTGAGGCTGCAATCAGACTCTCTTCAACTCTTTGACTTTTTTTATGGCGAGAGGAGGGCAGGATAATTCCTCAGTAGATCTCATAATAAGTCTTGTGGCTCTCTCTCCCCTCACATGTCTTCACTAGCCAGGAATGCACACTTGATATACATATAAATATCTAAACAATGTTTACCCTGCAACGATGGCATGGAATAGCGAGAGTTATTAAAACAACACAAAGCCTCATTACTTCGCTTACGTGTTAGTTTTGTGAAGTTACGAGCGTATTCTGACACATACATGTTGTACTTGGTGCGAGTGAAGATAGAGAGTAAATTGGAATCAGACGTCTTTGATGTCACTGTTTAATGACCTGTGGGTCTATAATGGGCACATTTCCAGCGTTCCCCCAGAGTAATAACAAAGCGGTTAACTGCCTGTTTCACTACTCACGTAAGAATGTGATGAAAGAAGCTTTATGGTAACTGCCAAACAAATATTCAACATACATGCGAAAGAAAAACTCTATCTGTCGACCATTTGGAGTGTATTAGTTATCAGACCTTGTCCACAGGGAAGGAATTACAGAATAATGAGGCCTCGGTAATGAAATATACAGTGGTGCCGGGTCTGTTACCTGTTAAATGATGGCCTTTGAAGCTTTCTGCTGCTTGATATCCAGCCAAATAATCATTTCTCTTTCGTATCACTATGTTCTGAGTTCCAAAGCAGTAATGACTTGGTACCAAAAGAAACTGTAATTGCAGGTAAGAATCTGAGGTGTGGTGTGAATGTGTCCATATAATCAAACCCATAAATCTGTGTACCGACCCATAAAGCTGTGTTTGGGAACATACCATCATTGCATTTTGTTCTCACACACATACCGTGCTCATGAAGAGTGACTACTGAAAAGTTGTATTCGTATAAAGTGATATTCCTTTAAGGACTTTCTTTTGTCAGTGAGGGTATATACAAGAAATGGTGTGTGAATTGGGAAATAATGGGTGCGTGAGATGTAAGATGCATGCAGATCTATCTATCACTCAATACGGTAAGGGGGATCCTTCCCCAAAGGCATGGGATGGGTAAAATCATCGAACCATGCATGGATGAACGCACAAAAAGTGATGATACACCCTACTAGAAACAACAATGACTTTGGGAAAGCCCTCAGTCACTTTTTCTCACTGTAAAGCACCTGTATATTGTTTTTGCCAACTATTTCTGATGTGTTTGTATTGCGTGCTGAATTTATTTTGCTGTGCCAGCAACGGTTATTTTAAAGGGAACGGCTGTTGTTCTTTGTAGTGTTGACAATAGTTTCAATCTTAAAGAGCACTTTATTTACACTTTATTTAGTGTAAGTCATTTTAGATACTTTAGTTACTCGGTTAAAATATTGACATTTGAATTTCGTGCTGATGACTTTTTACATTGAGACTAAAATAGACCTAATGATATCAACTACATACTTGTCAATGTGTTACTGTATTTTCTGGTAAAATCTGGACCTGAGGTAAACATAGTTTTGTCTTTTTTCCCTATGAAATGTCACTAAACCTCATAGAGAACAGTCCCAGTTTTTAAAGTCTGGAGCGTGTACTTGTCACAGAGTTAATGTCATGTAAAAACATTTTGTGTCTTTTCATACCTTCAAACTGTGTAATGAAATGAATACACAGCCTAGATGAAGTTACAAGTTTTTTTCACAATCAAAGACTGCTGCATAATTGTTGATTGTGGCCTCAAGGCAGATTTTTATGGCCGTGTTTATGTTTGCTGTGGCACGCTGCCATAAAAATAGTCTGACGTTTCTCTCTGAAAATAAACCAATTTCTTATTTTTTTCTCTGAATGTTAAATAAATAGTGACTTGAGGAGAACTGTTGAATTGTTAATCTAAAAACAAGTCTGTATATGGCTATTTTGAAATTCCATTATTGCCTAAATAAGGTTTAAAGATTAATTTACTGCAATGTTTTTTCATAATTAAACAGAAACAACTCTAAACACTTATAAGTGCACTACAGATTGAATCAAATTGCCCAGGCGCTTTGTTCTGGTAAACCAAAAAAATTGAAATTGCAGATTGGCAAACAACCATTTGCAATTAAACAGAAGTTTGACACACTACATAAAGAAATTACTTTGTAATTACAGGTTTCTGCTTGCACTTGTAGAAGAGTTAGCGGATAGTATGGTTGGTGAATGCTGATTTTCACCTTAAAGGGATGGTTCATCCAAAAATCTATCCTTTACTCATGTTTTTCCAAACATGTTTGACTTTCTTTCTTCTGCAGAAAACAAAACAATACTTAAATTTCTCAGTGTTTTTTTTTCTTGTCTTTTCCATACAATGAAAGTCAAAAACAATGACTTGAATTTCATGGTATGGACAAAAGCAGAAACATTCTTCAGAATTAATTATTTTATTTTTTCAACAGAAGAAAGGAAAGTTTGGAACGACATGAGGGTAAGTAAATGACACAGTTTTCAGTTTTGGGTGGACTTTTTAACAAATTAACAAAATATTTTATACAGTGGTATACTGTTAATCTATTTATATGAAAATGAGTAGCTTTACTTAGTTGGTTTACTCATGAGACATTTTCTCAGCTTTCTTTCAGACTCATGAAACTCCTTGATTGACTTTTTTTATTCAGTCTCTAATGGAGCATTTGGCAGCTTTGCTTCACAAAGCTCTGCTGTTTTAACAGCCCAAAAACAAACTCATCAGAGAAAAATCCACCTCAGTGGTATGCTGAGATAATAACAGCTTGCCATGATCTGTCATGATCTGAAATACTTCAGCATATAGGGCTTTTCATACAAGCCATGCTACTGCTGTCAACCGAATCCACTGTGTACACAGTGCACTGAAATATTGGAAAGTTTATCGCACTGAGCAAACCACTGCACATTCCATATCAGCCTAAAGTCTCTGTGAAAATGTTCCCTTGTCTCCAAAAAAACGTTTCAGAGATCTTTAGCAGCGCTGGTCTTGTGTGTCTACAGTGACAGAATCATTGTTTTCTGACAGTCAGAGAATGGTTTATACTTTTTTTTGACTAGAGAACATGAGGGAACATGATGAAATTAGATTGCGCGGATATAGATGTGTCTCCACAAACTTCTATGTCATTTCCAAGCAGCAACTTCAGGCAAGTTAATCCTTGTCTTGACAGAATTACAGATCCTCCCCATGCACCATCTGATCCGACTCTGATTATTGGAAGTGTTAATGGAAGTTCTGAAGTATATTTTGAAGGGAAGGTGAAGGTGTTGACTCGTCCACCTTGCAAATCTTGTGGAAACTGGTTGTATCTCTCTTGGTGGGGCAGTGGATTCCCCTCAAGCTTTTAGTTAACTTCTGTGGTAGCATCTGTGGCTTATCCTGTGCTATTTTGCACAGGAAATTAAACAACTCAATGGACCCACCAAAGTCGATATTGATTCTTAATAGAACCGCATTGAATCAACAGTATTTAGGGGACTTCATGACCTGAGCATTTATTCTTTTTGGTAATATTAGAATCCTGCGGATCATTTTTTGGCACAACTAGCCAGCTCTGTGCTGCTTTGACATACAGTGATGATACAGTCTGTATTTATATAGCATTACATAAAAGACAATGGAAAAGACACAAATCACATCTTCTCCTTGTGTTTGGGGAAGATCTGAGGGATTGCCTTTTGCTGTAACCGTATCTGTACGAATATGTCTGTCTTTTGGCTGTCTTCAGGCTCCTAATTCACAACAATAACACTCAGACATCCAACATACGAGCAGCTTGTGTGCTAGATAAGTTGTTTATTTTGTCTCCTGTCATGAAAAAAGAGGGGGGAAAAAATTACACCCAAGCAAAAATATGAGCTCCTCTCATTCCAGTATGTGTAAGACAAACAAGGGGTTACTTTGTTACAGCTTAACGTGAGGCAAGTCTTTCTGTGAAGAGATGCAGCATGTTAGTTTAACAGATAAGTGATCCAGGTCTTGGTGCCAAACCTAAACAAATTCCATTTCAGACAGCTCACCTCTACAACTTGTCTCTATCTCGACCACAGTCATTTGAAGTTTAGGGAAGGGCTCAAGGAGATTCAATTCATATTTGTGGTTACTGGGATTTATAAAGCCTCATGTTTGATCTAAGCAAAACATTGTCAGCTCTTCAGTATTGTTGGTGGTTAGTTGATCATAAAGTAACAATTGTGTGTATATAAATATTTGTATTTCATATTTATACAGTTAATATTTAGCTTGATATTAAGTTTAATTTATATAATGGCATACTGTATCAAAATGTTATTCAATTAAAAGTCAAAGTATGTAGACAAAAACATACTTGAGCAAAAGTTAAAGTAAAAAGTAAGGGTTGTTTCTTAACTTTTCAAATTGATAGAGAAATTTCATGAACAAATTTGTTAGGGTTTTGACTTTCTTGAATGTCATTTGGAGACATCAGATGTTACACTTAAAGGTACACTATTTAACCTTATGGTTCTTTCTCATAATGAGAGAGAGAGAGAGAGAGATTATCCTACTGCTCATAAAAGATATTAGGCTTAAGAGATATAGCCAGTTTCGCTAAAAAGGATCTCTGAAACTCTAT
Organism: Rhodeus uyekii; assembly: GCA_037043235.1. Classification (NCBI taxonomy): domain Eukaryota; kingdom Metazoa; phylum Chordata; class Actinopteri; order Cypriniformes; family Acheilognathidae; genus Rhodeus; species Rhodeus uyekii. The sequence continues at coordinate 4,523,290 of JAWRVZ010000034.1, forward strand.
TTGAATGAAACAATGAAACAGTGTTTGAGTACTACAAACATCATTAAGTTAAACTGATGAAAGTTAATAATTAGCCATATGCATTCAAATATGGTTTTATTTGAATCTTTCACTATGACATACACAAACTGTTATACATTCTAATGACATTATTACGTGATGGAGTAAAATAACTGCTGAACCATCTGAGGAACCTATTCACACAAATGCGGACTTCCGATCATTATTGACTCTTGCTTTGGAATCGAGGAATGATTCTTTTTAAAATCGAATCCCAGGTCTACCTGTTGGCTCATTAAAAGTACAGTAATATCTCGGTTTACGAGTGACTTTGTATATGAACAAATCGGTGTACGAGCATGGAAAGTCAAATCGGTGTACGAGCATTGTATAGGTGTGCGAGAAAAATATTCCCTCACTCACGTGCATTTTTGTGTGGAAAAGATCCCTTTATCACCCCTTAACTCGTTCATTCTCTCAGCGTCGCTCAGTTTGGGTGCATCATTCACCACAGGGAATTATTTTATAAGTTGTTGTGAATATGATTACATGTGAATATGATGAAACTTTATTAATCGAGTGTCAATGTGTTTTACCAACACGACACATTGCATACTAATAAGGCTCACGTGTGTTCAACGCACCCAGGGCGTAATGACGTTCTTAAAGGGCCATACACTATTAGAGAACAGCATACTATAACAGTTATAACTCTGTACAGATCATATACATAAGTGATTTACAGCGGTTTTACCTCGTGTTGTTGCATTAATTGTGATTCTTCACGCTGTAATATCGTTACAAATGTTGAAGGAACTAGTTAATCTGATGTGTTCAATAAGTGTTAAGTTAACAGCCTTGTCACTTTAAGAGGGCAGGGTTTCAGGGGGGCGAGAGAGAGAGTTGAGTTGTGAGGAATTAGAGAGGAGGGCTCACAAGCAGAGATATAGTTTTGATTCTTCTGTTATGCAGTGTGGGTTGCGCCAGAACAGCAATCCTTTAGTTCTCAATAAAATCTCTGAATGAGAAGGAACCTGTCTTGTTATTAAAAGCAACGCTACAATGTAGTGAAAAATATAAGCAGTAACACCCCGTGTGTAACCAATAACCAGTAAGCCCCCCTCCCCTCCCCTCTCCTCTCTTCTCCATCATGCCAGCAGTGACAGGTAAAGTGCGTGTTACAGTAAATTGTCAAGTATTTTTAGAGTTTAATTGTCAATTATTAATTAGTATTTATATGAGATCTTAATGGTTATAATTTTAAATGTAATTAATAGGTTAAAACCCAAAAAATATTTAAAATGGGCATTTATGGTCGTGTGGAATGAATCAAGTGATTTGACAAGTGATCTTATGGCGAAAATTGTTTTGGTGTACGATAATTTTGGGTTACGAGCTCGCTCTTGGAACGAATTAAACTCGTAAACCGAGGTATTACTGTATTATATTATACTATACATGATCACACTGTTTTTAATGTTTTAAATAATAATAATAACAGATGATTTAGTTCATAACAGTCAGTTAAATATGGACTTACTTTTACAGTATTTTTAAAGATCATTGTAGGATTAAAAGTACATCTATTTAGTCTCTATTTAGTTATTTGCTGTTGTATGCACTCTTCAAATTTCACTTCCTTACTATTGGAAAGTCCTTACTACTTTATGAATGTGATGTAAATTGAACATCCAACTATACAATTCAAACAGTGGGTTCTGTCTAGCAGAGAGCTGTCATAGTCTAGTTTTATGACAAATTCTGAATGCTACTATTGAGAAAGTAGTTTAAATGATAGAATCTTCCAAAAAGGGGGAGATGCCATTGGCTTGGCTGATGATTGCTTAAGTCATTCCAGTGTGGGATTTAGAGGGTTCAAACTGTTGCCAAATAGAATGAGTTATATCAGAGATTGCATATTTGATAACCTCTATTTGAGTTTGAGCTAGCTACCTCTGAGAAATAAACTTCATGGTCTGAGAGCTTACTGAAAAGAAGAAAACAGCAATGTTTCCACTGAAAGCCCCTGTAAGTGTTTTTAAACAGTTACAAAAAGAAACCCACAGTATAATGCAACATGTCTCAGGCCTCTCGTTTTTAGGTGAACAGTAATGTTGTGCTCATGGAAACTTGTTGAGAGAGATCAATTTAGAAAGGCTGTTTATTTTTCATAGACCCTACAGGGCAAAATTGACGTATCACCCAAAGAACCACTGTGAAGGAGTAATTAACCAAAGGGTAAAGTCCTCAAGAGAAAATTTGAGTGAGTGTCTGGCATGAGGTAGTGCAGCATGCCACACAAAAGACCTATTCCTTTACGGCACTGGTGCAACCTGCCTTGATGTCTGGCACCATTTAATAGCATCTTTAGACATAATTTTCCTGTGAGGGTTTGTAAGCAGAAATTATGACTCATTGGATTTTGTTATGTAGCTACGATTCTCTGCACTCAGAAGCAACTGGAGAATGATCTCTGGCATAAATATCTGATAAATCACAGTTAGTACTTCTCCCAATGACTCATCAAATATGAAACATGGAATAGCATACCTTTTTTATGCATAGGTTCTTACGTGAACACTAACCAAACCTAATACATATCCACTTAACTGAAAAAAACAACAACAAGAAGATGCATGTGATTTAAAATTTTCTTCTTATTCTTTCTTATTCAGCAGGTCAGTGAGAACCAGAGAGTGGACCCTCTTGGATCATGGATGGATTTTGTGAAGAGACCTGTGGGCAACTTTCCCGGAAAATGTCGAAAGCGAAAACGACCACTGGTGAGGAATTCTTTACAGTCACATATAATAAATTGTGAAGACATAATGTAGCACATGACAGTAACGCAGGAGACAAAGCTAAAATTGAGAAAAAGTGAGGAATTTTCATTCACCCAGACTGTATTCTTGTAAATCAATTCAAGATTGTGGCCTGCGAGAATGTTTAGAGATGTATTTAAAGTTTACAATTTCACATAAGTGAAATTTTGTTTGCAGTCGCAGTGTGCCGACTTTTATCTTGCACATATAGTCTTTTTGTCCATGCATTTACAGTGACATGCGCATGCTTTTTTGTACTTTAGTTCATTTTTGTACCAACATGTGCTTACCAACATGACTTATTGTGTATGGAATCGCATATATTTTGTGATTGCCAATTAATAAAACCAGTAGTTAGAGACTGATCGTTAGGTACTGAAATGAACTAATAAGCATAATTGCAGACATGTCACACTTCAGAAATGTTGAGTAACTTGTCGTTTTTGAGTTATTACCTGGCTGAGCCATAGTCATCAAACAACCCTTTTTGATTCATTAAAAAGAACTGTCTCATTCGTCTGGTCGTGCTGTCTGCTGTTTGTTGTAGATTCAGTAGTGTTGTTGTGGTAGGAAGTGCTGTCAGAGTGTTTTTTTATTATTTTTATTATAGTACTCCGTCCAACCATTGACCATTAAAGTTAACATTAAACCACAAACCATTAAAGGAGCCAAAAGTCATTCAGTGCAGATATCTTGTTTTAGTTATAAGTGAAATTGAAATGTTAAATGTTTAATTTATCTCTACCAGTGAATTTGTAATGTATTACAAAACACATTCCTTAATACATTTCAAGTTGTAACACGCCTCTACATAAAGTGAGATGCTCTTATGAGCATTCAAAGAACTTTGAGTCTTAATTATTCAACAAAATTATATTTTTTGACTATTAGCCTGGTCCCCCAGGACCTCCTGGTCCTCCGGGGCCTCAGGGACCCCCAGGATCCCCTGGGGCAGAGGTCACTCAAGAGGTCCTGCTGCGAGAGTTCAAAGAAATGATCAAAGGTGAGGATTCACAATAAACAACCTTCACTGGGATTTACATGTTTTTTCATATTCATAATCGAGGGGCTACTGTGAAGATTAGCTGGACAATTTGACTGCATGCAGTGATGCGTCTATTTGTGATCTGCTTAAACAGAGGCCACAGAGAGGCGAGCAGCATTGGACAGGCCCAACGAACCCAGTCAGTTGCCCACGGCTCTTATTACCCTTGAGGGTATGACCTCCTACAGGAGAATTGAAGAAGCCTTTCACTGCAAACTCAAAGGCCCTGTCGTTGTGGACAAAAAGACTCTGGAAGAGTTGCAGAACTTTCAGACAGTAAGTGCCTGCACGGTCCAATACTTTTTGCCACATCAGCCAATGGCAGGTGAATCAAATACATTATTGGCCAAAATTATTGCGAACAGGGCCTAGAAACTATGTAAAGGAATGGGAATTGTAAATTTTGAAAAAGGTGTTTACATTAACTTTTTAAAATGACATTTCAGTCTTTCGAGAATTACCATGAACTATATTTTAAACAACATTACTAAGCAAACAAAAATGTGGTAAAAAATTACATTGCGTACATTTAACAACATGCCATCTGAACAATTTGTCAGAAACTATGCATTTTAAATGCACAAAATCTAAGATTTATTTTATTAAAATGTACCAAAACCGCTAGAAAAGTATAATCTCACAGGTTCGTAACACTTGTGTACTTAAGCTATCCAAAATGTCTTCCAACAATGTCTTAATCTACAGAAATCAGCTGTTTTACTTACTGTTTGAACCTCTTTGTTTCTTGATTTACCAAGAATAAATCAAAGGCAATGCTCAATTGTAAAGTGAGCTTTATTTGTGATTGTGTATCTCTGATCAAAATTAACTGTAACAAAATTCAAGTTCAGGGAAGAAGGCAAATATTAAACATAACTTTAATCGTAAAATGAACATAACAAAACAAAAGGAGCAGCAGCGGCCGACTGCAGCATTTAAACATCATAAACACAGCAATGTAAAATGTCCCAGGCAGGTTCTCAGGTAGAAATGTTGTCAGTTGTCAAACGTTGTTTTTATTCATGTGTATTTTGTCTCTATCCCAAGTAACAAAACTATTTTCCAAGAACGTTTCGCTAATGTTTATATTATAACTAAAACTGTAGATGAATGTCCAACTAAAAGGTTTCTGGAAAAACCTTCCATGAATGATGTATAAACAATGTTTTTGAAGACTAGATAACTTAAACATTCTATTAATCTTACTAGATACATATCTGTTCATAACTTTGAGATGTGTCAGAACGCCTGTGAACTGGGATGCGTTTAGATTTTCAGCATTTTAATCAACTATTTTGTTCTCTTTCTCTCTCTCTTTTTTTGCTGACTGTTCTTTCCTCACCACAATTGATTAATCAATCAATCAATCAATCAATCAATCAATCAATCAATCACATTTAGGCCTATATCTAGATCTTTAACATCAAATGAACAAGAAAAAGTAAAAAAAATAGTACCTTTATGATAGGTTCATTAGACTTGTGCTGTATATTGAGCATATTAGTGTTGAAAGTCCAAACAAAAGGTAACAAGGTGATTTAAACCGGTCAAGCAACAAATTCACACTAATGTCAATTCAAATGAGCATTCCAGTGATTTAGAAGATACAACTTCTAAAATAGGGGCACATGTGACTTCTCTTTGTGGCCATGGGTTCAGCCTTCACTAGAACGTAAGAAATTCCAGTCTGTTGAAAATACTTTCAAATTGGTTTATTTTGTCATTGTTCCATTTGGCTTCTTCACTGTGACAGTTTTACAGACTACTAAACACTAATTCGAAATGCTTCCAACATGTGTGTGCCATTGGTCAATCAAACAGATAGCCCCACCCAATCAGCTTTAATTACACCGCTGAATTAAGGCCACCTGTGACATTAACCTCATTATTGGCTGTTGTCATATGAACATTGGTGACGACTCACTGGATTGATTGAAGTTTACTCAGCCAGTCAAGTAGAACCTCAGCCACCATCCTCCTAATTTTTTTTTTAAAATGTGCTACATTGCTTTCTTACTGGTGTACAAAAGGTACTCCGTATGATGTTTTGGACCATTGAGTGGTGTGTATAAAAATAGACACCACCATATAAAACAGCATGCTGTTTTAAAGAAAGAACTAAACCATGTGGCTTCTTGATCAGCCAAGGACACTCATGAAAATCTATGTTATTTCTTAACCGTTCTTTATGGCAGTTACAGGAAAAAATTGCCTTTGATGAATGTAGACAAGATTCACTCACAAATGCTCCAATGAGCATTTCAATCTGCGAATCACTGAGTATGATTCTTACTTTCCGTATTAGAGAAATCTGTCAAATGGATGAAATGACAGTTGTTAAGGTCAATTGTTCTTCGTCCAATGTAGAAATGCATGTCAAATGAAATTACGTTTTTCTCATATATCTGTTTGGATCTGACATGTATATGAAAGGCATTCATTGTATGTTTTCAAAGCTGACAGCACAAAAAGCTGTTTAGCACACTAATCGGAGGACTTATTATAAAAGCGTCTGAGTCTGGAACTCTTGGTGGGTTCTGGAGGCGTAATGCAGAATAATGTGGTCTGGCATGGCTGCAGAGTGCAGTTATGATCAAAAACAGAATCGGAGGATTCTTGGCAGATGTCTACATATTTCTAGCCATTTAATGGTTATGTGCTCCCAAACTGAGCCCTAAAACGGGTATATTTTATAATGCTGTATGCGGGATGCTTCGATTTGTATGTGAGTTTATTAGAGTGTGGAAAGCAAGAATTTTGTTGAAAAACATATTCTTGAGATGCTTGGAAAGCTAGTCAGCAATTTACGTATATGATTTTCAGATAGAGAGTGAGTGGTGTTGATGTTTGAGAAATAGTTATTAGGTGTGTTCATGGTAAGACCTCTATAATTCTCACCTGTTTCATACCTTCAGCCTCCTGCCAAAGGTGCCTTCCTCAGAGGGACGGGGATGGATCAGTCCACTGGCCGATTTACAGCTCCTATAACTGGAATTTATCAGTTTTCTGCCAATGTTCATATTGGTAAGGAAAGGTGTACCTCACCCAGTAAATATTCTGTCTTTCGTAATCTTTTGTTTTTCAGTGTGAGACATGAGGTTTGGAGTTATGATAATGATTAGTGGTTTGAATAATGACAATCATGCATCATTTGTTCTTAAAGCTCAAAAAGAAGAAATTGTTTGCAATTTTACCAGTGAAGGCATGAATTGTTAAAATGTTTACAATTAATTTCTTTATGGATGATACACCAAGTATGTGGATGTACAAAGTATATGTTAATTTAATAATTTAATAACTTAGTTATATTTTTTAATTATATATACAGTTTGATTGAAATAAGTCTCTTGTGCCAAGGCTGTTTTCTATATTAATATATTTTAAAATGTAATTTATTCCTGTGATGGCAAAGCAGCCATTTCTCCAGTCTTCAGGATCACATGATCCTTCTAATATTTAGTATATGTTGAGTGTGAAACATTTCTTATTGTTGTCAGCTTTGTGAAAACTGTACTCTTTCTGCTGAACTCAAAAGATGATACAGTATTTTGAAGAATATGTGTGACTAAACAGTTTTGATGGGCCCCATTGAATTCCATAGTATATATTGTTTTGGTTACTCATATCCTTCAAAATATAATCTTTTGTGTTCAGCAGAAGAAAGAAATTCATTCAGGTTTGGAACACCTTGAGGTTGAGTAAATGCTGACAAATATGTCATTTTTGAGTAAATTATCCCTTTAATGCATCGTTACTGAATTAAACTAATTTCTTTAAAAAAAGAAAGCTTACCTTACCTTAATCAAACCTTGTGAACAGTATGATGGATATGGTAAAATGTCTTTGGTAGAGGCTTTGTCTGCCAAATTCAAAAGAAAGATTAATGGAAAATTTTGTTTCTCGGCTATAAACAAATTGCATGGAGTACGAATTAATATTTCAATGTCATCTCTATCATAAGGTGCCATCATGTAATGGATGTGTTTCAGACTTGGCACATTCTCAACAGATGGATTGCATTCCCCTGTAACTTACATTCCAGCCTTGCTGCATTTGTTTGCTGAGATTGAGGGTGTCTTGCACAATCTTGTATGTTTAAAAAGCTAAAAAAAAAAAGTGTGCCGTGCCTAAAAGCACACAAGCGTATTTTGTTTTTGTTGGTTGATGCTCTAAAAAGGGGTCCAGTGATCCTGTTGACTTCATCCATCGTTTCAGAGGCAATGCTTATGTGGAGTTACACTGAAATAAGCCCCAGGGACTCTGAAAGCAAAACTCTTCTAAGCTGTGGCGCCGCCATGCAGCTCCGGGAAAAGGAATTGGCTCTCTGCATAGACTGTGGCAGAAAATCAACATCCCCAAACAAATTCACAAATCCACTGCAGACTTATAGAAGAGACCAATATTTAGACGCGGCTGGAGGTCAAACATGACTGGCTGTGGCATCGTGTGCTCCAGATACAAAACTCTGTCAAACAACATTTCACAGCCTGTACTCTTCATACAACAGTTTGTAGTGCATGTCTGAAATGTATTGTCAGGAAATATATAATTTTTTGTTCTTTGTATACTTTCTTGCAGACCACACTGAGGTGAAGAGAAGTAAGAACCAGCTGAGAGCCAGAGACAATGTCAGAGTTTTGATCTGCATTGAATCCCTCTGCCACAGATATACGTACGTTTTCTTGGTTTCGCATTAAAAAGATAGTTCACATAAACATGTCAATACTCTCATCATTTTCTCACCCTCATATCATTCTTCTTTGAAACACTAAAGGAACATTTTTGAAGACCAAACTAGTTGGTCTTTTTTCGGAGACTGAACTTTGTGTTCTATTACAAGTTTTGTGAAAATATATGTATTGATAAACAGATTATTATTTTTTTCTGACAATCTTGACATCTGGCCTGACTCTCAAAGGGTTAGTTCTTACCCTCATGTCAATCACTAACTATTTCAGTGCTTCCTGATTTTGGACATGAGTGTTTGTGACGAACAGAAGAGAAGAAATGGTTGAATAAATTTGTGCACAGAAATTAAATTTTTGTGAAAATGATCAAAAATTCTGGCGGTGGGTGGCAACCTTGTTTTTATTTTTGTGAAGCTGATGGGGAAAAAGTAAATGTGCTAAAATTCTAGTGTGTTCTGACTGGCCAAGCAAAGTGAGTTTCTGTGATTTCAAGTCTTTCTATCAAACTCAGTGTCAGTTCTGTTAACAAAATTATCCAGGAGAAAATCTGACACCAGCAATTTTGCTAGGAAACTTATTATGATTACATTATGTTTAATTTACCCTCAAGTAGTCTATTTATTAACATTCGATTTTGTACTCGTTTTCCACAGACCACATCCACATCGATATAAATTCATGAGTCAGACTCAAAGGAATACATCGCTTATGATGAAAATTAGTATTTTTCTTGAGCTCCTTTTTACATTTAGAGCATGTGGTTTTTATTTCAGAGGCTAAAGCGTGTGAGTGCATGTCATAAAAATCCTCTTTCACAAATCAAACAAAAATGAATTTACTTAAAAGAAGTAGAAAAAATACTAGGGGTACATAAGATGGGGAGGGGGGAATGGAGGTGGCAGATCTGGATATACTCTCGTCCAGTGTTTGTTGGTGGTTTGCTAGCCTTTCGCTCTTTGTGAGTAACGCATGGGCTGTAAAGCATGTTGTCTGTTCAAACTTGTGTGGAAACCAGTAAGGCATTTCCTGTGTTAAAGTGGGGCAGGCCTTTAAAAAATGTCCTCTCACCTTCAGTCTGGTCCTTGTCACCTTAGTAACCTTTACCGTCACCTTTGACCCGTGAGGATCCCTGTTGGTCTTAGCAACAGTGCTGAAGGATAATTCTTAAAATTTGTTGCTGGATAAATCTTATATAGATCTTTAAATTGTGCATTTTTAGGAACTACACATTTTTACCAATGTATTTTTATGTGTAACAAAACATAATTTGATATTTCTTTTGAATAGTTTTAAAACACTGTGCCATAACTTCCACAAAATATCTGGATAAGTAAAAAAAGAATTATAATGGAGTTATTTCCCAATTATACTACATTATCTTTTGCAAATTAAATAAAACAAATAAATGTTCACTAATTCAGTGCTTCCTGTTTTTGGACAATTTGTGAACTGTCACATAACTTGCTTTTAAGTAGAAGATTTGAAATGAGCTGTGATCAGAAAATTGTATTAATTTGTGAAGTCTACAAATGAATAATATGCTCGCTCATAATATTTTCAGGTCCTTGGAAATGATTGTTGGCCTTGAGAGTAACAGCAAGATCTTTACAGTATCTGTTCATGGACTGTTGGAACTTCAGGTACGAGTTATTTAAACACACTCATTTACAGGAAGACCCTGATTTGCTGTTCAGGTGTGTTTAATTGAGGTTGGAGCTCAATTTTGGAAGAGCAGGAATGGACACCCCTGATCAAATCTGTTCTTGATAGAAAAACCTTCCAAAATTGCTGAATATCCTTTTTGTTCTCTCTCATATCCATCAAATTTTAGAAGTAAAATGTGTTGCAGATGGCATTTCACATTGACTTTGCATAATGTGATGTTTTTCTTTCAAAACAACAGACCGGGCAGTACACCTCCATATTTGTGGACAACGCAGCCGGAGCATCGATCACAATACAGAATGGTTCAGATTTCATGGGCATGTTATTGGGGGTATAGCCTTGTTTTCCAGCCAGACTATACCTGGCAGGCCACATAAGACTGCATTGCTCCTCTTTGGACTATCACCCAGAACCATACATCCTCATGAGACAATATTTGACTGCCACAAAGCTCTTGGTTTGTTCATGGAAGAGACACGTGTTAATACCCACAAAGCAGAGACAGTTGGATGCAAAACTGAAAGACTTTACCGAGGACAGTGGATGAACATCTGCCTTTTCATGTGCGTCTGAAAGCTCAATTCTCACTGTTTTTACTCTTATGTTGTGATGTATACAAAGAGATTTTTGTACTTTGACATTGTGTTATTCCCTTTTTGATTAATAGTGTTTATATACACAATTTTTTTTTTACTATGAGAGGATTCGTACAATACCAGAGCTAATCTAAGGATTTATCGTAAGGATTCCATGATCTTTTGAAGTTGTTACTCAAGATACACACTTAGTTGTATGCATACATGTCTGTATTTTTAAAATATAACAAGCTATGCGGTTATTATTTACTATGCAGCTCCAAAAAGCATGTTGTGATTATTGATAAAAGAGCAGATTTTCCATTATACTCGGCCAAAAGAAGGAAACAGCCAAATACAAGAAAAGAAACAAGATGGATGAGTCAGTCTATTTTTATGTTCAATCGCTAACAGTCCCAAACAATAGCGTTTATCCAAGCGTGTGTGTGAGTGTGTGTTTGGAAAACTACTGCCGTGATGGATTAGACATTAGACGTTAGAGTCCTGCTGAGTTTTCATTTTGTTTACTGCAATGCCAAATACGTCATCTGAATACTCTGTTTTTAATGTTTCCATGGAAGTTTTTTCTTTGAGATGTGTTGCTCTTCTTCCTTTTATTTCCCAAAATGTTTTCTTTTTTATTAACTTCAGTAAATACAGAAATTAAGAAGCAGATATAAGTATATTAGCATATTTGCCATACAAATTATTTATGTTTATATGTATCTGCCAATTAAAATAGATTTTATTTTTTTAATTGGCGTCTTGCCTTCCAGTAGATCTCAATACAAGTGAACATAATGTAAGCAGACCTGTTTAAACATACAGTATTTGCTTGTATTGTGGTGTAATGGAAATGAAAGTATATTCAATAAATGTAAAATATATCTATTCACCTGGGCATACTTGCGGTTGACTCGAAATGACTTTTATGAGCTTTGAAATCTTGCTAACATTCGTAATTCTCTGCTCGATAAAGCAGGCAGTACGTACTCCTGGTGTTGCATGATGAAGCTCATGGAAAATATTCTTTAGTGCGGTAGTGTGGAAAATGCTTCTTTGCATCATTTGCATTGTAAATAATCCAGGATACCTCAAATACCTTGGCAAACAAGTGCAAGTCTGACAGACTGATGGTGACATGGCACCTGGGCACACTAAAGGGTGATCTCTGAAATCTAATAATTTAAGTCTCATTTAACTTTGTCATTAAGTGTCATTTAGATTGTCACTTGGAAAAAAAACACCACTCACATTTGCACAGATACACAAGGTTTCGTCTACCTGTGGTTTCATAGGAGCCACAGCGCCTTCAAGCCTCATCTTTATCCCAATAGGCCTTTTTGTTTTTCTTGTCTACTTCTTTCTTGTCTACTTTTTCTTGTCTACTTCTGTTCATTAGTGATCTGGAAGTTTCAAACCAAAGCTTTTTTAATGCTTTAATGCTCTGGTGGATGGCAAGATCTTTCTTTCTTTCTTTTTTTAATTTTAAGCCAATACCACAGCCTTGTAACACAAAATACATTGTGGCTGTATCCATCATTCTGCTACAGTGTTATTTATATTTATATATTTATATTTTCATTTATACTGTCAATTAGCCTATATATATATATATATATATATATATATATATATATATATATATATATATATATATAGTTTATGTATTTTATAGTTTTTTTTTATATTTCTAAAGTTTTCATTTATTTTGTTTTAGTTTTATTTCACTTAGTAATTTTAGTACTTTTACTTTTCTCTGATACATGCCAAAACAATATTACAAATATTTCAAAAACTCATTCATTTATTTTATTATATTAATGTTAAGCCAATACCACAGCCTTGTAACATAAAATACATTGTGGCTATATCATTCTGCTGCAGTATTATTGATATATTATCATAGTTTTCATTTATACTGTTAATTAGCACACATATGTATATATATATATATATATATATATATATATATATATATATAAACAAATTCATATAGTTTAATTTATGTCTTTTATGGTTATTGCTTATTTAATTTAGTAATTTTAGTAATTATCTCTGTTACATGCCAGAGCAATATTACAAAAATTACAAAAACTCATTGTGGTGGCAAAATCTTTCACTGGCTCTGAATAAGAGACAAATATCCCAATTGTAATTTAAAAAGGTTTATTTTCTTGCAAGAAAAGGACACAGTCATACAGACATCCGAAGCTGCCCTGCAGAGTGTGACAAAGAAGGGAGGGCAGCATCGACACTTATATCTCTAGTCAAGGCTAAAGACTCAGTTGTTATTTTCCATTCCTTATCAGGAACACATTACCCTCTCTATACCTCAAGTGTATTTCTTCAGACTTATTATATTTTACTACAGAACAAAAATACAATTAATGTCACACAATAATCAATAATGTCAAGAGAAAACATATCATCTATAAAATTCCATCACAATTCCTCCCTTTTTATCATTCATTGATAACTAAATAATATTCAGAATTTTAGTCCTTTCATTACATCTATTCTCTGATTTTCATATAAATCATCACTCACTTGCATTTGAGAAGGAAGAAATGCTAAGGCTGTTTTTGTAGGGACAGTCCCCTTGGTATAAACAAGCAATTATATATATTCAGGATAGAAAATACCATAATTCGATTAATTCATATCAGTACCATCCTCACATCATCATCATCTTGTCGTTTATACAGACATTAGAAATCATTTGATACAAAACTGTGCTGGTCACAGTTCTTTGCACAAATGCTGAAACACATTGAATTACTATCAAGATCAAATGCTATCACAAGTAAGTAAACCATTCGAACCATTGGCTATCAACTCTTGGTGGCTCTTTTACGGCCATCCTCATGTGATCAATTACATTTTGTTACGTTGTCACTGTAATCTGGGATGTAAAAACAGCAGGATGTACTTAGCCTCTTACATACCTCTCCTTTCTCATCAGTTAACATATCTAACACCAATCTGTTCTGTATTACAGCATCTCTGATTTGTGCTAGTTCATCATTAATCAGACCCAAAGCATTTTCAGTACTGTTTGCTATTTCTAAGACAGTCCATTCCAAACCATTGATCTTGTTCATAGCTACCCGTTGTGGCATTCCAGTAGGAAAAACCCAGACTGATGCTGCTGAAGTGTTGTTCGGTTTGTTGAAAGGACAAGGGAAGATGACAGTTCTTGTCCCAGACAAGTCATTAAACAGTTCATGGTGTTGTCATTTTTCACCGGTCCGTTGTTCTCTACGGCCCACTAGCCAGTCATGTTTACTTAAGTCCCCTGGTTCAACCAGAGGTCCCGCAGCGCTGGGAGCCTTTGGTCCTACCTTCAGATAGATTTGTTGTTGCCAATCTGTTCCGCTTTTGTCGATTCCACAGTAGTACATTCCTTCATCAGATAGTCTTTCACCTTTCACCGCTACCACCATTCCTCCTCGATTGTCTCTGTTTCCAGCCCACCCTTTCTTGCTCACTCTGAATCTCTCATCAGTCCCATAAGTCGTTGGTTCGTGGTAGGCCACCACATCAGACCATTTCCATGGGTGTCTGCAAAAATACACTTGGCCATACAGTTAATGCAGTTCTTCTCATAGGGATTACACTCAAATCTTACTTCAGACCCCTCCACCAGCGTGACTCCTCCCGCGATGGTGTGTTGTTGCTGCTCAGAGCGGTGTCGTTGGTCTCTTTGGTCTGATCGATGGCCCCTGTTGCATATAGAATTATAGTACAGATCATTATTGATATCACAGTCAGAATACATGTGGTGCCTCTCAGGCCGCACAGCCCTGGGTGTCTGAACGGGTGCCAAGGTCTCGGTGTGGCATCCATTTCGGTTATCTTGATTCCCACCACTCTGGCTGTTTTGACTTTGATTCCTCCTCCGGGACGTCCTTGCTTGTTTAGATAACAGAAGTGAAGTCTGTGTGAGACGTAGACATAAGCTGTTATTGAAATCTGTGGTTTCTACTCCTTCGATTCCCCTTCTTCCTCTGCAGGTGGCTCTTGCAATGGCTAGCGTGAACCCACGTGGCTCTCTCTGCGACCTTCACTGCGTCTGCATCGTCAGTAGCACTTGAAACGGGCCCAGCCATCTCTTTGCCTTCCTGCTCTTTCTCCTCAGATCTTTATCACCACGAGATCTCTTGGTCTGAGGTCCTGGAGCGGGATCTCAGCTGTCTTCCCCTGAGCTGCTTTTACCTGCACACAGATGTTAGCCAGCAGAAAATACATTTCTTTACGACAGTTCAACAATCACAGTTCACGATTCGGATGATGGCACCTGTTTCTTGCTCCCTTCAATAATTAATGGGGTTCTTCCAACTCAAATGGGCTCAGAATTGTTCTGGCCTCTTTCTTTCTTTTTTATCTCATTGTCATATACCACAAATTGGTTAACTGTATTATTAATTGTCCCATTCCTCCTTTTGATACATGGTCTAACCCATGTGTCAATTTAGCATAATGTTTGAACAATTCTCTGGGATAAACAGTGTTTTGCCATCAACCGAACGCTGTCTTTAATATTACAGCCGGATTTCCTCAAAACGGCTTTCTCTCTCCTTCTGTTGAAAAAGGCTGCATGCTCTGTAGATATTAGAAAGAGTCACGGTTAGTTTTTGTTAACATGTTGAATTCCTCATCCATTGTCTTCGTCTGCTCTGTTTTACCTGTAGAAATAAAGTCTTTTGTGTTAGTGTGCGCAGCGCATTTAAAACCTATCAAATTTGACCCTAATTGAGCATGAAGAATGGGTCAACCATCAAATAATATTAAATAAAATAAAACTGTTCCCAGTGTTTCCATATAGCCCCAAAGTCATACATCACCCTAAAAGAATAACTAAAATCCATCTAAATCATCACATATTCATCTGCCATTAATTTGCACACTTTGGTTAAGGTCACAAGCTCTGCTGTCGGCAGAGTAGTTCGAGGTCAATGGCCCTGAAGCTAGCACGTCAAACTCAGTCGTCACAGCATAGCCTGCTCGATTAAGGCCTATTGTTTTGTCTCTAGAGGCAGAGACATCTTCAAACAAAACATTTTCACAGTTATCTAGTGGTGTGTCCGTCAAGTCAGGTCTTGGTGTGCAGACTTGATCAAGGGCATCCAGACAAACAACGTCAAATCATAATCTCAACTCACAAATTCTCTTAATGCCACAGTTCTCAATCTGTCGCCAGGTTTATCTAATGTCATGCATCCATTTGATGGATGAAAATAAATAAAACTTTCTCCTTTGTTTGACCACTGGCCTTTCATAGATGTGAGGGTGCTCTCTGGATAATTTGGAGGGTGACTTTAGCCAATGTGTCACTCTTTCTCTGCCGTCATTTAACAGTCGTATATTTGTATCACACATAGTTGATGCTATTTAAATTTAGACCCTCAGTTGAATTTAGACAAGGGTTTTAAACCCCATAATGGACAGCAATCTTCAGCTTCACAATTTCAACTTACACAATTATTTAAACTAATCCAGAGAATAACTGAAATTAACTCGTCATATTTACCACTAGCAGACAGAGCTGGATAATCAGTCTCGTCCCATGCTCTATATCGTCTTTTCATCAGATCCAATCAGAATTATCGGCTTCTGTAAAGTTTGTCACTTCACTTTAACCATCTGTAATGATAAAACACTCATTCCAGAGGTTAATGACACTATCGGGACATACAAAACATAAAGTGCAGTCACTCACACACACTCAGACATGAATCATCATTTGTTTTTAGAACAGTTAGTTAGGTTGTTTTGGTTCATTATCATTGCGATAACAGAGTGCCATTCCACTGAAACAGTCTCTCCCTCAAAGACAAATGCTTTTCTCAACAGACCATGTTAATTTGTACAATAGCATAATTTGGATTAACTGTTTTTCTCTTATTAACACATCCCCAGAATTTAAATCGTGTTTTTTTACTTCTCTGATAGCTCTTTGTCAGACAGAGATTTACTGTTTGGCGTTATAACATGGCTCAATGCCATGCCATACAATGCCATGTTGGCATTAGGGAAAAGGTCACTTCCTGTTACACAAGCTGCATCTTAGACTGACTGACCTTGTGACCCTCTTTCACTAAATGTTTCAGGAGGGCAACACTGTCAGACACACATGTTAGTTCATCACATGCACAAATCAAAAGATTATCAACATATAGTAAAGAGCTGTGGCTGGGGTCAGAGTCAGAGGTTCAGGACTCAGTGCCCAATCTAACCCTAAAAACCTCAACGCATTCTGTGGAATTTGAAACAGAATGGTAGTTTGAGAGTTTGGCACATTTGTTGCTCTGGGTCTGATCGCAGCATTAACAGCATTTAAATCTTGGACAAAACGCCACTCTGTGGGCTGACCCTTATCTATTATTTTCTTTACAGGGAAGATAGGCGTTCGCACTGGAGAATCGCTGCATGGTACAATACTACCCTCCTTCAGCACTGGCGTGATTCCAAGCACTGCCTCTTTCAGAGGATACTGTTGTTGACATGGTCTATAATCAGACTTTGGAACAATAGTAACTGGTTCATAACCCGCAATCAAACCCACATCATATTTGTGTTTTGCCCATAATTTTGAAGGTACCATGTTCAGGGCTGGATGAATGTCCTCTGCCCTAATGTCATCAGTGCAGCAGTTCTCATCAGCGCTATCTTCAAGGGGAACAACAACTTTCACAGCCTGTGCTTTTTCATCACAACATTCAGAGTATGCGTTCAAAGTTTTGTTAAGCTCTATGCCCTGCCCCACATCCATCCAATCATCAGATTCCACACAAGTTTTCACAAAAGGCCCTAACTCCGCCCACATTTGCTGTGTATCTTTAGCCAAAGACACATGTGGGACTGATCCAGCTACAAGATAGAGAGGTGCTTGTTGCTCTGTCAAGCTTACAGATAAAACACACCTATGATCATTCCAGAACATATTTTTGAAATTCAAAGTGTCATTGTTTGGTTCTAGCAACCATTCTTTGCCATAATTTGTGTCTCTATCGACTACGACATGTGATGTGCAGTGTAATTCAGCAGAAGTCATTATATCACAATTTTGCTTAACCCTATCTTTTGCCTTTTGACATATTGATGAAGCCCAGTCAAGATCTCTGATGCTCCATTCATAAGCCCACTGTGGAGTTTCTGACACTCATCCTCCATCACTTGAACTCCCTCAGAGCCTGAAATTAATATTAGGCCTAATTTACACATCAAATCACGTCCCATCAAGGGAACAGGGCAAGTTGGTGACATAACAAATTTCTGAGTCAATACTTTTCCTGACTCTGACATACAGGTAAGAGGTGTGGTGAATCTATTAACAACACTTTCTCCTGTAGCAGTCACGCTCACATTAGTAGCACTAGACATCCGCGGTGGACACTGCAAATCACATGGTCGTAAAACACTTCTAGCGGCTCCGCTGTCTACCATTAATTCAACCCATGTCCCCTCTATTAGAAGAGGATATTTCGGTAATGTTAAAAAGCTTTCCCTATACATCAGCCAATCATTAGATGGAAAAAAACATTGCAAGCAGATTCTTCATTGCAGACAGCAGAGTCAGTGTATGTGTGTGTGTGTGTGATATCAAAGAATGTACACTTCCCTTATCTGTAGCCCTTGGCAGCGCTCCCAGAACCCCTCCTTCCTGCTCTCCCTCCTCTCAGTCCGCTCTTGTGCTGTTTTTGCAGTCACTCGCCCAATGTCCATCTTCTTTGCACAGTCTACACCTGGAGCAGTTTCTTTGTTCGTGATCGTCCATCTTGCAAATCCAGCATCCTTTTCCTCTTCCTTTGCCTTTTCTCTTGCCTGTCTGCTTGCCTGCTGCTTGATTCATTCGTTGATTGTTGTAATTACGGCCTTGCGATCTCCCTTGAATAAAGGCCAGTTGCAGTTCTTTGTCTTTTCTTTTCTCCTTCTTCTCCTGCCGTTGTTCTTCCTCCCGCTGTTGGTCTTGTGCATGTTGCGCATAACTCAGCACAGACTCAATCCGTCCGACTCGCCAGTCAATGCACTGATCTTTTACCTTCCTTGCGAGCTCTGGTTTCAGTCCACTCAGGAAACTGGTCCTCAGATGACATTCCCAGACGCCCGCATGTGCTCCTCTGTCTTTTGGCTCTTCCATGCCGCTGTGTTTGCTGAAAACATCACACAATCGAGCATAATAGTTCTCAACAGATTCGTCGATGCCCTGGTAGCAACTGCTTACCTTTGCAGTGTCAATTATCGCTGGGAAGGCAGTTTCCAAAGCTTCCAAGGTAGGACCAAAGCTTTAGCCAAATCTTCAATGGCTTTTCGATATGGTGTGTTTAGCGTATTGTCCCAGTCTGGATGTTTCTTCCTTTCCTCAGATGTAGGCAGTTTATTACTCACTTTGTGCCAGTCCTTCTCCGAGTTTCACGGACAACAGTCTTCTCAGCTCCTGTGTGGTGGGACTGAATTCTTGACAAAAAAACAGTTAATTCCGCAGCAAACTTCTCCCCTGAATCATTTGGCTCAGGCAGATGGCTCATGGCATCTCTTAATTCAACACCAGTCCGTGGTCTGAAAACCATCATCGGACCGTCTGGTCCCGCAACCTCAACCATAGGGCAAGCGAGATTATCTTCATCTTGTGTTTGTGATCTCAGTCCCTGTCTCGGGAGCACTGTAAATAGTTTACTTAGCTCAGACGGCAGGCTGTCCACATCCTCTTCGTGTTGGACTGTCTTAACTGTTAGTGCTGGTCGGCCTGAAGCTTGTTGGACTGGTGCTGGTCGTCTCGGCGGAGAGCAGTCGAGGTCTAGACCTGTTCTCAGCGCATTTAGCTCAGCCACAGGGTACAGATATTTGGGTTGTGTTGGAACAGAAAGAGCAGAAACAGGGTTACATTCATAAAAAGGTTTAAACCCCGAAAGAGGGTTCGACCCGGAGAATAGATTAGATGGTGTTGGTGTTGGTGTTGGTGCAGTAGGTCTTCCCTCATTTCCTGCCTCAACCTCTTTTTCTTCTCCCACCTTTTTTCCCTTTTCACCCGGTAATTCTTTCAGCATTGCTTTCCTTTCCCTACGCTCTGCTTCCTCTATCCAGCATTCTATTGCTGGTCCACAGTTAACACACACATGTTTTGGGGACCCAGTTTCAACAGATCTCTTTATCACGTTAAGTCTGTGAACGCTTAAAGTTCCCTCTCTGGGAAACTCATGATATTTGATTAATTCCGCAATAGCAATCATACACTTTTTTCCCATACACTCTTCTCATTTGGCAATATACAGGCGTATCATATTGATCAATTTTACTCTGGGATCTCCCCATGATTTCTGTTCTCTCTCTCGGCAAATTTCGACGCGTCTATATAACCCCGGACGTCTCCAGAGAGACCAATTTTCCCCTGTATTGGACAGGACGAGATCTTTCTCGAATTTTACCTCTGCCTCAGCAGAAACCAATTTTCCCCTGTATTGGACAGGACGAGATCTTTCTCGAATTTTACAAACCAATTTTCCCCTGTATTGGACAGGACGAGATCTTGGCCGTTCAACACAGCCCTTTTCCCGAATTTTACTGCCTCAGCAGCCCTTGCCACAGAGAACAAAAATCACAGATCTTTCCCTACCGGTATTTTATCTTTTTCAAAATTCACAAATTTATTAAATAAATTGATTTGTCTCTTACCAGACCAAACTCTGTTGCCACTTCTGTTCTTTTCTGGTTCCAGTGGTGTGTCCCCTGGGCCCCTGCGGTCGGCCCCTCTCTCTCAACCTTTGCGAGGTAGGGCTGAACCTGTTTGATCCAGGATGGCCAGTCACCGTCCGCTCCGGGTCCAGAAGACACAACCAAGGAACCCTGCTCGCAGCGCCAAATTGTGGTGGCAAAATCTTTCACTGGCTCTGAATAAGAGACAAATATCCCAATTGTAATTTAAAAAGGTTTATTTTCTTGCAAGAAAAGGACACAGTCATACAGACATCCGAAGCTGCCCTGCAGAGTGTGACAAAGAAGGGAGGGCAGCATCGACACTTATATCTCTAGTCAAGGCTAAAGACTCAGTTGTTATTTTCCATTCCTTATCAGGAACACATTACCCTCTCTATACCTTAAGTGTATTTCTTCAGACTTATTATATTTTACTACAGAACAAAAATACAATTAATGTCACACAATAATCAATAATGTCAAGAGAAAACATATCATCTATAAAATTCCATCACACTCATTCCTTTATTTTATTATATTGTATTTTTTATTATTATTTTATTTCAATTAATCTGAATGTTTTTAGGTCAAGGATAACAACACTGGTCTGATGTATCACTTTAGTGACTTTTAGTTTTTTATGGTGAGAACTATGTACAACACAACACGTAACATCTATACGTAACCCTAAAAACACCTTTCCTTTTGTGTCCACATAACTGTATTTTGTGTTTTTAAAGTCTACTACACTGCTTCAAAAAGTATGTTTTAGTATCTTGGTAATTGATAAACAACAGATTTTCCATGATGCTTGGCCAAAAGAAAAAAAAAAGTGATGATGATTCAGTCTATTTTTGTGTCCAGGTCTGTAACAGTTTTGCAACAGCTTGACTAAATTAAGTGAAAAATTTACACATAAAAGACTCTCAACACTTGTGACAATTTTGCACCACTTCTCTTTGCACTTAGGGATAATAATTGAAACCTGAGTGCTAGTTCCACAGCGGCTGCAGGTAATCTCTTTCAGCTGTTATCATAATCAGCATGTACACACACACAGTAGCTGTGGCACATCTGAACCTTTCCACATTGACTTCAACACAGTTACTAAACAGAAACAGGCTCTTTTGCATGTTTAAGTTCCTTAATCATTATTTGGAGGAGAAAATGATTAATAAAATGATATGATTAAAGTTTTTCCATTATAGAAATTTCAAGGACTTCCCCTGCCATTATAATATATTGATTATCATCATTTCACAATGGGCTCACAAGCGAGCTAAAGATGAATTGGATCAGATGATGTTTGGAAAAGTGTCTAATATATTTATGCTGCTGTTTGGGTGGTCCATATGTTTATAAATATATCGGTAAGGGGTGTGAAGGCTATAGAGAGCTGTTTGGTGTATTTTAATGAGGCTGTATTATGTGCATGTAAACATCTTTAATAACCCATGCTACAAAAGTCATTTAAATGTTTGTGAAAACTTTAGAGTTTTATTAACATTTTTGAAAAAGTTTAATATGTGAAAGGGAGTTATGTTCAATAGACAAGATTTCTAGACATGACTTTTTCAGTCAAATGTTTGAAAACAGACAGCTACACTCCTTCACAATTTAGTTGTAGATTTATACTGCGGTTATTGGAACATGTGCTTTTAAAAACTAACTATGCTTTGCCTGGCATAAAAACTCTTGGCTGAAGGGCTATGCGACTATTTTCTTAGAATAACATTAATTGGAGCACTGAAACATGTGGTTAAGGATACTAATGTTGCCATGCGCATTTAAGAGAACTAATCAGCGATTTAACTCTTCTTTAAGATGTTAGAATCGACTGAGATAAAACAGGAGAATAAAGTATGGGAATGCGCACTAAAATGGAATATTAACAATAGACAAGTATTCTTAATGTTTCAAGGTTTGATTTCACTTATGTGTCACTAAAGTTTTCTTTGAAACTTTTTTTTTACTACTTATATACACACACGCACGCACGCACGCACGCACGCACGCACACACACACACACACACACGTTTTTTTTACCCAGACTATGCCAATCTTAAACTATGAAAATCCAAATATATTTTGGCCCCAAGAAATTATCACAATTTTTGAGTTTTTGAAATTTGAGAAGTGAAATTAAATCTAAAACACTGTGAATAACAAAATAATAATAATAATAAAAAATATGCAAGCAGTGTGAATTATATTCCACATAATATAGGAAAATAAAGGACACATTAGAACACACAAAATACTAGCTATGAAAATAGTCTAAAAAATAGTTATATTCCAAAGAATGTAATGTAATTTCCATAACAGAATATTGTCAAACACAATACATCCATTGAGATGTGATGGAAATGTTCATAAAAAAATACAAAAATAACAGGCTTATTCTGTGAGGCATGTATGACCGCTGTTAGATATGGTTAAAGAACAAAATATTCTGGGTTTTATAGCCATGAAATAGCTACACTATTAGCCAAAAGCATTGATTAATTGCTCTGTTGTTTAAATTGTTTATGTGTAATTTTGCAACGGTTCTCAGCTGCTTCTTCTTCTTTTTTTTGATGTTGTTTTAAATATGTTTAATGACAGCTATGCGAGCATGCTTCAACTCATACGCTGTATAGTGTGGAGCGCTCAGAGCCTGCCAAGGCAGTTGCGAAACCACCTTGCACCACAAACTCTCTGACAGGAATTTCCCATTGCCCCATTATCAGCATCAGACAAGCTGAGTGATCCCAATTACCTCTTGCCCAAATGCTAAGAGCAACTCTTTTTCTTTTTTTTCAGAGAGGAGAGTGAACGTTTATGAATGGTTCCATTGTGAATGTGAAGTTTCCTTGTTCGCTGAGCACTGTATAAACAATCACAGCATATAGCTGTAGCCTAAAGGTTTTAATTAATAGATTCCTCATCCTTAACAAGAGGACAGGTAGGACGATAACAGCACAGACTCGCAGGGATTGACTCCAGAGATAAAATGAGGCACGGTTAGATGCTTAGCAGGCTTCCTCTTCACAAATCTATACCTTCATTGTTGTACTGTAGAAAGCAAAAAATATTTCTAGATAAGATAGTTAAAGCATTTGTTTTTTATCCATTCAGAAAATGTCACAGATAGGCCTGTCGAAAAAGTTCAGATGTTTTAAATATTTTGTCAGACTGGATAAATGACAGGATTCAATAGCAAGTGAATGTGAGTTTATTCCAGAGAAAGTGGTGAAAATCGCAAAGTCCAGGTGATGGCTGGTGGTGGTGGTGCAGGTGAACAGTGCGCGGTGATAAATCCAAGCGGCGCTGAAGATGATGGTACCGGCGACACATAGGGGAACAACGACCTGACAACACAATGATGGTGAGGGGGGAATAAGAAGGCAAAGGCTGATAGTGATCAGGTGTGGGTGATGATTGCTGATGAGGTGATCAGTAACCACGCCCCCCACACTCACCTCACATACACACACATGCAGTCTCTAGGAGACAGGGAATTCATGAACCGTGACATATATTAAAGGTCCGACTACTAACATACACTTCTGTTAAAAATTTGGGGGATGGTAAGATTTAAATTCTCTTATGCTCATCAATCCTGCATTTATTTGACACAGTAAAAGCAGTAATATTAAAGCATAAAGCATATTTTATTAAAACTCATATTTGAAATGTAATTCTATTTTAACATAATTTCATATATTTTATTCCTGTTGTGCTGCCAGTCCTTTTTTTATTCTTTCAAGAACAGAACTTTCAAACGAACAGCATTTGTTTAAAATAGAATACTTTTCAAAGTCTTTACAGTATCTTTGATCAATTTAGTGAATTCTTGCTGAATGAGTATTCATTTCTTTAAAATAAAGTCCTACGATAGTGAACGACTTTTGAGCAATAACATAAATTACTACATACTTGATCACTTTTTAACTAAATTTAAATAATGAATCAATACATGATCAATCCTTCTTCCAAAACATGTTTTTGTCTTCCCTTGATTGTATGCCTGTTGTAAGATTAACATTTTTGACCTGTCGGGATGGTTTTCGTGGGAAATTGTGCACATACTTGAATTCGCCCATGTGTGTCGTCATATTCGTAAATGATTAGTTATCACAGCGAAGAAAAAAGGTTGACATGGAGTAGAGAATCATGCTGGCAAAAATAAAAACGAGAATCAACTTGGCTTCTTAGACATGGCGAGAACTGAGGGAGCTTAAATGCTGAAAAGGCGACGCGGATATGACGTTTGTATTACTCTACTGTTGAGAAAGGTATTTTATTGATCAGATAAATTGCCATATGTAGCCCTATGTCTATATGTAGCATTATTTATTGTCAGGCTTTCCTGTAGCTCAATCAGTAGAGCATTGGTGTTTACAACGCCAAAGTCATGGGTTCGATCCCAGGGAAAGCAAAAACTGATTCAGTGTGTTCCTTGAATGCAATGTAAGTTGCTTTGGATAAAAGTGTCTGCCAAATGCATAAATATAAATGTAGGGTCGTTTCATTATGGGTTGTTGTAGCGATGTGCTGGATTTATTTTAAAGCATGCACCTGTTAATGGGTACAGCTACAGTAATGTCTTCTGGATAGACCTCTGAATGCAATAGTGAATGTAGGATAATCTCTCTCCTTTTTGTACGGTAGTTATCAGAAAACACAATTTTATTCCACTGCAAGCAAAGCGCATTTGCCTCTCTTACTGCCATTATCTTTGATTGGAGCTGACTCAGATCGATAAACTATTTGATTGGCGAACCATATTCATCCGCAGTGACGCAGAGTCGAAGCACAACCCCAGTAGAACTTCTGCAAAGTGCATGCACTTTTGTTTTTTAATCACTAAAGGGTCAAAGGTTAGCTCTATTTAAGCTAACTATAACTGACCTGATAATGTAAAAATAAAACTCTTTTCTAATTAAACACTTTGAACAACCTATGAAACTTATGAAAAATACCCTCCATTTTCTGTAAAAAACGTAATCTAGCTGTCCCATTGTCCCAATGTGGGACTTGCATTCCCCCCAAACAACAAGAAAAATAAAAAACAAGGTAATTGTAAAACAAACTCCATAGAGAAAACAAGCATTTCTGTATGGAAACTTTATGCTAACAACTAGTAGTAACAAAGAAACAACTAGCCCGGGGGTCCAACTTACAGCATACATACATATACATATACATTTCGATGTGAGACCACATGACCGAACCCTGATGTAAGACACAAAAAGTAGTTCTTTATGAGACCTGGACACTGCACAAGTCCATCGCAGTGGACGTTTGGAATGAGCCATAGTTCTCGACTATTGCTCCAAATTTCCTATTTGTCAGCATTTCCAAACAAGGCCACCTGTAGAGAGCAGAGCAGACAGAGAGACTCTCTCCCTGGGCGACGCTGAGTCCCTGTATATTATGTTTTGTGCATGCTTCAGATTTTTTCATGGCAACCCGAGTTACTCTAAACAGCTCTGCACAGCCCCAGCCCCACTGATACCAGTCGCCACCAAACACAACGGTTGCTATGGCAGTGGCTCAATCCTGTCTCGTTTTTGTCTATTGGGGGAAAGATTGGATGAGCTCAAAGTGAAACGTCTAAAACTGTTTCAGACCTTTCATTCGTGGGATATTTTAAGTAACACATTATACTATTTGTCTGAATGGGCTTTTTTGGTTTATCATTATTATTTGTGCGTCTGTCTCTAAGTCCACACCTGGCAACTTGGCTTTCTTTTCTGTTCTTTTATCCCACTCTCTTTTTAACCCCACTTGTATTTGTGGTGTTCTGGATTATAAATGAGCCTGACAAGTCTCTCCAAGCTTATGTTACAATGTGCAGCACTGTAAAGCTTTGGAATGAGCAAAGTACACAGACAGTGAGCAACGATTGATTTTCCTATAAATTGTGAGCGGGAGCTGTTGCTCAGACAAGGAGGCTCCGGTAAGACATGGAAGACCTTGCCAGGAATGAGAACGATGCTCCTGTCTCTGTCTATTCCTCTGTCTCATTCTGCATGCAAAGAGAGCGAGGGAGAGAGGATGGTGTAAGACTGGTTTTCCTGCTAAGAGAGAACAGTTCGTCCACGCCGTTGGATTCTTTTGTTGGGCCGACAGGTGGTCCTTACAATAGAACATTGTGCCTACAATTATAAGCTGTTTTCACTTTTTTTCACTATTTTATGAATTATTAAAAGCAGATGGTTAGTATTTACTAACATCACTACATTAATTGTAAAGAACAACTTGATTT
Source organism: Rhodeus uyekii (assembly GCA_037043235.1). NCBI lineage: Eukaryota > Metazoa > Chordata > Actinopteri > Cypriniformes > Acheilognathidae > Rhodeus > Rhodeus uyekii. The sequence continues at coordinate 4,550,035 of JAWRVZ010000034.1, forward strand.
TTGTACTATATTTTAAGTTAAATTTTTCCAAGATGACATCAATAGTATCTCAAAACACACACTGCTTGTACTAAAATCAGTACATTATACCTTTAAAAAAATTCAGTACAAACCTCTCATTATCAATGCTACAATAATAGCATGTTTAAAATGGCCTGTATGAAGAATTGAATGCTAAATTGAATGGAAACTCACCATGTGCACATTTAAAGGGGTAATTCACCATTGGCAAAATGCGCTTTCAATAAAACTTGGCTGGGTAAAACCTTGATGCAGTAGAAAAAAGAAACGGCCTCTTCCATTTTTGTAACCTAACCCTTTTCCATAACTTTTAGATTAACACCATAACGTGATTTTTATATATATATATATATATATATATATATTTGTTTATTTATTTAATTAGTTATTTATGTACATAGGTGTGTGTATTATTTTAAATTAAAAAATATTTAAAAAATATATATATTTTAAATGTTTTTTTTTTTAAGTGTATTTGATATTTGAATATTTACTCCTTATTGTATGATGATCTATGATTATGATAGTTCCCCCAATGCCGATCTACTATTACCAGAAATAATGACTTTGTTATTTTATTTGTCCTATTAAAAAGCTAAAAAAATCCTAAGTATCATTCAAATATTATGTTGTAAACATTTTTGAATTAAAAAACAAATTATAGTAATGTAGACATTTGATATAATTAAAAGTAAAATCATTCCTTGTCTTAGAATGCAGTGATTTTACATGAATTAATACAAATGATCCTAGATGATTATATTCATCATAGTTACAACCGCAATTCCAGCTGGCATTCTTCTCCATTTTCATAATCTCCCCAACTTCAAAACTGCAAAGCAACGCCCTGAGGAAAGACTCGGGAAGATGCATTATGAATCACATAGCTGCATCATTAGGTTAATTACCCCACAAACGCACAGAGACTGGGTATGTTCACTTCAGAACGGCGACTGGGAGACGTGATGACACAGGCTGTCTTTGAGAGCGTCCTCATAATTGCCTCAGCTCTGACATGCATCTGTCAGTGACACACTGCTCATGTTAATGCCCTTCTGTCCACAAAAACCAAAGGGGAAGGAGGTATTTTGGTACTTTGGGGTCGGACAGGTTGCCCTTCGGAGACCGTGGGAGGCCCGAACTGGAGCCATTGGTTTAGATTGGTATCATGTTAATGGTTCCCCAGACTCTGAGACTCACACTGGAAAACCGTAAGAGGCTGAAGAATGCAGATCTCCCTGAATCAATGTCACAATTAGAGACAATTGCACGTACAGATTTGAGTCCGGCATCAAGAAGCAATGTGCCTGTTGGAACGGGGCTCTTTTTATTCTGTCCCGTCTCCCCTCAGTCACTGACAGTGTTTCATATATGAAGTTTACATTATTTAGTAAACCAATTTTTTTGAATATTATATTAACACAATAAATGTAAGCATTTTAAAGAAAAAAATGTTTTTGTAGCTTTTGGAGCAAGTGTGTACCACACCGTATGACATCACAGGGTTTGTTTGCTCTGTTGTCCAGTGAAGTAATGTAAGCTTTACTTTTTGAACACACTAGTTTTGAAATGGAGGAAGACTATCTTGAAAGAACTGTTGAGCCCATAATAAGTCTAATAGTCTAATATTGCTTATGCATTTGAACTGATATGGCATGGAGAACTGGCAGTACTACCGTTACAGGTGGAAGAAGGCGTGATCCCGCTGGTTTGGGGTGAAGAGCGGGTCAGAAACACTACTTGGCTGATGCCCACCATGTATTGTGTGGTCACTCCTACATCATCATGGTGTGTACATTTAGCATACTATGCTAGGAAGTGGATGTTTTGGAGGTGTTCCTCTTAAAGACTGGAGTGTCCTGTTATAATTTGCATTAATATCCAACATCAAATTGTCTATATGAAGTTTTGATTGTGGTATCCCAAACACTGTTTTCGTAATGCAAGGCACATTCCATATTTGCATTACTGGTGAACGATCATGTTCATCTGCACATTTAATTAGCTTACCTGTTGTTAACAGGATGTTCCAGTGTTTTTCCTCGCTCAGGATATCTTTTTAAGCAATTGGACCAATTATGGGCTTAAGAGTCCTTTCATGTTCTTCTTCCTCCATTTGTCACACGCTGTAGTATTGCAAGATGACGCTGCCCTTGCTCCAAAAGCTATAACAAAGCATCCTTAAAAAAAATGGTTACATTAATTGTGTTTGTTATTTTTTTTAAAGTGGAAATTGGTTTACTAAATAATGTAAACTGGCCTGACTGCTTCATTTCCGATTTAACACTCTATAGGCTACTGTCAAGAATGAGAGGAGTGAGGACTCAATCGCTATAGGATGCGTCTTTTTATTGAAATGAAAAATAAAACAAAAAAACTTCAAACAAAAACAAAAAAATAGACTGACTGATTGACTAAAGACGAAACGACTAGACTGTACTGGAATGAACTCGACGGACTAGGACACGATTAGAGCAGCAAGACAAACCATGAAAGACAAAGTATAGACAACCACGCCACACAGAACAGCAAACACGAAGGGATTAAATAGACACAGGAGGGAAGACAGCTGGGAAAAATCAAAGTAAAGCAGGAGAACAAGGTGGGTGGGGTTCTCAATGACAACGCGCATCGCAGTGTGTTCACATAGGACGAAAGAGCGCGCAACTGGTGACCACCACAAGTTGCGCGCGGCATGAAAACTCAACATGAAAGCACGCGGCCGATGTGAACACGAACCGCGTGTTGACGACACAGAACACAGACAAGAGAGAGCACGGTTTGAGCAGAGCTTGAAACCGCGCCATCTCACATAACGTAGAGTGCGTGAGAACGAGCAACCACTAGTCTCGCGCGCTCACAACAAGGACAAACACACGGGTCATGAATGTCCGAACCCCGACACAAAACCGAAACTGAACAAGACCAGTCTCAGGATCGGACATCATAACCCGCACACAAGACGCTACACAGACAAGAGCGCGCGCGACTCGAACACTCGAAGCCGCGTGCGCACACACAAAACACACAGCACCAAGAAATGACTAGACCGAATGTGGCAGAACCCTGACAGGCCACAGTATAAATTGTCAATGATATTCCACTTATAAAAGCATCCAGTGATGTATATATTATCTGTAATGGTCACCGTCACTTCCACAGACCTCCAGTGTCTAGTAGCAGCCGTCAGTCCTCCTCCCCGCTCAGCGCCACTGTGCTGGGCCATTATGAGAAACATGTCAAGTATCTGTGATGAGGAGACAAGGATCGAACTAATAGCACTAATCAGAGTAAATCTGCCCCTATTGTCTCTGCTCTGAGTGATAAGACAAGTGGAGGGGCTGTGGCACTCCATGACAGACGGATGGGAAAATGAATGCTGAACTCGTCTGGATGATGGCGTAAATAGATCGATGAAACCAGCTTTTTGCTGAAAATGATCACATTGTCTTATGAATTTTATAAAGTTCATATCAGTTAATATGTAAAAATAAAAAAAGATACATTCTACCTGTGCTAACACTTCATTTTTTTGTGTGTGTAACCTTATGTTTTTAGGTTGATTCGGTTTTGTTAAATAATAATTTTTATTTAAAATCAATTAATTTTGATTAATTGATTAATGCGTATGTGAAAAATGGTGAGAGAATAATCTAAATATTATATAAAAAAAACAAAAAAAAAACAGACACATTGTGTTTTCATGTTTTATGGGTACATTCCATTGATACAAGTTGTAAACTGTACAAACTATATTCAATCCTCCAACCTTAAGCCTACCCATCATTGAAAACCTTCTGTAGAAAACATCAGTATGATTTATGTGCTGTTTTCCTTATAGGGAACAAAAATGTCCACACAAGAACAAAGGATTTTGGGTGTTGCCATCCTTGTGATCAAAATAACAGTAATATTGTAAAATATTGTTTAACGCTTCTTTATTGTAATATATTTAAAAATGTAATTTATTCCTATGATGGCATAAGCTGTAATTTCAGCGTTATTATTCAGTGTCACATGATTTGTCAGAAATCATTCCAATATGCTTATTTGGAGCTCAAGAAACATGTATTATTTTTAACTTACTTTTTTGCTGCTTATTACTTTTGTGGAAACCATAATAGATTTTTTCAGGATTCTCTAATGAGTTTAGATGGCAAAATGAAATCATTTGAAAATGTGTAGAGATGCTGCTGAGCAAGCAAGCTGAAATGCATTGTTTCTGTAACACTGACACATTGCACAGGCATTTTAAATGCTTTATTTGTTTGTAAAATTAAAACAAGATCTGAATGTGTATTTCCATGTCTTCCCCATTCAGGCACTCTTTGTCATCATAATAACATCATTAGTTATTCTCAAGCAATATTTTTAAGATCTTGTCTGCTTTAAAAAGTCATCGATATGCAGAGGCAGCGATTGCCTATATACATTAACTCATCTTTTCCTTTTGAAATGACCGATTATGAGTTCCAGTTACTTCAGAGTGTAGTAGGAGTAACACAGGAGTGAGATGGAGACAGCTAGAAGGAGAAAAATCTGAAATATTGCCTTGTCTGGTTCATAAAGTTCAATGTCAACAATCCAAATGGATTTCTCATTCTCCCATTGGTGATGGTATGTGGTGTGGTTTGACACGGCTTTGTGCAGACACCATACACACAAACTCTCCCTTCTGCCTCTCAGCCAGCCACTGCGCCATCACTCACTCCTCTCCTTGTTATAGAGCTCATAAATGTCAAAAATATCACAGCCATTACAGCAATACCTCCATTTATGCTCGTTTTAGGAAAGTGATCTTCTGCTGGGTGATGATGGGGTGTCTGCTGGGTCATTTGGATGGAGAGTTGCTCTGCTTCCCTCTGTCAATGCCTCTCGGCCCCTGTTGCGATGAGGCCTGTTGCTGTGTCGTGCATGAAAGAGAAAGGGATGAAAATGAAATATATTCAAACCTTTTATAAGAACCTTTTATCTTTGGCATACCATTGCTGCACTACAATTTCATGCTGAGTTCTTGTTCTTGTTCTTGCAGAGTTGAATGTGAGATCACGGCCAGGTGAGAATATATTGCGGTTGTGCCTGATATAATGGTCTGGCTTAGTTCTGCATTTGTACCAGCTTTGCAGCTCATTATGTGGCCTTCCTCACCACATGGTTACAATAATCAAAGGGCTTTCCTCAAAATCCAGTGCAAGGGCTTACATGAAGTGCCTGTCATAATTCTATTAACATGACTTGAATTGTGATGTATTCATATAAAGGATACAGGGTAAATAATGATTTGTTTTGTATGTAAAAAGATCATCAAGCTATACACAGCATACAGAAAAGCTCCTTAAAAACATTTTTTTTCTGTTTAAAAATGCTTTTTAATCTTGATTTTCTGCTTTTCTGCTTTTAAGGGGGAAAAAACACTGCAGACACTCTAGCTGCTAAATATTACCATTTGCGGAAAAGAGAAAATTTGTGGACATAATTTTCCCAATGTGGGACAGGTTTACAATCTCATGCTGGCAGAATATATTCCTGAAATAAACTTTCCAGGCTCTGGGAGTGAAAACAACTCCTTTTCTTTAGTGAGTGCTACTGGCCTCAATCTGATATTCATCAGCAGGGATAACCTCTGACCTCTGGAATCATGTGATGCTGAGTGCTGGGGATCTTGTTGTAGCCAGACAGTCTGACTGTGTGGCAGCATCTCTTCCATACCCTCATCTTTCTCGTTTCCCCGCTCTACCTCCTCTCAACGCCCTCTTCCTCCCCCATCCTGTGGTTAGGCTCAACAATATCACTATGTATTTGCTTTGTAAATATTTTTTCACACCGCCCTCTCTCTCTCTCTCTCTCTCTCTCTCTCTCTTAAAAGACGAGAGTCATCATAGTTGAGCAGTGCTATTTAAAAAAAAACAAAAAACATTGAAAGGCTTCTATTCTAGCTCTGTTATATTTAAACAATATCCCACAAGCCAGACTGCTGTGTTTCTGAATAATTAGCATTGGTTTATTTTTGTTTTATTATTATAATTTTTTTTTCAATATTTCAATAAACTGTAAGTTACTATTACTATTTCAATAAACTACTAGTTACTATAAGTTAAATTTTACTACTTTGTCTGTTTTTGCTCTACATACAAAAATAGTTCAAAACAAAGTCTCAGCAGAGCCCATCTATGTTCAAGTAAAAGTTTTCTTTCATGAATTAATTGAACAAATCGGGTGTGCATACAATTAATCCCAAATAGCATGTGAGTTTAGAATAATGCTGTTTCCGAAATTGAATACTTCCCTACTATATAGTACCGTGCGCCAAAAGAGTATTGTGTTCAAATGTGTAGTTTTAAAAAGTCCCTGGATGAGCTACTATTCTTCTGAGATTTTAAAGTGCGCTTTTGATAGTCAATTTACTTTACTATATATAGAGTTTTGCAAAGTAAATTAAAATGTAGTACCTACTCAGTATGTGTCTGTCAAAGCATAGTTAGTTTGTTGAAAAAAGTATGGATCAAAGTGTGGATCCATTCACACTCTCGCTGTGTTTAACTCCTCGTTTATACATACACTCCCAAAGTTCCCTAAGCACTACCCCTTGGGGAATCCCCACCAGCATTTTGAAGTGCGTTCAATTTCGTCAAGTGGGCGAGAGAAGTTTATTTGGACAGACCCTTGACCCCTCGATTTTGAGGAGTAAGTCTATTCAATCGTGTTGCTTCGTGGTCTATGGATCTGCCTGAAGTGTACAGATTGAGATGTCACAGCAGATTGTGATTAATTTATCCCCACCCACACAATTCTAATTTATGATATTTAGGTTATTTATTAATGACGGTTAAGTAGAGATTCCCAGAAAGGGCTTTGAGTTATTAATAATCAAATTATAACCTAATGAAAAAAGTTATTTAATGTTATATTCCATCTACAACAACATTGCAAACTTTACAGATACAAATGTGACCAATATTAAATACATAATTATGCAAAAAACATTAGCAGAGTTCTCCACATGAAAGACCCTTGACTTACAGATCAATATGCTATTTGTTTCCTCTCCAATACGGTTGGAAGGACTGTTTTAGAAGTGAAATGTATATATGATGATGAATCTGATGATTGACAGGCTATGATGGTGACAATCCATATTAACTATGCGACTAGTGCAATTTTATAACGTAGTATGTCCAAACGTTTGGCTGCTCTTCTGCTACACATTCAAATGTATCTACTTTTTCAAGTATACATTCTTTTAGGACATAGTATGAGTGGAAAAACTGGGACAATTTCTGCAGGTATTACAGGGAAGATCATTTTATTGATGTTTTCATTCAGTTTTGTTCAACAAAATGAACAAATCATTATTGAAATCATTTTTCTCGTTGGAGTGAAGTTAAAAGGTTATATAGCCACTTTCCGTGAAGACGTCCACTTAGGCAATCTTTGATAATGTTATGAATTAAGAAATAATTATAATACATCCAAATATATATTATGAGAAACACAAATTATTAGTTCATTTGTCACGTGAAAGACGCGATGAATGTATCGCCACCAAGTTTCTGATGTAGCTCAATGCCTCAAAGAATTTTCATTATACCTACTTTTGCAAATACTAGTAGCCTAATATTTTTAAAGATTTTTTTGTGACACCTTTTGTTTCTTCTGATCCATCATTATCTCAATTCTGATAACCAACTGCGACTGTGATACTTTTAATTGTATTATGTAGCACACACTGTGGACTCACTGAACAAACTCTGAAGCATTCCACATATATTACTGTACAAGCACTGCGAGCTGTGCTGTTTGGAGTAGAACGTGAGACAACATGTTTGGCTGTCGAGTCCTGTTGTGGATAGGAGTGCTAGTGTAATTAATGCTTGGTGATATAATAGTACACAGTCACCCCCCTTTCAGAGTGAGAACAAGTGGAGCATTGGCAATATGACATTAAGGTCTCAGCATGGCCAAAGAGCCTGGACGCCCCATGACGGCTGGCCATTGACCAGCGGCCCATATGAACCCACAAGTGGCTCCCAGCTGTAGAAGGGACTTAAAAAAAGGTGCTGTGCTTAACTTGCTCCAGCCCACTTGCTCGTCTGAGAACATGTGTGAGGTACGAGGGAACAGGTTTGTCTTTGATGAGAGAGTTTGTTTTTGGTTCTCAGTGAGGAGAGAGGTGGCATAGTCTGGCTGCTGACGTAGCCTGTGGGACAGCCGAGACCGTGTGGGGGGTACAGCTCGCCAGGCAGCTGGGAGCTCCAGTGTTGGGATGTCTGCCTGTGGATTTAGCTCACTGTGGACATGTCTAGATACTGTGTCTTTATTTCCAATGGCCAACCCACTGGACAAGAGGCCTGTACTGTGTGTGCTCTCCGAAATGAATGCTGCTCTGTTAGAACTTTTCCAAGCTGTGCCAACTGTCCTCTGCCTGTCTGATGTCTGCAAAGCTGACCTAACACACATAGTTTAATGTCCCAATTAGGGGCGTGATGACATTTCAAAAATGAATTTGGTAAAAGAGATGCCACAGTTTTTACTTTGTATGTCGCATAAACATCACATAATTCAGTAGAGTTTATATTAATGCGCCTACGCTATGACCCATAAGGAGACGACATCATTCACAAACATGCTTCATTAAGTTTCCGTGACGATAATTTGTTTCCCAGAAAGCAGGGCTGGGAATCAGTAATTATTGCGCGATTCAATTTGATTTTGATTCACGAAGTGATTTTAATTTAGTTCAGTTTCAATATTTTGTTTAAATAGCCTATTCTAAAAAAAATATACCATGCATTGTAAGAAAACCAGCTCAGGAATCGAGCTACATTGGTTGCGCTGTGTAGAATTTGATTCAGGAGTTGAATTAGACTGTTTGCGATTGTGTGTTTTTGATTTTAATTATAAAAATAGAACTTTACTATGTTGCTGCTGTTTAATTGTCAGCCTCACTGCAAAGAAAATATTGGGTACAACGGGGCTAAAGACACACCGTAAGAAAAAAAGGACACTGATGGACCAACATAATTTTTATATTTATTTTTGTTCAATAAATATACTGTAATTAAAATACTGTAATTCATTTAAAAAAATACAGAAGCAATATTATTTAAAAAAGTAAAGATTCTGAGAGCATTGTATGATATCCCATAATTTAATAGAACGTTAGACAGTAGTAACAATACATTTGCTATTTTGCTAAATATGATGGCTTCATTATAACAGTGAATAGTTAAAATAGGATTAACAACCTAATTAATTACCATCTCAATCTCACCATGTCATGTCAACAAATGTAAAAGTCAGGGAGTTATTTCTTATCATGTTAATTATTGAGCGTTTTGCCCCAATAACAGGGGCACCTTTACCTCAAACACCTTGCTTTTACATATTCCTCTGTTATTGAAAAACTGTTACTTTAATTACCTTAAACAAAAATGAAAAACATTAACAAGACATTTCTCATTTGCATTAGTCAAATTACCACGAAAGTGCAATTTCAAAAAAGCATGGATGGGAGCGGAAACTTCAGCGCATTACTGACGACGCTCAAATTAAAGAATACAGATGCAACTGAATCAGTTCTATAATAACCAAAACAATATACCAAGCAGAGCAGTGCAAATTAGTGTCTGGTTTAAGACAAGCTTTATGGGCGGTAAATAATGACGCAAATAGCAGTAAATTGACTAGCTTAAACCTTAGTAAATACTTTCTCCCATGAATCTGAAACTTGTACAAATGCAATAAGGTCAGCCACAAAAAATAACCATGTCCATGCCTTTTCAGCATGACTTTTTCTACTGCATGTCTTTAGTAAATCCTGGCGTGATCTGTTAGTAAGCCTGGCCTAAATATTAGATCAAATTAGCTCAGAATCAACTTTGCCTTGCTACCCGAGAGCATGTCAAGGATCAGCAAAATTTCCATGTGCATCATCAAAAGCAGGTGTTGGCAAAAATGCTGAGCTGAATGTTTATGCCTTCTAGTTGTTTAAAAGAGAATAAAGACTAATGCGCCTTAAGTCCCGTTGTACCCTATATCTCATAAGAGTTATGAATGTGATTTATCAACTAAAAAGATTGATTTAAGAAATCAATATCAGAACTGTTCAAATGAAGATGAATATGTATATTGAACTGATAGCACATAAATAATTCCCAGCTATGAATCACCAATAATATAGCCAGTTATAATAAAAAACACCCATTTTGGTGCCTTTGAAGAACCATTTACAATGGTCACTCACTGAATCCTGAGAGTGGTGAGGAAGGTTCTGGCTGCTCAAGGCCACAACCTGATTAAGTCCACAAAGTGAGCCCGAGGTTGGAGTCAGACAAAATAAGTGTCAAGCAAGCGTGCTGCTAATTATGCGTTGACTTTTACCTGGACTGACAGCAAGAGAATGGGAGGAGAGGGGGTGGGTCCGGAACATTCAGTCAAGCAGAAAGTTCCCAAACGCTGAGGCTAACACAGGTCAAGTGATTTGGCGCCTCGGGTGTATTAAAGCTATTTACAAGAGGCAGAGGGATTTATGGTGCTTTTGCACAGTCTGTTCTTTTATATGACCTGGCACTAGGTGGTCATGCTTTCTGACCTACTCAATCATTATTTCGACCCAATAAAAATCGTTCTTTTCATATGTAGTTATGTTGTGTTATAGGAGCTAGAAGTGTTCAACGAGAGAATTGTGTCTCTGCAGGCACCATAATCTCAGTCAGGCTGTCTTTTCCTTAATGACTCTATAAATAACACAGGAGCACAAATGTTTTTGTATAGTTTTACAGTTGTTATGCCATGGGGTCCACAAGAAATAACAAAGATAATAAAATAAAAACAATAAAGATATATTTAATTGTCTCCATTAATCAAATAAGTCAATTTGTGACACTGATCATGAGACTCCTCTGTACGGACTTTGAATGTGAATGTGAATGTGAATGTGACAGATGTTCTGGCTTTCATTGAAGATCAAGATGACCTTTGAATCATCTCAAATCACACTGGAAAACTGGATTATTTTACACAAACTTCTGGAGTTCATGCAGCTTGTGTGATGATGTCATTCATGGAAGAGAGAGACAAACCAAATACTAAGGCATTCTAAAATTCATGTATTTTTTACTTCAGCTTTTTAATCAATACTGGTAATATAATTTATCACAAAAAATGATAATATATGTGTCACTTAATATATATATATATAATATGTTAATCATCATGAAACATGTACCAAATGTATGTGTATAATATAATTAATATATATATATATATATATATATATATATATATATATATATATATATATATATATATATATAGAGAGAGAGAGAGAGAGAGAGAGAGAGAGAGAGAGAGAGAGATTATAATATAATAATTATATTATATTACACACACACATTTGGTACATGTCTCATGATGATTAACATATTCTTTCATAACACCGATGAACCAAATTTTAAAATCTCATGGAAGGGAATGTGAACCATTGACTGGAGAGGCAGGCAATCCATAAACTAATTTTTGCAGCTTTCCTATACTTCCATCTAGTGGACATAAATGATAAAATGGAAATAATCTAACTGTGATGAAACAAATTTGCTGTTCAATTGTGTGTTCTTTCTTATAGCAAATTCTTATTTCCATAAACAATAGACTTATGTTTAGCATCACAAACACTGCAGATCTGGTAATTGACCAAATCTGTCTGATTCCTCAACAGGCTTCATGGACCCAGTCTGAAAGCGCCTTAGAGTGTTGCCATGACGACACCAGCTGCACAAGTGAGACACAAACATAGTATGAAATGAAAGTTTTCATGAAAGTCTGAAAGACAGAAAAAGTCTCCATATCATATTTAATTTATTCATTTGTTTTGAATGTTGGCTTAATATGGAATGATAAACAATTACAGAAATATTTTAATTACAACAGTCATAGAACAACAGAAATAAACTTGTTTTTTGTCCTATTTTGTCCTTGAATATATGTTGTTGAGCTCAGGTTGTGTGAATCCTTGACGGAGCTCATTTTTCTGTTAAAACAAAAGGTCAGTCGCTTCACTCACTTTGCACATCGACATGCACGTAGACAAAAGGTTAAACCTCTGCGAATGAAGAAGGTAAAAAGTGTAACAAAGTATGAGGCTTTTTTATTTTTTTATTCACAGTATTGACACAGTCAAATCTTGCATTCTTTCCTAACAACATTCTTCAGTTCTAAGAGCTTTTCTTTAGAGACTTGAGGAAAATTTATTTTATTGGTCATAAAAAGAGGTTTAATAAATAAATAAAAAACTGCAATATTTGAATTATTTTCTCTCTCTGCATAATTCAGTTTGCCTTCAATTGCATTTCACTTCAAATGAACCGAGTGCCCTTTCACTGATATTTGCATTGACAGGATAATTTGATGTCCTTATCCATGTATGATAAGTTTCTGATTAAGCGAAAATGCTGAAGGTTATACTTTTGGATGGAGTTTTGACCATTAGAAATGGGAGTCAGAACAAATTGCTTTGTTATATTTAACTGCTTTAACCACTGATTTACCAATTTGTTGAAAAAAGTTGCATGTATATGAAATAATTTGTGCATGTGTAGTCAACAAACTGTAATACAATCTTAAAAACAAAGGTTCTTTATATGATTCTGTTTAACATTCACAGAACCGTTTCACTGTGCAAAAGGTTCTTTATAGTGAAAAAAGGTTCTCCAGATTATTCTGTGAAGAAAGTAAATATATTCTCTACTTTAAGATTCTTTTAAGAACTGTTGAAATATTCTACTAAAGAAAAATCATAATGGTTTTTCTATAGCATCGCTACAAATAACCCCTTATGCAACTTTTCTTTTTCTTACAAAACTGTAGAAATTGGAACTAATAAATGATATGTTTCTTATAGACATAAGTACATTTTTACTGTACTTCAGTGACTTAATCTTTCAGACACTCTAGATGGTTCTCTTCTGAGGACAGAAAGAGGCCAGAGATACATGGCTCCTCCCTCAGTATAAGTAAAAACATTCCAGCCAAGTGAGAGAGTCAGCGAATTTGAAACCCTTGAAGTCCCTGTTTTTGGTCCCTTCTCCTTGTGAGCACTCATACGCTTGCTTGAAGACAAGGACACTCCATAAGTAACTGCAGTGTATATTTTTTTAAGTGTTCTTTTGTTATGTGGAGTTCCTGAAAGCGTCCCTTATCCAAAGCCACCATGAAAGCCACCATATGTTTCATTCTCTTGACTATTTTGGCTTATTCTAGAGGCCAGTACCAATACCAGGGCCTGATGAACTACCTTGAAAACAGGATGCTCGCTATGGAGGTAAGAGAATTATGATTCCTCTGGCTACATTTCAATATACTGTCTGCAGTCTTGCTAGTTTTCGGCCATTTTACTGAGATGTCCACTTTTCGTGAAATGTATCAACCCTGAAATAATGCTAACTCAGAGTGTTCTTTAGATTTATTGAACTTGACAACACTTGAAAGTGTTGGCAATATCTGTAGCACACTTTGTTCAAAGTGAGTATACAAACACTCTGAAGTAACTCGGACACGTCGTCCCAACACAGCAGTGACTTCTCAAACCAAAGAACCATAGCTTAGATCAACAGACTGAACAAGTTCTGGTTCATGTCTACTTAAGATTTACTTCAGTCTAAACTTTTCTATAGTGGGTTGTACTCCAGCAGAGAAACTTCTCCCTGATTGACAGAATAACTTATCTCAGCAATTTTGTTCTCAGTAAAGCTGAGTTGAAAAATTGTATCGCTGATTCAGTAAGCAAAATAATAACTCATGATTAACTAGACACTTCATTATAATAATTAATTAATTTAGTCAATTTGCATGTCATGTGCGGACAGGACTATCTTGATTACCTGAATCAGCAGGACTCCACTGAACATTGTGTTATACTTAAAATTAATAAGAGGTACAATACAAATTTTCCTTTTTTATTTTTTTTTATTTTTAAATCTGGTCCCAAAGTATACAAGGACTGAACAAATATTTTGGTTTTAAGTAAAATTTAAGAGCAACATTTTTTTTAAATCATGTATAATTAAAGTCAGCTAGAGCAGATGCAGTGATATGGTGTATATATTTAATATACACCATATTCATATACCACCGTATTCAAGTACTTTTAATTTAGCAATATGTTTTTGTGACAAGTTTTGTCAGGTCTTCTGTAGCTCCTGCAAGTAGAGGGTTTGTACCTCAAATCAATTCACGTATTCAACATATTGTTTTTATATATATATACAAATTTATGCTTTTATTCAGAATGGGTGCATTTAATTGATCAAAAAGTGACCTTAAAGACATTTATAATGTTAACAATGTTTCTAAAATGAATGCTGTTCTTTTTTTAATGTTCTTAAAGAATCATGGTTTCCACAAAAAATGTAAGCAGCACAAAATGCAACATTGATAATAATGTTATAATAATATTATATACAAAACAAGCGTAAGAAACAGGCTTTTATAACTGATTTGTGGAACTGAAGGGTCTCAAAAAATGTGAACTCCAACTCAGCAAGAACAGGTGAAAAATTGTAGAGGCAATGATTTTTTATCAATTTGTTCAATAATGTCTTGACTTGTTATGGGGTTTTTGAGTCAGACATCACTCAGATTCGTCATCTCCTGTATTCAGACAACAATTGATTTTTCCTTTGACTGGGACACATGCTGTCCAGAATTGCTCAACATTTCTGAGCCATTATTACCAGAAGGCTTTCAATAAAGCACAGAAAACTATTCACCACTGGAATAAGTTTAACATTGGAAAGAATTTTCTGCACTTTTTGATCTGGCTGCAGGTCATCTTGAACAATTCCATGACTCATTAGTGTATTTGTCATTCTTTCAGGAACGCATTGCCCTGTGGCATGAACAGAACAACCGCTACAACTCTGACTTAAAGGAATTCAGGCAGCAGGCCATTGACCTGTTGGAGAAGCTGGGCAAGGAGCACAGTAAACTGCGTTCAGACATGGAGGGCGCAGGAGCACGGGTAGACCGTGTGGAGCGTGAGATGGATTATATTGAAACCAAGAATCCACCTAAGCCTTGTGTGAAACCAGCAGACAAAATGGTGGAACAGGATGCGGTTGTCACAGAGAGGAAAAAAGAAGAGTTCTTTGAGTTGTCTGGTGAGTCGGAGAAATCAGGTTAAACTATAAATTGTATTAACTAGCTCAGCTTTTGATTATGTACTTTCAGTTTTAGCCTTGACATTCAGTTTAGCTATATTTAGCCTACTGTTAAAAAACAGTTTAGTGGAAAATTTCCAGAGTTTTCTCTGGAAAATTATAATTCTGGAAAATCACTTAATAGCTGCAATTCAAGACAGAGAGGATGAACAAAAATCCATATTGGTATTCTGTTTTAGGCCATGTGACTTGAACAGTATTTGCTTTAATGATAGAAAAACAGCTTTTTGCAAATGCTTGGCTGCCTTACACTGAGGATTTATTCATTTAGACGAAACACATCTTGTTTATTAATTGAAACAAGGAACAAAGAATCAAGCCAGTCAGTTCTCAAGAGTAGCCATTGGGCTTTTGTGGTTTCAATGTTAAGCGATTGTTAGTTTCTAGCCTATTTTGTTATAAAGAATGTTGGAATCAAATCAGATGAATGTAGTTGTGTTTCATTTGTCGGTTTATCTGACACCTTTACGCTTAATCTGTCTCCACTGAAGTCTGAAGTCTGAAGTTCTTAACAATAAATCAACCCTAAAGCTGAAGGCTGAAGCCAAAATTCCAGTCCATTAAATTTATTTATTTAAAAAAGAAAAGAAAAGAAAAGAAAAGAAGGGGAGCCATTGGCTAGAACGTGGAGGTCTGTGCAACCCTCCCCAAAGATCCTCACCGGACCATTACTCACCCACCATCAAACCGCTTGTTCTGGATGATGTTGGACGCAACATAACGTGCCCCACGGCATCTCCAGACACTTTCACGTCTGTCACATGTGCTCAGTGTGAACCTGCTCTCATCCGTGAAGAGAATGGGGTGCCAATGGCGGACTTGACAATTCTGGTGTGCTAGTCGAAATGCATGGTGCTAACCTGTGAGCAAAGGTCCCACTAGAGGATGTCGAGCCCTCATGCCTCCCTTGTGATGTCTGTTTCTGACAGTTTGGTCAGAAATATGCACACCAGTAGTCTGCTGGAGTTGTTGCTCTTCTATGTCCCTGTCCAGCTCTCCTCATGTAATGCCCTGTCTTCTGGTATCTCCATATTCTTGAAACTGTGCTGGGAGACGCACAAAACCTCCTTGCGACAGCCTATATGGATGTGCCGTCCTGGAGAACGGGACTGCCTGCGCAACTTGATTGGGTTGCAGGTACAATTCATCCAGGAAGAATAAGGAGAGAACAGTTGCCTATGGCCACTACCTGCAAATTAATTTCCTTTTGGGGGTTTGTCTTACTGTTGCCTCTCCAGTGCCAGTGTTGCCAGATTGGGCGGGTTTGGGCTGGTCGATAAAAATTGGGCTGGTTTTTGATGACAAACCCGCCCAAATTTCATATATAAATGCATATAAATTCCATTAATACAAGCCTTACTTGCTTACTAATTGGACAGATTGAAATCCCTGAAGTTTAATTGACTTGATGTTACAATTGTGTGTAAAAACTGCTTTATAACACACTGCTACTTTTTTCAGCAATGTGTTCAAAGCTAAAAAGCTAAAAAGCTAAAAAGCTGATTTGGTGATCAAGAAACATATATTAAAATGATCAATTTTAAAAGCAGTGTTTCTTAATATGTTTGTGAGAACCATTATATAGATTTATTTCAGAATTATTTTATGAATACAAAAAAAATGTAAAAGCACAACATTTTTGAGCACTAGTATATATTATCAAAAACCTTTTGTAGAAATAGAATTCCTTGCAAGGGAATCTACAGATAAAAAATGAATTAAAATAACAGCATTTTCTTGATTGAATGATTGCTATAAACTTTATTATATTTTTTAAAATACATTTAAAAAAAATAATAATAATAAAAAAAAAATATTTTAACAGCCTGACTCAAATAATGTTCAATACAAATTGAGCTACAAAATTTGGCAAATCATAACATGAGAAACTAACAAAGCCTTAAACACTTTTATACGCTGTCTCTGAAATTAAACGTCTTTTATTTTTTCGTCTTTTTTCGTCTGTTAACGTCTTTTTATATTTCCCAACGGTTTGTATATTAAAATGATGTATTAACAATCATGCTTGTTAAGCCTCACACAGTCCTGCACATTTATAGAAGCCAACATGACATTTACGGGTGGATTTAACGATTATGGAGGCTTACATTAGTTTGGTTTTAACTTTATTTACATTTATTTCATAAAGAAAAATAAGGGCTTAAAACTGATTTCATTTTTCATAATGCTGTCTTCCAGTGCATGTGCAGACTAAACAGACTGTATACATTTCTTTCAGAGTGTGTTGGCATTAATCATGTTTGTTTTCTTTGACAGTGTGCGTGAACATTGTATCCAGTCTTAAAGCAATGAAGATCCTCAAGAGGTTGGGGAGTCCGAAAGGTGTCTGGACCAAAGATGCCAGGTCAGCAAAAGTCTACATCTTCAATGGCACATCTGACAACACGCTGTACGAATTCAACTCAGTGCGAGAGCTCTCGGCATCATCAGGCATCTCTAAAGGCAGGCAGATCACCGTTCCCACCGCTTGGAATGGGACCGGTCATGCAGTCTACGATGGCTTTCTCTATTACATCAGTGAAAGTTCAGAGCTCCAAGTTATTAAATATGACCTCAAGAACGGTTCAGTTGCAGACAGCGCAGTGTTTCCCATGGAAGACCGCAGCCCAGTGTACCAACTCAATCCAGAGACACTGGTGGACATGGTGGTGGATGAGGATGGGCTATGGGCATTGTATCCAGCTGGAGACACTATTAATCTTGCTAAGATGGACTCTAACTCTCTGGATATAGAGCAGATGTGGGACACGGCGTGTCCAAGAAACAACGCTGAAGCTGCTTTTATTGTCTGCGGCACAGTTTATGTGGTTTATAACACCAAACCGCCGAGCCGCTCGCGTGTACAGTGTGTGTTCGATGTGAATGACATGGTAAGCACCGGCGAGGCCCCTCTGATTTATTTCCCAAGGCGCTATGGGGCCCATTCCAGCCTCAAATACAATCCTGAGGAGCGGCAGCTCTATGCATGGGATGATGGGTACCAGATTCTGTATAAAATAGCGCTGAAGAAGAAGCTATGGGCGATAATGCCGCCACCTGAAGAATAGTGGCCCTTTATAGTTTTTAATGGGCTTTGTTTCTGTCTACAAAAAGTTTGTGCTACTGAAAATGAAAGTCCTGTCATTATTTACTCAACACAGTCCATATTACTTTATTTCTTACATGGAGGTCAAAAGGAACAATTGTAATGAATCATTTTCATTCAATTACAATGGATGAGGATTGAGTCGTTCAATCGTCAAAAAGGACACAAACCCACCATAAAAGTCATCTTCTCTTGAATCAGAACTTTTAAAAGAATCATCTGATCCAGTCTGAATGATTTGTTCACTTGTTCTCAAGTTTAATTCAGGGATTCAGTTGCAGCAGTTACATCACCTACTCACTGAATCTGTTAAACAACTTTGAGTCTAATTTTAAATTTTAAATTTAATAAATGTAAAAAAAAAAATTTTTTTTAATATACAATTTTAATACTTAAAAAATATATATATATAATTTCACCATCTTAGTAATAAGATGATTAATAGTTTTAATTAACTGTAGCTGTAGTTGTATGCTGTAATTTAGAATTTTTCTAAAGTGCAGAATTAATTTGAAACAATTTTCAATTAAGTTAATGTATGACGTCATTAAACTTGAAATATAGTGGCTTATATAAGTTGTATGGACCTCTATTCTTAAACTTTTTAGGGTGGTATAAGTTCTCATCTATTGTAATTGAATAAAGAACAAAATATGGCAAATTGATTAAATAAATTATACAAAGTCATCCAGGTTTGGAACGAGGGTGAGTAAATGATGACAAATGTTTCATTTTTGGGTGAACTCATCCTTTACCCTTTTAAAAACACAAATATATTGCTTTTGTTGCACATTTTATTAAATATATGAGAAGATATCCAGTCTCTATAATGTAACCCACTATTTGTGACTTGATGATGGAAGTTCACAAGAGTGAAAGGGAAGAAAATCTAGCCTTGAAATGACTGAACCAACATTTTATTTTGGCATTTTTGAAATACAAGAACCTTTTCAAACATTACAAGTTATATTGCAAGTACAAATGATCAATACAAAATTAGAAAGTTGTTCAGATTCACAAGGGGGCAGAAACAGATTGTTAAAACACCAGCACGCAAGAGTTAGTGATGAGGTAAAGAACCAGATCTAAACCTTATTACCTTTACATTCACCTACAGAAACACACCTTATATTATCTGAGTATTACAACATTGGTGATATTGTAAAAACAGGACCAAAAAGTTTGTCACTTTGTCACAACCATTTCTTCAACAAGTTGACTTGGAATTTTGAAAGGTTCATGTTAAAATATTAAATCTATTTTACTATATATAAATTTAAAGCTTAACAGTTTTACTCAATGAGATGATGGAGGGCGTTTTGTAAAATAGCCCCAAGTGCCATGTGTATTTCAAGATATTTCAACACCCCCAACTGGATCGTAAAGTCATTGCTCTGGAATCTTGAGCTTTGCCCACCCTCTGACAATAAACTTCCTGCATAGGTTGTCTTTATCAGGGGTCATCTTTGTGACAGATGTTATGTGCATTTGAATTGTTCTCTTGTTTGAAACATATAGTCAAAATGTCCAGGACAGGGAAAGGAAGCTCTGAAATAATTCAGTAATTTCTATGCATTCATGTAATTGATAAATAATATCTAACCCAGTATATTTAAAAAATAATGACAGGAGAATATACTGCAGTAACTGTAATTTTTCATCTCGCAGGGGTTGGCCTGAGCATCTCTTGCTATTAAATTTTAAATTCCAAGTTAAATTGTTAAAACAAAACAGAGACACTACAGGGATAAACAAATAAAATGTTGTGGCCAATGAAAGCGTGGAATTTTGACATTTACAACATTAACAATTTAAAAAAGTAACAATTGTTTTGACTACTCTGTTGAGCATTAAATATTATAAAAATAACACTTGGGTGAGATGGGATGACTTTTTTATAGAGAGAAATGGATTTGTTGATAGTTATATTAAAGTTTTTGGTTAAACAAATATTTCCATGTTACAGTTCTGCTGGATACAGGCTGTACAGTGCACACTGTTTTATTCACATCCTTTCAAATATCCCTTCTTTTTACACAACTTTTAGGATGTAACATCAACCCTTCTTTTTTATACAGTACAGAATATGAATATATTTTATAAGTGAGCATACATTGTTTACTCTAGACATTTTTCCAGACAATGTGTCAAAATATGGAAAACTGTGACAGTCCAATTTAACTCACAATAAAATGACATGTCAAAAGATGAATGTTATGTCAGATTTAGATTGAATCAGCAGGATGCTTCAAAGAGGAGTTCAATTGCTATTAAATCGAGTGCTGCTAAGATGCAGAAGCTCTTCGAATGCTATTAAAACAAACTGAATAAAACTCACATAAGTCAAGACAAATCTTTATGGATATTTCAGCACTCTTATCTTAAATGCCCACTTTTGTACCTGGTCTTGATGATGAATATTATTGTAATCACATACATTTATTCAGCTACATGTGAAGTTCTTTACATGTAAACCATCTATGTTTTGTTAAGAAATTAATTGATAGGAAACGTTTGTTGTGCTCTGATATTTTTAGACAATCTCTTTTTACACATAACATTTATATAACATCTATAAACCAATAAATATTTGAAAACGTACACCTTCACACAGGTTTCATACAAGGATTTGACAGAGAAAATAGTTTGTTCGTAGTATAGCACATGACAAATCCATTTGCGTTCACACGAAACATTGTCGTTTCCCCTCAATATTTAATATACCAACTTTTGTGACTTCATTCTTAGGACTTGCAATAGTCAATACTACTTTCATCCACAAAGGCCTTTGGAGCATTGAGCAGAAACTTCTGTTTGCACGCAGACCGCTTGCAGAGCACCGCATCGGATTTCAAATGCTTCAGGAAAATTCATATTGGAAAGAAACATCTCCGCTGACGATACCAAGCTATTCTAGGAACACAAGTTGGCTTTGTAGAGTTTTCTAGGTACAAAGGTTTGTACAACACTTCCGAGAATTGACTGAGGATCATATGGACTGGAAGAGCTTGAACATGAGGAACATCGGGGCAAAGATAGCAGGGTCTGATCTTATATCAACGTTTGGGAACCATCTAAATCAACCCGTAGGGGAAAGTGGAATTAGCAGGGCTGTCGTTTTCATCGGACAGACAAATGGACAACAGCAAAGATGCCGTGCCTGTAGTTTTACATATGGCTCTGATCAAGGGCTGGCAGGAGGTTTGGGGGAGGGGCAAGACCCCATACTGTCAAAACTGGCCGTTCTAGCTTTCCACTGTAAGAAAAGACATGGAAAACCCATCAATGAGAGCATTCAAGAGTAGAAGAAGAACAGCAGAAAAGATGCACTCTGTATTAATGGTATAATAAAGTTGTAAAAATGAGAGTTAGCCTTTGATGAATAGCCTATTTCTCATATATCGGTACTAGTAGAAAAATTCTCTGGCATGTTAATTTATTAAACACAAACTTAACCTGAAGGAACAATAATTTCAATAAAGAACAATAAAACATAATTTACTGTAAATCAAAACAGATATCAGAGCTGGAAACAAAACCATGCCCCTTTAAAAATGTCTAAGAACAACGACTTAAAGTCTATTTAAGCAATCAATTATTTCTCAGACCAATTAATTAAATATTCAGATGAGATGTTAATGTGAATTAAATATTCAGATGAAAGAGAGTGTGGCCACTCCCCCAGACACAATGCATAGTTGCCCAGACAGGACCTCAGCTGAAACATATTGTTTTATTATTATTTATAATTATTAAACGTAACTTTTATTATTAAAATGGTATGTTATAATTTTTAACAGAAGAAAATGTGATAAGCTAACATTTAAATAGCAACAAATTCATGTTTCTTGACCACATTTCAGAATAGGGTACAGAATTTCAGTGTGTGAATTAAAATCAGCACTGACATATTCCACTCATCTATTATTCATGAAGTACAAGTTTGAGGATGTGACTAGAGGGATCTGAATATTTACAAAGAGAGATTAGCGACTGGTCCTAGATGACTTCTGAAAATGCAGTTTGCATTTTCAAAAACAGTTCTTAGTTCTGTATAAACCAGCAGTGTCCAAACTCTGTCCTGGAGGGCCACTGTCAGGGTCAAGTTTTACTCCACTCAACAAACCTGCATGGAAGTTTCTAGAATGGCTAATAAGACCTTGATTAGCTGGTTTAGTTGTTTAAGTGGGGTTGGAGCTGAAGCAGGACTGGACATCCTTGATATAAACACTAATTCAGAGGTGTTATTGTATCTAATCTTTACATTTATGTTTGCATTCCTGGAGTGAGGGTCACTTACCACTTTTTCCGATTTCTTAGGCTCCAGCAGGGGGTGCCAGTGTGCAATTGGCTTACGGGGGTATGCGAGCATCTCATTCCAGTGGTCTCTACCTAAACCTTCAACACCACAGCCCAAACGGCACACACCGATTATCTCATTGTGGCCCACCCTGAAAAATAAGATTTGTTTGTTACAGAATGATCCAAGCATTGGTATATCCGTTTAAGTGGTCCAAACAAACACATCCACACATGAATAACGTAACAAGGTTTGCATGACCCAAAATAATTTTGTTTAAAGACAATGATATGTGTTTGCCTGCCAGTGCAACTGACTTCTTTTGCAGGTATGTGTGTAAAAATATGTGCATATTCAGACTCAAAGAGACTAGTTAAAGCGCCACAGGATAAAGAAATCAACATACATTTACCTCAGTGGTGCTGAACTTTACGTGAGTCCTTTTGTGAACCCAAGGAACAGAATTGTGAAATAGCAGTTCCTGACATCTAATCGTGTGTGTTCTTGTCTTGGACTGCTCTAGACTTGAGAATGTTGGATAAAATATATGGACCCGGTTTTTTTGAGTAGTTTCCCAGCTGTAGAGAGGTGAGCGGTGAATGCTCTGACCTTTTTCTGTTCCTACTTAAGCACATGTACCTTTTGATCAGTCTGATGATCCTGCTATTCTAATATATCCTGTTCAGGTCTTTTTTTCAATATGTCTTCGTTTGGTTTGTGATGCAGAAATTTCCAGAAATGTTTTGTAAAATGCAATAAAATCAAGAATCTGCGGTTTGTTAATTCTCTTGATCCTTTATTGAATTGACAAAAGTACACTGTCACTGTGTTTTCACAGACCAAATTAATGAACATATTTATATTTTTTACACACACCAACAATGTGTTGGACAATGAAACTAAAACACCTGGTTTTAGACCACAATAATTTATTATCATAGTATATTTGCCTCCTTTTACGGCAAATACAGCATCATTTCATCTTGGAAATGACAGTGTGGCGAGCAGGGTGGGGTCGAGGGACCGTGAGAGCACGAGAGCCGGTGGCGTGATTGATAATGAGCGTTACCTGTGAGCCACCGGTCTCTCATCTCACGGAGGAGCAGAGGCATAAAAGGAGGAGCAACGAAAGTGAAGGACGAGAGAGGACCAGGCCTGGACTTATGTTATGTTTTGTGTTCGTGTGGGCGCCAGTCGTCCGTGAGGGACTGCCACCATTATGTTTATTTTGTATTTATGTTTTATTTTATATTAAAAGTCTGTCAAATGTCTGCCGGTTCCCGCCTCCTTCCTCGCTGAACATTGAACATTGTTACCGACAGATACAAGTCCTGCACAGTGGCCAGAGGGATTTTAACCCATTCCTCTTCCAGAACAGTGGTCAAGTTTTCAAAAACGTTTTCTGAATTGCTCCTCAAAAAAATCCCCCCTTAAAGTGGCTACAATTATTTAGATTGGGAGACTGTGCAGACCATATGTTCCACTTCACTTTCATGTTCATCAAACCATTCTGTCACAAGTCTTGCTGTATTAGAACCCGACTAACAGTTTTGCATTTAATTCTGCAGTGAGTTGGGTAGCTGTGTGTGCTTATGTTTTATGGATACAATCTGGGTTAGGACCTGGACATCCCTTTCAGACAGCTTCCTCTTGTGTTGACAGTTACTCCTGTTGTATGCTGACATTACCCTGGATAGCTCTTGATACATCAAAGTATTGTTGTCTTGGCCACAGATGAGCCAGCGAGACGCACAAACAATTTGTCCTCTTTTGAACTCTGATATGTCTCACATTATGCTATGCGGATAGTAACATTTCATGTACAGCTGTGCTATTCCTCTGCTAATTCAACCTTCACACTCTGCTTTTACTGACAGAATGTAAAATCAGTGGAGATTGGCCACCAGGCTACTCATATATAGGCTTGAAATCTCCAACACTATATTGGCCTGTGTTTCAGTTTCATTGTCCAACCCCTGTATCGTTCTGCTTCAGAAGACATTGATTCATCCAGTGGAGTCTAATGAATTACTGTCACGACCGCTGTGTGTGGTTTTTCAAGCAAAGAAGCGGAACCCAATGGCATTTTATGGACTTACGAAGATGAGTCTTCTAAGTCTTCTGAAGCCATACTTCTAAGTCTTCTGAAGCCATTCTGAAGCTTTGTGTGAGAAAAAGATTGAAATTTCTTTTTTTGGCGGGTAATCTGTGTCATTTTTCAGTTTTTGGTGGGTTAGATGTATTTTAATTCACTTTCCTGTGTCTCACTTAGATTCTTTGGTTTCTCATTGATTTGATTATTATGTGCACCTGTTATTTCATTTCTTTAATTATTTGGATATTTTTTAATGTTATTTTTTCTGTGTTTCTTTCTTTCTTTCTTTCTGTGTTAAATATCAAGTATGCTCTGAGTACTTTGTTTAAAGTTTTTGTTACTACATCATTACTGGTGCGATTACATAATTTTTGCAAAGTTTGTTGTCAGACTTTTCACTTTTGGTTGATCTGTCTCTTTAAATTTCAATGTATAAATGAGAATTATAGCTGTTACATACAGGTCGTAGTCCATGACTGAGATGTATAAGCTGACTTGGTCCATGCTCTCAGGAGGAATGTCAAAGATAATGGCCTCATTATAAGTTGGATTCAGGGTGTTTTTCTTTGTTGTGGTCTTCTTCTTTTTGAGACGTCTCCCATCACAAATGAGGGATACTTTCACATAAGGATCTGCTCAGAAAAAACACTGGTATTAGTTCAGGTCATATAACCACTATTAATTTCACATTGACTTTTTATTAATTAATTAATATATTATGTCACTTTAAATGTATTGTAGCGTGCTCTACTTTTAATGAACCCTTTCCCTGTCATTGACAGAATAGGGGGTGATGGGGCCGCTATGATTCATCTACTGAAAGATTACTTAATCTACTGATAAATACAAATGTAAAGAAGATGCGGAAAAGAGTGATATCATGTGTAAAATAATGCGATCACCAACATCAAACCTGACAAATGTTACTGAATGAAATGTTGACCCAGGATGAGCTATAATAATGTGTAAGCAATAGGAGTCTTGATGCACCATCTAGGTTTTGATCATCATTCAGAATTCAATCCAGATTTTCTCAGCTTTTTACTCAAAATGTTGCTTTTTTAATGAAACTTGTGTGATCAAAGAAAGAATGCATGAAGGATATTTTCTTTCTTTTGATATATTGCATAATCATGTATTCATACAACAAAATATTCTGGGGGCCATGACATTTTTGTGAAAATGATAAAAATCCTGGCAGTGGCTAGCAAAGTTTTTTTTTTTAACCCTGGTGGGGAAAGAGTTAATTAATCCTCTAACAATTGCTTGAAGTTTATACAAGTATCAGATGAGAAAATTAGAAATAAATGCAGGATATCTCCATAGAGCCAACTTAATATTCAGTGTGAATGGAAGGCCATTGAGATTTAGAGCTTTAATGAAATGACTTGAGAGCTGATTCTGACATCAGAGCTGCATACTGATTTCCATCCCTCTCCATCATTGCAAGATCTGCTTGATCCATTATGCTTGTGCATTAGTAAGCCATAAACTACTTCCAGCTTGAGCAGAACAAATCAGATGAGAAGTACTTGGTCTGACACCAAATTAGCTTGGGGCACTTCTAAATAGATATTATCCACTGGACGTGAATTCAATTTTTTACTGCAAATGAAAAACGTTTACTCTTCGGCAGATAAAAGTAAAAATGTCTGGTGTGTGACACTATCATTATAAGGAAAAACCATGATAGTGTGAGTAATTCATGTTACTGGAGCTTAAAATCGTTCCCTACATCACATTCGTAACGCTTCTTCAGACATTCTGGCTTAACATGCTCAGTGA
This sequence comes from Rhodeus uyekii, assembly GCA_037043235.1. NCBI lineage: Eukaryota > Metazoa > Chordata > Actinopteri > Cypriniformes > Acheilognathidae > Rhodeus > Rhodeus uyekii. Next base: position 4,576,557 of record JAWRVZ010000034.1, read on the forward strand.
TGCTGCTGATTTACCTCTGGGAAAGTTTCTTTAAATGAACAGACTCAACAGAATTTGTAACATAAAACCATGATTAGAACATGCTGGACATGTGCATTAACAATATATAAGAAAATAAAAAAGCTTTCCAGAAGCTATAAAACCAAATGGAGCAATTATAGGGGAGAGTGGTGCTACGTTTTACTAATGTTGTCTTCTGGGCAAGGAGAAAGGAGACAGAGGTAATACAAATAATTATACTTCAGGATGTGTCAAGGGGCTTCATTTAAATTTCAAATCAAAATATGAACATATATGAGAAAAACCTGCCAAGACAAGGTTTAATATTTAGAATATTTGAATGTTTTTAACATTTATTTTACCTTACTATCATTTTGGGAAGAATGCTTCATTGCTTAATTTAACAATTCATTTAAATTTAGACAAATAATATACCTGGTTTTAGTCTACAGTTGCAGTCTACCAAAATATATTTTAAGACCTGAATAAATTAGCTTTGACATGAAATAAATACATAAATAGAAACGGTTTTTATTATAAAATACTCACTTTTCACATATAGTCACATGACAAAAGGTATGTTTTCTAGATTAAGAGAGTGCTTATGACACTTTTCATCCCACTCTCTCCTACTTCTACAGTCACGTGTATTTTGATGGTCTAAGGCAGTAAAGCTTTGAATGGTAAAATGCTACCTGAGTATCCTGTAATGTCCATCGCCTTTAGGTTCCTGCACTTGATGACTGTGAGTGTTAATCTGCCTGCTGTAGGTAGATAGCAGAGTGAGAACATGATCTCCCCGAGGTCCACACTCTCCTGTCAGACACAGACACAGACACAGACACAGACACAGACAAATCAATGTAGCATGATGTATTGGAACATTTAGCTACAAAGGTCACTTTTTAAATTCGATAACTCTGGATAATAGAGAGATTAAAAACAGTAAATGTGTAATAATGTACCAGTGACAAAAACTATTAGAGAAGACGCTGTTTCAAAAGAATCACTCCCAGTCAAGATCTAAGTATAGAACCCCATTTCCACCACAAATAAAAAGAAAATACAAAATCAAATCATAATTATGACATAAAAGTCTAAATATTGTCATAATTTGAAAATAAACTCTTAATTGAGTTTATTTGAACTCTTAACTAAGCCATAGTTATGAGATTAGAAGTCAAAGTGATAAAATATTAAGCATAATACTGACATAAAGTGAAATTCTAAGATTTAATAATTATGACATAAAAATCGAAATAATTAGATTGAAAATGATTTGATAAGAGGGTATTTTCATAATTATGAGTTATGAATTTTGACTAAATATCTCATAATTTCAATATTCTCATAATTCTGACATTTTGTGTTTTGTGTAAATTGTGTTACAATTTACCAAAGCATATTTTTTTAAGTGGTGAAAACCCATCACCCAAATCCATACGGACTTACCAATGCTCACTCACAAGACTCACTAACAGTGTTTCATTTGTGACCAAATCTATGTTTTTTGAACTAATCTTTTAAGTGGACGAATCGTTGTTTCAGTGTTGGTAGTGTAATCAGTAATTATTGACTTTTCAATCTGCACCATGGCCGAATAGAGAACAATTCTGCATCAATACAATCAATACAGTGTCGCTGCTATAGTTTCCCAGATATGCTAAAAGCTAGTTAGTACCGCAGGAAGTTATTTATTGGTATTTGTGGTTTGACATTTTGACTATGAAGGTTGGGTTTAATAAGCTTGTGACTCAGGAGGTCTAGGGGAGGTCTAGGGGAGTACTGTTTGGACAGATATAGCCACATATAGTGACCAATTAGCTGTTGCGAATTCTCCAAGCCGCAATCTCTCCTGGACACCGCTCCAGCAAACAGTTCATTAACATTCCAAAACATTTTGGCCTTTCCACCATTGCATGAGGTCCATCATTTCCCTCACATTTGATCCAAGCATATCAGTTTTCTTTTAGATCAATATATAAAAAAAGAAAAGCGTAGGCCTATCCAACAAAAACAACATAGGCAATGCATTGGGACGGTGGCATTTTTAGTCATTAAGACCACCCAATCTGTCTGAGAGTTAAGCGCATGCAATGTAAAGGCGAAGTAAGCTAGAGTTAGCGTGTTAGCGTCATCATCTCAGCAGTATTAAGACTGGAGTAAAAATTAATCACTTTAAATGAGCTCAATAAGCCTCTCTCTGACAGACATATCCCATGACTCCCCTACTTGTGGCTTAATGTCTCTCTAGTCCTCTAAGATGATTATTTGAAGTTTGTGCTTAAGTATCATATAGGGACTTTTTAAAGTGGACTGATGGATGTGCAAAATGCAAGACTGACTCAGAAGCCTGACATGTCTCTGGCTTCAAATAACTTTAAGTAAATAAATTGATTATTACTGAACCATTTGGCACAGGTTAAAAAGTCAAGTAATTAAGCGTACTAAATTATGTCTGATTTCCAGAGGAGGAATGATGTGTTAAAGTTTCTGTAAAATAATTTTACTTTTTTTCGGATCAGACCAAATTCCTTCCAATTTTGTCTTTTGGAATATGTATTCTGTCAGTTGGCATCAGCTTAAAGGAACAGTTCACACCCAAATCTGTCATCATTTACATTTATCCTACCGCTATCCATTGGTAGAATCTTTCTTCCATGAAATATAAAAAACTAAAGTTTAGCTGTATTTTTATGTTCTTTTTCATACAAAGAAAATAAATGGTGACCTGTTGAGTTTCTACAATTTTCAAAATATCCCAAGTCTTTTAAAGCAATCTATAGCTTTTTGCATGAAATGTACAAATGTAAAACAAATAAGAAATGAAAACATTCAGTATGAAAATAGTAACAAAAAAAAAAAACTGTCTCATCTGCAATAGGTCTGATATCATGTACGCGTATATGTCAAGATGTTTTGAACCCACTAATGAAACCTCAATATGCACACATCAAAATTATGCATATAAAAAGCAACTTAATCTTTAGTCATTTTGTGCAAAAAAGAACATAATGCAGGTATGAAACGACTTGAGTACATGATGATTGTATTTCAAATTTTGAGTGAACCTTCCCTTTTGATAGTTTTGAAATGAGGTGACGTGAGTTTCAGATTCAAATCTCCTGCCAAGTGCAATAGAATGTGTACTATTGTTCAAGGGTCAGCCGCCCTCCTGCCATAAAAGCAATAACCACAGGTTTATTGAATTGCTCCTCTGAGGATAGCTGTAAATCTAGAAAACAGAGAGAAATAAGACTCATCAAGGAGCAGTAGAAGCTCATCTAGCCTGCCGTTATGGGGCGATCAACAAACCTCAGATGACCTCAGTACATATTTTAGATGTTCACTTTGAATGTTTAATATTATGCTGTGATTGGCAGCACCTCTTATTAGTCTCCATTACGAAAATGAGGCAATTACTTTGTCCACACATATATAATCAGCCTGTGTCAGTCATCTTCATGTGTCAATTACTACCTTATCTCTGTGTTAATGAGGGTAGATCTCTGAATTCTCATTAATTCGTCTGTCTTGGTGTAAGTAGGTGTACAGCACAGAATGTGTTGAATACTGTGACTGCATTTTAACAGACTATGTTAATAACGCATGTGTTACCATTTGCCCTGGGTATGGTGTTATGTGTGCACTTCCTAGCTGTCGGGTCTTTGTCACTTCCTGGTTGTCTAGTCACTGTTAGTGGGTGTGTTGGTTATCACGTGGGTGTGGCCTCTCGTTCCCTCCCTGCACCTGTCTCGACTCTAGTTCATGTCTCGTTCCTAGTGTATTTCACCCCTTGGCTTCTCTCCTGTCTTTGTCCGTGGTTGACGTTTCTGGATGTTTCCTGTCAGTTTATGTGGATGTTTCTCCCTCCGAGTTCTCCTAGGTGTGCACATGAGGTGCCGTTTGAGTTTATCTTCAAGTCTTTTGTTTATCCGTGTTCTTGAGATTTGCACTACTAGTGCCATTTTGTTTATATTTAAAGTGTTTTGGTTTATTGTTTATTAAATGAGTTTTGAGTTCAGTTCTTGTCCGTCTCGTCTTCATCAGTCCTACCCCGAGCGTTACAGCAACATGCTAATTTGCATACTTTAGCCGGAATCTAATGGGCTTGTTGTTTAGAATCAGTTTATTTTGAACTATTTGTACAGTCATATAAAATGTTATAATCTAATCTAAACTGGAAGTAATTTTTTTTGTCTTCTATTATAATGACCATTATATTTTTGATTTAGATTTGATCAGTAATCAAAAAGCTCATTTGTGACATTGATCATGTGATCTGTTTTTTACACATCAGATAATCTCAAAACAACTACATTGTTAAATTTGAATCTACATTTTAGAATTCAACCTTTTACTCAAATTGTTATGCTCATATTTGAATTTGCAAAGAAAAAAAGTAGTATATAAAATTGTAAACATATATGACCATTCTCATTATGCACCTCTCCCCATAAAAAAATCAACTTAAAATCCAGCAGAATTCAACGATTTGGCAAACACATCCAGAGAAGAAAGAGTGGAAAGCTTCTCTTACTGAGGTAGCGTACTGAATGTCTCTCCAGATGGAGGTTTCCCTTGAGAGATCAGACACTTCAAACAGATTGTCCAATATGACTTCCCCTATCATATCATGCCGTGAGAACCGGTCAAAGTCAAAAACGCTGAGATGGAGCTTCCTGACTGGAAGCTCATCATAGGGTACCGGAAACTGGAAGGACTCATCAAACGTTGGGTTTAACGTTTTCCGATGGACTCGTGTCTGGAACTTCTGCTGACGATCTGGAAGCAGGTATATCTTGACATAAGGGTCGGAGCTGCCGCAAAGATCCTTGGCTGGTAGATCAAATGCCTTGAGTATCTTGACAAGTAACATCTCATTCTCATAGTCATAGCGAAGAGAAAAATTAATCTTGCCACAATTTTTGCCGCCTTTACTATTGCCGGAATCTTCGTTCTCTGTGGTCATCTGCTTGTAGAGTTCAGGCTTGATACGGCCAATGCTGGTTGGCTGCTCATCCACATCATAATCATCTCCCAGGTCTAGACTTCCTACTTGCATTTGACGGGGGAGGTGGCGTTTGAAGGAACTATGTCTGAAAAAAAGAGATAAAGGAGAGAAAGAGTAACATGAGGGATTTGATGACGTTTGGAAAAAGTTGGATTAAAAACAGCCCAAAGCAAGGTTTGTTTTTAAAACCAAGGGCCAAAAAATGTGTATCGTAACCAAATCTCTAATTTATATCAATTAATTTTATATAGACACAGATTATTTGTACATTATATTTTTAAAATAGTTCTAAATTTTCATCTTTGATCTATGTCTAAGTTGAAGTTTCTCCTCTCTTTTGAGGACATGGAGAAAGTTGTGCATGCCTTTGTGTCATCTTGTTTGGATTATTGTAATGCATTGTATTTGGGTGTGAGTCAGGCCTCTTTCTCTCTCTTTCTTTCGCCTCCAGCCTGTTCAGGATTCAGATGATAGGCTTCTAAAGGGTACTCAGAAGAGAGAGCACATTACTGCTGTGCTTATCAAACTACACTGGCTTCCTGTACGATACAGGATTCATTAATATGGGCTCTTATATGTTTTTAAAGCTTTGCATGGTTTAGTACAAGAGTATATTTCTGATCTACATCAATCCTATAGATCCCTGCCTTCAAATGATAAATTACATCTCAAAGTCAAAGTCAAAGTCAGCTTTATTGTCAATTCTGCAATATATACAGTGCATACATATAGAGAATTGAAATTCCGTTACTCTCAGACCCAAGGCGAATACAGTTAACAACAACAATAATTTAACAGTAACAGTAACAACAACAACAACAACAACAACAACAACAACAGAAGACGAAGATAAAATACAATAAAATTAAACTAGATGGATAAAGTGAGTTATGGAGGTAAAGTGGCGATGGCAAATAGTGCAAACAATAGTAAATAGTAATAGTGCAAATTACAAATTAAGGCAGTGCAAATGTAATAGGAGAGAAATGCAAGGACAACATAATGAGGTGGATGAATAAGAGAATAACTGATGGTGGGTAGGGGGTGGGGGGGATTCAGAGATCAGGTCCTTGGTGCAGAAGAGGGGAGAGGTGGCAGAGTCGGGAGAGAGTTCAATGCCCTGACAGCTTGGGGTATGAAGCTGTCCTTCAGTCTGTTGGTCCGTGCCTGGAGACTGCGTAGTCTCCTCCCTGATGGCAGCAGACTGAAGAGGCTGTGGGATGGGTGGGTGGGGTCCCTAGCAATAGCAAGGGCTTTTCGGGAGAAGCGGGTGTTATAGATGTCCTGGAGGGGTGGGAGAGAGACACCAACGATCTTCTCAGCTGCTCTCACTATGCACTGCAGTGCCTTGCGGCAGGATGCGTTGCAGGCGCCGTACCACACAGTGATGCAGCTGGTCAGAATGCTCTCAATGGTGCCTCTGTAGAAGGTGCGCATGATGGGGGCTGAGGCTCCGGCTCTTCTCAGCTTACGGAGGAAGTATAGTCGCTGCTGCGATTTCTTAATCAGTGCTGTGGTGTTGGTGGTCCAGGAGAGGTCTTCCGTGATATGAACACCCAGAAATTTGGTACTCCTCACCCTTTCCACGGTCGCACCGTTGATAGTCAGAGGAACATGCTGGGTGTGCATTCTTCTGAAGTCAACAACAATCTCCTTCGTCTTCTTCACGTTCAGAGAGAGATTGTTGTCGCCGCACCACCTGGCCAGGCGGCTCACCTCACTCCTGAAGTTTGTCTCATCGCCGTTGCTAATGAGACCAACTACAGTCGTGTCGTCCGCAAATTTGATTATTAAATTGCTGTTGTGTGTGGGTGTGCAGTCGTGTGTAAGCAGAGTGAAGAGGAGTGGGCTCAACACACAACCCTGAGGGGTTCCAGTGTTCATGATGATGGTGCTGGAAGTGTTGCTGCCGACCCGTACTGCCTGAGGTCTTCCTGTCAGGAAGTCCAGCAACCAGTTGCACAGTGAAGTGCTGAGTCCCAGCTGAGACAGTTTGTGAGTGAGCTGTTGGGGGATGATTGTATTGAATGCTGAACTAAAGTCTATGAACAGCATTCTGACATAAGTGTCTTTATTGTCCAGGTGCGTGAGTGCTGAGTGGATGGCAGTGGTGATGGCATCATCGGTCGAGCGTTTTGACCGGTATGCAAATTGGTAGGGGTCCAGGGAGGGGGGGAGGACAGATTTAATGTGGTGCATGACTAGACGCTCAAAGCACTTCATAAGGATGGGGGTAAGTGTGACTGGGCGGTAGTCATTGAAGCCGGATGGAGATGAATTCTTTGGGACTGGAATGATGGTGGTCGCTTTGAAGCAGGTGGGGACAACAGCTTGACTCAGTGAGATGTTGAAGATGTCTGTGAAGACATCGGTGAGTTCCTCTGCACAGAAAAGGCCAGATCACCTGGCCATCTGATGGTCCTCGCCTGAAATGCAAAGGTGATCTGGCCTTTTCTGTTGTAGCTCCAAGGCTTTGGAATGACCTTCCTATGTCTATTAAATTTTATTCTACACTTCTTGGATTCCAGAGTGCGCTAAAAACTCATCTGTTTTCAATAGCATTTAAAAAATATTTTATAATCTGCTGTTTGCTGTTGTGTAGTATATGTTTTATTGGTTCTATGTTTCTTTTATTTGTTTTTATTCTTTCTGTTCAGCACTTTGGTTTCCACATTGTGGTGTTGAAAGTGCTTTATAAATAAAGGTTGAGTTGAGGTGTTTCAAATTATTATGCAAGTGAGATTCCAGTATTCCAGGAAACCAGTACAATAAACAATCAGATTTCATTTGATTCAAATAAATTGTTTGTTTTATTTCTCATATCCTTTTAGACTATACACCCACTGTACATTTCCATATGGATATAGACTATACATTATACTAGATGCTGTTATAATTATAATATTTTAGAATTCTATATTATATAGATTATGTGACGGTGAAGACAAAGCTCAATGCTATGAAAGCAATTTTTTTATACGTTATGTAACAGATGTTCTCAAAAGGAGACTGGGTGTTAAAATGAATGCTGGTGTAGTTAGTTCAACTGCATATTATTTAATATTAATAAACCCCATATTTCCCCCATCAAGCTGATATCTAGTAATAGTACTTTGTAACAAAAAGCAGTGGAAAATCTTCAGAAACAGCCAAATAATGAAGCTAAATTAAATATTACTATTTAATGAGCAAATAGTACATGACAGATATTTTTTTGTGTGTGGACATGTTCTGTGCTGTAATTAAGGTCCCTGGAACAACCCCAAATGAATCAAGTATGCATGAGCAGCACTTTTCTTGGTTCCAGTGATTATGGAGCAGCAAAGCATTAAAAACTTGCCCTGAGGTGACATTGACATACAGTATTGAAGGCAGAAAATAACAAAGCAGTCTCAGATGAAAGACTTTACTGTCCTCTAAATAATTGTGCATCATCAGCAATATAGTTTTCAAATATAAATGATGTTTGTAACAAGATTACATTTCTCTTGTTGGTGTCAGTATTCATCTGCTCTGTAACATCTTTTGGAGATTCTCTTATGGGGTGACTGTGATTGATGCCTTTTGAGACAACTTGGAAATAATACAGGGACGGTGGTCTGACAGTCTTCATAATTTGTATTTCCTTCAGGTATGTATTCATATCAGGTTCTGCATGTGACAAATGAAATGTGTAAATGTGTATGCAGCATTGGGTGTGTGTAATTGGTTGCAAGCACAAGCTGCAAGCTAAAAAAGATGGGGAACATGAGCCTCCCTGAAGAACTGCATGCATTTACAACATATTAAGTAATGATTTTGGCATTTGGCTTGGTAATTGTGTTATTGCACAATTGGTAATTATTGTTATTGCACAATTGGTAATTATTGTTATTGCAATATTGTTTAAAGACACTGAAAGTCATGAAAAGGGTAAGATTTTTAAAGGCTCCCTTTTTAAAATGTATTCCATAATTTTTTGGCAGAATATATAGAATCGACCTGTTCGTTTTTAAGTGTCAATAAATGTAAAATATGAAATAACTTTGAAAGTTAAAATAAAAATGTAAGCATTAGAATGATGATTAAAATACAATTACAAAAATAGTATTTTAATAAATTAATCTTAACCCAAAAGTCCTAAAAATATGTGTAGGTCTTCCTTTTTTTTATTTAATGTCCACAAAGTCCCTATTAATAACTAGAAATTAATATTAAATATTTGTCAATATTCAATTGAATTTTCCAATGACAACAATTTTATTTATTTTATCCATCTTACCCCACATGTATACCTCTGTTCACACGTTTGGGGCAAGGAAGATTTTTAATAAGAAATGTTTCATGAGCAGCATATCAGCATCTTAAAATTATTTTTGACTGCTGAAAATTCAGATTGGTCATCGCAGGTTTTTTCTTTAATTGTAAGACTATTCACAAGATTACTGTAATTATTTTCATTAAAAAAATCTAGTCATCTTTTAGGAAAGTATTATCTCACCGCCCCCAAACTTCTGAACAGTAGAGGAAGTGTGTGTTCGTATAAAGTTTTTGGCTTTGTTACCTGGTGGATGACGCAGGCTCTGTGGTTTGTCTTTGCATGCGCTGTGTACGGCGCAAAAAGTGCTCCGTCATGGAGAGCTGCACCTCGGCGGGGATGTCAGGAGACGTGCGGCTTATTTTAACAGCTGCCTCAAGGAAGCCCATCGAGGCCATAGAATACTTATCCTTTTCAGTCGCCATGGCGACCTTGGATGGCTGAGGACTGGGCAGGAGAGATGGTAAATTAACGGAGGGGCAGTCGTCAGGGGCAAGGGCCGCAGAACTTGACGAGAGGGCTTTGTTCCTCCAAGGAACCCAGCACAGCCTCCAGGAGATGAATGAGGCGAGCAGCAGCAGGGCCAAACCACACGCTATTATCACACCGATGGGGAGGCCAACAGTGATGTCTGCAGCCGGACGGAAGTGATGGACCGCACAATATGGACAAACAGATGGTCGAAACAGTGAGACAGACAGAAAGAAAGGTGCGTTAGTATCAAGAAGGTTCAAATGAGGAATGACTTACATTACTCATCTAAAATCCATGGTTTTATTTACTTTAAGGGTTAGTTCACCCAAAAAAAAAAATTCTGTCATTAATTACTCGCACTCATGTCAATCCAAACCGTAAGACATTTGTTCATTTTTGGAACTCAAATTAAGTTATTTTTGATGAAATCCGAGAGCTTTCTGACACCCCATAGACAGCAACCACTTTCACATTGTCCACGTTAAATAGTCTATGTGAATAAGTGGTTCAAAACTGAATGTAGTGACAATAATGCTTTTTGTGCATGATATTATTCAACTATTTGTTCTCCACTAGTCTACCTTTTGGAATGACATGAGGGTGAGTAATTAATGACAGAATTTTCATTTTTGGGTGAACTAACCCTTTAAGCCTATACGAATTAAACAGTGTCTGAAGCCCTGAATTTGATGCCACGCACACACTCACAAACACACAGTGCAGAAATGATGAAATGTAATTAAAGTTATCGTGGATACAGGCCTATAATCTATTTCCAAGGGAACAATGCTAGCGGAAGATGCCGCAGCAATATCAATGTGTTCTCATTGCGACACTTTCCACCATCAATGGCTCTTACGCACGTAGGCGGAAAGCAAGCTCAAATCATTTTTTCACCATTACAGGGAATTTGCTTGCAATAGAACAAACGGACTGGAGAAGCTCCAAGACTGCTGACAAGCACCATGTAAACATTAGTGTATAAGCAAAAGGAGATCTGTCATTTTGTGTTGGAGCTCTATAGGAATGTAGGTTCTTAAGGATTTAGAGGAATAATATTGAGGCGGCTGAATTCATCTTTATTTTCCATCTGAGATGTATTTTGTACAGTTATTAACTGATTATTAACAGTTGTATAAACACTCTCGACCCAATGTTTCGACTAGTTTGAGTTATTTGAAATAATGCATGCTGAGATCTCCCTGGGTTTCCTGGAATGTACAATGTGTCCTTATTCAAGTGGAATATAAATCTCTACTGACAGTTCAAAGGGCTTGGGGCCACATCTAATTCAGAGTCTTTTATAACTTTTGTTCTTCATTCAATTCCTCATTCTTTTCCAAGTCATTTGTCATTAAGTGACTACTGTAAGCACACAATGGAAAGTAAAGAAGACTCAAGGTCAAAACAGAAGAAATTAATCAAGACTTTGGGAACAAAAGTCTTTAAATTCAAATAATATTCAAAATATTAATATTATTAAAATAATATTTTAATAATATTTTTTAAAAATATTTTATAATATATAGTACTGGTAAAAAGTTTGCAATAATAATTATGATTTTTTGTTATAGTTTGTAAAAGAAGTCTCTTATGTCCACCAAGGTTGTATTACAGTAAAAACAGAATTTCAAATTATCAAAAAAATAATAATAATGCAGAAATATTATTACAATTTATTATTACAATATTTATTACAACTGTTTTCCAATTGATTATATTTTAATTCATTTTTATTTTAATCCTGCAGAATTCATTTTAATATGCTGATTTGATGCTCATTGCAAATACAAATGTATCTTCTGTTCAGATTGTATCTGTATTTCTTAAACACATGTAAATATCCCTAAACAATATTTAAGTTTACTAGAGTTTCCCCTCAATAATAGATACATTCTTAATTTAAGGACATTTAGACATTTACTGTAAAATATAACAAAAATACTGGTTAAACATTTTTTTGCAGCGTATGCTGATGTAGTTTATCTAACGTTTCTAATAGTTTTCTATGTTACAAGTGTATATTTGCTAAAATTTCCCATTTCATGTGAATAAGCTGTCAAGGGGTTTTCTGTAAATTCTGTAAAATGCTTTCTCTAAAGTGTCCATTTGAAGGGCTCAGGGTTTATCCTGAGTGGATAAGAAATTTCTAGGTCCAGGGATTTATGTGTTCAGAGGATTTTCACTTTCAAACGCTGCCATATAGCTTCTGTTTTGTCGAGTGAAATGATCCAGACTCTGAAATGTGGCTCCACTGGTTTGCCTTTGATTTCTAATAAGTCTGGGTTGCCTGTACGGCTGGACAGGACTGATAATGTCAAGCTGACATGGCAATTTTGTGGTGAGGTTTAATAATAGTTTTAGTCATGTGAAAATATTAATCTAATATATATGAATACCAATCTGATACTTTTCACATCCAAAATAAACTAAATATTATGACTATCACCCAGTGTGATCATTTATGGCATGCATACTGGACATTAATAAAGATTTGGCTGTAAATTACAGTAGACATGCAGCAGTAAAAACTGAGCTTCCACCCATTGAGATATGGATAATGAATCCAAACAGTGTGACATTATGACTCCCCATGGACCTGGTTGCTCACCAGCATGATATTTCAAACAGCTCTGGTCATAATGCTCAAACTAATGAGCCAGGCATATAAAGGTTCATAAATGCAATCCGTCAGTCAACATATATTTTTCTCAGGGCTGAGGGAGAGAGTACAGTTTCAGGTGTTTAGCGTGATAATTTGGCATAAAAGCATTAACATTATAAGCCTAATCTAGGGTCAATGACATGTAACATATTTTTCTTTTACCTTCACTACATGTGAGTGTAATCATTGCTTTCAAAAAAGGTGTGTGTGTGTGTGTTTTCAAATATCATGGAATATTATTTATAAATATATACTCATATTAATATATAAATACTGATCTCACATGCGTTATATATATATATATATATATATACATATATATATATATATATCAGTGTAATTCATATACAATTATAATTTGTTTTTATTTTAGATTTTTTATTTTAATTTAGTATTAGTAATTTAGAATGGAGTAATTAGTAAATTAATTTTAGTAATTTAGTTTAATCGTTTTTTTCAGTTAACATTTATTTTATTTCTGTACTCATTTTTACATACATTTTTATTTTATTATATATGTTTCTAATCTAAAAAATGTTAATAAAAAATGTTATAATGTAAAAAATAAAACTAATTTGACAAAGGATGATTTGTAGTGTTTCATTTAAACAGAATTAGAAATAAATGTAGCATAGTTTGTAACACTATCCTTCTAATAGACTATTCATAATTCATCCTTTTTGATAAACTGAAAAATGTATACATTGTCATTTGCAGTGTTGTGTTTTAAATAAAATAAAACATGTTGACATAACAGAAGATGTCGCTCACTGACATTATGTCTATGGTCTATTTTTAAATATTTAAAACTCTATTATTAAATATTTGATAATATATATAAATTTTGTCAGGTCAGCGGATCAGACTGCAAATGCACCTGCTAATTCGAAATGCAAGCATGCTTATCTTTACTTTCTATGTAGCTACCCTTAAAAAACAACCTCCACCCCTGATACATAATGAATCCACAGCATTTATGTTTGAGGAACCTGTATCCCACCTCACAAACCTCTCTTGGCGCTCAGGAACATTTTTCAACCCAGTGCTACAGGAGCAGAGGAGAACATGCTGTCCTATGAGATAACACATGAAAGAAGGGGGCTGTTAATTTCCCCCCTCCTCCTCAGGCACAGGGTTCAGTGGGGTTGGGCCATGTCTGGAGCACATGAGTAATATCACGAGGTCCACAAATTCAATTAAGATTTGTTTTGAAACCGAGTCAGGGCACAAACTGGGGCCCGAGGGTTTTCCCTTCAAATGTCTTCGAATGTAACCTGGTTTCCATAGAAACCCAGCTATAAGACGCGACGTGCGCCCTGTCAGCTCTCATCATCTAATCCCGAGAAAAAAACAAAAAGCTTTGTTGTGTTCTCAAAGGACAGCATGAAATGAAGAAATAACTTGTGAGGACATAAAACGTGTGGCGACAAGCAACAACATCTTAGGGGTCAACTGAACCTTGAAATGAAGCCAATTAAAGAACCTCTAACACGGTCCTTTTGTTAATCACAGGGTAAAATTGCAACAAAATGGAACTCTGTACTAACACATTCTAATTTAACCACACACAAAGGGCAATCAGGAAGACAGTGTGTTAACCCAACTCAGCGGACCTCAATTACACAGTCTCTCTTCCACCCACGCATCTCCGACAGCTGATATTTTCAGGACAAAGGCTGCTAAACTGATAGGAACTGGCATCACAATCAGTGGCCACCATTAGGGAGAGCTCAGAGACATTGTCATATCATGCCTTTGAACTAAATCTCTGTTCCCATGAGAACGTATTTAGATTTCATATTGACGGTGGAATTGGCAGAAAAATACACTGCAAAGAGTAAATCTGTCTCCAATAGGGTCTATCTCTTGAGGATGAGTGCAAATATAGCTACCGAAGCTTTCCGAGACCACAAAAGCCTTGCTACGTTAGTCAAGAACAATTACATCAGCCTGAATAAATCAATGAGACAGTTCAGTAAAGAACGGTTTGTGATTTCTAGTTTCAGTAAATAAACACTGTCCAATTTAAAAGTTTGGAGTCGGTCATTTTTTAAAAAGGAATTAATACTTTTATTCAGCAATGATGCATTCAACATTATATTCATACTAAAAAATGGCAGGTTCTCCTCAAACATATTAAGTAGAAAAACTGTAGTCAACATGTAGTCAACATTGTTATTAACTGTAAACCCTAATGCTTAATATTTTATGACCAGGTCTCCCTGGAAGAAGAGATTATTATATCTCAATGAGATTTTTTTCCTGGCTAAATAAAGGCTAAATAAATAAATACATAAATATAATTAATTGGCTTGATTAGGGTAAATGTAAAATTAAACAAATTAATTCAAATTTTAGAAAAAAAAAATTATTTTGAGTTTAAAAAACATACTCATTTTAGTAATCTGAATTGTTTTGAGTTTTGTAAATTTACCTGAAATGTAACTTTCTATTTTTCAGTATGCTTTGCTATGACATGGGAAAAGGGATTTAGTAGTGTTTAATGTTTTGTTATGCTAATTTAAACAAGTTTCTGTTAGGTTGGTTTCTTTAGGGGAGTGGAGTATGAGATTTGAGAACAGATATATGTTAAATGTTCTAAATTGTTGTAAGCATCGTGTTACCAATTAGCAAGTTAGCATACTGAACTGACTAGCTTTATCTAGCTAGTTCAGTATGCTAACTTGCTAATTGGTAACAGTGTCCACTACTAAAAATATTTAAGCTGAGATTGCATGATAATTTTATGTTAAATGTAGAACATAAAAAGCTTCCAGTTATGCTTACATAAAATTAGAATTTCTTAGCTTTATTTTTTTATTTATTTAACTGATTACCTCCAATTTTTTTAGTTTTGCCAACTTATTCAGGTTTACGGTGAATAAAAAAGGTTTCTTGAGCACAAAATCAGCATAGTAGATATAATAATATAATAAATATAATAAACTAAAACATTTTTACTGTATTTTTGATTGAATAAATGCAGCCTTATTGAGCATAAGATACTTTGAACGGCAGTTAATCTTTTTTCTCTCTCACTTAATATAACAAAAATGGCAATTATGAATGACTTATAAATATGTATTATATAATATTTCTTTGTATACAAATTGTATTTTGATATATCACAAATAATAAAAAATACTATGTGTGTATAAGTAATATGTATGTGTAAATATAAAATGAACGGAAATCAGATGAAAGGAGACAAGTGTTAGCCAAGAAAGTTAAGCGAAGAAAACAGGTGTAAAAATCAAGGTGCAGCCTTTGGGTCATTCCCCAGTTGGCTGCTTGTATAAATCACAGCACATGATTCTGCATGACATCCCAGGCTTTAGAGGGGGAGCTTTGCTCCTTGATTCTGCACAGAGGAAAATATCGGCTCTGCAAGTAAATCTCCATGCCCCATCCAGGCCATTTTTAGATTGCTCTATTTCATAGCTCCTTCTCCACTGCAATCTCAAATCCCCTAATTCCCAGGATCTCAGAATGGCGGAACGCCACAGCAAACAAAGCCGGGGTTCTCAAAATGAAGGACTGCTGGGAGCAATGCAGAATTCATACGCTAAGACTTTGGGAGGTAAACAGCCTCTCGTAGAGCTTCAGGCACATATTCATAAATTCATTGTAATACCGTCTGGACCACGTTTTTAGCATTGACACATAGGAAAGCTGTTATTCTTAAGTCCCAGAGCATTACAGTCTGCAAGAAGATTTGGAGAAGAGATTTTTCTCCATTCAAGTGAAATTGATCTGAAGAATATCCTGCTCATATGGAACTTTAAGCTAAACCCAAAGGTATACGAAGAGAACTGCGAGTCTATCATCAAAACATTCGAAAGCTCAGAAACCTACAGGCAGTGTCTTTCAAGGAGAGTAACCAAAAGACAAAGAAAATTCTACATATTCACAGAATCATATTCCAATCCACCAGACAGACAGGAATTTAGCCCTGAATAAAACATCTGGAGAAATGTCAAGAAATTTTTTTCCACTTATATTTTGGAGAAATGGAGAGAGGAAAATAGTATTTTGTTAAAGGTATAATTACATAATTATAACAAATATATAATAATTGTTCATGTTGAGTAATGGCGAAATATACGTCATATTTAGTCATATCTTGTATTTTTACCGACACCCATTGCTGTGGATGCAGTATCACAGAAAAGCAAATTGTCAGTTACCAATGTCATTGTAGAAATATGCTATTTGCAGTCAGTCATGATTCATTTGTTCAATGAGCAAATGTGCCTGATAACAGCAGGATTATTAAGATAAAATCAGTAATATACATCAAATCATGCAATCTCAACATGGAAGCCTCTATGAGGCAAACTGCTCCATGTTAAAGTCAGCATGAAATGGAAGTTGAATGTCTTTTCTTCACTATTGTGACAAATATTTGAGTTGGTTTTGAGCAGAAATTGATTTTTTCCATTAGGAATTGATTGGATTGTTGGATGGTTGTGGCATGCTTCTGCTGATCTTATGTGAGTGATAGACTGTCCCGGCCTTGTGACAACAAACACGTCATCAGCGAAGAGAAGAGATGGTGTTGTGGGAGGGGAAGCTGTTTTGATTTCTGAACTATCAGGCCATATTATGAGGGCACGTGAATTAAAAGAGATGTGCATAGATTAATAATTTATAACACTGCATATTCCATAAAAAATAAGAATTTTATGGTGAAATATTTAAATAAAGCAGCTTTCAGTCTCTTGGAGTCTTGCCTCATGTGAGTTTAGTCTTACAACTAGGGTTAAGTGCTTTTATGATTTCCCTCTGATTTTAGAGATAAGTTATGGATAGGATTAGGACTAAATATTTGGACAGCAATGTCTAGGAGATCTTCTAAAATAGATTTACATGCATTAAAATTCTAATAATATACATTGTGAATCACCTTATTTCTAAAAGTCTAAAAATGGTTAATTTGAAGATTCAGTGTTTCAAAACATTTCTACTCTATTCTGATTGGTCAGATGGTCCAGTCTGTTGTGATTGGTCAACCACTGTTGATTGGTCAGCACATGTCAAAAACTAAACATCTATTACCATATGTGGATTTCATCTTCAAAAACTGAAGAAAGCTCCAGTAAACAGTAAAAATTATATTCCAATTGTATAAATTCTACTGCGAGTCCTCATCCTTTTCAAGTGCATACAAAGTGGATTTGCAGCAATGAAAACACTGTCGCTTGTTTGATACAATGAAGTCTCACTACTAGCACTTTCACTTTAAATTCATATGTTGTCTTTGGTAAACCTCCAGACTGCAAGGGAAGCACTCAATAGTTTTTAGTACTGAATCCTCACTGTTAGTAGAGCTCGTCAATCAAGCCATGGAAACGCAGAAAATCATAAGAAAGCAATTTTTTTTGTTAGTCACAGAGAACTTTTGAGTGACAGCTCAACTTTTGAGTGACTTATTTTTGAGAAATATTCTATAAAAAATATTATAAGAAAAGTCATGGGTTCAATGGAAAGATGCAGTGAAGCACAATGTTAACCGCTGCTATCGGTTAACATTGTGACAACGCTAATCGGCTCACCTCCCACCTGAATGTCTCAAAAGATGGTTCACATGGCTAAGCAACAGACTGCATGTGTACACACACGCTATTAAATTCTCGAAGTCACATTCTTTATTTGACACAGCATGTCTGTAGTGTTTATCGATCTGAATCCACCACACTCTCTCTCTGCAAAAGGTGTTACAAATCACAGACTACTGCTGTGCACTGTCACATCCACATTCCCCGATTAGCAAAAACATGCCAGCACTGATCATTTCAAGGGTAGACAGGTGTTTATATGAGACAAAAGGTAAACCAGCGGTTATTCTGTATCTTAATAAATGGCAGTACCGTGTATGAGTATTGATTATTCGATATGGCGCTTGACAAGAAATCTTAACATCCCATACAGTACATATTTCTGATCTATTGCATGCAATCTTTACCAGTAAAATATGTCTTTATATGAAATATCTACTTACAATACTCACACTTCAAATGAAATGAGCTGGATCATTCACACTACTGCTTATGCTGGGGACACACTTAAAAACTATAAGGATGATAATTCATGTCATTTGGAAGACTGATCATGATTAACTGGAGTGATTTAGTGTGAAGTGTCTAAATATTCTAGTCTTAGAATTTAAGAACCAGCTGTTGCAAGTCTTCCTCACAAAGATTTGATTAAACATATTAAACATATTTAATATGTGTTCCCTGTCAAACATCATTCTTGTAATTTTATTTAACAAATCTTCTTATTTATGTTTCTTTTGTATAATTTTATAAGTTAACATTGCAAGTTAATTGCTTTAGGCAATTCATTTTGTTGAAAAACTCAGAATACACAGTTCTTTCATATGAAGTGTCCTTTTGTCCATGTGTCCTCACTGTCCCAATGAGAACTCATAAGCCGCGTGTCCACACAAAACAAGACGACATGAAAGGACGCAGTCAGTGAAACAAAAGCTGCGCAGAACACAGCACAAAACAAGACATAACATGAAAGCATGTGGAAGATGTAAACACGAACCGCTTGCTACACAACAACTGACGTGGACAAGAACATGAAAAAGCACACAAGTGAACACTCATCTCCTGCACTCACAACAGAAGACACATACACAATCTGAAGTGCCAGGATCCGAACATCACGCCCGGCACAGAAGACACGTCACAGACATGAGAGTGCGCAACTCGAGCTCACTCAAAGCCACGTGCTCACAGGAAGACACGACAATTGGGCAGTATCAGTACTCTGTCACAAGACACGCGAAAACTAGACAGAAGTGACAGAATCCTGACACTAACTAGATCTAATATATGTATGTATAAATGCAGCTCTGCGGCTCTTCTGTCAAATTAAGTCATGCTTTCAGATTTTCCAGTGTTATCAGCCCCGTTAAATAGTTTTGGGAACAATGTAGGCCTACATTTACTTTAGACTGATAAAATGAAAATGAAAATATACAAATAACATTTTGAATGACTTCTCTGTTTTGGAATAAATAAAACAGTATTTTATTTCATTCTAAGCCCAGGGTTAGAAACAAACCAATTTGTTTTTAATTCCTCATTTGAATAAATAATATCTTGTCTCGTCTTCTGCCTCTCTGGGAGGAATGGAGTTGCCGTGATTCCTAGGGTTACTGTACTAAAAATACCTAAATGTTTGCAGTAATTTCCACACTCCATGCTTCTGATAACCTTGCCTTCTGTGCTTCACAAGTACAACAGGTGACATGCTGACAGTACGATTACTTTTCTACTTCTGGCAACAAGGTGCACGCAGCACCGCCACAGTATTGGAGAGTTACACATGCAAAGAGAACATTTCAATTTAATATAAGATTCTAATAAGATACAAATTTTAGTTGGTCTAAATTAAGTAGGTGAGGAACACAAATTAGCTTATATAGTGTTCCCATCTAGACAAGAGCGCAGTGTCAGTAAGTGTGTTTGTATGTGCTTCATAACTGTGCAGCCCAGGGGACCCGTCATAATAGCCTGCACTGGGGCCCATCATTACAAGTTACACCATTTTGTGTCATCTATGTTTTACGTGCTATTATTTCCCTTGTGATCTTCTCCTGCATATTCCTTGTTGGATTTACTATTAAAGACTTGTTTTCAGTAAACCTGTTGCTGATAATAATATGATTTCTAATCAGTTCTTTGAATTAGAATTTTTTTTTTGTTTCAACCAGTTACAATGTCCTGGGATCCAAATGAGAAAATTAATGAGGGTTAAGAAAGGATGTATTAAATTGACCAAAAGGAAGCATAAAATCACATTTTAAACTAAAATATTAAGTAGCACAACTGTTTCCAACATTGATAAAAATAAGAAATATTTCAAGACTGGAGTAATAATGCTGAAAATGCATCTTTACTATTGGAAGCAAAGAATAAACTACAAATTAGAGTAAAAAAAGAAGAGTTATTTTAAATTTTAATAATATTTCACTATATTAATATTTCACTGTATCTTTGAGCAAATAAATGCAGCCAAATAAATTGATCAAATAAAAGTTACTTCTTTCAAAAAAAAAATGTTTTTTTTGAAGGGTAGTGTACTTTAAGATATCTACAAGGACAAAAGATGGTAAAGCAGGTATTAAACATATGCTATACTATATCACAATAAGAGCATTGTCTGTTTATACCATCAGTTCTAACTTGCACATAATTTCCTCACTTTGGAAAAAACACTGCGTCATACTCTGCCTTTTTACTACAGTAGCTAATAGGGTGGCAGTATTTATTCAGGTTTTTGCAATGTATTAATTCAGGTATTTACATATACATTTAAAACAACCATTTTGGAAGAAAAAATTTGTTATGATGACTAATTTAAACCCTGGCTGATATATACAATGAGGGCTGTATATATCAGAATTTTTACATATCAAAAATTAATTTTTAGGGCTTCTATTATAACACAGCAAGTTGTGTTTTTGTACCTGTAGAAAACACTAATAAGAATAAAAGCCGAGTTGAAGGAAAAAAGGAATAAAACAACAATGTTCAATGTTCTGCATTAATATACCAGCGACATATAAGGCCACCTCATAAAGGAAATGTCACTGAAATTACTTCAATCCTATAGCCACCAAAGATGTCAGTTCATGTGCATTTCTCATCTCAGCGCAAATGATTTCTTTGCAGATATAACATTTTTTTGTCGCATTGGAGGACAAACACAAATATATTTCTCACTTGGAGGTTTATTAGAGGCTCCACAGGAGGATATAAACAACTGGAACGAAGGGCAAGCAAAACAACAAAACAGGCACTTAACATAAACTCAAGGTCTTTTTTCTTCTTGTAGGATACAATGAACAGCTGTAGCAAATTAGCTCAAGCTTCATATGAATAATTAATCATAACATATATTTGTATCAGTTAATTAAATCAACTTGATGATCAAATTGATCATTAATATGACGATCAATATCTCTGTTTGTCCAGCGAACACTGAGTATTGACCGTCTATCAGTTCTTCAGAAAGCATATTTTCCATTATCATTGAAAAATACTTTCTTAGCATGTAGCTATGATCACAATCGTTGAAGTAACACTGATGTATAAGCAGACCAGAATCAACTTGCAAGAAACTCATTTGTATTGTGCACAACGTTTTATTAACTAAATCACAAAAACAACTAATTTACACAAATACATACACACAACAACATGCATACATTGGAAAATGGTAAAGTACAAATGGATTAGACTGGAAACAGGAAAAGGAAATGAAACATATGGAAAAATAATCATTTAAACCCCGTGACAAGAATCATCAGCTTATTCTCAACAGCGCCTCGTTAAATGTACAATACTTTCAGTGACACTTTGCATTTGAAGCCATCGTTGAAGTCTTGAAGAACGATTTGATCAACATATAACATACACGATCATGCAGGTCACCAAAATATAAATTCGTAGATACCAAGATTGATATATATGTGGTCTTGATTAACTGAATAATCATAACCCTTTAATTAAAACTATAAAAGAATGGTTGACCCCATACAGAAATGGGATGCATGATTGTGCATGTCTCGAGTGATTATGTAAGAAAGACTAAGAAAAGAGAGTAAGAAAAAGCGCACATTCTCTAATAAATCTGTCCTAACACAGACATAAAACAGTATACATACATACATACACAGTATACATACATGTCCTGGATGGATGCATGCTCATTCACAGTATGGATTATGTATGAATTAATGTGAAGAAAAGGTAAGTTCTTACAGATTTGAGGTGTGTTACACTGCAATGCTAGTTAGTTGGCTTTCACATTCCTTTTGATCATAAAACCATAGCAACCACTGACCTCCTATTACCTTGGGGTTGTCAAAGACATTTACACATTGGCACCTAGTTGGTTTAGAGATTATTTGTTATATATAACAATTAATTGCTGCTTGGTCCAGATGTTAGAATCAAATGAAGATGAAAAAGATTCAGATGGAGGTGGACTGCCAGAGTCAACTAAATCCAATGGGTAAGTCCAGCAGAGTGCGTGTAATTGATGAGACCAGACAAGGAAGTGAGTGAGTTTAAGGATAAGTAGTTACAGGAGATGATCATCAAAACTCTGGTGATTGTGAGTTGAGAGGAGGTGCAGAGGGTCTTAATTTGTCATTGTATTGTGAAAGGATCAATGTATCAAAGACTAAGCTTGCCACATGGCAGCTGGAGGTGGATTTCTATGGTTGAGAGCCAGACCTTCTGTCTAGGATGATAGGTAGCGATTCTAATTTCCACAGTGGCCATGACTCTTGTGCCCTCGAACTGCCGCTGCAGGTGGACATGGGCTGAATCCAAGACCTTCTCGCTCTCCTTGAACCAGTGGTCAACAGCTGGAATTATGTTCGGTTTGCCCATTAGCCTGAGAATAGTAGCTGGATGTTAAGCTCACTAAAACACCTAAGAGTTTAAAGAAGAATGTCCATACCCTGGAAATAAATTGGGGACCAACTTAGGCAATGGGGACCTTTCTGAATCCCTTCATAGGTATCATGCCTTTGAGAATCGGAGGATGATCTCTATAGGGACCACCGCTGTATCTGGAGGCTGTAGACGAGAGAGGGACCAAGGTTGGTTGGTGACCGTAAAGTGAAAATGGGTGAAGAACAATACCCAGCGAGATTGTCTGGGATTCGGGCATTGAGCTTCCATAAATACTCCAAATGATGACTCCGAAGGGGTTTTTGCTCCCTGTAATCACTGACGCCATTCTTCCAGTGCAAGTTTAATTGCCAACAGTTCTTTATTAGCGGTATTCTGCATGGTCACAAACCTCTGTCCTTCTTCACAACAAAAACAAAGCAAGAAACAGCAGGAGATATAGAAGGGTGGACCCTGATGAAGTGCCTCCACTATATAATCCTCCATGGCCTTCATGGCTACCCAACAACAGGTCAATGGCACAATCCCATGGTCAATGAGGTGGTATTTTGGCTGCCAGCTGCTTGCTGAACACACCCTGGAACGGCCAGTATTCAAGAGGTATCTCCATCTTGACAGCACTTATAGGATCCAGAAGTGGCTTGAAAGATGATTGTGGATCAACCCAGGCTAGGATTTCTCTGGTGGTCCAGCATAGAGGGAGATCATGGATCTGTAGCCAGGGGCATCCCAGGATGATGTGAGCAGTTGAGGCCTCCAGCACCAGCTATGGGATTTCCTCAAAATGAGTACATCCAAATTTAAGCTTTAGCGGAGTTGTGTTATGAGTGACAATGTTTCGTCATAGGGGATTACCAACAATGGAGTGCACCTTTAAAATCTCTTGATAGGTTTTTTTTCAGGAGGATGAGTCAACAGATGAGTCATGCTGATATGAAATTCCCAGAAGAATCTGAGTTGATGAAGGCTTGGACCAAAATAGACAGGTGAGGTGCCCTCTGCACCCCAGTACAAGCAGAGATGGTTTCTGATGGAGATAGGTGGAAGGAGTCTACTTGTATAGGTTCTTCTACTGGTGCTGGAAAGAGGATTGCAGGGCTGATAACTCTTGAAGGCAGGCAGCAGTCCACTGAGACACACAAATTGAGTGCTGAATGAAATTTTCTAGGCCCATGTTATCATCATACACATCAAGTTGCAGCTGCAGCTGTGGTGTCAGCCCTTGACAATATGCTGTGATCAATGATGCCTCATTCCAGCCACTCGCTGCCAGGGTGTGGAATTTCAAAACGTACTCAGCGACTAACGGTCTCCCTTGGTGCATCTTCTTGAGTCAATCGTGAATGGATTTTCTGATTTTCTTTTAAACGAGTTAATGAGTTAGAAAAGCAACCACTGAATGGATAACTGGACTAGAATGTTCATTAGGAGAAGAATCATTCCTGAGAGGAGAGGAATCACATAAGGAATCTTGCATGATTGGCTGCATTTTAAAGATAAGTGAACGTTTAAGTAAAAATCTACTGATATCTTCCACCATGGGTGCTGGGTGGACCATGAGACTGGCATGCTGTTCTGTGTTGACTGTCGAAAGGTGAAGTGTTTGACAGTGCTACTGGACTAATTTACCAATCAGATGCATTTGCGGGCCTGCCGAAGCTCCTTCAGACTCCATTATATTTAGGTCTGGTATTCTGTCACACTGGAGGACAAACAGGGATATATTTCTCCCTCTCACCTTTTATTAGAGTATCCAGAGGAACGAAGGGTAACACAATGAAACAGGCACTTAACTTAAACTCAAGGTCCCTGTTTTTTCCAGGATACCATAAACATCAAATGTAGAAGATTCAGATGAAGGTTGATCGCCAGAGCCAGCAAAGTCCAATAGGAAAGTCCAGCAGAGTGCATGTAATGGACGAGAAGGGATTAAGTGAGAGTAGTATCCTTGATTACGTATATCCTTGATATCATGATTAAAAAACAAAGGTAATCCACAAAGATGAAGGTAATGTAACAGCAGTCTCTACATACGTGTTGTCAGTTGTTATTTGCATTTGCACACAAGTATATGATATTTCCCATCTGAATCTTAACATGTCAGGTCAACAAATGGAAAAATCAGCCAGCTATTTTTTTTATGTTAATTATTGTGCCTTTTGCCCCAAAAACAGGTGCACTGTTATTGAAAAAACTCTTGATTTAATTACCTTGAACAAAACTGAAAATCATTAACTAGAATTTATTTCTCAAACTATTGAAAGTAATTACATCAATTCTCATTTGCTAAAAAAATCTACAACATTTTAAAAAACATTAAATATTAGATCAAATTATCTGCTATTTAGATAATTAAATATTAGATCAAATTATCGCTGCTGCCAACATTAGGTTCAACAAACAATCAGTTTCTTTTTTCTTTTACAAAACAGTACAATCACATATATGTGAGCTATGACAATTGTCTTAGCTCAAGTGTGAGTGTGATACTTATTTTTAGCCCAGCAGATTCAGGTATGTCAATTAACCATGTGGGATGGCAAAAGAGCTGCTGCCTGTCCCTGCTGCACACTGCAGCATTTACAATCTTCACAATAACTGACCCCATCACACAGATCTTCCTATCACACATATCCTGAACTTTAATTGGTTCTATCAGGAGTGATATATACCTACTTTATAGATATTTCATGGAGAGCAAAACACATCCCAGAAATCATGGAGGCAGATGCCATTGGATGGACACCGGGAGCGTTATACGAGTGCCAGGAGATTTATGTGAGACGGAAAATGTGTTAAAGATTTGGCCCACACATCTCCTGCCAGTTTATGGGTGCTTTCATTTGAACACGTATCACAATAAATTCACCAGGTTTCATTTCTTAGCTGTAAAATTAGATTAGGCTCATTTAATGTTTCACTTCTTTTTACCACAGCTGGCATTAAAATGACCACCCCTGTTTGTCCACAGAAATAAAACCCTATTATATTTGATATTCTCCAGACAAGTTCTTACTAAAATGAGTCAAGCCAGATCTTGTGAAATGTGCCATTTTATAAAATAATGGAACATGAGTAGAAGCTTTCATTCAACATCTGTGAACTAAATTTAAAGCAGATCTATTGTGATTGTCCATTAATTTAATGTGTCAGATGGGCCTCTAAGCTGAAATGGATAGTGTATCCCAAAAATCCCTAGAGAAAAATATTTAGCTTGTAGGAAACAAGCATTATTGTATTATTATTACTAATGAATGCACACATTATTATTGCCAATCTATGTAAATAATAAATATAGCTGCAAGCAGCATTGATGGGCCCAAGCCAGTGACGCCGTCACCAGGGCAACTGTGCATGACAGGCAATATGAAAAAAATGGGTAAATAGATTTTGTCAAAGTCATTTGAATATGCCACATTTACCTGATGGTCGCAGGTTCCAACGTGTGTGCAAATTTTCAAGAACTTTTAAGCATGTTAACCCCCCAAAAGTGCAGGAACTGAAGGAACTGGAGGCTGGAAAGGACAACAATCACTTGATACACAAGGTAGATAGACTTCAGATGAGTAAGACTCTAATAGTGGATGAGTTTTAGATAATACCTTTTAAGACTTTTTTGTGTGTGTGTGTAGGTGTGTGTGTGTGTGTGAACAATATTTTTTAATTGTGCTGGGGTGACAGATGGTGATGATTAGAACTTGGGTGAGGGTGAAATGAGTGACTGGGTAAGGGCAGAGCCTGGTGATTCTGTGACATTATGTACATTTTATTTTACAGTGTCCTCATTACACATCTTACTTTAAAGTACTTTTCAGTAATAATATTAAATTATGCATAATTACAAGCAACCAAACCCTAACTATAATCTAAATTATACAGAAAGTATTTATGTATTTATGTACATCATAGATATAATTTTTTATGTATAATGTAAAAAAGTGAGGAAACATGAGTGTCAGTTGAAGGTAATATCAGAGCTTTTCACATTCCTTTCTGTCAAAACTGTCTATGTGAATTATTCACATCCAACAAGCCTCAGGCCTGCTCTGGATCAGGGCTCATTTGAAGGTCAGACAGAGGGTTGTTGTAAATATGAACCTTTGTAAATAGCATTAATGCTTTTTGTAAATTGCTGACTAATCATTTGCCTTGATGGCTCGGGGTCTTAGTTTCTTCTGGCCTTTGGCCTGTGACATGAAATTAACATCATGTCAGCACTAGAGAGAGCAATGCATCACTTCACTGATCCGTGACTTGACAGTGGCATGACAGCGGGAGTCATAGGGCTGTTGGGTGAAACTTCACACCGCATTAGGACTGACAAGAAGTGCGTGGAGAGTCTATTTTGCACATATTCACTGTGGAAGTAGAACATTGAAAATCATGTTCAGCTAATGCATCCAACCTAAAGGACTACGTAGTTCACCCAAAATTTCTGTTATCATTTGCTCACCTGTTGTTTTCTTTCGGTGGGAGACTGTAGATGTTTTTAATATAACATGACAGTTTGGCTTGACATGGCATCGGGTTCCAAGACACTTGAGAATCAATGGCAATTTATGTTATTGATGTGCCATCATACATGCAGAGCTGGGACGTTAACTAGCAAATTAAATTAAATTAGCGATGCCTCAAACTTTTTAAATAGCTACTTTAGCCAATGAGTAGTGGTGTAACGTAACCAAATACTAACATCTAAGTATATATGTATACATATATACACTCACCTAAAGGATTATGAGGAACACCATACTAATACTGTGTTTGACCCCCTTTCGCCTTCAGAACTGCCTTAATTCTATGTGGCATTGATTCAGAAATTTGCTAAAGCATTCTTTAGAAAAGTTGGCCCATATTGATATGATAGCATCTTGCAGTTGATGGAGATTTGTGGGATGCACATCCAGGGAACGAAGCTCCCGTTCCACCACATCCCAAATAAGCTCTATTGGGTTGAGATCTGGTGACTGTGTGTCAGGGTTCTGTCACTTCAGTTTGGGTTTCTATTGTGTTAGTTGACAGAGCTCTGACACTGCCCCTTTGTGTCTTTGGATTGTGAAACCCTGCCCATCTTGTTCCCTCGTTTCCCTTAATTTATCCCAGCTGTTTCTGCTCATTACCTTTCCTCATGTGTTCCCTATTTAATCCTGGTGTGTTTGCTGTTCTGTGTCGTGTCATTGTCATTTTTGTTGGATGTATTCCCTGTGATCCTAATCCATGTTCCTTGCGTTCTAGATTGTTTTATGTTACTTGAGTGTTTCGTCATTGTGTTTAGTTTAGGTTCTCCCCCCTCGTGGGTTTTCATTTCTTGCATTATGTTTCTTTGTTTATAATAAATACATCACCTTTCCCCTGCAATTAAGTCCTCCCTGTCCATTCTGTGACACTGTGGGGGCCATTTTAGTACAGTGAACTCGTTGTCATGTTCAAGAAACCCTTTTGAAATGATTCGAGCTTTGTGACATGGTGCACTATTCTACTGGAAGTAGCCAACAGAGGATGAGTACATGTTGGTCATAAAAGGATGGACATGGTCAGAAACAATGCTCAGACAGACCATGGCATTTAAACGATGCCCAATTGGCAGTAAGTGGCCTAAAGCGTGCCAAGAAAATATCCCCCACACCATTTCACCACCACCACCAGCCTGCACAGTGATAACAAGGCAAGATGTATCCATGTTCTCGTTCTGTTTACGCCAAATTCTGACTCTATCTGAATGTCTCAACAGAAATTGAGACATTAGTCAAATGCTCTCACCTAAAAGGTCCACTCTCATAATTATGTAGCTTAGGAAAGTCTGATTCATTCTAGTGACTGCCCTTTCACTCACTCATGAATTGGTAAGTTCATTTAAATGACAATATTTACAAAAATGATTTGCCAATTCACCAGTGTATTATGCTTTTGACCAGTGTTGTTACTGTTAATAATTAATTAGTAATGTTTATATTTTCACATGTCTGTTTTGTCTCTGTTTACATCCTGGTTCCTCCCGCGTGCTCCCAGTGTTTCTCCACTCACCTGTCTCGTCATTATCACCTCGTTAATCTTGTCAGCTGTGTCTTGTTCCCTCATCAGCCCTTGTGTATATCTACCCTGTGTTCTTAGTCTTTGTCCATTTTTGTGAATGGTACTTTTACAATACATTTTTTAAATTTTTTGAGTTTTTTTTTGAGTTTTTGTTTAAGTTTCACCATTAAAGGGTTTTACCTGTGCCTACCTGCCTTTCCTCATCCCTCAGACACACCGTCTGAGGGATAAATACTATATAATAAATATAAATTTAATATTAATATAATAATATATAATATAATAAATACTATACAGTAATACCTTGAGAAACGAGCATAATCCATTCATGGACCGAGCTCGTAACCCAAATTGCTCATATCTCATAATTTTTCCCATAAGAAATAACAGGGGGAAAAAAGATCCGTTCTGGCCCTCTAAAAAACTTCTTTATGAGTGTTAATAAAAATGGGGAAAACATGATTTTAATTGCTATAGAGACATACACAAACAGACATTATAGTATATAAGGATTCCGGTGATATAAAATAAAATGTGGTTTTAAATATGAGTTCTTACCTTCGAGACAGATGATACAGTAGCGGCTTGTACGGAGGAGGGGGGAGGGATAGCGTAGATTACGTAAATTACATAGATAATACAAACACAATATGAAAGTGTAGTGTTTCTTCTCGTGTAGTGTATTGGATAGACTACACGCACAATAATGTATGCCTCAGAACCTCATATTTATTATTATTGAACACACATAACTCGTCCCAGTCGTGAATAACTCGTCGTCCTCGGTAACCACCGCTGTAAAACCAAAGTGGCCCTCTAGTGGAGTCCATATGCAATTACCCAATAAATGTATGTAACATAGACGACAGGAAGACACGCGGGAGAAGCTTACAGAAGTCAACGAACACATGAAGTGAATGAGTGAGGCACGTGGGCTGCTCCGAGAGCTCGAACACCTAGCGTCCGCATCTGTAAGCGTGCTCGTATCTCGGAATACTCGTATGTCGGGACGCTCGTATCTCAAGGTATTACTGTAAAAGTGTATAAGTAATGACTTGATTATGTATATTAGTGTGTTTTTGTTGTACTTATAATGAACTAACCTGTTCAGGTTTTATAATGTGACCCTACTGACATGCAGATGGATACGAAGAGGCATATTATAGGTTTACAATAATAATTACATAAAATGTTCATTTAGCTCAACCCATTGATTTGCTGATACTGATCAACTGTGAAAAAACATGTCTACTGGCCACAGGATGTTCTCTGCAAGGGAGATAGTCTTGCAGAACTTGTTCAAACTCGGGCGATTGGGTATCCTTATGGCCTTGCTCGAGGGAGAATTTCCCATTAAAACAACAAGAGGAATTAATACTGCATGGGAAAATTATTGACAGAACACACTACAATCTAGTACACTTAGGGATACACAGAGCTTTTTTTCTCTGTGTCTGTATGTGTGTGACTCTCATAAAATGAAATCCATTCAAGTTAAAAAGCCCACAGCTGCCCTCCTCATCTCACAGAAGTACTGTTCGAATAAGTACCTGTATTCCCTATTACATTTTACTACACGGAATTATGCTATTTTCAATAATGTTCCACTCAAAAGTGAAGCCTTGGTCTCTTCCAGACTGA
Source organism: Rhodeus uyekii (assembly GCA_037043235.1). NCBI lineage: Eukaryota > Metazoa > Chordata > Actinopteri > Cypriniformes > Acheilognathidae > Rhodeus > Rhodeus uyekii. Next base: position 4,607,123 of record JAWRVZ010000034.1, read on the forward strand.
TCCAGAGTGATCACAGTGAGACCCCAGGAGAAAAGCACTACTGTGTTTTACAGTCACAAGACAGACTGCTCATAAAAGTCTTCCCGGGATCACACACATTCTCAGCACATCTCACACCTTGGCACTCACAATTGCCATATGACAGTATGACTTTCCAAGCTACAAATTGTCAATATTATTGTCCCACAGCTGTTTTAACGTAATCCTTTACAGTTTTGTCAGCTAATGACATTTGTTAAGACCTAAAGATTACTGCAGAGCCACAACCATGGCTTGACAGTGCCTGTGTAATGTTAAGGCCTGTTCACAAAAAGTCAGATGCCATGGCACGAAATGCAAAAACAAATTTTTCAAAAATGTATTTTATGCCATAAATGTCATGTGACTAATCACTCTAGAGCTGCAGGAAAAATTATATCATTACACTGCTGGCAGCACAACAGCAATCCCAAACCCTTCTCTAGTAACTACCCTGGGCTGTGATATGAAATGTGGCAGACGGGGAAAAATACAGTCTATTTCACTCTTTAAATGGATAGTTCACCCTCATGTCAATCCAAATCTGTATGGCTTTTCTGATATAAAAGATGGTATTTTGAATAATGTTACAACAGTTTTTTTGTTCATACAATGACAACAATGAACTTCATTTCATTATATAGAACAAAAAAAAGAAATATACATATCTTGTCATATCTATACATATCTAGAGGGTGCAGGGTGATAGCTCCTTTAGATGCAATCTCCAAGCAATCACATCATTACTACATGGTGATCTTACCTTGTTACTCTGCTGACCCTGAAGCCAATGAGATTGCTTGCTAAATATTTAAACAGAAAGCAATTTATTGCTTGTCGTAATTTAGTCCTGCAACACGCTATCACGGGTCCACTGAAACCCTCCACCTCCCCTAGCTCCACCTGCCTATATCTGCTGTGGGATTTATGTATGTATATTTGTGCAGCAGCATATCTTACATGCTCACAGCTAATCTATTAGCAGTAGCAATCCATACTTGCTCTGCAGAACAATAAATCAACAGTATCAACAACAGCCTAACAGATCTACATACTAAAACTATTCAGAGTTGTCATGATTGAAATGTAACAAATAATTCCATGGAACAAAAAACAAGTTCAGAAAAATAACAGTATTACATTTTTTGGGTGAACTATCCCTTTAAGGACACTTCAAAAAAAAATCAGGCACTGAAAAAACAACTACTATTTGATAATAAAATATTAGTGATATTTTCTTATGAAAACAGCTGCTAGTTGCCTGTAGAGTGTATAATTAGAACCAGTAGGGGCTAACACTGACATGCTAACTAGCATGTTTTCTTCTGTGTAAAACAAGATTGTTTATTTTTTGTGGCACACAAAAAAAAATCTTTCAGACTTATTGTGAATAAGCCTGGTTTCTGCAATAAGCATTGGAGAAACCAGAAAAGAAAAAAACTGTACTCAGGCTAATCAACCCCCATGTCAGCGAAGTGTGTTAATCTGCACAAGAGATCATTAAGCATCTGTGCCTACTACAGAAATAAGATGGACTTCAGTTAACAGCATGAAACAAGTGGGTAAGCGTCACTGCAGACATGCAGAGCATTTCCAAACACAGAATAGAGCCATGGGCTGTAAGCTGCAGATTTGTGCATTTCCACCATCAGCACCTAAAAGACTTTCTCCTCCATGCATAATGCAACATCATTGATTTATGATAGTGCTGTATATTTGGGAGGTGATAGAGCCAAAGTTTGCTCACACTGACTGCACTGCTGCACTGCCGGAGCAAGACTCTCTCTCTCTCTCTGTGGAACGAGGGTGTGCCGGTGCCTGTGCTGTGCTTCACAGATGGACTGACATATTTACGAGGGGTTTCCAGCAGGATGAGACACTGAGACTGGCCCCCAGTTGATTGTGCTGAGTTTTACCCAAGCTGACATCTACCCCATACGCTGTTCTTGTGAACTCAATGTGACACTAGGATCCCCTGTGCAGCAGGTAAGATAGTATCGCTGATGTGGAGTGGGGTGGGGGTGAGGGGTTACAAACCCTGCAGCTATGATTGCTCACTTAATGCACACATACACCTGCAAACAAACACACAAAGCGATACCGGATCACAGTCGCTGTTATGCGCCGCTGAGCACAATTCACCTGCCAGATCAGTATGCACTCTGCCGGCAGATGGACAGAATTCATAGCAGAAAGAAACGCCAACAAAAACACGCACAGAGGACGTGGTCTGGGCAGAAACCGTTTTGATTACATATTTACAAAGGCTTTTGAAAGGGCAAGAGATTTAAAAAAAATGCCACTCAGTCATCATCTGCTTTCAAAGTGTTTCACGTTCAGCCAGAGAGATGAAATAAAAGCGATAAAGACCACACAGTTGCTGCCACAGCAGCAACTGCATCCCTGCTTTGATGTGATGGATGCAGTGTGCACGTGCACGCACGCACACGCACACACACACACACACACACACACACACATAGTAAATGCGCACATTGATATGCCTGCTGGAAAATCCAGTACAAGTGTTTAAACAAGTATTTAGCTGTTTAAGCAGGTAGATAATTTCTCAATGACCACATTGAAATGTTTTTTTTGTTAGTGTAGCAGCTTAAAAACCAGCTAAAATGCATTTTAAGGTAGATTTAACTAGCATAATTTGGATTTTCCTGAAGGAACTACTTTGTACAGTTGTAAAATAAAAGTAGCACGTGTATAGGAAGCCTCTTTGTTTCCCTCTATCACAGCATGCTCATGCAACCTGTTTCTCCCTTAATGCAAAATTCCAAGCCTTTCCAAGCCATTTAAACAAATGAAAACTACTCCAAAAAGGTGCAACACTTGTGTACTCACAAATACTTGTCTGTTTCTTCTTACTCTCTCTCTTTCTCTCTCTCTCTGTCCTCCTTGGTCCCTTTGATGCTCACGCTCGGCAGCGCCCAAGCAGAATGAGTCTCCACCGCTTAAGAACCCCGTTTCTATGGCAGTCAGAGCAAGCCAGTCAGCAAGATACGGCGAAAGGCTGGGGGCAGATCCCTCACTGAGCTCTACACACACTTACAAACACTCCACACTCCCATAATCCCTGTGGTGTGGCACTGCACGGCACAATACACAACACACAGGGCACAGAACTCTGTCACGGAGGCAGATATACATCTGAGATGTAAATCACCAGAGAAACAGATGTGATCTAACAAAGCAGCGGTGCTGCATAAGTTTGTTGCATGCATATTAATGAGGAAACCTCATGAATTTCAAACATATTTATTGAATACAGGGAGTAAAGGAGAGATCGAATGAGTTTAGGATGTGACAGTGGATGAAAAGGGACCATTATACAGTTTAGATCCAACAAAGTGATTAAAGAAACCTATCACAGCTGGAAAGATGGATGGACAGAGAGCATGTGTAAGATTCGTCAACAGCCTTTTAATATTCTAATGGCTGTATTTCACTCCAGCCTCCCACTGCGGCGTCAACGATGGGTTTTGAACCATACTGCAGCAATATCTTCACCCGAGCTGGAGAGATAGCAGTTCCCCCCTGCTTCGCTCGGTCTAGATTACCATCACTCTATCAGCTGCATTCAGTTGAGCACACGGAAGGAGGAGAGCAGTCAAAACATGGGACCACTTTCCTCCCGCTATCTCCTGCGCCAGGGATGCACCTTGTGTGTCTCAAACTGGCACCATTACAGCAGCTCTAATGAACGAGAGCTATTTTGATTCTCAATATATGCAACACTAGACAAGAGCCCCTGAGTGATTTCAGCAGCACTGTGGTGTAAAATTGCCTTTTCTTTTAGTGAATTTGTTTGTGCAATTGCCAGATTGATTCCCTTCATTTTCATTTCATCTTCTCAGCCTAAAATCAGTATTGTGAAATTATGGTATGTCCTCAGTTTTATGTAAAAGGATAGGTCAGCCAAAGATGAAAAAAAGTACATTACTTTTTCACCCTTGTGTAATTTTCACCCTAATTGATTTAGTTCTGAGAAATACACAAAATATATTTTGAATGTCTAATAGACCACATTAATGGTGTCTTTTTTGAGGTGTTTGTCTGTTTTGATGCCTGAAAGCCTTATTGTATTGATAATTGTGTCTACTTTGGTATTTCTCCTTTTGTGCTCCACTGAAGAAAGGAAATCAAATGTGCTTAATTTTTTTTAACTTTTCTTTTAAATTCAATTGTGATGCATTACACAAATACATACTTATATATATATAAATATATACATTGTAAAAGTGCAGTGGAAAGTGATTGCATATTACAGTTAAAAGTGTGGTGCAAAATGTATATGTAAACAGTTGGTACTGTAAATAACAGTCGGCAGTGCAAATGAACATGTTCCAGCTGAGGTACAGTAGTGCAAGGTGCATATGTAAACAGCTGTTACTGTACTAAACAGTCAGCAGTGCAAATTGACATTCCAATAGTGCAAATAACAGAGTGAGGCAGATGTGGGGGTAAGAGAAGAGTCTATGAGGGTAGTGAGGTCAACAAGGGTTGGAGTTCAGTAAAGAGACAGCTCTGGGGAAAAAACTGTTCTTTAGTCTGCTGGTTCTGGTCCGGAGGCACCTGAAACGCCTGCCGGAGGGAAGGAGTGAAAACAGTTTGTGGGCTGGGTGAGAGGAGTCCTTAAGGATGCTGCGAGCTCGATGCAGAAAGCGTTTCCTCTGGATGTGCTCGATGGCAGGTAGTGGAGTCCCTGTGATGCACTGGGCAGTTTTCACCACCCGCTGCAGTGCCTTGCGCTCCGTAACAGAGCAGCACCCATACCATACTACACAGTTTGTCAGGATGCTTTCTATTGCGCAGCGATAGAAGTTCACCAGTATAGAAGAAGAGAGTGATTCTTCCTCAGTGTCCTTAGGAAGAAAAGGCGCTGGTGAGCCTTCTTGACCAGGCTGGAGGTGTTGGTTGTCCAGGTCATGTCCACCAAGATATGGTTCCCCAGGAACTTGAAGCTGGAGACACGCTCAACGGCCATTCCATTGATGTGGATGGTGTCGTGTGTGCATCTTGACTCTTTCCTGAAGTCCACGATGAGCTCCTTCATTTTGGTGGTGTTGCGGAGAAGGTTATTTTCGGTGCACCATGTGGCCAGGTGCTGGATCTCTTCCCTGTAGGCAGTCTCATCGTTGTTGCTGATGAGACCAATCACCGTAGTGTCGTCAGCAAACTTGACGATGGAATTAGATCCAAACACAGGCTTGCAGTCGGAGGTTAAGAGGGAGTAGAGAAACGGGCTTAGCACACAGCCCTGTGGTACACCAGTATTAAGTGTGATGGACGTGGAACAGGTGGATACAGATCGAACACTCTGGGGTCTGTTGGTCAGGAAGTCCAGAATCCAGTTGCAGAGTGAGGTATTGATGCCCAAGTCTCCAAGTTTGGCTATTAACTTGGTCGGGATGATCACAAACTTTTAATATTAAATGTACTTGCCAAATTAAGCTGACTGTTACATTATATAACCTGTGATGCTGAATTATTAATCTTTCTTACCTTTCCTATATAAATATAAGACTCCTAAGTATATCAAATTCGGGAAAAATCTCATAGACAGCATTTAAAAAAAGCACTATGCAACATTTAATCTTCTGTTGTGAAACTGTACACATATGGGTTGACACTTCAGGCAATTTCATTGGCAAGTCAAGCTTTTTGCACAAGAAGGCCTCATTTATTTATACATGTCAAATGCCTGAAAGCTGTTCATTGTATTTTCAAAATAAATGAGATGACATTCTGAGCGTCAATAAAGAATGCATCAAAATCTTTCATTTTCTTGAGACAAAGTTCCTGCATGAGAGGTTTCACTTTTTAAAAGGCCCTCTAGGGAAAATACAATGCCTGCATTTGCAATAGGAGGAAGTTGTGCTCTGAACGTTCACAAGCTGTGGCTTCAGGGTCAGGCATCACCGGACATGCCATTCATCTCTCTAATGAGCCATATATCTACACCTCAGGTAATCTTTGGCAGCAAGCATGACACCTGGAAGCCTGCTGGGAGATTCTGGGCGAGAGGTTCAAAGCAGAAGAGGCTCAGGATTGAAGCATCATTCTTCAGAGACTCAGCATGTAGAAAAGTAAAATCAAAATCCTATTGGTTATTTTCAGATGTTTTCAGAGTGCTTTAAAACTTGTCGAAATACGCCAATCCCTTAACAAAGGGCACTCACACATAAAAGGAGGAGAGAAGGTTAAGGACAGACTTGTGAAAATGATCTGAAAAGGGCACTGTGGGGAAAAAAAGTGGGGAAAAGGTGCTTCATATAGGACAACCCACAGTACATGATCTTATCAAAGCTATTATGTCCCTGAGAATTTGCATCGTTGTGTTTCAGACATGTCTGTCTGCAAGCACATACGGGAATTTAGCTGGCAGTTCAGTTAATTTCACAGCAAATATACAATCAAATTTAAGATTTCATTTGAAAGCACACAGAGCTCTATTTCCATGTTTGACTTGAGTAAACAAAGTCAGGCACTTTGTTGGTTACAAAGAAAGAAAGAAAATTCTAGAGAGGAATGGAGAGATTGAAATGCATCTGCCTGAAGAATGGCAGTGGACAATGCATAATCCACTGAATCTTAGCTATTGAATAAAATCCCCAAATCCTGCTGATTCCAAATGGCACGGAGAAAGAGTCTTTGACAGTAATCTTCACTTTCTTTTCACAGTTTCTCTATATTTGGCAAATTAAGACATCACAGTCATGTTATTGAGTCAGTGTTTTCACCTGTGTAGCAGGTTTCAGGTTAGAAGTGTTTTTGTTTTCTTGATTTCTTGAGAAAGTATACAGTAGTCAGCAAAAATCCTCCATATTGTACAGCTAATCTACACTAGCTTCTCTGGATTGATCTACTATCATTCAATTACTTTGGAGTTGCTGACCTCAGGCAGACTTAATTCTATTTTCCTAACACTAATTACAACCATTTCTCAGGACAAAAATCTGGGACACGCCAATCAAAATGTCTGCGTTGGTATCGCTAAAGATTTTGCAAAGTAAAAATCATATTTACCAATTATCAACATTAACTTTGAACCAGAAGAAAAAAATTCTGAATAGACTACAGAATACATAATAAAACTACAATATACAAACTATATATATACAATAGAAATAACTATGCAGTTTCTGTAAAAAAAATCTCTATATATATTATAATAATTATATATATATAGTTTTGAAAATAAGAAATAAAACCAACAATGGAAAAAGCAATTGTAACTTCCTTTCTGATAATTTGGACTTTATATATCTTACAAAGTTACTGTTAGAAGAAATTATTAAAAATAGCTTTTTTATAATATTCGATTCTAGAAAATAAAAATAGAAGTCCCAACTGTTTTTATTAGTACCCTTAGCTATTTTACTCAGGAAGAAATGAGCTTCCATAAATAAAAGATACTGGCCATTGATGGGAAAAAAAGCAATATCCTCAAGTCTTTCTTAGGAGACAGGCAGGGCAGAGATCTCATCTTGTTTTAAAGACACATTTCATTTTAGACATTTATATCAGACCATTGGAGCAAAATGTTCCCTTCACTCACGCCACCAATGACTCCTCATGGCTGTTTAACATGCAGCCTGCATGGGTCTCACATTCCGACCCTTACTCACCTTCTTCAGCTCCTGTTTTAATGGTTAGTGCATTAATTTGTCTTTTTTCCGTTTCCATCACAAATTTTCTAATTCATCTACCTCGCACCACAACTCCCGGATGCCATTTTTACAATGTAGGTTCTGCGGTTTGGAGAGGAGTGTACTCCAAACTCAATTCAATCCAATGTCATTACATGAGTGCTTGTGTGGAGAGATAACGGTTTTCTTTCGGTCCGCTATTCATTGTTCAGCTGCACAATATAACTGTTTTGATGTTTAATGAACTGAAATGCTCAGTGCGTAAACAGATGAGTGGAGTAGGCTTCAGACATTGTGCTGTTGCTGAACAAGAGGCTTGTTTTTCACACCCGGTTTACAGCATAACGGCAGATGAAGGCTGATGAAGAACGTCACTGACATTGCATGAAAACATGCACTCGTATTTTGTTCATAATTACACGTCTCACTGGATTACTTTGTCGTGAAAGACAGTCATCAGAGAGAAAATTAATAATTATGTGGATTCTAAATTACCATTTTGGAATTTCATGAAGTGACCTAAAGGCCCAAGCGTTCATGCATGTTTAAGGTAGGTGTCTTACAAAGGCCACTGAGCATGAAATTATAATGTATGGTAAAAAAAAAAATAGCAGATTACGCTATTATTTGAGTTTATTATGAATATAATAATATGAATATAAGCATAACAAATTAACAGTTTCAGATGCATAATTTATAGTAAAGTCAACAAACTCCTTTGTAAATTCAGCTCTGAAATACACAATTGGCTGAGGATTAATGAAATCAAATAGGCCTGTCCTGCCAAATGTCTACTCGCACGCTTTTTGATCCTTTCATAATTTTTCAATTACTGTCTGATTGTTTCAGTTAGTAAAAGATAGTTTATGTACCCACAGGCAATTTTCGGATTTGAGATTTAAAGACACCATGCAATTGCAAACGAGTGCAGTTGTAACTGAAATAGTAAGTCTGGGTGAGGCATATTAAATGACTTTTCAAAAAAATAAAATAATAATAATAATTATATATGTTTATATTATATATAGTTCTTTAGTTACATCATAGCTGTAAATAACTTGCTAGTCTGTCCCGCCTCCAAAATCACCTGTAACTTTCTCATTCTCATTTGATTGGACAAAAATCTTTGTAGTTCAGCATTGGTCATCATTATTGATGTTCTCATTTTCCCAGGAGGAATTTTGCCCCTATTATGCAATTTTAAAGGTTCCTAATTTTGTTTTGGAGGTCTTCTACAACATGTTTACATAAAAACAAAAAGATTTTAAAAAAAATGAAGATTTTCATGAAAGCCTATACTCTCTTCTGATTGGTCAGATGGTCTTTTGCGATTGTTCAAATGTGGTTCCCAAACTTTTTAGAATGGCATACCATCTGAGACATTTAACATTATTCTGTGTACCCCTTCTCTAGGCTGCAATCACAACCTTTTTCCACATTAAATAGATTTTCCAGCGCATTTTTTAAATCTTTATAAAATAACTAAATATTCTAAACAAATAAAAATGTGCAATAATGTGCATAATGTGCAATTATGGTAAAAAACTAAGTGATACATTTAAATATTAAACTAAAACTGTAAGTAGATGGCAGTAAGTCACAATCTTAATAAGTCATATAGTCATTAATTAATCCAGTAATGAAGTATGTGGCATTATTTATGAACGTGTCATTGAATCATTGACTTTTAAGATTCATTCAAAGCTGCAGATTCGTTCACAAAACAGCTGTGTGTTGCAGTTCTGCTGTGGCTCATTTCATTGCAAATGCATTCAAAAAATGCATTCTTGCTCATAACATACAATATTCTCAACATTAAAAATAAGAACTCATACATGATATGTTTTTGCATCGAAGAAAGTTTGAGCCTTACAATCGATCTCTATGGAAATTCTGTTTGTATTCTGTCTTTTACAAAAGTCCACTGTTGAGAACGGCACTAACGTAGTACAACTTGCTACGGCAGCAGACTCTGCATGTAACCTATCATATTCAATAGTTTCCAATAATATTTTAACTTTATTTCAAATACCAAAAATGATATTCAATAGTTTTAGCTGTAGTTGCCAGTAACAACACTGATGTATAATTGTTTCAACCATTTGAAATACATAAGTATCTAGAGCAGTCATTCCCAAACTGTGGTCCGCGGACCACTAGTGTTCCGTGAGGGTACTGCAGGTGGTCCGTGGAAAGGCAAAATAAAATAATATTTTACCTTCATTTTACCAGGAAATTCCCATTAAAAAAGTTTTTTTCAGAAATGCCAAAGGTTTTAAAATGTTGACTATCCAAGTGTTCTTTTCCATTGCTATGGAAATAAGCCTGTTGTTCAAATTAACCTGATTATGCCCTCGGGCACATAAATTAAATTAAATATGTGGCAGCCGTTGTGTGCAGTAAACTTTCTTTTAACAAGCCTGTTGCACACTGATGTGATGACTATTAAGTAAGTATATTTAAAGGTGTGGATTAATTCAGGTAAGACAGTGTGTAGACATTTTATTATGTGTGTTATGAGGTGGTCCGCAAATTTTTTTGCTTACAAATAGTGGTCCATACACTCAAAAGGTTTGAAAAACCCTGATCTAGAGGACATTAAAGCTAAAAGACATGGATTAAAAGTCATTTCATAGGAAAATAATTAAATAGTAAATATTTGAATAATGAAATCCTTCTGTTCTATTCAAGATAATTCATATATTATATTTTCTTTTTGTCCTTTCTTTTTACCGTGATGTTACAGTTCTGCTTGTTCACATTATACCCATAATGTCGGCACCCACTGTGATAGGCATATCTGCAGGGGTTTGCAGATAACACTTTACTAGAAAACACAGTTTCTTCAACTGAGCCTTTATGCAGGAAACAGGGAAGATAATGTCTGTAAAGCTTTGGCATTGTTGGAGCAGATGCTCTTGCTGCACCGTAACACCCAGGCTGTCTGTTAACACAGCGTGACACATAACGAGAGGAAGAGTTTGCTGCCAAACATGCTTCCTCATTTGCATCACACTGACAAGGAACATATTACAATGTAGTGCCATTCAATGCACTGAATGACAGGCTTTATACAACACAATGAATAATGAGTACACAAAACTAAAATCATGTTGAATGAATTAGTGTGAAATGTACTAAAAACTTTCACCATATACTATTTAAAGATCCTATGAAATAAAAAAATTGAGTTTTGTGCTTTGTATTTCATGTGCGTTAGCTTTGAGGTCAACTAGTGTACTGTCAAACAATAAAAACTTCCCTTAATTAATATAAGGAGATATTCCTGCTTACAATGTAATCTTTCTCTTCCCAGAAAACTGACCCATACAGTATATATTGATGACAAATGTTGTAATAATCTATAACTGGATGACCTGACATGGATCTTAATACAATGTGCAACAATGGCAACAGAGTGTAAGTGCTAATTATGTGATTTGTTTTCTTCAAAAATGTATATTCTTTGAAGCCATGAAAGCAGTGGAATTTGCTAGCAATTTGGTCTGTAAAGCATGAAGTGTTCTCATCCAATTAGCAATAAGGGTGCTGCAACCTCTCCCTCACTTCATTAATCTGTCAAGCAATTTCCCTGCAGCTTTGGTTATGCAGTTGGTGTAGGCTGACTATTATGCTACTATACTGGTCAGGTAAAGAATATCAAGCATTTCTGTATGGACATGTGGATGGAACAATTTCTTTCTTTTCAGTCTTTATGAGCAATTAAACTATTGTAAACTAAAAATATTGTATTGTACGGTATAGTGAATTAAAATCGATTTACATTCTGGTATCGGATACTTAAGGCCAGGAATCGTAAACTTATTTATTCATAAAATAAATTTTTTGATTCTGCTTATCGAGTCCTTTGTGCGCATTTCAATGTGATTTCAAACCATTTTCAAGCACAAGAAGATGCGAAAAGAAGATCGGCACTCAGGCCACACACTGTTGTTTTCTTTGCACACAGATCCAAAGCGCACAAATAAAAACAAAATTGTCAAAATATCCTTGTAAACTAAGTCAGTTTTGTCTGAAATTAACGTAATAATTAAGAAGGAAAACGCATGTCTTAAAAAGCAAGCTAAAAGTAGGTAGGTTATGTGAAATTGACAAGATATTATACTATACCCAAATGTACTGTTTTCATAGTTGCAACCTACTCAGAGCGTATGTGATTTTGGATACTGCCACTGTTTTTAATAACCAAACCAGAAACAAAACAAGTGACTTTCATTAGTGAGTGAGTAAAAAGACAAGGGAATATACAGGAGGAAATGGGAATCAGCTGACATGACTAACAGGATAATTGACTAACAAAACAGGTGTAGGAAGGGCAACGGAGATACACAGAAGGGACCCTGATGTGAAAGACGCGACAAGACTGTGACAAAGAGCCTATAGCGCAGAACCTGATTTCAACTTGTTCATATGATCAACATCTTTGTTGATCCTGGAACAACATTCATACCAACCAATCAGATCTGAGGGACAATTTTAACGCTTAAGTCAAGTTTAGTTTTACAGCCAGTGTGCATCTGCATCAGTATTATTTACCTATCATTTCCCTCTGATTTTAGGGATAACTTATGTGTAGGGTTAGGTTTAGGGGTAGAGCCATGGTCGGCATTCAATATTCAGACATCTAACTTGATAAAATTAGGAAGTGCTGTGTCCAAATAACATATAAAAGTAGGTACAGTAGGTATTACATTTTAATCTAATTTCACAACCTTTAAAAAAGTATGTTCTCTATGGAATGAATATGCAACTGTACTTGCGAGTCAATGAAGCATTCACTGAACCGATTAGTTAAAAAACACTAATTTGTTCAGGAAACACCTTTTTTTTTTTTTGTAAGTACTTTTCTGTAGCTTTGTTTAGAAAATTTTTTGGCAGATCAAAGTAACTCAATATTATCAAAGTATTATTATCAAAGTATCAAAGTGTTACTCAATATTAACCCTAACTTTTGAATAAAAGCACTATAGCATTCATAATATGAAATAAGCATTCATTATTATATAGAAGCACCAATTTGGCAGATATACAGTATTCCCTAGTTCCTTGGCATTATCTGACAATGCGGTCGAAGAGACGTTTGAGAGTATTGAAGATGCTTATAGTGTTAGGGCGAGATGTTTTAATAATTTGCATAGACGTGATTTTCTGCCCATCAACTGCAGCATGTGCTTTTATTGGAAAGATTGATTTTCACACCTTTCACTTTTCAGACCCCAGTTCCCTGAAGCTTTGGCCCCAACAACACACTCTTATCCGCCACAGCAACAATTACCCAGGTTTCAGAAAGACACATAATAATCATGTAAATTAGCCAGTGCTGTTGGACTTCTCGTAGCATCTATTTGAATCCGTTAACACCAGTGCAGCAAAAGTCTATTATCTTTACGAGCCAAAATGGCTGCCAGCCAATTTGAGGGGTAAAGAGTGTGTATATAAAAAGAAATGATGAGACACATTTGAATTATTTAAAGCATACACAGACGTAGAGCAAAACTCTAAAACACAAACAAAATAGCTTATTTTACGGTACACTGCACTGCATTTTTTATACACCTGCAATGCAAAACTTTCTCCATCCTTTCAAAGAATGCTGCACTGGGTATAATAATGCTACTAATGTCCTCTGTAGGGAGTCTGGCTTAATAAAGCCTTGATGGGATTGTGAAAATGAGATACAGTCTAATTAGAGCTGGTGTTGAAATCTGACACATCACCTGTGATCCCCATCCATCATTCCAATAGGTTTTCTCGTGGACAAGGACAACTGTGAGGGTGCCCGTCTGTTTTTGAGTGTTGGTTTTTATCCACTGTGTGCATCTCACCTACAGACATCTGTTGACTGTTAATGGGATTGTACTGGGCTTTCCATCCATCATTCAGAGCAGCACTCTGTCCTACCATCCCTGAACGGCATCTGCGCTCCAGTTGAAACACTTACAAAATAACCTAGAGCAGTGTAGTAACCAAGTGCAAGCAAGTACACTCGCAAAAACGAGCTTGGAATTGAAACACAGAATTTTTATTGTTATTTATTTTGGTCTGACATTTGAAGACGCCGAAAATTGTTTTGTTTACAGAATTACAAGGATTTGGCAGACGAGCAAAAACACAGGATGAAACGCTGGAAAATAATAAACAAATATAGTACAAAAACATTTTTTCATCGAGACGCGCAAGATTATCACCTTCTCGCACAATTATCTCACAATGTGTGATTTTCCATGCAAATTGCTCCTGAGGAACATTTCCTCCCACTTTCCAAACACAGCAAGCTGCTTGACATTTCCTCTGAGGGAAACCCGACACTCGGCTTTAAATCTGCCCAACAATAACAGAAGTGCCCCTATTCAGCTTTTATCTGGCACTAGTGATTCAAAATGATGGTCCAATAACATGCCGTGGCATTTAATGCCCCCATGGCTCAGCCATGGATGCCAATGGTGGGCTGGAGGCCCTTCGATTTGCCTAGTGAGGCTAATACAAAGTGACAAGATTTTTGTCTACATTCACATGACACATTTCTTCCAAGCAGGGGTCTGTCAACACATCGACATGTCGGAATGACAAAAACAAAACCAGCCAAAAATACCCCCAGTCTGGCTGCAAGCAAACTGATCGAACAGAACAAAATAATAAGAGACTTTCAAAAAAAGTTGAATTGAATTTAAATAAATAAATACATATTCATAATGAATAAACATTAAGAACAGCCTTTTTACATAAGAAATATTAACCATACAGTTTTCATTATATTAATTATATTCTAATAAATGTAAAATGGTTGCTTTTAAAAATGTTTTTCATTTATTTTTTGTAATAATAATAATAATGATAATTGAAAATATAGTAATGATAAAGCATATTAAATGTTTAATAAAAAATTTTTAAATGTTCTAGCCATTTAATCTTCAACAATTTCACTGATTAATTGCAATGTTTCCAAACTTTCCAAAAAAAGAAAGAAAATGGTTTCAGATAAGGCTTCCACACATGATAAAATGTTTTAGTCTACATCTGATAATAAAACAATGTCGGTCAGATAAAAGCACAAGCATAATGTTTCTGTCACAGTGCATAAACACAAAATCTGTGTTAAAACCAACCGATTTTTATCTCTCAGTGAGACTGAACAGTTATTGCCAAAGTAATTTTCTTAACAGTAAAGTCTGATAGGAATCTTTGGCTGGCAGTGCTGGCTGTTCTGGAGTTAAATAATTATATCCAATACAACCCACACAACGCAGTCCAGCCATGAATGATGCTACACTGACAGCAGGTAATTTCAATTTGATGGCTCTGTTTCACAATTAAAATAAATAAAGTATTTCTGATTTAAAGTAAAACAACAACATTGTCCTCTCTACAAATAACAGAACTGTAAATCTAAAGGAAAGGAATCGTCATTACCCGAATCTTTCTGTTTGTACTCTTGATTGGAGATGAGAAAGAGGAACTCCTCACAGGTGTCGTGGTCCAGCCGCGGGCTGTCCTGCATACAGAGGTCAACTATGAGAGACACTGCCTTTTGACAGATCATGTCATGCCCCTTTCCAGCAGCAGTCATGCTCCCTGACGCATCCTCTGTGTTACTGGCTCCTCCAGCTGGGTTCTGAACACACCCCCTCTAAACGCAAGTTTCTCCTGCTGCTGATTCTTATTGTTCCTCAAATGCATGTGGAAGAATGTGTGTGAGACAGTTTTTGTTTGTGCATTTATGTGGGTGTATCATGCAAACGTGTGTGTGCCATGCTTAATGATTCACTAACGCCTCCAGGTATTCAAGAGACAGCGTTATTGCATCACATTTAATCTCAAGATCCACAAATGAAATGCAACAAATGAGTCCAGCAGTGCAGGAGGGAGGCTGAGATTATAAAGCATCTGCCTCTTTCAGCCCATTTTTGCTCTCTGCGCCCCCGCCTCACACCAATCCCTGCGCCCTGTAATGAAAAGCCTCTCATTATGACCATTGGGCTTGTTTTTCTCAGGTCGGTGTGTCTGTCCTTAGAGATCAGAGTCCTGTGTGCATATGTGTGAACAGAGGGAATAGTGTGTCTTTAATGACGCTTCTGTTGAGCAACTATGTGGAAGATTCATTACTCCAATTTCTCTTTTATGATGACTGTAACTATATGAGGCTGTTTGTAGTTAACTGTGCTTACGTATTCGCTGCCTATGTGATATATGGGGATTTTAATATGTTTAGAGCACTCAGTCAACAGCCGGATTAACTCCATGCAACTGAACTGTCGAGAGGAATCAGTGTTGTTGCAATTTTTGTATCTGTAAGGAAAAACAGAGATATAAAGATATAAAAAGATATAAACACGTGCATATATTAAAATGTGAAGCATGTATACATATATCATAATTTTATATAATGCAAAACATAATGGAAAAATTTCAAACCCACTAAAAATGACTAATTGCAACCGTACATTATTAAATAAAAGCCAAATGACTATAGCAGTGATGAGTTCACTCACTGCAATTTTTTTTGAACACTTGAAATTAATTACTGATGACAATAGAGCTGAAACTTGCTAAAACCAAGTTAAACGATTTTGACAGCCAGTGGTTAAATGGACTAGAAAAAAGATATCTTAAAGATATTATATTAACAAAAAAACGTGTGTATTATGTAAATATAGTATTATGTATTCATAAGAGCTGAAAACTCTCATCTCTTCTGTGAGCACTTAACATTTACAAAAATTATATGCTTACACTTTCATTTAATCCACCCTTTTCTACTGTAAGCAATGTCTGAAACTTTGTAGTTTGAGCACGTCTTGTTTTCATCTGCCTCTTCACAACAAATTGTTTGTAAATCGTTGTTTGCAAATCGCTTTGGATAAGTGTCTGCTAAATAAATAAATTTAAGTATATCTGATTATGAACAAGGTTTGTCTGTACAAATGAATAGACAATAAACACTTCTTTCCTGTACCACTTTACATCTAAATAAATAACTTCAGATACAAAGAGCCAGGTAAATTGAACTGCAAGGAGTATTATGAAATTATTACATAGTTGAATTCAACAAATAATATGTAAACATACCCATGCAGGGCAATGAAGACTTCCATCTAGAAATGGGTTGGACCCCATTTTGCTGTCAGAACTGCCTTAATTCAAGTTACTTGAGACATTCCTGAGAGATTTTGGTTCATATTGTCATGGTAGCATCACACAGTTGCCCCAGATTTGTCAGCTGCACATGCCGTTCCACCACATCCCAATGGTGCACTACTGGATTGAGACCTGGTGACTGTGGAGGACATTTGAGTATAGTGAACTCATTGTCATGCTCAAGAAACCAGTTTGAGATGATTTAATCTTCGTGACGGCGCATTATCCTGCTGGATAGAAGATGGATACACACTGTGATCATACTTGAACATGGTCAGCAACAATACTCAGGTAGGCTGTGGGACCCATCAGACCAGGCAATGTTTTTTCAATCTTCTATTGTTCAATGTGAATTGTAATGTCAGTTTCCTATTCGTAGCTGACAGGAGTGACATCCATTGTGGTCTTCTGCTGCTGTTGCCCATCTGCTTCAAGGTCCAATGCGTTGACATTTAGAAATGCTCTTCTGCATACCTCAGTTGTAACAGATTGTAACATTTGAGTTACTTTTGCCTTTCTAGAAGCTAGAGCCGGCCATTCTCCTCTGACCTCTGTCATATTTTTATCCATAGAATTTCTGCTCACTAGATATTTTCTCTTTTTCAGACCAGTCTCTATAAACTGTGGAGTTGGTTGTGCGTGAAATCTCCAGTAGCCCAAAAGTGCCCAAAGTTGAAGATACTAATATACTATAACATTTTGTAAGTGGATTAGAATCACCATTCCATGTTTTCCACTGAGCACACAGGGTTAAGCAGAATTTCACATAAACTGCGTCATTAGATTGTTATTTCTTCTGGCTGCACTGATCTGATTGTGAAAAGCGAGAAATGACAGGCGTTAGAGACTCTGCCACAGAGGAATGGTTGAGGTGACACTTCAGTTATTCATGCTCCTTTATTTTCACTCATTTTCTTCATCAAGTCAAATCACTCCATTGACGCAATCTCAGCCTCTTGCCCAGTCTAAATAGAAGTCAACTGCACCTTCTAATTAGGATTTAGAAAATATAGCTTTAGACAACAGGCCTATTTCAGCTTAATAAGCAGAGGCTAATCAAAAAATTTGCATAGCTTGATTACAATAAACATTGGATTGTAAATGAAGTCTTTATGACTGTGTGTGATATTTTAATGGGTTCACCCAAAAATCATTTACTCACCTTCATGTCATTCCAAACCCTTAAGACATTTAATCATCTTCAAAACACAACTGAAGATATGTCAATGAAATAGAAAAAATGCAATCTGTTCAATATGTAAAGCAGTCAAATCTGTTCAGAGAATTTGGACTAAATGCTCTATTCATAAGGATCCGTTTTAAATCTCTTTATGAACTTTCTGAAGTGACAGTGGTAGTTGCATGACTGTCAATGGCGGGACAGAAATCTCTCAGATTTATTTTAAAATATCTTTCTTTGTGTTTTGAAGATGACTAAAAGTCTCACGGGTTTGGAAGGACATGAGGGTGAGTGATGAAAATTGTAAAAAATAAAATAAAAATAAAATACTTGTGGTCTTGGAACCTGTGGTTTATTGCAAAGCAGCTAGAACCAGCTTTTGAAAAACTGAGATTTAGACACAAACCATAATCTTAATATTGATTCAACATCATAGGACTCAGCATTTTATCTGGAGTGAAACTTTTTTTTAATTAAGTTGTAAATTTTATAAGCAGACATTGAGACACTGGTTAATGGTTCATAATTTGAGTGCAACTGTGCTGTGGTTATCTTTAGTTGTATTAAAAATTAAGTTTTTTAAGCAGACATTGAGACACTGTGCTCTCAATCTCCAGAAAAGCTGAACAAGATTTCAGCCATCTTAATATGGAATGTAATAAATTTGATTTATAACTCATAAAAAGTGCATAATGCGTGTGCAGTAACTTAAACATATGAACAGATCAGTGTATTCCAATGAAAAAATCCAACTCTTTCACTAGTAATCATCCTGTTTTTTTATTTTTTAAGGGACAGTTCACCTAACGATGAACATTTTGCCATCATGTACTCAACCCTCTAAACGCATACAATATTACAATATTTTCCTGGATTTTAGGCCAAAAGGGTTTTAAATAGAATCTGAATGTCAATAGCATTAAACCTAGAAGTTAATTCCAAGAGTTTCGAATTTGTCCATGTGGAAATCAGTAGTGATGAGTCGCAGAAGTGACACGGCCATACCTGCAGGTGCAAAACTTCTCAGTCTGGCTGTCACATAGCATAAGAGACTGCTTATTCAAATCATTCTAATCAAGGACTGTGTAATGGTATAGATGGAAGAGATGTATGCATTTCTAAACATAGAATATTTTCAAATGGAGAAATATAATGTCACAGTCAATTTGTGGCCTTCTCTCATCCATTTAAAAAAATGGAAAATAAGACAAACATAAACTATAACCCAACCCCATGGGAAGTGCATCCAATCTTAATCAAAGCCTACAGGGAACCACACCGTAACCTATTGGAATTATGTTTTCTCCAGCAGTCTCATGAACCTCAGGAGAAGCAAATGACACAAGGGCAGCAGTATCACTTGATTATCATCTACATTTAACAAAGCTTCACATTTCTAACACTGTATAATTTAATAAAAGTTGTACAGGGACATTTCTTGGAGGTTACATTTGATCACATAAAACATGAGCCTTGATCAACTACATTTTGAACCCTGTAATCAAACATCTCTGCCTGCATGCTAATTAATCTCACTTAATAGGCACCTCTTGAAGGATAGAACATATTTCCAATATAGCGTGCCATTTCCAGCTGTGTCTGAAATGAAGCTTTATTTTAATTAAACATTACACTTAACTGAATGGTTTAATGTGGAAGTGGTTTAAGAAAGTACAATATTAGGAACACAAGTTCAATTGAAGAGCATGGTAGCACAAAATATTTTTCATACTGCTGTCTGTTGCTATGAACAATGAGGTCTTAATCACTGGTTCTAAACTGGTTTTGCTTCACAACCCAAATGTTACATCAAATGACAGTCAAATACACAACCAGACTTGTTTATCATAAATAATAAACAAAATAGCCTCATTAATAATGAATGAACTATTCATTAGTATGTACATATATATATATATATATAATATTATTATTATAATAATAATAATACTATATAAATTTGTATTGAATATTAAAATACATTTATATTGATCAATAATACATTAATGCAAGGTTTCTTTCAGGTTTCATAATTAAAATAATTATTTAACATAGTATTTATTATTAATAGATACACTTATATATAATATGAAAGATTTATTTCAAATAAACAAAATAGTTCTAATTAAATAGACAAAAATAAAAACATGACAGTTGTATTAATATATTATTATATAAGTATTAGCGTATACATTAATATCTAATTTTAAAATTATTACTCACATTAAATATAATATAAATGACTGAATATAAATCTTAACATCTACTTCAATGCTGCATAAACAAGCCATATAAGCGATCCCAAAATACAATTTTTATTAATTAAAATAAAATAAAGCATGATTGGACACACCACTTTAAAAAAAAAAAATTACAAAATGTTTAGCTTTTTTTTTCTTACTTGTTGAGAACCCCTGGTCTGGACTGACACAATGACAGCAATATAAAAAGTTATGCAAATTCAAATTTGTGTGCAATAAATCTATTAAGTTGTTTGAAACTAAATCAAAGTCACATTTACATATTTTCAAAATCAGAGCTGCATGTGAGCAACGGATGCAACTGCTGCTTTAATTTCAGTCTGAAATGAAACAGGTTGAACACAATCAACCTTTTTGATAAGAGCAAAATGAAAGAGCAACAAATCCATGGCTAACTTTGATTTAATCCGACAGGAGATCACAGAGAAGGGAATGCAAATGATGCGCTGCTCTTTAAGAGAGGACAGATTGAATAGTACCCTCAAAGACTGAAGCTGATATTGAAGACACACTGGTCACCTGTTGGGTCTATTTTCGAGCAGCCAATCGCTTTGAAGTCTACATTTAAATTAATTCATTTTACATAGTCGAGTTTGTTAACAGCTTTCTATCTCATTGCAATAAATCTTCAATGCATACAATTGGTCTGTAAACTGATTAAAAGGGAATCACATTTGCAGCAAAAATTTGGTCTCATTGGTTTTTATTTGTGTACATTTTTTTGTTTTGAATGTGGTCCAATGAGTAATGAGAATGCATCTCTGATCTCAATTTCCTTGATTCTGTGTTGTTTGTATTGTTGTCTGCAGGCTAAAATCAAATACTCAGCTGCTTTTGCTCTTTGCTTCAGTGTATTTGGCCTGATTTGATCATATGCAAAAATCAAGTAGGAGTCTCGCTCTCCCTCCATATTTACTTTGTTATTAATGTCCTGTAGCATCGTTGCTCCACCTGAGGCGATGAGAGATACACTGAGAGAGCATGTCAAAACTGCTTTACCTGTCTGACTCAAACATGCCGAGGCATGGCATCTCCTGCAAGCCAAGCTGAGGATGTGGAATTAATTCAAGGCTCTGTGTCATTGCCAACTCAGATATGGTAGTTCATACTTTAAGCTACATCTGTTTGTTCAGGTAACTCATCATTGACAAGCAGAATGTTAATTCAGATGAAATAACATCTTACTTTTTTAATCTTATTAACTAGAGACATATAAAAAACAGCCACATCAGAGATTTAAAATTTATTTTAAAAAAATTATTTATTCATTTTTAATAAACATATCAATTAATTTTGAGTGAGGGTAGCGATTCATTTTGAATAAATGTAGAGATGGATGTAATGATTTGTTTTGAATTAATGTATCAGTTCAATTTGGATGGATGTATCAATTCATTTTGAATAAACATATTGATTCAGTTTGAATACTTGTAGTGGTTAATTTTTTCTATAAATGTAGTGATTAATTTAAAATAAATGTAACAATTAATTCAGAATAAATGTAGCATTTATTATAATAAATAAATGTTTTTAATAAATGTAGCAATTCATTTCGGTTGGATGTACCGATTCATGTAGCGATTATTTTTTCGAATGGATTTAGCGATTTTTAATAAATGTAGTGATTCTTATATATATATATATATATATATATATATATATATATATATATATATATATATATATAGCTACATAACAAATTGCTACATTTGTTCAAGATTAGTCACTAGATTTATTTATATATATATATATATATATATATATATAGTGACAAATCGTGAACAAATGTAGCAATTTGTTTTGAATAAATGTAACAATTTGTTTTTATTAAATATATTGATTTGTTTTGGTTGGATGTAGCAATTCATTTTGACTAAATGGATGGACGGATATTGCAAGAATAATATCAAGTGTCCAGGGTATGGTGTGTGGAGGAAGGCATGAAGGGAAATAACAGAAACTTTTAATTAAATAACTCAGAATAAACAATCCAAAAATAGGGAAGAATTTTGCTAGACAAATGGTAAACTTGCTATAGACAACACTGACGAGAATGGACAAGAACTGAGGGCCTCGCCACGATGGAGTCGGTCCTTGATGGTCTTTGGCCATCAAGTGGGATCGGGATATGTCTTAGGGGAAGCTACGGGCATGTGTGCTGCCCACACACACATAGCGGCTTTGGTAGTTACTGTCAGCCCTGCAGAGATTCTCACCTCGGCCTCTAGGGTGAAAAAGGGTGCTATGTTGAGCTCTGGGACAAGAGCGGGCACTGGGTGAAGTTCTGGGGTCCACGCCACATCTTCGAGGGAGCACTCGGGGGATTAGTCTTGCTGGAGTAAACGAAAATGACAACAAGAGAGCACATGGGGAACCAGGAATTAAACAAATGAACAAGACTATCCTATGACTATAAGCATTTAATATTGAACAATTTCAATACAAATAAAATAATTGGCACATAACTTTAAAATGATACAACATAAGAAATATACAATTATTTTATTTTGTAATTATTAAAAAAAATATTTTATGTCTCTTATTCACTGAATGCACAAACTTCCGCTGCTGAGAAACCCGGAATTGGGAAAAGGGTCAATTGCAATGACAATTTTTCAGTGTAAAAAGATAATCTGAACATGTTAATCTGTCTTTTCACGAGTTCACACTTACCAATGACTCAGGAGTATTAAAGGTATGCGTATTTGGCGTGCTGTCCGAGGAGAGGGCTCCGAGCTCTGTATTTAGCCCGAACCTGGAGCACTCCCCCCGTATTCCTGACTTTGATAGGAACAATTAAGTGTGAGGAGCCGGGGTGGTGGAGGGATGCCGTAAACTGTCGAGGGATGTAGGTGAGTCGAACATGGCTATATATACACGCTTCCTCTCATGCTGATAGGATGAGGTGTAATTGCTGATGATGAGTTGATTGCTTTCATCCTTGGACGTGTTCCTCCCGAACTTTGTTAATAAAACATCATTTGTTGTTAAAAGATGTTTTCATGTCCATATAAACCCAACACAATTTGTAAAACTTCCAAAACTAAAACTTTTCTCCCAAGTCTCCATGTTTAATTTGGCCCATGACTGTAATTGCACCAATTCACCCTGGTAACTCTGAAAGCCTAAAAAGAACAGGGAAATTATGGGGTGCTGTGCGGTCAGCCAGTGAGAGTTTTCGAAGTATGACTGCACCACAGTAGACAAGAGCAAAGTTCTTAGCGAGAGTGACAGAAACTTTACAGTGACCTAGGAGCAGCTGCCCCTTTGTCAAATACCATAAGCAATGATTGAAAGACAGTCTGTACAGCTGCTCTCAGATCAGTGTACTAAATAAAGGTATTACTGAGCTCCATTTGCAGCTTTCTCTCCAGCTGTGCTGTGACTAATAGCAGTCGCTCAATGTTTGAAATCACCCAGGTGGAATGATGTGATGTTTGGCTGTGATGCAGGGGTGGAAGACTTATTTCTGTGTGGATAAATACAACTTTCACCACCATCTCTGGCGCACCAGAGCGGCTTGATTTAATTTAAAAACAGCCATGGTGACCATGACCAAACTACTGCCAACAGAATATCACATTGATATCAAAATTGACAGGACAGTGTTTATAAGAAATAATTTTTTCAATAATAATAACTTTCCTTTTTTTTAATTCATGTACCCTCATAATTTTTAATCAAAATAACTTCCCCTCCGTTTACTGGTGCAAAGGCAGGACAACCTGTCACTACATGAGATCACAGCAATAGCATAGCACATCATCCAATCCATTCCCAATGGACAAAGCCAATCTTACCCTACATTTTTTCTTGTTCGAGAATCCCTTTCTCTTGGATATAAACATCTGTAACGATGAGTGCGGGTTGCTGTGTGTAATGCGACTCAAGGAGGAACGAGGAAGCAGCAGGATTAACTCAAACGGACTGCTAATATAAAGGAAAACAAAACACTCTTGGCACACACTCTTTGTTGCAAAACGTAGGAACAAAGAGCAAGTCAATAACTTCAACAACCAACAAAGACAAGGGAAACACAAGAAGGTTTTATACGATGAAAGTGATTGACAAGACAGGTACAAGAAGGGCACAGGAAGATACACAAAAGGGACCCAGAAGTGTAACATGACATACCCGACAGGAACTAATATCAAACCTTACACACAGGAAGTGAAACATTGACACGACAGACAGGAAGTGACAAATGACCTTACACACAGGAAGTGCACAGGTGACACAACAAACAGGACTAAGGGTAACAACATCACAATAGGAAAAAATACATTTGTAAATTCCATTTAATGCCAACTTTAAAGTTTTCACAAAATAACATACAATTATCTGTGTAGCTTAAGCGCACAATTCTGTCGTCTCTGGCTTGCTTAGTTAGGGACACTTAATCTTCAATAATATTATTGATTTGACTGTACTGGCGCTGTTATATGAGAACTGAACTGAACTGGAAAATGATATCATTTTTTGCAGAACAGCTTTATATATGAAATGGACTAATTTAATAATTAAAGATCTTCTAACAGAACTGAATCAACACTGAACTGACCTGAGGTGAAGAACAGCCAAAGTACATAATTTTCTTGTTGTAACTTTAAAGCCAGTTTGAAACAATCTGTATTGCATACAACTTTATATAAATAAAGATAACTTGACTTGAAAAAGTCAAGACTTTTGATAAATGTTTTGTATACGGAGACAATAATCACACTGAATTTCATTTACATTAGATAATTAAGTTTGGCTGATACATTTTACAAAAGTTAAATAACAAAAACAAATTGGGAAGGAAATCTTCAAAAAGAATGCAAGGGAGGCAGAGAAAAGTTCTAGATGCTACCAACTGCAAATACAAAACATTCGGATGACATCTAGCAAAAGGTCACACAACTAACTGCCGTCACATACAGAAATAGACTGAGAAGCCAAGAGATAACCCCCAGATACAGTTTCCCAGCAGCCAGAGCAAAGAAAGAGCAGAAGCAGTGAGAAATGTCAGAGGAAAGAGGTCATGCAGAAAATTGAACCTACCTGTGCCAATTAAATTCACTAACAGCTTTCAAAAATAACTCATATCTAAACCTTTCTAAAAATCATATTACGCAAATATTTATGGGTGTTTCTTCAACTCTGGGCACTATTGTGTCCCTCATAAACCATTTCAGTAGCTATAACATGAATAAATACATTTCCACCAGAACACTTTTGCCTCTGTGTACTTGTTTATCAAGGAGACAACTGATGAAAATCCTGATGTGCTCTAAAAAAAGGAAAATATTACATAATTGTGTAATTATGTAATTTAATTGTGCATCATTTCCAATCAAGCTTTACTTTTGTCAAATTATGCAAAAACTGATTTAACTCGTTCAGTCATTAAAATGTGATTTAATTGTGTGTATTAGCAAAATTATGAAAAGTCTGCTATTTTATTTAAAGTGTCTTTGAAATTCACCAAACAAATTACATAATTTGAGATGTGGAGGAAATGACACTGTGGTAGAAATATTTATGTCAGAAAATGAAAAAGACTCCTTACACATGATAAAAACATATAATTCTCTTGAATGTCATTGTATGGTGTCACATTAAGATTTATTCGTACAGAAATAATTGCCAAACCTGTTCAATATAAAAAATAATTTAGCGTTTAGCAGCTTGCCACAGTTAAGCGCATCAATGTGATTTTTAACTTCAGTACATGAGAAGACTTGATAATGTACACCTTTGACTTTGAGCCAGGCGTCTCCTTTCTTCTTTCCCCATAATGTTCTAGAGAGCTGCAGGCAGAGGGTGATTTGAGGGTAAGCGGAAATATAATAAAGACCGAAAGCAGAGTCAGAGTTCAAATGGAGTGTGAAGTTTTATGGGTGAGAGAGAGAAACCTGAATTGCATGGGAAAGGATGAGGAGTTCCCTATCAGTCAGTCACATTCAATGTTACATCTCAGGATCACACCTGAGAGCACATTGATTTTTGAGTGTAAATAAACAAGCCAATGCACACTGGCGTGTGAAATTTGCATTAGGGCTCCACCCCACGTAGCGGATTTATAAGGAATACTCCCTTTCAAATTGTTGACACAGAAATGCATTTTTGAATGAATTCGTCCCCAAAATTGGTTTGCAGCAATCGACCTGAAGGAGGCGTAATTTCAACGAAGAGCTTCAGGACCTCAGGCCAGTTCTGTGTCTGTTATGAGGACAGCAGAAGGCCAAGGCTCTCTCCAAGCAGAGGTTGGCCCACTGGATAGTGGAAGCCACCATCTTGCCATTTCAAATCCAAGCCCAGCCATCATGAGAATGTGGGAATGCGGGAATGACTCTGTCAACCTAAGCTCATCTCATGATGGAGCTTGATTGGTCTGTGTTGAACTGCCTGAACTCCCTAAAAAGCGGGATGGCGGTCCCACTGAAACTTTTTCAAAGGCTCATGGGGTATATGGCATTCATTGGGGCCGCTTCAGCACTGGCTTCATGGCTGAGTCCCGAGATGGACATGGCAACGGGGCATGCACCAGGTGACAATCATCCCGTGATCGGATATCATTTCTACAGGTCCCCCTAGAACAATTGACCAGGCACGCAGTTGTCTCCACAAATGTCTCTACCACCAGCTGGGGTGCCACTTACAAACGACTTTCCCTACAAAAAGCCCTGTCCCATCCTCTGTCCTAACATGTGGCGAAACCATGTAGGGATCCCAATTCGTCCGTTTAGTTCTGATGCAACATTGAACAAGAACATCATCCCGGTTACTATTGTAATCCCTGAAGCAGGGAACAGAGACGTTACATCCGATCGCCACAATTGCTGTACCACTGGTGAACGACAGAGCCACCGGCTTGGGTCCTCATTGAAAACCTGAATGTATGATCCCACATGCTCTTCCTCATATACCTGCTTTGTGGGGCAGGATGCACAATGCAAATCTCACACACCAATGTGGCTTGTGTAATTACACTCAACAATGATTAGGGTTTCAGGAAAGATGCCAATTTGTCAGTTTAGTTCTGATGTAACATCTCCATTCCCTCCTTACAATAGAAAGGAATAAGGGGTTACAATAGTAAGAAGTTGATTGTAATTGAATGTCTTCACTTAAGCTGCACCAATATATAGTGTAGCGCTACCACTGCCATATAATCAACTTACTGTAATTAAGATATCATTAAGACACAGTAATAATCAAAAATTATGGAAAACATATTTTTCATTTCATTTAGCAATTTCATTAAAAGTATACTTGGTCTGAAATACAAATCAATTCATAAAGGCAAAGCAGTCGAATTTGAGACAGTTTGAAAGTGACTAAAAATACATTTTGGCCACCTTCTCAAGCTTTGTGGCTTTTTCTGCAATTGTTCCAAAGTTTGAAACCTCTACAAAGTGCTTTAGTCCATGTGAAGCCCCAGTGCTGGCACTTTATTCCTGTTAATGATCAGTTGACTTCCTTCTCTGCCCACTGAGGCTTCATTTTAATGACACAGCTGCTTAGCTGCCTTGTGATGGGGCAGCTAATTGAAGGGTCCTCCAGAGGGTGAGGCGAAGCTGTTGACTGTGAGGGACGTGTGGTTCTCAAAGCCTCCTGGGGTGTAATATCTTGTAATTTTGCCATGGCAGAACCAGATTACGCACAGTCAAGCATTGTTGCATCATATTAAATGTTGTTCAGATATGTTCTGATAAGGTACACCTTTTTTTGTTTCATACATTTTTAGGCTATGATTTGAAAGGGTTTGGATTGAGTTGTACTGAATGTCAAAATCCGACAAGAGAGTTTCATCCTTGGGTGCACATATACGCTGAGAAAATACAAAAAACTGATGGGATATAAGAGGTTGGCCAGCCTGGCCTCTTTGGCCCAGAGCAAAATAAAGACAGCTGATGTACTTTCACTTTAAACAAAATATATTTGACATATGATCCTAATTTACAAATTTACTCGACACATTTTATTTAAAATAAAATCTTTAGTGCTTTCTTTTTTAGCAATTTCGATATAGCACATATTGATAATGATAGGAAATGTTTATTTCAGCACATTAGAATGATTTATATAGGACCATTAAAAAAAACAGTAGCAGAAGTATTTCAACCTCAGTAGTTTCATTATATTTCTAACAGCATCTGACCCATAGTTCCACAGTCTTATAGCTTTATAACATCACAGTTCATGGTAAATTGAAAGTCTGAGCAAGGCTGGGAGACAGAACCACCACACTAGATAATAGGCGCTTTCACACAAACAACCTTTTCCATAAATTTGATGGTATTTTTTTCTGTTTAGGTGTCATGTGTGAATAGGGCCTGTTGTTGAAATGCCGGAAAAGTTCTGTAACAATGCTATGTATGAACAAAGGAATATGATTAAGAGTTTCAGACGTCTGCTGTCAAAGAGTTTGTGTCACTGAAAAAATTCTAAAAGAGTAATTCTATCATGCTGTTTAGATAAAAGCCTGTGATGCACCAAAGTCTAAACATTTTACTTTGTTATGGGAAGAAATGTTGATCAAATGATCCAAGTGGAGGGAGAAATTAATTATATGCATTAATATCTACTGCATGGGGTTCCCACACTTTTTTGGCTTGTGAGCTACTTATAAAATGACCAAGTCAAAATGAACTTATTTCAAAATGAAATAAGTGTTGTAGTTTTTATGAACAGTCCGAAAATGCCGCTCCACATTTCCCTTCTTCGGTATAGCGATGACAGACTGGCAGATGATTTTGTCAGCAGGATTTTTATAATGTTTTTGTCTCATATACTCACCAGTTTCACCAAAACCAGAATAGAAGATATAGGATCAAGTTTATTGAACTGATAGATGTATAAATCACAACACGGTAGAGCGAAATAATAGAATAGAAGGTGGAAGTCAACACTTAATGATACAGAATCTATGTTGCAGACAGGTGGGGATTGATACTGAACCAGAGGGACACAGATGAATAAGATGAGAGGAGCAGAAGTGGTCTTAGATAAGTATTGTCTTTGCAGGTATTTGGCTATAAATTAAATTGTTCCTCTAGTATTTAATTTCCTTTATAATCCTACTGTTCTTTCTAGTTGCATTTACAATTATTGTATAGAAATCAAACAACGTAATCCAGTTGAAAAGTGAACTCACTTTCTGAAATTTTCACATTTCAGTTTACTTTTGAACCTTGTGCAGATGTAGTGCTGTGAGTCACTTACTATAATAATGAGTAATGTTGTGCTGGCCTTTATTTCGATTGCCGACAGGATGGTTGATTGTGTTGGATAAAGGGTAAATGGATGGATGAATGTCTATCGAATTCTGGGCACTCTGTGGAGGCCATTGCTCCCTCTCCCTACTGTGTAAATAACAGAACAAATTATATGATAAATGTAACCAAAGAACAAGAGTAAACAGCCTTTTCCTAATGCATTTGTGACAAAATGAAGATATGTGCAATAAATACATTTCTTCTGCAAGGGAAGGTAAGTGCTGTGGTCCTAATGTGAAATTATTTCCTTCCCATTTCACAAATGATAGGACACACCAGGGGAATTCAGTTGGAAAAACTAAAGACCGAACTTAGAGTCAGTAGAGCTTTGCAAATGATGTTTATTTCTCATTCTGCCATAACTACAGAGAAGCTGACAAAGAGAGCCGAAGGAAGCCCATATATCAGCTGATTTAGATTTATCGAGTCGAGTACATTTGTCCCAAAGGACAAGGGTTTCGGGCATCTGTGTGTAATGAATGTAAATGTGGACTTGATTCGTTCACTGAAGAGAACAAAGAACACCCTCAAGATATAGTTCACAAACCATAAGTTGGCCCTGTCAAGTGTCTAAAAAGGGGTTCAGCTATCTATAGGCCCTGTTTACATCTGGAACTAAAATTTAGTTGATTGGATCACAAGTGGATGAAGGAGACACAGTTCTGCTTACTACTGGTATTTTAATCCGTCGAAACAGGACACTTTATACATTTTGGAGAATGCCATGAGGAGAGTGAGTAAATGATAGAATTTTCCTTTTTTGTGGGAACTATTCGTTTAACCTTTATCTGTCTCAGAAATGCATATAATCATTATAAGCATTGACACAACATAAGGTTTTTAAATGTGCAGAAAATAATTGAATTGACAGTGAGAATCCATTGTGGTATTTTGAGACTCACAGGGGTTGATGAAAAACAACAACCAAACAAGCTAAAGAGGCAATGGCAAATGGCCTAATGATAAAAGACTAATTACAGTATTACGCGAGGTTTATTCATCTCAGACACTAGACAAAATCTAGAACCCATTTTATGCAGAATTCTGTAAAATTACTCAAACGAGATTCACTTTACTTCACACACGCTTCATTACTTTCCTCCTGCTGCACACTCTATCTAATTAACCTGAAACAATGTCTCGCCTGCAGAGCCTTGAAATCAGTTAAATAAATGTGATATTGTTGTTTGTGGAACATGCTTCTGTGTTCTGTGTTTGATAAATTGTTACATAAAGAATAGCGTTCGGTCAACAGCTCTTTTTGATCTCTATTTTAAAAGCTGGAATAACTTTAATCAACCCCAAACTTTTTAAAAATAATGTGCATGATTGTTCAAAAAACAATGTTCAAAAGTCTGTTTATTTTCAGCCTGGAATTGGGTTGTTGAGACAAACATTTTCAGAGTGAACGAGCATGAAAAAGTCAAAAAGTGCTACAATTATTGCTGCTCTCATCTATCTGTGTTGAGACAGCAAAGATAATGGTGTGTCAGAGTCTAGACAGGGCAATTTTATGATGCTTTGTCACAGTGAAGGAGAGAAAGAAAGATTTCTGATCTGATATTGTGGGCACAGACCAGTTCAAATCAGAGTTAAAACAATGCCTAAACACCAGCCTAAACAATCACATGACATTCAGCTTCAATGTGAAGGGCAGCTGTGAATTGAATTTTTGCTGTTAACCGAAGATAAAAGCGGTTGGACTTTATTTTAACTGACACACAGGCTTTAAGATGAAGGATAGCAGCTAACTCTATATCCCCAGGCCAGTACATCAACATAAAAATGATCAGCCCAGTCTTCATTGGCTCACCAGTACCCAAATTAAAAAAGCCAACGGTCTTTGAATTAGAATAAACCTCAGGCCCTAACAATTAATCATGCGTGGATAAGAGAATAAAACACTGATAAATGGAGGCGTAACAGCAAATGTGAGAAACTTTAGCATACTCTGGGAAATGGGAATAAATTAGCCCATTGCCTGAATAATGAGAAGTTTAGCCACTAATGGTTTGTACCAGGAAAATAAACGAGCTTCAACAACTGTATTGTTGTTTGATTTTCCATGATCTCAGCATGATAATTACTGAGGTATTTATTGCAGAATTTGGAGCTAGGACTTTCCTTCATGATTAACACTCTGAACATAAACATTTGGACCAGATATATAAATGCAGGGAAAGATATAGATATATAATAACAAAGATATAAAAATGCAGGGAAAGAATGGGAAAACATAAGAAATACAACAACATTTTTTTTTCTGCTCAGACAGGCAAGACAGTCCTCAGAAAAGTCTCTTGAATTCTAAGTAACACCCTTGAGCATCACCTGATGATAAACGTTTCCCTGGAGATTTATGAGTTCAGTTTAGAATGTATTAACCAGGATATTCAGAGTGTTTTACCATCAGGCAAGGATAGTCGGACAGTCTGAACATCCTGACATTAGTATGTGAATATTAGATTTTCGCCTGAAAAACTAACAAATATCCAACAAATAATGCAGAAATCATTTCATTATCACAAATTAAACCATGACGATCAGGGAAAAAAAAGAATTCCATTAAAAACCCACTGCAACAATATTAAATATCTTCAAATATACATATTTGGTTATTAAATTTGTATTTTGTTAGTTATTTAGTTATTTTGTATATTACCTGTATATCATCTAAAAGCTTCTGCTAAGAAAAAATTACAACAAAATTAGCCTAACAGCAAGATGAACAGTAATATTAAAAACTAAGACTCCTCTGAGAAAAACAACAACAAAAACAAAACAAAGAGGTAAGTTTGTATGAGAGAGAGCAATAGAGCAAGTGACATGACATGAACAATGTAGAATGTTAGGAAATATCAGACTGCCGAATTCCACGATTATCCAAGGACCCGTGTAATAATAGATGTTAGCTTCTACTTACTGAACCTGACTGTTATTTCTGGCAAGTGTCTTTTTGCACACCACATTCTGGATGCAGTGTTACGGTTGTTTCTGTGTACCAAGGACTGTGAAAAGAAAAATCATCCATTCTCTATATGCTCTCCCTGTCTGCTGAAGTGTTTATTGGCATTTCCATCCCCACTCTGATTTAACAGTTGTATCAATAATTTATGCTCTGACTATCTGACAGTGGTGTTTTTTCCCGCTGCTCTGCTCAGCAGAATGATAATAGAGCAAAACAGTCTACAGATTTAGTGTTAGCTTTACGTCTACATCATCCAACAATAAAAATGGCTGATACCAAACCTTATGGTGTGGACATTTAAATTAATTCTTATGACTAATCTGCAAACCTGGAAGTGTATCTCTAAAGCAAAGCTGTTAATCCAAGCTAAACATTGCCAAGAAGTGTGGAAATGAGAATATAATAGACACTGGATTTATGTTGAGAGGAAAAAAGCATGAAGTGACTGTATTTCTGCTAGGCATGTGCAGTAATTTAATATTGCTATTTTGTATATTACACAATAAAAAGGAACATATGTATATGTATTGTGTAATATATAAAATAGCAATATAAAATTACTGCATTATTTAACATAAATATTAACATCGCTTGAAATTTTGTCAATAATGATTTTCCCAGTAGTGCAAATTATATAAATATAGCATTCCTTAATATGTGAAATAGCGCCATCTAGTGAGTAGTGTGTTACTGTACAGTCACTCTGAATGGATAGACACTAATCGAAGCTCTGAGAAATAATCATGAGGTCTGAGCAGGGTGAATTTCAGCACATTTCTCCTCGGTCTTGCCATCAATGCACTTCTAGACTGGCTTAAAAGCAAAATAGGATGAATACATCAACGTTATGTGGCAGTTTCTTCACCACATCAATTGTGAGCATGTTAAAATGCAATCAATGTCGTGGCTAGTCAATGAGAAGCAGCAGCATGAGGCCTGAGCCAAATCGGTTTCTCTCAGAAGGGAGTGTCAGCATTTTCTGGGCCAACGAAAGCTGATGATTTTCCATACAGTTCAGATCCACGTTAGACCCCTTTCTTTTAAAATAATAATTATAATGTAATAATAAACTGAAGGTATTAAAATAATGGTTATCCTTAGGATGTTCATGCTGAATACTAACTTGATTAAATGTGGTCATTTGCATTTCTGGCAAGAAACTGCTTCAGGATTAGACTTGCTCAGTGCATCTCATATAATTCAATTTGTCACATATCATATTTCATTTCATATTTCAAATCTGTAAGCACACACACATACACACTAATTCCAGATTTAGAAACCAACATGGTTGAAAAAGCTGAGAAACTTAATCTTAGCTTCTCTTAATCATGATGTTAATTCCTATCTGAAACGTTCTTATCAAAAAGACAAGCTTTTTATTTTTCCATGTAACCATTCATTTACTCAAACAATTATCTCTGATTATGCATGCACAGACGTAGTCTTGGCAAAAAAAGAAGAAGATTATTTTACAGCACCCAGGGGGCCCAGCATCTTAAATCAAAATCACGAAAGCATAAAATAATCTGTTTGCTTTGGAGTGGAGAACAAATAAACAAACAAAACAAACAGAATAAAGCAAACTTGTTCAATCTGTTCAATGAAACTGAAGTATAGTTAGTGTGGAAAAACACAGCTGGAAGGCCAATACTATTTCTCTCTCTTTATATTCTAGCAAATGTTAAGTGGTTATTTATAAAATTCAGAAATCTTAAGAATATTTCCACCCAGTTCTTTAAAATAAACATACTGAAATGGACGATTTCTCAAACACACACGCACACGCACACGCACACGCACGCACGCACGCACACACACACACACACACACACACACACACACACACATATTATATGCTTATACCGTCTTCCACAAAATATAAATACGGTAGTAGATATAAACGCTAATTATTTATTAATTAAAAACATCTCTCTTTGTAATACAGCATGGTGAATTAATGTAAATTGATATCTGAAATAAATATAAACATGTATTTACTTGGCTATTTTTTTTAAATAGTCCACTAATATGTTCCTTTCACTTGTTTACCTAAAAACTATTACAAAAGGGGATACTGCATTTGTAGGTTTATTTTGATACTGAACATAGACAAATGCTGCTAGAGAAAGCAAGCATATTTGATTCAAAACCTGATAAAACCCCGCATGACAGCTAACCCCGGCCTTCAATATGTAGCACTTTATTCAACGCAAAACCTAATTATCTTTTAGTGAGTGTGTTCAAACACACCGGTCAAAAGTGAGCAGAGAAGAGTGTAACGGACGCGCGTCAGATCAACAGTTCGGACACTCAAACTTGAGATCACGTCACCGTGTAACTGGTGCACGAGTGTCCAATGAGGGTCTCTTATGACGCGGAGTCATGGCGCTGACATGAGCGAAGAATAAACGCACACACTAGCAAAGTTAAACGATACATAGAGATATAGACCATCTGTCAAACCGAGGCGAAGAGCAACTGAAATCTTTAAGTGCAGGATTCGGTGAGTAGAAAAGCCTCAGAAACAGCCTGTGTGTATGAAGGTGAAAATGTGACGCGTCTCTTGTTGTTTTTCTCAACCGAAGAAGAGAGGCAGCAGACGCTTATTGTGTCGCAAACCGATTTTCCTTATGTTTCTGTAGTGATTATGATGCTGGATTTTGCTCAGAAATCCTTATAATTGATTTACTGGATTGAAAATTGTTTAAGAAACGTTTCCGTTGGTACGTGATGCCGCTTTGCTGTGTGAAGATGAGCAGTGATATAACCATCAGGTCAAATCTTAACAAATCTTAACATACATATTTTGTAATCCATACATTTGTAAACATACTTGTATATGCAGTGCTGTGTATTAAATTGATTTCCTATATTTTCATATATATGTGTGTGTGTGTGTGTGTGTGTACATCAATTTGAGTGCCAGTCAAAAGTATGGAATACGATTTTTAATGTTAATGCTCTTTAACATTAATATTATATTCTAGTCTTATTTTCTATAAATACTGTTTTCTATTTTAATATATTTTTAAATGTGATATAATCCTGTCATGACAAAAGTACATTTTCACTTTCAAAAAGTACATTTTCACATTTCTCAATCTTTAGTGTCACATGATCTTTCAGAAATCATTTTAATATGCTGATTTAGTACTCGGTTATTAAGAATTGTTCTTACAGTATTTTACTTATTATAAGTCAAAGTTTTTAATGGTGTCATTGTTTTCACAACAATATTAAGCAGCAAAACCCGTTAATAATAACAAGAAATTGTTGATAAATAAATAATACTAAATGTTTCTTGAGTAGCAAATTAGTGTATTCAAATTATTTCTGAACGATCATGTGACAGTGAACACTGGAGGAATGACGCTGACAATTAAGATATGCCATTACAAAATAATTTACATTTTAATATATATATTACAATAAAAAACGTATTTATAAATTTTTTTTATTGTAATAAAAAACTTATTTAACTTAAAAAACTTACTTATTATTAAAGTTATTTAAAATCCTAATAAATTATCACAATATACAATGTTTATATTACTGTATTTTTGATCAAAAATCTGTAAATGACTGTAAAAAACTGTAAATTTGATCAATGAAGCCTTGGTTTGCAAAAACAAAACTTTTTTTTAAAATTAAACAATCAATGTGCAAGAATCTTAATTATTCCAAACTTTTGACCAGCAGTGTGCGTGTGCATGTGTGTGTATGTAAGAATCTTAATTATTCCAAACTTTTGACCAGTTGTATGTACGCTCATGTGTGTATGTAAAAATTCTGTAAATGCAAAATTTGCAGAAATGTAAATAGCACTGATTTACACCAAATAAACAAATCCTATCCCTAATTACTCAGCCTAGTGACGATTACAGTGTAAATGTGATTAAGGACTGGTCTAATTTTCTATAGTGTGAAGCAGAGCCAAACATGCTCAGCTACTTTGGGATTGTGCTGATGGAATCCAGAGCCATGGCAGCTGTGTTATGATGGGCATTTCTCAGCCAGGTGCACCATTAGACTGCAGGCCACTGTTGAGTTAGTGACACACGGCGTGTAATGGCTATGCAAGAGGGGCCCTGAGGGTTTCGTAAAGGGGTTGCTATTATGAAGTTGTACAAAGACACATCTATATGATCCACAGGTTGCAAGGTCTAAAGGATCCAGTAAAAGGACAAATCTGAAGTTTACTAAACTACTATAAATATTCAATAATAATACATAAGGTTTTGAGAAATTGTGTAAATTTGAGTAAATGTTTTCAAAATGATGTATTAGAAAGGCCTACTGTTGATATGGCAGCTCATGCTACGTCACAGAGTGGCATTTCCTGTCAATAGGTATGTCTCCTAACTTTAGATCATGACACACACAGGTCATTGACAAGACAAGAATGGAGACGTGAAGGGTTGGTCACTCTCAGCCATGCTATTCTCGGACTGACTGGTAAACAGACTACTAGTAAGCACCTTGGTATTTGAGTTGCTTAATACCAAGCAGGTTTGAGAGGAACGAGATGGTTGCTTCATAAACCATGACCTAGTATTAAAAACCAGTGCTCACATATACAGAACAACTACAGTGGAATCCGGTTATGTCGACGACCTCGGGGGCTGCAAAAAAGCATTGAGATAACCGATGGTTGAGATAACCAACAGCCAATATGACGATTTATTTGATGAAGCGATCGGCATGCTATAAAAATGTACATGCACTGTATATGTTTGCTAACAACAAAAGGCATATGTGCACCAACTAACAGCAAATATTCACCAGAATACAATAAAAAACACCTTAGATTCTCAATACAAACCTTTAATTATATTCTCCAACATTGCAAACACAATTTCGCTCTATTATATTCGTGAGGTTATCATGCTGTACTAAATACTGAGACAAACAGGGAGTTTGACGGTTCCACTTCAAAAAGGTCGACATAATAGGATTGGCGAGTTAACCGTGAGTCGTGATAAGTGAACTCCACTGTACTTTGTTATTATACAGTCGGTTTTTGTCAAGAATCAAACTTGCATTTGAAAAGCAATGATTGTAAGAAATGAAAATGTTAAAATGATGTCTGTTGATTTCCAACCATTTACTTTTTGTTTTGTTTTCAGTTTGTTTGGATTTGGCTGCTCTCTTGTTTAAAAGTGTGGGGCTGGTAAAAAATTCAAATAGCATATTTTCAAAAAGTGCAAATAGCATATTTTCTTAGAGATGAACTAAGTTAACTATTAACTAAGTACAGATAGCAATATGCTATT
The DNA here is from genome assembly GCA_037043235.1 of Rhodeus uyekii. NCBI lineage: Eukaryota > Metazoa > Chordata > Actinopteri > Cypriniformes > Acheilognathidae > Rhodeus > Rhodeus uyekii. The sequence goes on from JAWRVZ010000034.1 coordinate 4,644,906, forward strand.
TAAACTAAGTGAAAACAGAATATATATATGCTACATATGCTATATATATGTATATATGCTTTTATATATTTTAACATGTTTTAACATGTATATTAAAATAGAATTTGAATTTTTTTCAGGTAAAATCATTTTCATAACAGATACAAACCCAGAACTGAGACACTGCATTATGGAGAATATATTTATAATAATATTTGCATCTAATAAATTCTAAAAATAACAAGTCTCTCAGGAGCCCAGTAGAAAGTGAATGTATTATTTCTCAGCCCAGCTATGCATGATTGAGGTCTCTCACTGAAAACTAGAGCTTTGCTGTTCGGAACAGGTCTGTTTCACTGCAGTTTGTTGAACCTTTGGTCTGTCTCTCTCTCTCTCTCTCTCTCTCTCTCTCTCTCTCTCTCTCTCTCTCCATTTTTGTTGAGTCAACCTTCATAAAACTTCAGAGCTGCCTACTGCATAGGTAAATCTCTGTGTGTCACATTTGCTATTCAGTTTAAGCTAGGGTTGTTTTGTTTCTTAAAGGAGTCATATGTGTTTGCCACTCTGTTTTGATACCTGATCCTGGAGATGAAAATGCCATATTATTTTAAACACGCTGCCACTGAAAAAAACCTTTCTTTAGCTGCTTGCCTTGTGACTCTTATTGAGAATATAAACAGAATATACAGAGGAAACAGTGTGAAGAATATGCAGACTGCTAAATACTTTAAAAAAAAAATAACTTGAGCAGTATATTGTAAAATTGTACTTTAATGTATAGTTCACCCAAAAGTACATATTATTTAATCAAACAGAACAGTTACTTTTTTCCACTCAACAAGAGATTGGTGAAATACACAGACAAGCTTAAAAAAAACATTAAAAAGTACAATAAAATGTTATATTCCATGTCTTCTGAAATCACATGATAGCAGATGTGAGCCATTAAAAACTAAAGTTTTAATAACTGAATAGTCAGGTCTACACCACACAACTATAACTGTAACTATACCAAGGAACAATATCGAAATCACTTTAAAAACATAACCGCAGTGTAAATAAATGGCACATTATCATCCACCAGTAGACAATGTGAGTGAATAACAGCTTTGTTTCTCACATGAACCTCACAATCAGCTTCAGTAAGTGTTTCTATGGTACATTTAGGGTGCGTTGTTTTTGTTTTTTTTGTCCTTTTTTGCCATTCACATTCCTTGTATGTAAAAGATCAGCCCTGACATTCTCCCTTTTACATTTACAGGAAGATAGAATTAATACAGGGTTGGAATGAATGAGGTTGAGTAAATGATGACACAGTTTTATTTTTGGCTGAACTAGTTAAACCTTCTTTAGCTTTGTTGCTGTGTGAGGAGTTACTCAGAGTGGAGAGTTTTTGTAATCTCCAGTAAAAGAAGCTAAACGGTGTGCAGAGACCCCCTCCAATCCTGTGAAAATGGACACTGCTGGTGTATTTATAGACCAGACACGATGAGCACTCTTTCTTAAGAGACCAACGTTTGCACACATTCGTCATAACCACATGATATTTCATTCTAGAAGCTACCGTGCCCCTTTCCTTTCACAAACTCAAACACTTTGAGAAGATACGCAGGTAGGCTGAAATGTTCAATTTGGGCTTTTCTCTTCTTTTTTATGACTTGTTTTACTTAGTTTCATAAAGTCAAATGAAAATCTACTACTACAAACTACTAATAAAACTTCTGTTCTCTGTTTAAAGATGAATCCAGCATTCTGACAAGACATACGCCAAGAGAAAAACAGTAAGCTATAAGGAACTACTATGGAGAAACCAGTTTTACAAACACAGCCCTCTATGCTGCCCTTCTTTGACGCAGCCCACGCCATCAACTTGCTCCGAGGCATCCATGAGCTCCGCGCAGAGCGCAAGTTCTTCGACATCACATTGTGTGCTGAAGGTAAAGAGTTCCACTGCCATCGAACTGTGCTCGCAGCTGCCAGCACATACTTCCGAGCCATGTTTGCCGGTACTCTTAAAGAGAGCGTCATGGACCGTGTGGTGCTCCACGAAGTATCAGCTGAACTGTTGGGCCTCCTGGTGGACTTTTGCTACACGGGTCGTGTGACCGTCACACATGACAACGTGGACCTTCTGCTCAAGACGGCGGACCTCTTTCAGTTCCCTTCCGTCAAAGATGCGTGCTGTGCTTTCCTGGAGCAGAGACTTGATGTTTCCAACTGTTTGGAGATCCAGGACTTTGCAGAGGCTTATGACTGCCGTGAGCTTGCTGCTAGCGCTCGCCGTTTTGTACTGAAGAACATCGTGGAGCTGGCGAAGAGCATGGACTTTGAGCGACTGTCGTGGAAACGACTGCTGGAGTTTGTGTCTGATGACGGATTGTGTGTGGATAAGGAAGAAACGGCATACCAGATTGCCGTACGCTGGGTCAAAGCTGACTTGCAGCACCGGGTGCATTATTGGCCTGAGTTGTTGCAGCAAGTGCGTCTGCCGTTTGTTCGCCGTTTCTACCTTCTGGCCCACGTGGAGAGTGATCCTCTGGTCTATTTGTCACCGGCCTGTTTACGGTTAGTCAGTGAGGCACGTAGCTTTCAGTCCTGCGAATACGACCGTCATGACCGACCTGGTCATCGAATGCGCCCACGTCCGTCCACCGGCCTGGCTGAAATTCTGGTGGTGGTGGGAGGATGTGATCAAGAGTGTGATGAGCTTGTTACTGTGGATTGTTACAACCCACAGACCGGACAGTGGAGATATTTAGCAGAATTCCCAGACCACCTTGGAGGCGGCTACAGCGTAGCTGCCCTGGGCAACGACATTTATGTGACAGGTTAGTACAGTGAATGTTTCCTTTTTGGGATTTCTGTAAAAAGACAAACTCGTACTCAACAAGCAAATCCCCAAGCAAGCTCAGAGTGTCCTTCTTTCCAAACTGTTTATAACATGGCAGCCAATGTATAAATAAAGCCCTTTATTTTTGGCTGTGCGAGGGTGTTTTGATAGGACAAAATGTTATGCAAGATCACCAACTTGATTTCAGGTGACATATCAGTTACCTTCAGGATGACCTTAATGTTTCAATTGAGAAAACATCTCAGGCGATTACATGCTGCTTCCTTTTGCTGTTATGTAATTGCCGTTTAAAAAGGTGGCTGAGCGCTGACTATGGAATTTAGCAATTCTGGTTCCTTAACAGTTTTATAACAGTTTTTTTTTAAGGATTAAATATTTAGTAAAAAGATACACAATTCCATTACAAATTAAGAGGTTGTTTCATTTACGGATTACTTTTTAATTCTTCAAAAAGGTGCATTTCCCCAGACATTTTAATGAATTTTATGCAATCTAATAATCTTAATTGTATATTAAATAGGAAAGTAACTTTTAAAAAATCTCATATTCACATGCTTTGGAAACACTCAACAATGTGTTTACAGTAGTTTCAGCGTTTGAGGCTAGAAATATCAAACAGAAAATGCAACATTTTGGAGTGAAGACGAGACTTTTAGTTTCATTCTTATCATTATAATAATTTAGAATTATCTTTATAAGTCTAAAACTTCATAAACTTGATACTACAGTTGGCAAATTCTGCAATATATAATATGAGACTGCAATGCTTGTGAGAGCTCTTATGTAAGCATGCTGTTTGCAGCGTTTGCCCAATCAGTGACACTGACACTGCAAATATGCAACCTAGGGGTTTAGGGAATGTACAGTGTGAAACGACATCATACAAATACCATGGGTTAATTGTTAGAATTATAAATTATGAGCAGTGTGAAACATGAATCAAGATAATTCAGGATTCTGTTTACCCAGGATTAGAATGACCCAGGGTTAACCATTTCAAGTATGGAAAGTCCTACTGTTGTGCACTGTAGATTTAGTAGCATTATTTTGGCTCAAGAAGCAATGCAGGAAAGCACATTGGTGGAAGAATGCACATGTGAGACCCGAACACTCCCTTCCGGTATTTTTAACATCATTTTAATTCCAAATTCCGTCATCCCTATTTATAGAAAACTAATCCGACACCTAATCTAAAAAGTCTAATAATGTAGGCAAGTTTGAAAAATAAGGTTGATGAGTGATAGGAAAAGAACGTCTATTCTGTTTTTGGCTGTTTGGTATTGCGTATATGTTTAGACACTCAAACCTGATTTATTGTGACAGGTGGCTCAGATGGATCGCGTCTCTATGATTGCGTTTGGAGATACAATTCCAGTGTGAATGAGTGGACTGAGGTCTCCCCCATGCTGAAAGCCAGAGAGTACCACAGCTCGTGCGTCCTGAAGTCTCAACTCTATGTGGTAGCCTCTGACAGCACAGAGCGCTATGATCCTACCATAGACTGCTGGGAGGCTCTTCCACCCATGCCGCATCCCATGGATAACTGTTCTACTACAGCATGTCGGGGGCGACTCTACGCTATTGGGTCCTTAACCGGAGAGGACACAATGGCGATTCAGTTCTACGATGCTGAAAGCAACCGCTGGTCACTAGTCAACAGTGGAGAACTGCCTCCGTGGTCCTTTGCCCCCAAATCAGTGACACTAAATGGCTTGATCTACTTTGTAAGGTGAGGTGCTCATTTTTTATCCTCAATTTTAAAATGTCCAGTTCCTTGGTATGCAGGAAAGGAGCATTGAAGTGAACATTTCCATGTTTCTCATTGTGTTTCAGGGATGATTCGGCAGAAGTTGATGTCTACAACCCACAGAAACACGAATGGGACAAGATTAGTCCCATGACACAAGTATATACATTTGATCTTGTTTTACCATCTATTAAGATGCGGTCAAATTTACAGCTGTTCTTCAAATTTTCATGGTCAAAATTCAGTCATTTATATACACTATATCAGTACTTTTGCGAGTTTCTTTGGAAACACAATACCAGTATTTATTTGAATATTCACAATTAATTTCATAATATTAAATATATCTAAAAATATTGAAAGCATTGAAATATAATTTGTTCTGTCCCATCTCATGTATTTTTCTACCCCATTGTTATTAACAAATTAAAATAAGTAGTTTTGTATTGTAAGGCAGCTTTTGTAAGCTACCAAGCTAGATAAGATTTTTTTTTTTCTGAGGACAGTTGTATAAAACATTTCATTCAGAAAACATTATCATAAGAGTGTATTCAAGTCACTGTATGTTTGACTTGAATTTTAGTTGTATTTTTGAGCAATTTAATAGGACATCACACAGGTAAGTAAAAAGTCTTCTCTTCCATCTTCTTGCTCTCCACAGGTACATGTTGGAGGCAGTGTAGCAGTTCTTGGGGGTCGGCTCTTTGTGTCCGGTGGCTATGACAACACCTTTGAGCTGTCTGATGTAGTTGAGGTCTACGACCCGTCTGTTCGATCTTGGGCCCCAGCCGGCCGGCTCCCCCAGCCCACCTTTTGGCATGGAAGTGTTAGCATATTCCGACAGTTCATGCCCCTTGTTTCAAGCACCTTCGAACCCATCGACATACCTGAGGCCAACGCCATCCACCTCCACAGACACCACCGCAACCAGGCTCTTCACAACCACAACAATAATGTTAATCAAAACCGCCACCAAGATGTCAATCAAGTGCATTGAGAATTTTTCAAAACATGAGACTGAAGGTCATTCAATGTGACATCGCTACTAAGTGTTTTGCACTTTATCACATATTCACCTCAATTAGGCAGCAAAGAGAGCGGTTGAATGGACAATCAAAGTTTGTGTTATTTCTCCCAGTAACTCTGTGTTACTACAGCTTTAATTGTTGCATGCATTTCTAATGCTGGCTGTGTTTACTTTGAACAGAGATTTGAGTAAAGTGACTCATGAAATAGTGCCTGTCATGTTTGGCAAATTTCAAGCAGTCCATGCCTTGGAAGTTGCATGGAGGTTACAATAATTATTTCTTTTTTAATTTATTTTATCATTCAGCATGAAGCTTCTAAAGTAATGCAGATTCAAGTCCAAACCCCTAAAATATAACATAATTACCTAATTAGAGGTATATTTGTACTTTTTAAAAATCATTTTGAGACCCCCAAGCATTCCTAAATGTTATAAAGTTTGGATCACTTAGATGGTAGATGTTTATAGCATAATTTGAAAAATAAATAGTATTTTATATATGCAGAGATGAGTTGAAATGAAATATTTTGGAAAATCCGAGACTCCTCAATAACAAATTTAGCTTGACAGATGAACTTAATATTTGGGCCCCAGTGTAACCCATTTTTTATGATAATCTTACTAGAATTACGTCAGACAATCTAGCGTGCATGCAGTGGTCACATTTTTGTGAATTTGTAATAGACTTGCTTTTTAAACTCGCATTTTAATATTAAATTAAGTTAATTATCTAGTTATTGTTTACTTTAGAGAAATATGTTATGGTTTATGAGAAGCAGTTTGTCTTTTTTAAAGCTGTCTGCGATGAGGAAGAATCAATGAAGGTATTGTATTTTTATGTCAAATTGTATTAGGATGCTGTACTAATAACTGGAAGTAGTAATTCAGTATATCAGTATTCTCAATAAATGTGTTTGACAATAGCAGTACAAATGAAACTAATTATTTACAACACGCTTAAGCGGTACTTGACATTTATTTTATTTTTTCTTACAGAATGTTTTGTTTGTTTTGTGCCCAAACTCATTTGTACAATATGGACAAGGAGATGATTTGTGTAATGTTTGTGGTCAACCAATAAATGACTTAAGCACTGTTAACGTTTGCTCTTTTCATGCATGTATGTAACAAGCAAGATCATGAGATCAAACTGTCGGAACTGTCTCAACATTTTATCATTCAAATGTTCTGTACAGCCCTTTGTGTTAGACATATAATTTTCCATCAAGTTGGGATTGGTACATCCTGCTCTCTGGAATCAATCAGTGGAAGACAGTATCACATAAGGACGCAGAAAAAGGGTTCAACTCAAGCTCATTAAATATACAGTAGACGATCTAAAACACATAAGCTTAACTAAAAGTCAACATAAAAAAATAAATGATCCTGGTTTTATTGTGAACTATTTATCTTTGCACCTTTATTAAGGTTTAAATACTTAAGTATTTGAATCCATTAAACAAGAAGTGCATAGAAAAGTAAATAAAATAGACAGATATGGGTTTCTATATTTCTATTAAAACGAGCGTATTACATGAAGCTTATGACTGTTTTTGCCTGTTTGCACAATAGTCTAATTTACATTATGAAATCCAGATGCTGAATAAATCATGACATTCTCTTATAAGAACTTTGGTTATAAAGTGCCAATCAATTGGCTAGTAGAAATAAGATAGGCATAATGCATTGCTTTTTCCTTACAGAGTAGCTTTAAGTTTTGCATGTTCATCCAAACATAGAGAGAATTTTAAAGCAGATATTGTACATTTTAACCTGAAAAGTTGATTAGTCAGGCTTAAATTATTTCTATGGAGTACAATAAACAATCTCCTATCCCAAAAATGTGGTTATAGAAAACTCAAGGTGAATTGAGTTTGTCATGTCATGCTTGATATGACCAAATGAGAATGCAGCTGTTTTTAATTAATCTCCTAATTCACTTATTTGAAGACAAATTAACATCTAATCTATTTCTTACCTGTATGTCATGCCAGAAAGCAGTTTATTTACAACGCGTGACATGTTTCAATGACTTTTTTAACATTGAACCCCGACTGCATGTCTTCGCTCTGGAGTCAAAAAGTCTCAATTTAAACTTTGCCATCAGCTTCAGAGCTGGGCAGTTCCACCACCACACTGGACTGATGGATGGAATACGCATTGGTCACCAGCAGCGCATCTGCTACAGTGAACGGAGTCTGTTCGATTCCACCATCAGTCCTTCTAGTCAGAGCAAACCCAGTCTGTTCACCATTCACTGAATATGTGGCCTGGTCTCCTCCAGTTCCTCCAGCAGTGGCTGAGACAACCTGTTGCATCACAATTGCCTCTGGTTGGATAACCAGGTTAACAATGTCCGCTGTTCCTGCCTGAACCTCTGTCTGGCTTGGAGGACTGGACGAGGCAGCTGCATTCTCATCCTCCACAATCAGGTTACGCAACCGTCTTTGTCTGGGGTTATAGTTCTCTACGCGGTTGTGGATCTGCGAGTGTCGTCGCAAATGCGCCTGCCAAAAGCAAGACAGAGACACTGAGCTCATAAGACTTGATATTTTAATCCACGAATGCATCTAATTCGTACCTGTCTGGTGAACTTGTAACCACATTCAGAACACTCAAATTTTCTCATGCCTTTGTGACGTCGCACATGAACACGGAGCTGCTCGATGGCTGATGGGGCATAATGAGGTAGAAATTATTGTACAATACTGATCACTTTGACATACCATTGTCTTTCATATATTCATGCTTTTGAAAGAAATAAAATTATTATTACGATTTATTATTTATTATTATTAAGAATTTATTTATATTTAATTTAATGTTCATATTTTTGTATAAATTATATATAAATTGTATAAAATATCTAAAAGTATTTTTAACCAAAAATACAAATATTAATGCAAATATTAAGTAAAAAATAATAGAAAATAAATCAAAAAATTTATTTATAATTGTTAGAGATATTATTCTTGTTGACATTAATAAAAATATTTGTATTGTCATATAAATTAAATACATGTGGGATTTATTTAATAGAACTTTTTTTATTGTAATATAAACATTTTATATAATTAATGTATACTAAAAATAATAGAAATAAATATATATAAATAATATTATATACACATTTAATAATGTAAAATTCTTTATTTTATTAAAAATTATTTATCAGAGTATACTATTTTACACCAAACTGTCTCAAAGTGTAATTGTACACCTCTTTATGTATACCTCACTAGATATCTCACCTTTAAAAGTTTTGTTGCAGATTTGGCAAAGGTGTGGTCGGCCTTCTTGGTGTTTGCTGGCTATATGGCGTAATAGAGGACCTTTCTCAGTAAAACGTTGCTCACAGAATTCACAACTATATGGTCGTTCTCCTGTGTGTGTGCGTTGGTGTTTGTCCAGACTCGCTGCTCACACAATCAACAAAAATTTGGTTAATAAACAAAAAGTTGATAATAGAGAAACTGCATGGATTCCATTTTAAAAATGAATTAGAAATCTGCATGGGAAAGGAAACGTTACCTTGTGTGCGAAACGTCTTGCCACAGAGGTGACACTGGAAAGGTTTCTCTCCAGTATGTGTTCGAAGATGCATGTTGAGATTGGCTTTCTGGGTAAAAGCATGACTGCAGAACTCGCACACAAAAGGACGCTCGTTTCTGAAGAGAAGCGCAAGCTTTAATTAAACACAAAACATGCAAAACTCACACACATCTAACATCACAAAATTGTTCTATTGCATGCATGCATTCATACATGCATAACTCTAGCATTTGCAAACAGCCTCATCTTTAAACAGCAGACAGAAATAATAATAATAGTTTTAACAATAAATAAAGCATGTTTCAGCTCTTTGTTTCTTTAATCACATGCCTGTGAATGGCTTTGATGTGCATTTGCAGGCCGTTGCGGCTGGAGGCCCGGTGGCCGCACTCCTCACACACAAACAGTTTCTCACCACGATGTTTGGCTGCGTCGTGCAGACGTAACTCAGTGCGGGACAGGAAACACTTGGGACACAATGCACACTAACAACACACAACAAACAATACATAACTTTTACCAGTAATACATGACATTTGATCTGGTATTTGGTTTATTTTTCAATGTTTTCAAAGAGCAAGTTGTTAGCATTAGAGTGACTTACAGCGTGTGGTTTAGGAGCTCCGTGAACTTTAATCATGTGGATCCTGAGATCCTTCTTCTGCATGAACTGCTCAGGACATGATGTGCACTAATACAACAAATAAAAGTACATTGCCAAAATGTCCTTTGACGAAAGGTCACATCTGACCTCCACAATGGATGATATACCTTATTGGGCATCTCTCCTGTGTGCGTGACTGTGTGAAGACGCAGCTCATGGCGCTTTTTAAAGGTCAGGGTACACTTTGAACACGAAAACACCTGGCACAAATTTTAAAAAGGCACATCAAGTAAGTTGCCACTGTGCAAGTAACAAACATCAAAAATTACACATTATGGTTATTTCTATTGCATGTGTGCATATTTGAAATCACCCCCCCACAAACAAACTCACCACTTCTGTTCTGCTAAGGCAATTCCTGGCTTCATGCTCCAGCAGGTTTTCCTTCCTATAGTAGCACTTCCCACATTTAACACATTCAAAGGGTTTCTCCCCTGTATGTCTCCTTGCAGACAGCAAAATGGAAGGAAAGAAAGAACTTCAAATTAATACAGTCATATTAATTAATAAAAAAATTATGAATTACATTTAAATTACAAACAACACCATATATATATATATATATATATATATATATATCTGCATTGCAATAATAATTACCGCATTCTCCTGCATATAACCTGCAGACACAGACAATCTGCACCCTCATATAGCCCGCGAGTTTTGGGGTTGTGTGTGAAAAATCGCATAACCCGCACCTTTATATAACCCGTATATAACCCATAGATTTATGAACTTTTGTTGTGTAGGACACTATCCTTCGCAAGAAAGAAAAACAGAAAGAAAAAATACCGCAAAAAAAAAAAACTTTACATCCTTAGGGACGTAACAAATATGTTGAAATATTATTACGTGTAAAAAATTTGTGAAATAGCCCGCACCCGCATATAGCCCGCACCATTATATAACCCGCACCCCCACTGCGGGGTTTGTAAAATTTGGTATAACCCGTGAGTTATATGCGGGAAAATGCGGTATATTAGGTATTATACTGTTCAAATGTTTGGGGTGCCATTAAATTGGCCAAAAATGACAACGTTAAAAAAGATTCCCATTTCAAATAAATGCTGTTCTATAATTCATCAAATAACACTGAAGAAAATTGATTACCATTTCTACAATTTGCAATGTTTTCTACTAGCTTAATAAGAAAATAAGCAGCAAATCAGCATACTAGAATGATTTCTGAAGAATCTTAATTGCTGAAAACTAAGCTATCATCACCGATATAAATTACATTTTACTACAATAATATTTTAAAGCAGAAAACAGTTCCTTTAAACTAAAATAATTTTTTACAGCATTAATGTTTCATTGTATTTTTGATCAAATAAATGCAGCCTGGTGAGTAGAAGAGACTTCTATCAAAAACAATAAAAAAATCTTACCAAACCCAAAATTTAGAACGATAGTGTGCACATACCTGTTGTGTACTTTCAAGTAGTACTTGCTGAGGAATGTTTTGTGACATGTTGGACATTGGACAGAGCCTTTCTTGCTGTTTTCAGATGTTCTTTCCCCATTTTCTTTACTGGTACTTTTTTCATGTTGTTTACGCTTTCCCCGTGGAGTTTTTGGGGTTGAGCAAGGTGAATCATTAGGCACATATTCTTCATCAGTGCCCTCATTAAGAGTACCAATACTCCCATCTCCGTCGTCGTCATCATCATCGTCGTCATTATCATTTTGATCATCAACAGATCCATCCACCTGCTAATAGAGACACAGTAGTGAATATAGTACATATATCAGGTAAAATCAAATATTTTGATGTAGTAACATGAAAATAAGAACACATAATACATTGAGTATTATTATAGCAACTTTCATAATGCATTAGATTTTCATTGTCAGATCAGTGCATTTTAACTGTTAGAAGTAGATGATTGAGTTTAAATTATTTGAATACAATAAACATCTTCTGCTGGAATATAAATGTACAGAATACCTCTGCCTCACTCGTGTCTTGATGTTTGAGATGATCTCCTTCCTCAGTGGCAGCAGTCTTCTGCTCTTTGTCCTCTAGAGATGATGGTTTTCTCCTTCCTGCTCCTTGCCTCATAACAGCAGACATGGGACTTTCTCCAACTAGTCGATTGGGTCCTTTTACACGCCTTCCAGAACGTGTGGTGGTAGTAGACGTAGAGGCAGGGCTGTCATCATCACTAACTATGACCACTGAACCGGACCTACATAAATTAGGTTTATTTTTCGTCCTTTGCCAGGATCTAGTCTTTCCTTTTGGGGTGGGATCAGGCTGAGGGACTGCAGATCTGAGAGGTAATAGTGTTTTGGCAGTATCATCTTCATTCAAAGTCTCTACACCTGGCAAACCTTGGCACGGTATGAGATAATCTGGCACTGATAATCCGCTAGCTGCACTCTGAAATTTTTCTAAATTGCTGTCATCTAACTGGAGTTCACCAGTGTAAAAAAAATTCAGCAGTATCTCAAGTCCATCATCAGGGCACTCTAACGGCAGGTCAATCTGTACACATGGTGTGTTTGAACTGGGTTCTTGGAACAAGCGGCTGAAGCAGGCAAGAACATTGCGATGGGCCAGATGCACCTGTCCACTTGATGTGTTTAGCATGGCATCACAGAAGAGGCCATGACCTCTCTGATGGTTGAGCAAGGACAGCACCCGCTGAGCATGAGAGGACCCTTGAGCAGGTATCTCCATCTAGACGTGCAGGACACATCAATTTCAATATAATCCCTTTCAATAACGATTTTATCTGAATGAAGTTAAAGATAAATACAATATACACCATACATTTATAAATTAATAAATGTGTAAATTCAATATTTAAATGATAAATATTAAATTGAAATTTATATAAATATTTATTCAAATTTTAAATTATTTTGTCCATGAACTCGATATTTATAATAACAAAACAAAAAATTAGAATACATTTGTTTAAAATACAACAAAAAGTGTCTATTCTGGTGTGTTGTTACTGTAAAAAAAGTGTCATTATTAATAAAGTTTCAAGAAGATAGAATGATTTTGCATGACCTACCAGAATTATTTCTTATTTTTGACATAGTTCGTTTTATGAAACAGTAAATACAATTAATTTGCACGTTTTCATTTTAATTATGAATATTATATTTAAACTAAGGTAAACATTTTATTATATTTTATTAAATATATATATATGATATATGTATCCCATATATGGGATATATGTATATAATATGTACATATAAAATGTATTCTCACAATAATAATAATAATAAATGTGTATAAAATACAATAAAACGTCACCCTGGTCTGGTTTTATTACTATACTGTCCTTATTAATAAAGGTTTCATAAATATGCAATGTTTGTAGAGGTCATGCGACTTGAAAATATCCTTAAAAATCATGAAATACTGGGATTATTTTACTACAAGCATAGTTGATTTTTCCAAATGTAACTTATTTTGGCGTAATTCATTTCATGAAACAGTACACAGAATAATTCTGCACATTTTCATCCATCCATGATCAATGATGCTTCCCTATACCATGCGGAACATTTGACTGATAAACGACTAGCTGATGAATTAATATTACTTAAACGTTAACCACGATATCCGCATTTTAATGACGCTCCCTAAACTATTCGCCGCACAATCAACTGTGCATGGACTTACCTTTCGCGTAAATTAGATCATTGCTCTCATATTTCTGTTCATATAATAAAACTCGACATATATGCGTAATTAATTTAGTGAGTTGCTTATTTATTGCATAGCCTCTTAATGCTTAAATTGGGCTAAACAACAAGAAGCCATGTTGAAACAGAAACGGGAAATGACGTTGGAAGATTGTTGCTGGCCATTAAAACCATTACGCTGAGTGAGACTTTCTTCACAAACGAGCTGGTTAAATAGTTCAGTACGTGCAACAAACGTGTACGCTAATTCTTAGATTTTATAACAATTTTATGTTGAGGTATTTTGTAGTGAAGTATTAATTAGGAATAGTAGTGTAGAATCAAAGTTCATTCAACTCCGGAAAGTCTTTTTACTGTCCAACACACGGTACAAACGCTGTCCGTGAAGCGCCAGTGCGGCACAAATCGCTGCTGTTAGCCAACGAGTTATGTATTTAATGTTTTATGCTTCATCTTTGTTTCTCTTATATTTGTGCTTTCAAACGCATTCACCAAACAGTAACAATGCGGTTTTAAAGCAGAGTAAAAAGGGGGAATAAACTGCTTGGTTTCGATTAGTGGAGTGGAACCACAACAGCATCGTGTTTGCATGGAGCCACTGCCAGTTACATAGAAACAACAGCATATTCACAGAAACTCGGTTTATAAGCGCTTCACGTTTCTGATTTGGTTCACATCTTGCACCAGGAGAGTCGCTGGTTCTCACTTCAAACAGGTCAGTGAACGAACAACCATGAAAGTGGCTTTCAGTCTCATATCTTAGCAACAGATGTTCGTATTAGTTGTTAACCATATGTGATACGACAATTTTGCACCATATTTCACCAAGTGAATAATGTATCTATCAACTAGTTATCTCTGTCTAAAACCGAGGTCAGGTTCTTTTCTTTTTTTGTCTCTCTCTTGAGTTTGTTTCTTTTGTCCCTTTTCTTGTCCTTTATAGTGAACCCATGTGTGCTGATCCCTTCACTGCTGTCTTCATTCACAGGTGTTCCCCTACCCCGGATTTATGTTGTTTTCAGGCTCGTTGCAGTTCATAGGTTGACAATGAAAGTACACAAGGGTTCTTCTCGGTCCCAACATGAGCAACAAAATGCCACCAAACGTTACATCAAGAATAAATGGCATAAAAAAGTACGCTGTCTGGACTCAACCCACCTGAATACAAGTCCTGGGACTGCAAAGTTGCAGCAACAGATAGCCAAAAGGGAAAAGCCCACAATAAAACGGTTGAAGAAGTTGTATGCGAAGCCTGTGACTGTTGTCGCTGAAAACAGTGCAAAGGAGGCAAAGGTTAAGGCCTCTTCTGTGACTCTTGCTCATGTCCACACGAATGGAGGCACGGAAGTGGATGACAGCAGTGCTTCAGTGGACTCTCAAGAATGGAGTGATTATGCCAATAGTGTTCTTCAGAACGGCAGTAACGTCAGTAACGTCTTACCTGACGCAGACCAGAGGAAGGATGACGATCTTCAGTTCCATGCCCACCTTGACCATACCCACAACCGTGCGGTTTTAGTCATGAAACAAGGCCAGGTAGACTGAGCAGCATTTTACCACTATGATGTTGACTTGAATAAGTGCTTTGTGTGCATGTGTAGTTCTAACAGTTCAATTCCCACTTGTTGTCTTATGAACTTTTTAACAGATGCGTACTAACAATGTAATGTTGATTTATACAGCTAAAGGTTAGTTCACACCAATTGACTGACCAGGGAATCGGATGATTTTTTCCGTATGATCGACCCGGATCGGTGGCTGGTTGGTCAGTCTCCCATCTTTCCGTTTTTGAGCCGGTCCGTTGTTGCCCTCGGCCCAGGCAATAACTTGAGCTGTGCTTTCTTACTCTCTTCTCCGACGGCGAAGAAGCACGCACCCGATTCTTCTCTCTCGCTCCTGTTAAATAGTGCTTGTGTTTTGCAGAATTTTAGTTTTTTCTTTTAGTTCTATTCTGCGCTGTTGTTTACCATTCATTTATTTGTTCTTTTTTTCTGAGCTTTTGTCTGAAAATAAAACTGCTTTGAAGAAAAGTAGATTTTTGATTCAATATTGTCAGTTATAGTTCTTAAAAAGAAAACTGGTATCCATTGGCAGGTCATACTTACAAAACAATCGGAATCAGCCAAGAAAATTGCTATGGGTGCATCTCTAATTCCAATTCAGCTGATAAATCTCCATTGCCATCTCTGCGCTGTGTGAATTGGCCTTAAGGTTAGAGATGATCATGAAATGGCTCCATTTCAACGAAAAGCTCTTTTAAACTTGTTTAAAAAAAAAGGGGGGGGGGATGCAACTACAAAGTCTTTTATTAATATTTGTATTAACTTATTTTATACCTTTTTTTCTTTAAGTATTAATATTGTGATTTATTAGGATTACTTCCAGTAGCTGCAATTGCACAAATGTTGGCCATTTAATCAGCCTGGCCAATATATCGGTTCATCACGTTTCTTCTTGTAGGCTGACTTCTGTGTGTGATGTCTACACAGGTCTTGTGTTTTCGTGGAAAGTGCCTGCTCACTTGTCTCTATGGTCATGTAGAGGTGCTGGGCTTCACCATAGAGGAGGGCCAACAGCCTTACCCCCTGTTCTCATCACCGTCTCACTGCCCTCTCACCATCAAGGCCTTAGGGAATAACTCCTCCAGCAAGAACAAGAAAGAGGGGCTGCAGGAAGCCAAAGCCGTCGTTCGCAAATATTTCTCTTCAGGTAGCATCACAAGGAGCATCCCGCCTCCCTAATACCTTTATAACACTTTAGTGACCCATTTTTTCATTCTCATACTGCCATTTAAGACAAGGAATCCCAGGTTAATGGGGTAAAAAAAAGACCTCACCATACTTCCCCAGTTGATTGATTACAATGTTACGTTTAAATATGAAAAAGAGGCGTTATCTAATTAGATCTGCACTAATTTTTTATATTCAGAACATTGGCTAAAGCCAGGTTCAAAATTAAGAACCAGGTTTTTTTTATAAAATCAGGCAGATGACAAAGCCTTTTGTAAAATGTACAGAATATAGATTTGAGTAAAATTGTAAAGTTTGGTGTAAGTACTGCTGAAGTGGAGATTTAAAAAAAAAAAAACTAATTTTGAGAACACCACCTTAAAAGAAATGTATTTGAAATGTACAGGCAAAAATAGATGGTGTACTAAAATAATCACCTAAAATAGTGTTTTGGACTTTATTTATTTATTTATTTTTTTCCACTAGTCTGGGCATGTTATGAAAAACCAAATGTCTCAAAATTGGCCAGTGCTTAAAATCTTTTTACCTGCAGTGTTGCTTTTAATTTACACTGAAAATCTTTTTTGCTCCTTTTTCTATAATTCTGTTGCAATTTGTCTTTTTATTTCTAGAGCCAAGTAAAAAGCTCATGAGTGAGGTAGACTCCGACTCCTGTGTGGTGCTTCTGGAGCCTCTGGAGACGCCGCTCACTCGCTTTCTTACCAGTTTCTCCGAGCTCACAGAGATCTTCGGCCTCAACTCGGTAAGTCGGTGAGGTTTCAGATTTTGCATGTTCACATTTAAATGGCTGATGTGTATAATTGTTTATGATGTTAAAAATATTTCACAGATTAATATGCAACGGCAACTATAGGAAATTCATTTCTAGGTTGACTTTGAGAAGAATGTAAACACTGGTGCTTTTCACATTGTTTGAGCACTCTGACATAGCAACAGATATATTTGTGTCTGTTTATGCATTCTGCAGAAGGAGATGAAGTCCCAGGCTGCCGTCTATAACCCCGTTCTGTCAGCTGTGGGTGTAACGGCTTTGCGTGGACCCTGTGCACAGGGTCTGGTGACGTCACCTAGTTACAGAGAAGCTATAAGCAGTTTGCTCAGTGCCTGGGCAGGTAAATTTAAATACTTGTTCAAACCATTATTTGAAGGAATATATTTGTTCCCATATTTTAGTTAATTACTGGCAACAAATTAACAATTTGTTCCCACGATTTACTAATTCAATTAACAATCCCGCACATGGAAGCATGTTCTGTCTAAAGCAATGTATAATGTTTTTTTGCTCACAGGAGAATTTGACCGCTGTCCCGTAATTCTTGTGTGTGGGGGGAAATCTGCTGGCAAGTCCACCTTCAATCGGCACCTTATTAACAGCTTGCTCAATCAGTGAGTTCCAACAGTTTGTTGTATCAGGTTTTTTTAGGCCAGCCTGTATGCGTTGTAATTTTATGGTGATGTATTTCTCTCTACCTTGTTGTGTGTGTGCGTGTGTGCGTGCAGCACTGTAAGTGTAGAGTATTTGGAGTGTGATCTAGGCCAGACTGAGTTCACCCCTCCTGGATGCCTTTCCCTTTGCACCGTTACAGAGCCACTGCTGGGTACGTGTCATAGTCAAAGCTCTCTATTTCCATATAGCCAAATTAAGTACATTTTTCCTATTCTGCTAATTCAGAAGAGATTTGTACTGTTGAAATTCTACACTCTTACATTTGTTGTTGTTTATACATGCCTATATTGTGGTGTTCTTTTTTTAGGGCCTCCTTTCACACACCTGCGTGACCCAAAGCACATGGTGTATTATGGTCAGGCAGATTGTCATGCTGACATTGATCGGTATCTGGAGTCGCTCAAATCCCTCTGGCGCCATGTCAGTGGAGAGAGTCCCGTCATCATCAATACTATGGGCTGGGTCAAAGGTCAGCAAAACAAAAAAGTGCACATGAAAGGCAGTAAAATATGGACTTGAACTGTAGAAACTTGGACTCACTGGATCTTAAATATTAGGGCTGTCAAGCAATTTAATAGAAGTCAGATTTAAAGATTGAATTAAAATCAAATTAAAAAATGTGTTTGTTTTAATTGGTAGCACTAGCAAATATATTTATCTTTAATATAATAGTTCATCTTGAGTTTCTGTTACTAACTTCCTAACAAATGTCTGTCTCTCTTTCACAGGCCATGGCTTTCAAATACTGGTAGATCTCATTCGTCTTTTCTCCGTTACGCATGTAGTCCAGCTGAGTTACGGAAATGCGCAACAGTGTGAACTTCTCACCTCAGAGTTCCTCAGGACTGCCCATGGCTGGCAGACGCACCCTCCGACACCGTCCACTTTGACAGAGGAGCCACCCAGTCACCTCAGCATTCGATCTCATGTGTTTCTCAGTGTCCAATCAGATTTCCAAGATGCTGGGTCATCTGGAAAAATGTAAGGCTGTACCTATGATCAGTTTGAAGTTCTTGTGGTGAAGATAGGTCATTTTTGGTTAGTTCTACTTTATAAATCATAGTCATCCTACATTCCTCATAGGCAACATCAGCGCAGTAATGAGCTGCGAGATCTGGCTCTGCTCAGCTACTTCAGTAAGCTGCAGTCCTCAGAACCTAATCCCATCCGCCCACTTCATTGCTTCGTACCCTACCAGGTTTTCACTTTTGTATTTTATATGCATGTATACACACACACATATATATATATATATATATATATATATATATATATATATATATATATATATATATATATATATATATATATATATATATACACATATTATTTATTCTTTCCGAGCATGTTTTGTGAGCACCCTTTTTTGCTCTGTTATTGCAGGTCCCACACTCATCAGTGGCTATAGGGGTAACACACTGTGAGGTCGCCCCCAACAACGTCCTTTATGCAGTTAATGCCAGTGTAGTAGGGTTGTGCTGTCTGAGTGAGAAGGTTGTGGGCAGAGGAGGTCCTGTTGTACTCTCCCAAACTCCTATCTGTCAATGTGTGGGCATAGGTAAGTATCCAATGTCTTAAAAATGTGGATGACAATTGTTCTGTCAAATTGCATAGCTATTGCATTACAAATATATTCATTATACATACGCAGGCTTAGAAGTTTGTGTATATAAATATATTTTTAAGATATAAAACCTTCCTTAAACTTTAATTGTTTATCTGCTTTTAAGGTGTTCTGAGAGGTGTAGACATGGCACGAGGTCTGTACTTTCTGGTTACTCCAGTGGCTCCCTCTGTCCTGAGGCACGTGAACTGTCTTCTGCTGGGAGAGATCACTCTGCCTAAAGTATTGCTCACCAAGCAGGTATGTGAATTGGCGATATACACTACAATTCAAACATTTTCTTTTAAACAAGTCTCTCATGCTCCCCAAAACTTTTCTATTTTAGTATGTTTTAAAACATTATTGGGGTATAGACCCTATTGTATGTGTTAATTTACTTGATTACCGTATGAATGGGATTCTATGCAGCCCTATCAATGGACCATAGGAAAATGATGGAATTTAGCACACTTGTAGTGATGGTCATAAATAGTAATCTGACCAATTCTGGGACCAACTCTATTGCACCACCACCAGTTCAAAAATTCACTTTTCTAAAGGCTATAATTTTTGAACCCTTGCATTTTGACTTTTGATCTAGAAAAATCAACCTGATTCTTCTCATCACCCTGATCACATTCAACAACAGGCCATGAGATCTAAAACAGTTTGTCAGAAAATCATGATATGGATTCCTTGTCAAACCAAATCCAGGGATGGTGATTTTGCCAGGATTGGATGAACCATCCGGCCACCATTTTGAATTGTCATAAAATTCAAAATAAATTTAATGATTTGGCACATCTGCACAAAATTCAGTAGGTAACATCAGCATGTCCTGAGAAGTTCTCCTCACGGAAGTCCTAGTCCCACTTAGTGTTCCACAGTTTTTTTTGCTAAATAAGTTCAAAATTGTTTTTGTTTGTGTCATTATGTTCCTTGGTTAATGCCAATTCTGACAGCATCTAATTTGTAATTTTCCAGCAGTGTCATATTGGAGCAAATGAAAATGTTTCCATTTCTCCAAATTGGCTCAGGTGATCTTTGGAGCCACATAGAAATTGCTGAACATATTTTTGATATTTTGCTAGTTTCTGAAAAATATATCTGGTCGGACGCGACCAAAAGGATCCCAATTGGGCGGGAACCCGCCCAATATGGCAACGCTGAAGGTTGCTTCTGTTCTAGAGATTGTATTTCAGAGAATGACCTAAAAAAAAATGCTATTGACCCCAAACTTTTCAGCAGTAGTGTAGATCAGTGGTCCCCAACCCCCGGGCCGGAAAGAAATGGGACTCTGTTTTTTTTTCGGCGGTGAGGAGGTGCGCTTCAACAATCGCGCACACACCCCCACCCCCGTCAACAATCTCTCTCTCTCCCACCCCCGTCCGTCAACAATCTCGCATGCGTTTACCGGTCTGCGGCACAAAAAAGGTTGGGGACCACTGGTCTAGATCATTGACATCCATTAAAGGGTTATTGTTTTGATATTTAATGGGTAATTAAATCATTGAAGGGAGATTTCACACTGGCAGGTTAGTTCTAAATGGGGCCATGAAAAATTTGTAATGTGAAAGCTGCCATGTGGACTAGTGACTACCTGAAAGAGGTGGTTTGAGATTGATTGCACTCAAACTGTGCTGCAATTTGCGTGAATGAGAAGGCAACACTGACTTTGGTACGTTCTTGTTCAGGAAATGAAGTTACCCGCACATGTTTAAGCAGATTATGATGTATTCAGTTAAAACGCATGTTAGGGATGATAGTTTTTGGTGTTTTTTATTTATTTATTTATTTTTTAATCTTTTTACATTGGAAACAAGCAAGAGTTTGTGATGTAAGATGCACACAAAGGCACCAGGTTTTGATGGAATCAAGTTGAGTGTGAAACCAGACCTACGCTGTGGAGCGCACCTGGAACAATCACACTCTGACAGCAACAAACGTGCCCAGTGCCACAAGACATTTTACAAACCGCTGGTACATTATATATACACATTTGTGTAATGGCTAAATGGGCAGGTGTTTGATGGGTTCCTCCAAGCTAATGGGTCTTTGTTGTTAGTTGTACTTAACCCCTCTCTCTCCCTCTTGTTCCAGAATGGAGTTGAAGGAGATTTACCTTACGTCACCACAGACTATAGCTTTGAAGCCAAAGGGGCTGGAAAGCTTCACATCTACAAAGGACTGACAAGACCTGGTTTTATAAAATCAAATAACTAAGCTCTTCTGTATGAACTTTTTTTGTGAGTGACATTTGTATTCTGGTATTTGTTTTATACCCTAAAATTTGCCAATGAATGTACAAATCTACACAAGAATCTTGGCTTTTGGAACCGTATACTATGGACTGGTGTTTGAGTGCATGTGTTGCTTTATCTCTTGTTGAATGGCTCAATTTTTAAGATCTATGTGGGGAAACTTGTTTTGATTTTCTGCACTGTTACAGTTTGTCAAAATGTGTCATTAAGAGTCTTTGTTTTATTTTCCCAAGTCACATTCCCAAACCAAGATACTGCAGACTGTAAAATATTAAAGTCAGTTTCATTTTTGTCAAGAAATTAGTCTCCTTCATTGACATTTGCAAAAAGTGAATAGATCAGCACGCAGTCCTTCCAATTACTGCCATAACACAACTGCTTGTTTTCATGTTATATTGTTATATTATCAATGTATTTTGGTGCAACTTATTTTGAATAATGTCATCTTGTTGACCATTGCATGTTTGTTGCCTAAACGATTTGCAACATTCACTGCTTTTTCCAGTAGGTGGCAATACAACTCAGCAATTTTCACTTTATGTAACTAGTATTTACTGGCATGATTGTCTTGCATAGAATATTGCCAAAGCAGTACACACACAAACTTACAGAAACGAGAACTAATAGAAGAAAAAACAATGTACCAGACTGTTGCAAAAAAGTCTATATATATATATATATATATATATATATATACGTATATATAGAGAGAGAGAGTTCTCTCAACAAAAAACAACTAATGTAACTTTGACAGTTATTTCGTTTTTGAATCACATGATGCTAAATTATGCAAATAAGAAAATATGGTGTGAGAATAATAAAGATAAAAAAGCTTCACTATTAATATATTACTCTTATAACCTTTCTACAGTAATGTTATATATTTCACGTAGGCTGTAAGAAACTTCCCCACTAATATGAAGTGCTGTTTCTTTTTCTATTCATAGACATTGAAATTGTAATATCTGCATCCAGTTATAAACCTATATTTAGTTTCCTCCAAATTTTCTATTTAATTTCTACCTTTAAAAAAACGGAATAATGTAATAAAACGTTTCAGTTTCACTGTAAACACTGCAACCGCTTGCCCAACCCGAGGTCAATGACGTCATCTTCAGCATGGTGTAAACAAGGAAGAGAATTAAAGCGCCGAGAGAGGAGACGTATTTCTTCTGTTGATTAAAAGTTAATAAAGCTAATTTAAAGCAGACTCATTTTTTAAGCTTTTACTGTATATTACTTTAACCAAGATAGTAATTTAAAAAAAAATCTGTTATATTGTAACCCCTTTAAATACAGAATTATTGCCAGAATGGACCCAATACACAGACAGATTCTTCAGCGGAACAGGAGTAATCTAGTTTCGTCGTTAAATCCTGCAGACGTCTGCGATGGGCTTTTGACAAAAGGGATCTTCACCCAGGACATGATCGATGAAATACAGGTAATAGTGATGTATTTGTTGTAACAGAAAACAAAACTGGGACGGGATTGTGAACCTTTACACGCGGTCTTAAAGAAACAGTACGTCAATAAATTATAATTTAGGTTATTTGTTTGCTCACCCAAATATGACTTACTTTCTACTGTGGAACACAAAAGGGGCTGTTAAGCAGAACGACAGTCCGAGTCACCATTCACTTTCATAACTGATTTTAACATTTAGTTCTTCAGACAGGATGTTCACTAGTTAAATGTGCATTGTTTGGTTTCCAGTTATGAAGGTAAGACGATATGACCACTGTCAATTCATGTTTGAGTAGTTCTGTTATTGCAAAGCTGCACATGTAAAACATTATTTATCTCCTTACAGAGCAAGAAAACCAAACGAGACCAAGCCAGGCAACTGGTGACCGACTTGGAGACGAGAGGGAGTCAGGCTTTCCCAGCCTTCCTGGAGTGCTTGCGTGAGACTGGCCAACATGATCTTGCAGAGCGCCTTCAAAGTGGAGATGGTGCTCATCGCCCATCTCCCATCCCAGTACAGCCATCACTGATCCCTCTGCCAGTCCGTAAGTGTTACTCCCATAATACGGGGGAACATAAAATGCACTACCCATGATCCTCTTGAAATGTGTCTGTAACCGGCATTACAAATCTTCCCTAAATTACATTAAAATAAATCACATGTCATATAGAGATTTCTTGTTTGATCTTATTATTCAATGCAGAGAAGCCAGAATATCCTGAAAAACCAGACAGACCTGATCTCACTCCTCCAGTCCTACCATTGAGACCAGAAAGCCTGCCTGTGTCCAAGCCTTTTATCCCACGTAAGTCACTGTCATGGTAAAACAGCTTCCTAAATTGTAGTTTTAATTCTCAATAAATGTTTGGTTTTATCTATTTTAATCCAAACCTACATGTCCCACTGTGAAAAAGTGCTTGCCCCCTGAACCTAATAACTGGTTGGGCCACCCTTAACATCAACAGCTGCAATCAATCGTTTGCGATAACTTCCAATGATTATTTTACAACTGTGGAGGACCCACTCATCTTTGCAGAATTGTTGTAATTCAGCCACATTGGAAGATTTTCGAGCATGAACTGCCTTTTTAAGGTCATGCCACAGCATCTCAATAAGATTCAGGTCAGGACTTTGACTTGGCCTCTCCAAAGTCTTGTTGAGACAAAGAGGCGGACTTGTTAGTGTGTTTTGGATCGTTGTCCTGCTGCAGAACCCAAGTTCAATTCAGCTTGAGGTCACGAATAGATGGGCGGAGATTCTCCTGCAGGATTTTTTGGTAGACAGCAGAATTCATGGTTCACATGTTTTAACAGGTGGGGCAAACACTATTTCACACATTGCCATGTAGGTTTAGATTTTGTTTTCCCAAAATAATACTTTACTTCAAATCAAGTTTTTAAAGTTTGTAATGTTATGATTCCCATTGTAGCTAGTTGGCTTGTTTGCTGGCTCATAACGGTTTTACTAAGACATTTTTAAATCTCTGTGGAAGAAATTAATGACACTGTTAAAAGCAATGATCCAGCGATCCAGTCAATTCCATATGGGCAAAATCAAATCTTGCACAACATTTTTATTTGTTTGTTTGAGAAGTTGTTTCCCTATTGCAACATCCGTTTCATGCCGACTTTAACTTGGGATTTATGCATGTCCACAGCTTCGGAACCACAAAGGGAGAGACAAAGCAGGCCAAGACGTGACAGTATGCAGGTAATCATGTTCAGTCATTGGCAATGTTCACTAAGGATTGAGTACAAGCGTTCTTACTTTTGCTTGCAGAAAAGGTTCTGAAACAAAATGTCCAAGTGTATCAGTTTACACTAAAATATATTTTATAGTCATTTATAATTTTACACATTTTTTATAGCAATATACATTGTAACATAGTTTGGGGACGATGGAGGCGGGAACCGGCACACATTTAACAGACTTTTAATATGACACAAAAATAAATACAAAATAAAAGTACGGGCACAAGCACAAAACACAACATAAATCCAGGCCTGGTCATATCTCATCCTTCGCTGTCGTCTTTCCTCCTTTTATGCTTCCGCTCCTCCATGAGATACGAGACCAGTAACTCTCATAACCCACCGGCCACCGGCTCTCGTTATGTTCTCAAGTCCCTCGGCCCGCCCTTCACACCATATAAATTTTATTTTAAAATACAGTTAATTTGGGGTCGTGGCTGCCGAAAATTCAGCTGTGCCATCACCGGATTTAAATACAGTTAGAAGTTAGAAGTTACAGTTACAGTTAGTACCCTCATTGAGCATAAGAGGGTTCTTTTAAAAGCATAAAAAAACTCTTACCAACTCCAAACTTTTCATCGATAATATATATTACAATTTTAAATTAGCTAATGACACATAATTTAATGTTACTAATAATCATGCATTTGAGTTGATTCTAAATGTTTTATGTTTTGAGTTGATTCTAAAAGTTTTGTGTAAAAACCAATCATAGAAATCAAAGATTTTTCATCCTAAGCAACTGTTAGGAACACGGGAAACATCCTTGTGGAGTAACATGGAAATAGCTCCATTCACAATCTCTTTTCTTTGTTCTTTTTTTACAGTCCTACAAGATGGATGCCAGTCCATGTGGGATCTGCCTGATTATAAACAATGCAGATTTTGAACCAGCCTCTGAATTAAAAAGTCGAAAGGGGTCCAACATTGACTGTGACAAGATGGAGAAAAGATTTAAAGCTCTTAACTTTGACGTTATTGTTAAAAGGAACTTGAAATACAAAGTAAGCTAATTATTTCCTCTTCTTCTCACTGTAAATAGAGCTGTAAGACAAATGTTCATCTGTCCTTAAAACATTTTATTAATTTTTTGCTCCTCTTCGTAGCAAATAAGACTTGAGATGACATCTTTAAGGAAGAGGGATCATTCTGCGTATGACTGCTGTGTGGTGATCATCCTTTCACATGGTACTGAGGTAAAAAACTTGTTCTGTATGTGTGTGTGTATGTATATATATATATATATATATATATATAGTGGAATTCGGTTATGTCGACGGCCTCGGGGGTTGCAAAAAGGCGTCGAGATAACCGATGATCGAGATAACCAACACCCAATATGGCGACTTGTTTAATGAAGTGATCGGCATGCTATAAAAATGTACATACACTGTATATGTTTGCTAACAACAAAAGGCATTTGTGCACCAACTAACAGCAGAGATTTACCAGTATACAATAAAAAAACAAACCTTTAATTATATTCTCCAACATTGCAAACATGATGATCGCTCACAGCGTAAACAGTCATAACATATTCGTGAGGTCATCACGCTGTACTAGATTGCATACTTTCTTGCGTTCTGCCTGTCTAATGTGCTTTCTCAACAAATTCAGCTTCGTCCCGTCTTTTAACAAACGTGTTCCCGCAGCGGCGCTGAGCAGAGCGCATTTCAGAACAAAAGCAGGATTTGTGTGTGTGTGTGTGTGTGTGTGTGTTCGTTCGTTCGTTCTAAGCCTCACACTCATTGGTTGTTACTGCTTGTTACTGACCAATGTCAAAATATTTGAGAAGACCAATCAAATCAGAGAAGGCGGGCTTTATGTGCACACAGAAGCGGATGAGGCTTTGGGATGGGGGTGGACCCACGGCAGCTCTCATAAGAACGTGAATGTGCTTTCGCTTTGAGTAAAGCTTCACTGACAGAGCGACCAGGACCGCGATCCACGTGCAACACAAACTCAGTGTATGCGCAGTGAACTAGGTACGCAAGTCATGACTCACGAGATAACCATGTGAAGTGACGACTTTGTCCCTCTTTTTTCCTCAAGATACTAGTGTTCGGCGACATTTAGGAATCGATATTAAAGAATCGAAAATACTTTTAAAAACGTTGACATAATAGGATTGGCGAGTTAACTGTGACTCGAGATAAGTGAACTCCACTGTATGTATATATATATATATATATACATTTTTTTAAGAGGATATATGCTATATTTGCTTTTACACTTATAAAGATTATTGGTTGCTCAATGTAGAAGTACAACCACACTTTTGTTTGCATGAGCAACTTTATTTGCTTCCTCATTTTGTACAACGTCACCATCATGCCATCCCATTACAAAAAGATTAGTTCTATTTTCTCATTCTGCTGTGCTCATTCGACATTTCTCTAATGTTTAGGCAAACCACAATCGTTTCCCTGGAGCAGTTCATGGTGTTGATGGAAATGCTCTCCCGGTTCAGATGATCACAAACTACCTCAATGGCCAGAACTGTCCTTCTCTGCAGGGCAAGCCCAAGCTGTTCTTCATCCAGGCCTGTGGAGGAGGTGAGCATCTCAGACATTTCCAAGACTTTCACAAGTCTCAAAGCCATTATTTAATTACTATGGTCCAGTGAATTTTCATCTTTGAAATCCAGTCATTTCAATGGAAATCCACATAATTAGGAAATTTTGCAATGAGTTCAAGTTAGTCACATGAGCTCTTTGTGTTGACCAACAGAAAGTGGTTTGCTTTGAAAGTGACAGCACCTAATCACAACCCAAGGTTTTTAAATCGAATGTTTCTTAGTGGATTGCGAACTTCTTTTGTGTGGACCTGTAGGTGAGAAGGACACAGGTTTTGAGGTTTCTCCTGATGAGGTGGAACCCTCTTTGGGTGGGATAGACGACCAGACAGACGCCATTCCCGTGTCCTCCAGCAGTGACTCTCTCAGCACATCTGATGAACTTGATTCCCGAGCCACTTTGCCCACACCCAGCGACATCCTGGTGTCCTACTCAACCTTTCCAGGTCTGTGTTTTGGTCATGTTATGCCTTGAATAATAGTTCAAAAAGACAAACCTTTTGATTGCCAAAAACAAATGGCTTATCTACATGCTAATGTATTTACAGGCTATGTCTCTTGGAGGGACACGGAAGCCGGCTCCTGGTATGTGGAGAATCTTGATCAAGTCCTTGAGGAGAACGTAGCCACAGTTGATCTGGTCACCATGCTGATGATGGTATCTTTGTCCCGTAAAGCTTCTTAAAACTTTCATGATTCATGTGACAGAGGCAGCCACTGATAGATGCAATGTCAGTCCTCAAAAATATGTTCTCAAAATTTTAAAAACAAACTAACCTCCAAAATAATGCTATAGATTAGGGTAGATGATGTCAAACCATATAATAATAATCTATATACCGTAGCTTATAATTCATTTTAAAAGGGATCGACACTAAACAAGAACTATACTCTACCCTTCAAAATGTAGCACATGCATTTACAGTTGAAGTACAGTTGCATTTACACTGGTGACAGGATTTTTTTTTCTAACCTTAGGTAAAAAAATCTTGAAGTTTCAAAGCTTTAAAATATTTTTAGCAAAAATATTAGATTAAGAAAAAAATAAGTATAAATGTAAAACTGGGTTTGACCTTCCTGCAAACATAATTATATTGTGATAATTATATCACTATATTGTGATAATGATATTTGTGATAATTATTGTAATTTATTAAGCTATATAAGTTATAATATATATGATATATCTGTTTTCTTTAGGTAAATGATGCTGTCTCCCAAATATCTGCCAAAGGCCTGTATAAACAAATGCCCGGATCTTTCAACTTCCTCCGAAAACATCTCTACTTTCAGTCTTCGCAGTCATGATGGCTTGAAGATCTGCACTATTCCGTTGTACTTATGATGTGATAAAAACAGATTTGTTTTTTTTACGCCATAAACTGAACATTTTGACTGGAGTTCTTGTTTTTAACATATTTCTATTTGCTAATTAGCAAGCAATCAGAATGCAAATTTCACAAATATAATTAATAACTTGTACCTAATTTCATAAATGCAATTGGATTATTTTTCTTCTGTAGTTTGCAGCAGAAAGAGGACAATAAACATTTAGTGCACTTGTGGTTCAGTTGTGGTTTTGAAAAGTGGTTAACTGTCACACCATCTTCAGAATAAAAAATAAAACATTCAAAACAAATTTCAGATAAGTAGAAATATAAAATGAAATTATAGTTCCAGAACTGACACTTATTAAATCGAAAACAGACTTATTTAGATTTCTCATGGGAAATAGATGAGGAAGGAAATGAATAAGTCCGTACACACTAACACCAAGAAAACACAAATGATAGCAAATGAGCCGTGACCGTTTCTGAGAACATGAAAGTGAAGAGAGATATCACTTAATATGCTAGTTTGTAGTGAAGTACATTTCAAAAGAGTTGTGTTATTAACTTGGTTGGTAATTGTTGCAAAAGCATACCTGTTTTTATTTCTTTTTGTATTTTATAACTTTGAATAGATTGTATGAATTGGAACAGTCCATCTGCATGAGTGAACAAAAAGGGCAATCTGATCTATGCGAGCTGCTTCTCCTTCTGTAGGAGGAAAACTGAAAGGTCATTTCAGTTTAGTTTCTTGTCCACTTTAGAGGTATCAGAATCAAACTGTTTTCAGCTTTTTATGTTTGTCTTACCGACTTCATTTGCTATTATCAACCTGTGTGGGCAGATCTTGGAAACTGCTGTTTACTTTCAGAATGAAATCAATCTTTAGGCTGTCCAAACAGGCATAAATAGCTTTAACTGTAGTGTAGCATGCCACCCTGAATAAAGCCTGTAAAATTCAGTAAATAGTAGCTTGAATCTAAAGTGAAGAGATAGCGTTTGTGAAAGTGAGGAGGCACAGGGAGGGAGGGAGGAGGGGCCAATAAGGTGAGGTTTTACTCTGCATTTTGTACACTCAGTGTCAGCATACAGTGACCGAGTGAGGAAGGAGAACTTCTGGCTCATCTTTCTCGGTATCTCATTGTTTAAGTGCAAGGGGAAAAGTGTTTCTCAGTGCTTTGGTTTGGACAAGTAATAATACAACAGTGTGGAAGTTAAGAGGAATTAATTTATTTTGAGGAATTATTTGAGAATGCCAATGTGAACAGCAGCGGGGATTACTAAGGTAAGAGTTGTGTTTTTTTCTTATAAGATAACATGATATTGCACAGATGTTTTTTTTTTTTCTGTAAGATTTGACTGTGCTTTTGTAGTTGGTATTTTGCATGTAGTTTTGGTATTGTTATCGAATGTTACATTTGGTTAAAATATATATAACAATTTATAATTTAGCTATGCATATTAAAAACATATTTTAACACAACTAATACAAACCGTTTTATTTAAAAGAATCCCTCAAAAATTGTAATTATATAGTTTAGAATTATTATTTTTTATTATATATATATATATATATATATATATCAATTTTATTTTATTTCTCATTTATTTTATATATTAATGTTTATTTTTTATAAATATATTTTTAATTTTTATATTATAGATATGTGTGTGTATGTGTGTATAAATACATATAAATGTTCAAATATATATATATATATATATATATATATATATATATATATATATATATATATATATATATATATATATATATATATATATATATATATATATATATATGTATATGTTCTTAAAAGCAGTAAATACCGATACATTTATATGTAAAGAAAATGTTACATGCTTATTTTTGGGAACCATGCATTAATAGATATGTAAGCAATTATTTCAGTGAATGTTTGGCTACTTTCATGAGATGTAAATGAGGAAGTTTCTTGTGAAGAATGATAGAAGGAGAGAGTCTAAGGGGGTGGCCTGTTGTCTTGACTCATGGTGAGAATGTACTCGTGCTGTCTGATTTGCTCTTAACACAGGAAGTCTGCTGCCTTCCCCTTTTTCGACACCCTAGAAGTGCAATTTGTTCACTAAAACTGAAGAAATACAACGGCGCAGCACTGTACATCTACTGTATTGTAGGTCATAGCATGCGAATGACTGCTGTCACATGTTGAATGAGGACACTCTTTTCCTGGAGATTACAGTAAGCAGACAAGCATGAATGAGTGCAGTGTCTCAATGTAGAAATGACTCTGGAGTATATTGAGATGTAGGGTATTGGTATAAAATTGTCAATTTGTTTTAAATCTTGATTTTATTGTGAATTAATAGGATAGGACATATATATTTATATATATTCTCTGGACATATATACTTATTGGACACAATAGTTGATTGTCTTATTGTGGTCTTGTTATCTTACTGTGGTTGGTGGACCTGAACAGTTGAGAAATTATCAGCCCAAGTGATCTTAAAACCAAGGAAATTTGAGTATAGATTTGATTGTGTGATTGATCTTGCAGCTTAAATGGATTAAAGGAGAATATGAATAATGCCTTTATGTCCGCATTAAAAGTCAGTGTACATATTTTTCATTTCTTTGGGTTGTATAGATGTAATATTGTGCAGGTCAAAATAATTGTTTAGCTATAAACGATGCTCTTTCTAGCAGCAGCAGCAACATATTTCCATTCATTTCATTTTCTTAGCATTTAGCAGAAACAAGTCATGTTTGCTCTGCAGCAGCAGCAACCATAATTCCAGCAACGGCAGTAGCAGAGCCGATCTAGTCCGCCAAGACCAAACCGGTTCTATTCACATTACTAAAATCTTTTACAAACTCCCAAGAGTTGTCATGACTGAACTAAATGCATGCATCAACATTTTCAAAGCAGAAGTTCATCTAGTTGGAGCTACAATGTCATCCCACGTCAAACTGTGGAGGGACAGAGTGGTGACGGCAGACTATGACACACAGATTAAAGGTAATGTATGTTCAAACACTGAATAACCAATTCATGACTCCTTTCAATGAGATGAAATCTGCTGATCAGCTTTGCAAGCACTTCAACCATCACAAAGATTTTTACAAAGATAACCTTTTTAGCCGTCACTGTGATACTAACATGTTCTTGTCAATTGTTATTTGACACGTCAAATAAAACAGATTTACAAAGAGGAACTATGCAAATATAAATTGCTCTCTCTTTCTCTTCTCTTAGAGGTGCGTTTGCAGCTGGCAGAGCAGCTGAGGATATTTGACGGTCAGGTTGAGCAGAAGACTCAGGTGTATCAAGATCTGATTGATTATTTGCGCAGACGAGGCGAGATCGAGGGAGAGTACGCACGGTCTCTGGACAAGCTATGTGACAGGTTCTCCTCTAGAACCAGGAAGTGAGGATATGCAAAGAACAGATCACCTTTAATGCATAAAAAATGTTATCATTCTATGAATGACTTCTGTACAAACAGTGGCCCTAAAACTATTTATTTGAGAGGGGTTTTTTTTGTAACAATGTCAAAATATTTACTTTCACTTTTGATTCTGGTTGATTAAATAATATTAATTTCATTTTTAAAAAAACTTACTGACCACAAATGTTGAAATGGGGAAAGGGTACTAAACTGATTTACATACATAAATTGCTTTGTATCAGGAACTTGATAGCTGTTTGTTCCTATCACACTCAGGAAGGAGCCTAGCCATCAGTCAGTGGTTAACTGCTGGCAGGTGTTGTTGACACAAACACGCCAGGAGAGCAGAGATCACAGTTTCTTGAGTGAGAGCTACATCAACACTATGCCTCAGCAGCTTTCGCACTGTCTTGAACATGCCCACCGCCTGGCCAAACGGGTACATGTCCACAATCTCACAAGACACAAATTTTCACATCCTTTCACATTTGCTGACATGAACACCCACACATCACTAGACTTGAAGGAGCATGCATGCCCTGTACATGTGGCTTCCTTTGCACAGACACACTTTGCAGACACCCACAGAAACACAACACCTTTGTCATATATTTACCGACCACTCTCTTGACATTGTAAGACAGCATTACTAAAACAATCGTCCTGTCTCTTTTTACATTATTTATATTTTTCAGAGCAGAGACATTTGCACCCAGTTACAGGATGGACTTCTGAAGGTCACCACTGAACTTCATACAGTGAGTTTAACCTCTCATCCCTCTCATCAAGCACATTTTTGTTTCAAAATCAATTGTGAACATGCATTAACAGTTAATGCATTCCTGTGTTTGTGAAAATCAGACCTTGAAGACATATTACCAGTACTATAGTGAGTTCCTGTCTGCCGAATGCAAACTAAAGGAAGCAGTCAGACTGGAGGAGAAGCAAAAACAAAGTGCTTCTAAGAAGATGGAACGACAAATAGAGAAAGTATATCTACCTTTTTAATACCTATATATGAAATGGTTGTGGTTATGATTAAAGATATGTTTATGGTTTAATACAAGTTAAGTTCAGATGACACGACAGCACATGTGAATCCACTTGTCCTTCCTTCTTTAGAGAAAGGACAAATCTGAACAGTACAGTGAAGTACTTCTCATGGAAGTGAATGGGCAAGTTTGTATAGCGGCAACATTGTGAACTAACCCGAATCCTAACATAATTTTATTGAGACAAAATCACTCACATACGGAGACTCATACATGACATGAGGGGGGATATTGTGGTCACAAATGAAAAATATGTTCCCTTGATTTCATTATACTCAATTAAAACTGAATTAAAGCAATCCGACCAATCAGAACTCCCTTATTTCAGTGGTTCTCAAAGTGTGGTGCACAGGTACTGCAGCGGGCGCGGATGAAACACAATTTTTTTAATGGTTTAAAAGGGGGAGTGATCAAAAAAGTTGGAGGACCACTTCCTTACTTATTAATCTTTTCTGTATAAATGTATGTCCAAGAATTATGTTGCCATTACAACATAATACCTAAAATGCTTACGATGCCTAAACCAATCGTAAATATGACAACCTTACAGCTCAAATAAGCACAAGTTTTAACAGAAGAATTAATGTTATTATAATCTTCACATTTCAACTTTTAAGTCCTCCAAAAACTGGCCCCACTTTCCATTTTAAGTAAGTGCTTTTTATGTCAGCATGACATGCAAGTTATGGTAGTCTTTTCAGGGTGGGATATGATTTTCTTCATTGGAAATTGATTAGGTTGTTGACTCGTTGTGGTTTGCTACTGGTGTGATCTTATGCATGGGAAAGACTGCCCCACCCTGTCGCTTTAAACACGTCATCAGAGAAAAGAGGGAGGGGAAGTTCTTTTGATTAAAGATTGTGAAGGTACATGACAAAAATCACAAATAAAACATTTAGCGTATAATAAAATACTGCAAAATTCCATAAAAAACAAGAATTATCCATTTTGATTTCAGTGTAACTAAAGAAAATGAGGCATAAGTTGAATCATTTTTTGTGTTAACCATAATAATGCTGTTTACTTGAGCTTAACTTGTATTGAATGTAGTACAAAATCAAAGAAAGGAATAGATTATTATAGTGTTTTGCCTGCATGAACATGGGCAGCATCCTCCTCTGTGCAGTGATGTGGGGCAAGTGTTCTTTGCATGAGATTGTGGCAGATTGTAAAGCACAGTGTCTGGTTATTGTGGTTAAGTAGTGCAACTTTCTGAACGTGTGGATAAATGATTGTTCCAGTATCTTCTTGAGGTTACATTTCACCTTTATGTGTTCATAGAGGCAAAGTAAAGTTCAAGAAATTCAGCTGAAGAGCACGAAAGCCCGCAACGACTACCTGCTCAACTTAGCTGCAACAAATGCATGCATGAACAAATACTACCTTCAGGATCTCTCCACTCTTATAGATGTGAGTTTCTTCACATTACCTCTATATGATCAGGTTTCCATACTGAGCAGGTATAATTCAACCTCTTATTGCATGCCCTTTCAGTGCTGTGATCTGGGTTACCACCAGTCCATATCCAAGGTGTTACGTTTTTACCTGACCAGTCGCCAACGGTGCCAGCAGAACTTGAGCTCTGGGCTGCAACAGCTGGACACAACTATCTTAGAGCTGAACCAAAACCAGGACAGAGACGCTCTTTTGCAGGCCAACATCTCAGCCTTTTGCTTGCCCCTGCGCTTTCAGTACCTACCCTACGAAGGCGACCAGGTACTGAGTGATAAAATGTCTGTGTAACTGAAAAAATGCGCAGTTGCTTATGTATATGTTCTCTTCCAGGTGGTTGAGGTGTCTGCTAAGTGTGAGATGATGAGCGAACTGGTGACTCGCTTCCAGCAGTTGCAGTCTAGGCTGTCTTCAGTCACCATAGAGGTTGAAGAGGTACACAAACCCCACAGAATTACACAAATCATTATTATGTAGTACTACTGTCAAATAACAGGATATATATAGTGATATTTGGATAAATAAATACTGTATTTATGAGTTTGGTTCATCCAAACATTAATATACATAAAAAAATATATTGCAGTCCAGCAAATTACTTCAGTCAGCTAAATATTCCATGCTGGATGGCATTGTTGAGGACACCTTTGGATCCACCCCAGATTTTCCCAGCAGCCAGTCATCACTAGAGGGGAACAGTGATATATCAGCCAGTAAGAGCAATCTGCTGAAGCGCAGAGCCAGCCTTCCAGACACTGAGAGTTTGTACTTCACGGTAATCAAAACAAATATGATTCTTAAACAAAATGTCATTATTTAGAACTTTCTGTTCATCAAAGTATCCTGAAAAAATTACGTTTCCAAAAAATATTTCCAATTACACAAATTGGTCATAATAAGACAATTCTGAATGAACCATGTGAGAGTGAAGTCTGGAGTAATGATTTAAATTCAGCTTGTATGTTATGCTATGTTAAATATTGAATACAATAAATATAATTAAATGATATATTTATATAATGGAAATATTTTTTCCCATATTTGTGATAAAATTAAATATTGTATGTTTTACAAAATTAATATTATTATTATTTAATACATTTACTCTTAAATATAAATTAATATGTATATTATATATAAATTATAAAGTAATAAAACAGTTATTATTATTATTAATGTACTCTATGTAAATACTCTATACTCAAGTCTACTCTATTAACTCTACTTATATACTCTCTGTCTCTATTACTGTTTTTGTCTGACATTTTTTTACATTTTATATTGCAGAAAGTCAGGGACCATCTATGCAACAGCTCTTTAATATCAAAACTGGAGGCCAAACATGACCTGCTAAAGGTTGCCATTCAGAAAGGTAGAATATTGTCTCCTATCTACAGAAACGTACATTAATTGTTGTAAAGCAAAGACCAATGATTTTCTTCTATTTTTTTGCTCTGGTTCTTTTTGTTATCAGCTGAAAGTGTTGGTGGTGGCCATTCCAGGTAAGGAAACAAAGATTTTTTTTTAACTTACGTGCTACAAGATGTAATGGCTTAATATATATATATATGCAAAATTCCTGCATTTCAATGAAGTAACAAGAGTGCAAGGGCCTGTTCTTAGTTTTAGTGTTGACTAAATAAAAAATGTCTGTTTAATTAGAACCCGCTCCAGAAGATCTGTGCGCCATAAAAAGAGCTATCCCGGTGCCCAGATCAACCAGAAGCTCTTCAGTGGTGATCTAATATCATACATTGAAGTAAATCTCTCAGAAATGCTCTGCATTTACTCAAAACCGTTCAAGGCATCTGACTCACTCAGTGTTTCCTCCCTATTAGGCATCAGGACAGCTCATTCCTGCAGTGGTGGAAAGCTGCATTCGGTTCATCAACCTCAATGGTAAATCTAAGTCAGTAGATCATTCCTCTTCCTACCATTCTTTCCATCTTAATCACTAGTTTTCTAACCCATTCACTCTTGTTTTCTCTGGTAAGGTTTACATCATGAGGGATTATTCAGAGTGCCGGGATCTCAAATGGTAGTGAATCAATTGAAGGATGAGTTTGAGAAAGGTATGTGCACTGACTGATGATGTCTCCTCTCTTTTACTGAGCATTAGTAACAGGCTGTGATGTTATTTATTTTATTCACAGGCGATGACCCCCTTGCTGATGGGGGATATGACATGGACTCTGTGGCTGGAGTGCTGAAACTTTATTTTAGAGGGCTGGAGAAACCCCTGTTTCCTGAGGACACTTATGACCAACTGATGGAATGTGGCCGTAAGAGGATTGTTTACCACGCTATTGTTGTTTGCTGTGTATAATTTAACTGTGTAAAATGTACGTGAGGTCAAAAATTAGGTATTTTAATTTAATTAAAAATTCAATGAAATGTTTTGAATGTGCTTTTCTTTCTAGCTATAAGGATTCCTGCTGAAATTGATGTCGGGGGAGGGAAATTTTGAAGGGGTTTATGGAATGGTGTCATGAAAAAAAAAACGCCTATTTTTTAAGAACTTATAATGGAAGTTCTATTCAGGGCCTAATTAAAAAATCCAGACTGCTTTAAGTACCATAAGTACTTTTTTTTAAAGAAATAATACTTTTTATTCAGCAAGACTGCATTCAATGGAGCAAGAGTTGCTGTGAACATTTTTACACTGTTGCAAAAAAAGAAAAAGATTTCAGATAATCTCAAAGTATTCAAAACTTTTCTTTAAACTTTGTATTCATCAAAGAATCCTGAAAAAACTGATAATAATTAGAAATGTTTATTGAGCACTAAATCAGCATATTCTGATTTTGTTTGAATTTTTTAGCCATATTAGGTAAAGTATTTTTTAAGTTATTGTAATACATTGTTAAAAAAGAAAAGAACATCTCACAACCCCAAGTCATAACTTTTGAACATTAGTGTATAAAGAAAGCTATGAAACTTCTTTCTTGTTTTTCATATATAATTTTTTTCTTCAATCTAAATGTTTATATATTGGCCAATACTGTGTGTGCATATATATATGAGTGTATATTATATTATGTATATATTAAGTGTGTGTGTGTATAAAGAGTGGTTTTTGGCAGTCAATTATTATTTTAGTGAGCATTGCATTATATAAATCAGTTGGTACTAAAGAAAAACTGCATGTATTTCTGCTTATTTTGTCAACTTTAAGGAGTAACAGCAATGAATGAGATTCATGGTGTCTTTAATTTTCCCACTCTTTCAGAAATGGATGACGAAACAAAAAAAGTAGCACAGCTAAAGTGCGTCATCTCCTCATATCCTCCCTCACTCATCATTGTCATGAGATATCTTTTTGCATTTCTTCACCAGTGAGTATCACAGGGTGTCACTGGGTTTTGCCCTTTTTGCAGTTATGAAATCAACACATCTAAATGTTTGTGCGTGTGTGTGTAAAGTGTCTCCCAGTACAGTGACGAGAACATGATGCAGCCCTTTAACCTGGCAGTGTGCTTTGGGCCCAGTCTAGTGAGGGGCCCAGATAACGGTGATGCATCAGAGCTTCAGCGTATCAATGCCCTGGTCAAGACTATCATCATCCAACATGAGAACATCTTCCCAAGCCAGAATGAATTACCTGGGCCAGTGTATGAAAAATGCATGACACTGGAAGAAGAATACTGGTGAGAATTAAGCTCCATCCCTTTATTGTGGATACACACACACACACACATATGTGAGCAAAGTCAGTAGGTTTATATACCGGTAGGTTAATGTAACAATACTAACCAGCATTTTCTGGAAAATGAAAGACCTCTTCAGATGAAAATGATTGGAACACAAGATGAGGGCTATATTATTACATTTTACATTCACATTTAATCATTAAGCAGACATTTTATATAAATATACTTACAAATAAAACTATAGAAGCGATCAAATCAACAATAAGGGAACAATTTATAAGTGCTGTGACAAGTCCCCTTCTAGCACAGTACATATAGTAAGTTGTTTTAATAAATAAAAAAACAGATAGAATGTCAGTATAATAGAACAGTAAGTATTAGTATTAACTGGTCAAGTGTTGACAAAAATGCTTGCTTGTAACAGTCAAGGTAAATGGGTGTGAAAGTGATTTTGTGCCTCTTTTGGGATTGTACCACAAGCTACCATTCACTTGCAGAACACAATCTTCTGGAGGGCACATAGACCTGAAGTTGTGGGTTTAGGTATAGGGGTGCAGAGCCACTGGTTGTTCTGTAGGCAAAAATCAGTGGCAATGGGGAACCAGTGCTAGTTTACGAGGAGAGGTGTGATGTGCGCTCTCTTCGGCTCATTAAAGACCACTCTTGCTGCAGCATTCTGGATCAGTTGCAGAGGTTTGACAGTGCATGCTGGAAGGCCTGCCAAGAGGGCATTACTATAGCACAGTCTGGATAGAACAAGAGTTTGGACAAGGATTTGTGTAGCATGCTCTGATAGGAAGGGCCTGATCTTCCTAATAAGGCAAATCTGCAGGACCGGGCATATGGCACAGCTCTATATATAAGTATATTCAACTTTATCCACATGCATACGATATACTCGCATTAAGCATTATATACTATATTTTTCACATGTTAACAACTTGATTGTTTAAATCATCATAAAATGTAAACATATATTATGGACCTGCTCTGATCTGCTAAATAGGACTATAAGGTGAATATATTAAAATATTATAAACATTAACATAATGATTTTCTATAAATCTGCTCTGAAACAATGTGTATTGCGAAAGGCGCTATGTTAATATTTCTTATGTCTACAGTGAGACTGTAGCTGAGGATGGAGATGGAGAATCAGAGCAATCTCAAACAAAAGATGGTAAAGTTGACCTAGTTTACTTATCAACATCTAGGTTGGTAGAACATAACTAATTCCTCTCTGTCTGTTTTTGATGTGCAGAGGGGCAAGGAGTGGCCTTGTTTGATTACATAGGCCGTTCTTCAGCTGAGCTGTCCTTTAAACACGGGGATCGCCTTATCCTACACAGTAAAGCCTCCACTGATTGGTGGAGAGGGGAGGTGAATGGGACAAAGGGTCTCATCCCAGATAAATATATTAGTTTACTAAGGTAGGTTTTTTATCTCTAACAGCATTCACATTTAACAATTTAAAGCAAATGACGTATGTACCTAATTTGCCCCAATATCCATCCCGAGATAAATCAATATCATAGGTTTTCAAAGTGTATTTTGGTAAAGTAAATACACAATTTGGAAGCTGATTGTTTTTGGCTCTCTTTTATTATTACCTTTTTTATTTAAAAAAAGCAATATACTATACTTCATTCAAGCCCTCATAAAGCTTGTCTATGTGAGCAACAATAACCAAGAGGGGGTGGAGTTTAGCTAATAGTGGACGGAGGAAACTACTTCCTGATTTCACTTATTTATTTATTTAATTGTCCATAATCCATGCATTTACGTACCTCTTAATGTCACCACCTGTTGGAGTTGCTGTTAAAAGAATGAAAGGTATTTAGAAGAATTGTATCCAAGTTGTGACTCAGGACTCACTATTGAGTCAAAGCCACAATCAGTTACTAAAAACCACAGTAGAGAGTCATAACACTCCTCCGTTATCTCCCTCTATGTTATTCAGTGCGGATGGAAGCCAAGATCAGAAAGGGAAGGAAACTCTGAAATCCAGCTGTGGTAGACAGCAGACAGAGGAAGAGCTGAAAGCAGAGCAAAGTACACGGTAAAACACTCACAGACTGTATAATATATGTAAAGTCATTATATTGCTTAGTATGTGTCGAACATAGTATATACAAATACATGTGTGAAACTTATGTGAACCTCATTCTTACTTCATAATGATGACCAAAGAATGAAGCATTATTCTTATTGCATAATGATGACTAACTACATAAACTAGACAGTAATTCTATCTTTTCTAGGGTCAAGGTCACAACTGACAAACCCGGGGTCGGAGCCAGTCATGTCACTTCTGGAAAGGTTTTGTTACAGATACCCACAGGACAATATAAACAGCCAGGAAATTCACCAGGGGCTCTGCGGAAAGCATTAGAGTGTGTAGTTAGATTGTTTGTTTGGCATTATGGAGATTTTAGTGTCATTATGGAATTATTTATAGTAATTTATGACTTTGACAGCCCTCAAGTGAGACGATCCACTGCTGAGGGAGGAAGCGGAGAGGAATTCTCAGTACCTGTGGATAAGGTCTGGATGTTTAAATCTCAATTTTGATCCCAATGAGATCTCCTCCTCTTACTAAAGTGTGTTTTTGTCCATTATATCTTGCAGGAAGTGCATCACATGATGCACTCGGTGTTTAAGGAGCTTCTGGTCCGCCAATCTTCACCTGATCAAAACACATCTACGTCCACAGAGACTACACCCCCGAAAGGAGGACTGGGATGGAAAGGAAAGGGTTTATTTAGATCAGCTGACCATGTTGGCTGAAAATAAAATGCGAAGGGGAAAACTAGAAACAAAAGTAAAGAAACACAAGAAAATGTAGGTGAAACATAAGTGCGTAGGAGAGTTCAATCACTGTGTATGTTTTGTTTTTTTTTTACCATTTAAAAAGGTGGGTTTAAGAGGCACTTTCAATCCATCATGTGAAATCTGTTTTAGTTGTGAATGGATGTGATTATTATAGTATTTACAAATACATTGCCATTTTCTTTCCTACACTCTCATTTGAACACTTTGTTGTAACAAGCAGATGTCAAGAAACAAGAATATGTCAGACCTACAGTAAGGCTATAGGCTCAAATGCTCATCTAGTATCATTTCTCATATTTTCTATGTAAGTGACTGTGAACACTTAAAATACTACGCAGCATCAGACCTACACAAGAGTAACTAATTTAATGTCAAGAAAGACATTAGATTACAGTGTTACAACTGACTTGAAGGCAATAAAAAGTGGAACACACTGAAGCTGAACAACAGCAGGCTTCAGACAATAATATTCCATATATACAAAACCTGAAAGACAAAGGGAGGTAAAGTTATGAATTGATGGTTTAGGTGCTGTAAGAAATTATTAAGATGAATGCAGAAAATATCCTTATTCCCTGAAAGGTGTAACTAAAAGCAGAGTCCTGAGATAAACGGAAAAACAAAAGTGGCCACAAGCGGTTGTGACCAGCTTTTAGTTTCACTCTGAAAGAGATGCTTTTATTTTTGTACAGATATGACTTGACAGCGACAAAGCGAATGACGTATGCATGCGATTTCGTCCCCACCACAGCTCTAAATAATAAATCATTTTTATATAGACTATGTCACTTGAAGTGTATTTGTGTCAAGGAGTGGTTTGGAATGTGGATCTTTTGTTATAGAAAATAAAAGTAAAACATTTTTTTTTTGAAAATCTCAGGTACTTTCTGCCAGCGCACATTATATTTTCCTGTCCATATATGGTAAACTGGAAAATATTTTTATGAGTATCAAGTTGTGAAACCTTCGCGATCTCTCAACACATGGCACCCACCAGATCAAAAGAGTACATTTAAATTTGTGTGTATTTTTATTTTATTTTATTCTACAATGGTGTATTATTTTTGAACATTTGTAGAGTAGCTTGGGCCACAACATACTTTCTTTTTTTCTTTTTCTTTTTTTTGCCGTTATCCCTAATTTGAACCAATTTGATTTGTTCTTATTTGATTACTGACGGTTTGCTTGTTTTATATATATTAAAACACTTATACAACTTTTTTGTGGTGTGGCCAGTAAACATTTCTTCACCAATTCTTCACCAGAATGAATCTGAATGAAAACCTCCTTTGAATTGAGCCCTGAAAATACAGAGTCCCTCTTTTGTTATAAAGTAAGTTTTGTTATGATATGAAAAATTAAAATTAAAACTCTGGGCCGACCAATTCTTTCATCTCAATGCTGGAGTTGGGCTTGGTTTTGATGAACAATATTTTATTTCCTAACCTTTCATTTGCAGTATATATATTTTAAAATGGAACAGAGCAGCCCCTCTGTGAATCACAAAAAAATAAAAAAATAAAATGCAGAATGTAATTTAATTTATTCTTTTTATATTGATATTGATTGTCCAGGGTGTCCGTGATCTGAGCTCTATTTTAGCTCCTTCAGAGCTTGAATGTCCATGTATAACCATAAAGTATGTTTGTCTCTGTGGTGGTTCATTTTCCCTTGAGTAACACTAATGTTATTGAATGATTGAATATTATTATTGCAGTAGCCTCTACAATGCCATTACCTGTTGTTTGGTCAATCTTTGAACTGATTTAAATATTTGGCATTTTAGTAAAGTGCAAATTAGTTAATAATCATTTAACTTAAAAAGTGAAAGCAAACTGTAGTTCTAACTAGTGAGCACTTGAGGGCAGTAAGAGCAAAGTCACAAGTCAAGTCATGACATAAAAAGACCTTTTCTTCAAGATTTAATAACATTGTTTACATCATGATTTTTCCACAAAATTGTGAGAACATTTCTCCCCGTAAAAATGTCAGTATAATGTCAGCTAATTAGCAACAAAATATATTAGGGTACATATATTAGGTTCTAAATATTGGACCAGTTTTTTCCACAGTATCTCATGGTTTCCAGAATTTGTAGCCTTCATTTGCCAGCCTTACATACTTTATAGACCATTCATAACTTTTGTATTATACTACAGCACTTAGAGTTATTTGCAATTAACTATAAGTGCAAACAAGACATAGATGCAACATCTGGTCTTCAGACCAGAATCTGGTGTGTGTTTCTTGTCTTTTCAGTATCCAGCGGTGTGCTAGTAACATGGCCAGCTGCCAGGGCGTCCTGAGGCCAACTGAAACTTAAGGTGTAAGTAATTTCATCCTTATTAAAGAATAATGCTCAAAGCTTATGCAATACTGTAAAATAAACACCCAGTTCTTGCAGAAATCCAGGAAAACATTCTTGCAAAGGGCTCCTAGATAAATATTTTAGAGATGAAATGGGGTACAAACTAATCTTATTTTGAGCAGCTTTTTATTATGTAGGCTGATTCAATATTGTTTTTTCATGCACCTGATATGGTGTGAAAATGTTTTTAGCAGCAGCTGATTTAGACATCCCTTTTCTCACTATTTATTAACCTGTCAGCCCTCTCTCAACATTTAAATAGGTGTACTAGTTCTAATTGGGACCAGCTGTTTATGGTCATGTTGTATATATCCAATATTGCATGAAACTCACACTGTTATTTCATACTGTGGTTTTCTCAGCTAGTTTTTTGGATATATTTTAAACAGTTACACAGAATGCAACTAGAATAATATACTACCAGTAGTGTCCTAATAAAACTGTAAGCTTCCAAACTTGGATGAAAGAATCTGGTGCTGGAATAATGATTTATCAGATCACAAAGTAACTTATGCTCTAAAACCACATTTGCAACAAAAAAAAGTGTGTGCTGAAATAGTCAGTATTTGGGAACCCCTCAATCCGATTGGAAAATTGCAGAATGGAATTCCAGTCCAGGTTTGGCTTTCCTGGGCTATTTTGATATAGGGCTATTATTCTTTGTTGAGACTTCATGCTGTTTATTGAGTCATAATGTTTCTATAAAAAGAAATCAGATTTATTTCCTTTATAAGCTCCATGCTATTTCTGACCCCAATTCCTTCTTCATGGATGGGTCAGCCTTTCAACAGATCTATTCCCCCTTTATATCTCTGTAACTGCCAGAAAAGGCAATGAGTTAGTGAATGACCTCGGACACAGTCACAGCACGGCATCTCACACTGGCAGGATTTCTCTGGTCGTCCTGAAGCAAGGCCATTAATAAGCACTGGGTTTCTGTCCAACAAAACCTACGGGATGAGAAAGAATTATAGTTTCATTCATAGGAATGTTTCAGGGATCCAAAATCTATCCCACATGACCCTGACTTCCAGGTTTGCACTTTAAGGTACATTATATTTTTGCCACGTAAGCAGTGTTTAGTTAAGCTCACTTTCCCAGCATTTCACATATGTTTAATACTGGTCTTCATTGTATTTATTGTTCTCAGAGGAAACAGACTTGAAAAGAATTCAAGGGATAATCTGGGATCCAAAGAGACGTGTATCTCATTATGTCAGAGGGATTGATACCCATTTAAGGACATAGTTTTGGTTTTGCAAGTGAGCACAGAATGTTCCAATT
The DNA here is from genome assembly GCA_037043235.1 of Rhodeus uyekii. Classification (NCBI taxonomy): domain Eukaryota; kingdom Metazoa; phylum Chordata; class Actinopteri; order Cypriniformes; family Acheilognathidae; genus Rhodeus; species Rhodeus uyekii. The sequence goes on from JAWRVZ010000034.1 coordinate 4,689,648, forward strand.
ACTATCCCTCCACGAAGTAAACATTTTATTTTAGTATGAATTGTCTATTAGCTTTATAAACTGTAGTGTTTTTGTGTACAATATTTACAGCGCTTTTTGTGTCATTATGCAACAACTGGCAATGCACTGACACAAAAAAAGAAAAGGAAAACGCTCAAATAAATTTCAAACATCCAAATAAATGTTAGGAAGTTAATGACACTTACGGTAATGATGTAAATTATTTACAACGAAAATAAATAACAACGTAAAAACTAAATAGGGATTTAGGGTGTTAATGATAACCTGTATATTATTTTACATTTTAAATATTCCACTACAACATACAAAACAAATGTCGAAGCAACAAGAGGAACCCTGCAACAATATTACATTAATGAAAGCATTGCTAAATCATATTTAATACATTCAAATAATCTTTAATAGTTCCTCCTTTCAAAAATACAGGCTACTTTAATTTACATACCAGTAAGGAACACAGCAATAAATGAAGTCTAAAATTAATTTTGATTTCAAGATTAGGTCAAAATGAAGAAGTGAAATTTGAAAAGCTTAGAATTGTGTTCCTTTATTAGTTCATTGTAGTTATAGAAGTCTTTTGGGAAATTATTTATGGGAATATATGCAAGCAAACATTGTAGGTCAAACTGTAGAGCGTGGCGCTTGCAACGCCACGATCATGGGTTCGATCCTCCTGTGAAAGTAAGAACTGATTAGAATGTCAATGTGTTCCTTGAATGCAATGTAATTTGCTTTGGATAAAAGTGTCTGTCAAATGCATAAATGTAGATGTTATAACTAATCTGTCGTGCAGATCGGTTTGTAATGAATTTTAGCCCATTTGTACAGTCCAAGATGCCGAATTCCTGAAGTTTGCGTTTGACACAGCAGTCATCAGCCTTATACAAAATGGTGACGAGTCTGCTTACAGACTGGATGTTGAACAGCTGGCTGTCTGGTGCAGTCATAACAACCTGGAGCTGAACACGCTCAAAGCAGTGGAGCTGATCTTGGACTTCAGAAACACCTCCCTCTCAGCATCATGAACAGCACTGTGGCCGCAGTGGAGTCATAGTGGGAAAATCCCATAGACTCTATAGTGAAAAAGGTCTGGCAAAGGTCGTACTTCCTTTATCAGCTGAGGAAGTTCAACCTGCCACTACTCACTCATTATTGAGTCTGTCCTGTGCTCATCTATAACTGTCTGGTTTGGTTCATGTTGGTAATCAGGAGACTACAATGGACTGTCAGGATGGCTGAGAAGAATCATTTTGGACCCCATGCACCCAGCTCAAATTCTCTTCGAAAGGTTTGCTCCCTGGCTACAGAGCACCGATCACCAGAACAGCCAGACATAAGAACAGTTTTCCCCCAGGCTATATTCAGCCTGAATAATTAAATTCTCTCAATTGCACATTGTCTACCGCAACTGTCCATTTGTACATGAATCACATCTGTAAATTGCATAATAAACTGTAAATAACATCTGTACATTTAAACAATTCTATATTTTTTACTAATATATTATATTGCATTATTTAATTTTTTCTTATATTATCATTGTTTTTATTTATATTTATTTCTACTGTGTAATGTCTACAATATCATGTGTGTCTGCACTATTTCTCTGCTTTCTTCTGCTCTAGAAGCTTGTGTATGTAAACGCTCGTGACAAATAAAGCGTCACATCACAGTCTTGTCTTGTCGCGTCTGTCACATGCAGGTTCCTTTATGTATCTTCCAGGTCCTGCACGCTCCCGTCTGTGTCTAATCACTGCCCAAGTCTCGTCAGCTGTTCCTAATCCTATGTTTGTCAATTTATACCCTCCTGTATTCCCATGTCTTTGTCTCTTGTTAATGTTACCTTGTGGATGTTGCTCGTGTGCGGATCGCATTCGCCGTGTTCCCTAGTATCCAGAGTTTTGCACTGTTATGTGCCGTTTTGGTTTGTGGTTTGGTTGGTTTGAGTTTATGAGTAAAGAATGTTTCAGTTTGGATCCTGCTTCTTCTCGACTTTGTCTTCGCATCGCACACGCTCCACGTTTCGTAACATAAAGCTCATTCTGTTTCTGTTTCTGATTGATAACCTTGCCACCATATGTTATCCCTGGAATGAGATACTTTCCTGCAGTGGTGCAATTTGTCTTCATTAAACTTTCAGTCCTAATTCATCCTTTCATCTTATTTGTCCACAGTGCATTTTTCAAATAGCTGTCATGGATCATCCAGGTGGTTTTTGACAAATAGTCATGGTGGTAAGTCTGGTTTATTTCTGATCTACTGGTGTTATTTGCTATATATTTCATCTCCTCTGATTGGTTTATTGTGTTCATTTGTATACCATTTATAGATATCAAGCAGTTGTGTAAACCTTTTCCAGGACCCAGAAGACCACAAAGTTATGTTAAAAATGTTTTGTTTGACAAGAGGTTAATTTGGGTCAGTACATTTTAAATTAAGATCAAATTAAGCTCACATTTGAAGTTATCTGACACATAAATTAAATAAATACATAACAGATAGAAGAAGAAAATAAATGATTTGTGATCAATTACTATGTGTCCCCACAGCACCATCAGGCTTTATGAACAACAACACAACCAATAATAACAATAATAATATTTATAATTGTTTTTGCTTTGTTTCATGTTCATTTTAATTTCAACCTTGAATTCGTTTTGTGATTTGGTGGTATTTTTTAGCTTTTGTTTTCTGGACTACAACACTAGGATTTGACAAAGACATTTCTTTCCTCTTTAAAATGCAGAATAACTATAATTAGATGAACATCTTTATCAACAGATTTTTACTTTTATTTACATTATGTCTTGTGTGTTTTTATTTAATATAAGCCTGTATGTGAACAGTGAAAAATGATTCTTAATCAGTACTTTGCTCTTGTTTTCTGCTAAAAATATCCATTCTTTAAAAAGATACATTTAATTAATAAGCAAAAATTTGGTTTGTTTCTTACCCCACTTGGAAATTATTTGTTCTTGTTTTAAGTAAAAATACTGATTAAGAAAATTATTTTTACAGAGTATCAGTGGACAGGATCTGTGTATATTTACACATACTTACATACAGTTAATTTCAAGGAACTGTATAACGTGATGTTATTTTAATTTCTCTTCCATTATCATGTTCTTACATTTTACTTCCTATTATACAAATAGTGCTGACATTTAAATAGTGCTCTTATAAATAATTCAACTGCTATTGAGGAACTGAAAATGTTTCTGCTTTGCACACCACTTATTTTGTCAATTCAATATGACACATTAAAAATACAAATCAGTCAATTTGTATACCTGTACCGTTTTTATTGAATGTGTATGAAAGTCAGATATTTGTCCAACAAGGAATGTATATAATGTTTTAGTCCCCTAGATGTACTTTCCATGCATGGATCACATAATTTATCTTCTTCCTCAGCCCATGCCATGCAAGGGATGAAATTGCTGGCTCTGAGATTAAGGCCTTGATCTCTTCTTGCTCTGCAGTTGAGACTTTTATCTTCATCCCTCAGACAATAGAGGACAATTCCAATGATACATAATGTTTAATAAATTATCTCAGCATTCTTAAGTATATTATGCCAGTCAGCAAGCTGTTCTGTATCCTGGTGGATCCGATCAGCCTCATTATCAGTGATCCATTTTTGCATGAAATCCTCATGAAATGACCTTTATGTCATGTATAGGTTATGGACATTACCATACTCTTCACAGTTACAATTCCTCAGCTACTCTGAAGAGAAGATGTACCAATATCTCATGCTGACAACATGTCTTCCAAATGCGTAGGATCGTTACACCCGCATAAATCGCCACCTCTGCTGACACTGAACTTTTGTTTATTCTGTAGGGGTCAGTACTGGTTGTCCTTGGTGGTGGAGGTGTTTATATCGCTGGAGTGATCATGCATCGAGCTCCTGCGGGGCAGCTTTGGCCGACAGCGCAGTAGAGCGAGAAGTTCACGGGACACGCTGCTGGAAAAGGCAGTGTAGATCCAAGGGTTCGTACAGGAGTTCAGACTGGCTAACAGCATCAGGATGGTGAAAGCCACTCCTGAAAATGAGAGAGGAGGGAGAGAAAGTCAAATAAATTTCAAGTCAAATATTGTAGAGGTCAAGTTATTGTCCTTTAAGGGCTACTGCTAATATAAACCACATTAGAAACAGTGACACCTTGAAATGTGCTGATCTAAGAGAGGTTTCAAAAATCGACTAGCATAAAACCGTGTTAATACTTACCCGAACACTCGTCTCAGCAAGGGAATGTTCAAAGTTATGAAGAAATATTGTTTGAGTAAAGTTATCTGGTCTTAAACAACATAATCAAAACATTCAGCACAAAAGCTTTATTTATACATGGAATGTTTTTCTGAATCATTTTAGTTCGGCATTCATTTAGTTTGTTTTAAACGTTAGCACTTAAAACTTGTTTCAAAGGGCTCAGAAAACATTCAAAAGTAATGCTCAATGTTTTCAAAATGATCAAATTGAGCATTTCCTTAATGTCTTCTCTAATATTCACATAACCAAGATAAAAATGTTTTCAAAACAATTTAAACTGGATGTTTTGAATGCTCTGGGAACATTTTGACATTTTGTTTTCTTAACTTAATGAGAATGTTAGCAAAACGTTCTTTATACATATTTTTTTTAAACATATTTTTGTTGGCCTGGGCCCCTCTCTGTGCCTCAAGGAATTTATATTCACAAAACAACAAACATACTTAAGAACCAAATCAATAGAGTACTTACATTGTTCATTGCAGTGTTTGTTTAGTCATGTCGGGTTTGTTTATGAAGTGCAAATCAATAATATGTCGATTTTAGACAGTGTAAAGTAAAAAAGGACTTTGTTAAGGTTTTTTTTCTTTTAATGAAATGCACCTTCTAGTATTATTAGCTGTAGTGTTACACTGTCTCAAAAAAGTTTGAAATTCAGAATCATGTAATTTGTCCTTTGTATTTAAAAAAGTTTCATGGTTTCCACAAAATACTAAGCAGCACAACAGTTTTCAAAATGTATAAAAATAACAGGAAACATTTCTTGAGCAGCAAATCAATAAAGAGTAATATTTGAAGGATCATGTGACACTGGTGAAAAACTGGAGTAATGATGCTGAATATTCAGCTTTGCTGAATTAAATTTAAATTAAATTTAACAGGATTAAATTACATTTAAAAAAATATTCATAGTTATTTTAAATTGTAATAATATTTCACAACATTACTGTTTTACTATATTTTTTACTATTCTAATAAAAAAAAAATATTAAAGACTTACCAACCCAAAACTTGGTAGTGTATAGAGCTTTTAATTTAATGAAACAGAAAAATAAAGAAATGAATGGCTTCTAAGCAAAGATTTATAATAACAACAAATATGTTATAATTAAATTTTCCAATGTGGGAAATGCAGTATACTGAACAGTTTATATGGCATTCAGCTGTTGAATCCATGGCTGTTTGTTGCACATTTGGCTGCACGTAAACAGATAACACAAATCAAAAGCAGATGGAGTGGGAGTCAAGATGTGTGCACATTAGCAGCTTTCAGTGGTCTGTGGTGAGAGATATCAAAATCTGGTTTGTGATGTAAGAGCAGCAGGGAATGGAGAAGGGTTATTTATTGGTGTGAAGAAAAGCGCTTTAAGGATGTGTCTAAGAAGAGAAAGTGAGATGAAGAAAAGTAGTCAAGTAATTTGTAATCAGTTATGGACTACAATTTGTTAGTACAGTAATCCCTCGTTTATCGCAGTTAATGTGGACCGGAACCCCCCGCGATAGGTGAAAATCCGCAAAGTGGGATCAGCCAATCAGCTCACGGGATACATCCACTCGTGCTCTCATTCGTTGATCTCGTGCTGGGAACCAATCACGTCTCTTGTCTGAGTGCCTGTGGGTGTGTACAAAGCCTCTGAGAGAGTTTCTCTCTTTGTCTGGCATCCTGGGAAACCATTTCTCTCGCATCACGATAAAACAACGCTGCTTTCCTACAGCTGCCGATATGGCGGTATTTTCGAACGTTTATTTTCCGATGAAGATTTTTGAAAAATCCGCGATGCACTGAGGCTGCGAAACTTGAACCGTGAAGTGGCGAGGGATTACTGTAATCTACACAGCAATGGCTATATCTTTCTTGTGAGGACTGCTTTACTTTCTCACCTTGGTCAGGGGGGTTGGGGTCCCAGGCAGCCCACAGCTGTACAATGAAGAATGGTGACCAGCACAACGTATAGACAAGCACAATGACCAGAGTCATCCTCACTGTTTTAGACATAGCTTTCGACACACCTGTAAAAGGTGGATGGAGAGGATAAGGTGGGAAAGAAGTACTGGATTCTTCAGTAGGGGTGTTCCTGTGATGAACAGAGTATCTATGTGATGTCTGTACAGGAGCTATGCGGGGCAGAACATCAGGGGATGAACTGTGAGTCTTTGAGGGTAGATCATTGGGACTGCTGCTATCCTGACAAGATTGATCACAGCAATCATGCTCTGGTGCTTCCTCAGTGTTGCAGGTGTGAGAATGGGATGAGCCACTGTTGGTGTTCTTTTTATGGAGTTCTCTTGTTTCTCTCGCCATGTGTGAGAGTCGAGCTCCGCTGGCCTGCTTTTTGAAGATGGGAAAGTGAAAAATGACCAGGTTCTTCTTCATGTCTGCAGAAACCACTCGTTCTGTTTTCAGGTAGATGTTATCATGGATCTCTTTGAATATTCGTACCTACAACACACAAATAAAATATTAGATTTGATTAATATCTTTTATCTTATGTTTTTGAGGCATACTGGAATGTCCTTTCATGCTTTATTGCAAAAAAAAAAAAACATTATTATTTTACATATTTAACATTATTACAGCAACTCTCTCCACCAGTCTGGCTCAGGAAATAGCACGACCTTCCCATAACTGCAAGATTAATCTGCTCAGGTGTAAATATTAAGAATAGCATAAATTCTAAACCAATTTGAGACTACTTCAGACAAAAAAATGTCAACAAACAATAGGTTCATGCAGAATTGATTTTATACACAGACTTTGCAAGCACGTATTTCACAGGATATTTCAGAGTGGTATGTTTTTATTTGTAATTTTCTTCTAAATTTTAAATACGATGTTATACACCATTAATTGTGATATTTGTCAGAAAACTATGCTCATACAAATCGATCACAAAACCATGGTTAATTTTCCTAAGGGGTAGTGAACATCCTAAAATCAAGAGCTTACAAAAGCTACAGTAAACACTATATCAACACTAATGTTGGCTAGCAGGCAAAGCTTTGTCTTTTGTTTACATTTTAACAACAACATAAAACGTGTAAGTGCAACTGTTTGTGCCACTGCAAATAACAAGATGTACTTACAAGTTGTGATCCACAAACAACAGACTGTCCCGAGAAAGTGGGAACTGCTCCATTTAAGGAGAAGAATTTATGCATAGCTTGCATTGTACTCTCTTAGGTTCTGGAAGCTGTACTCCATAAAATTTGCAGCACACAGATAAACGTGGTTATAATGTTCAAGAATAGTGTTTAAAATGAATGTTGTAGTCTTTTTTTCTTTTTCTTCTTTTACAGTCTATGATTGTAGACCAAACGAGTCATTTGTAAAGTCGTTCTTGGAAAATTAATCATGTAAAAGAAAGTATCTGCCTTTGGAGCGGACTTTGAACACCAATATTACACACTAACTAAAGTTGAAAAAGCATAATAGGACCCATTTAAATTTGACATTGCACATGTTTTATTCTGGGTTATTACTAATGATCACCACCAGTACATGTTGCTGTTCAATACATGTACACATTGACATAATGGTGGGTCCATCCAATTGTCTCAAATCGTTTTAGAACCTGGACCATATGAATATGTTAATTGAAAAGATTCACTCAGATTGGCTCACTCATTCGTTAAAGATACACTATGTAACTTTTGGTGCTCACGGTTAACAAAGAAAACTGCTTGCGTCTTGCAGAAAAAAATTGTGAATATCACATCATTTTGAAAACATCCAAAGTAACATAACAAAAAAAAACACGTTTTAATAGACAACCTAGAAAGTCAGGGTCAGTTGTTTGTTTGTTTTTTATAAAAATTAAAACTCTTACATATAGCCCCTTTAAACAATTTGTTAAAAAAACCTGATTCGTATTTGAACGAAACACCATTAGAGTCTCTATCGGGTGATGAATTGATTCTGGTCTGTTACATAAGGAGATCCAAAATGTGCAGTTTTGAGAATCACTGCTTTCTAGTCTATATAGCACTCAGTTATTAAGTAAATGGTTGGAGAAAACCTCTCCTAATGGAAATCTTGTTTATAAACCAAACCCAGATGGGCCGTTTAACAGAAGTAAAGTAATTTATGGAACTGAATCACCAATAAAGCTCAAGTATGAAATGTTAACTGCAAGTCATACACCCCATCATTTAAACAAACATTCACAAGGATGTTAAAAGACATCTGGAGCTTAGTGGCAAAAACAACTTTTTCATTATTGCAGGTTTCATCGTTTGTTGAGGATCTTTTTTTCTTAGTTTTTTTTTTTTCTCTGATGTATTTGAAGGACTATAAAATCTTTTTTATGCCAGTAAGACGTTTGCTTAAAAGGATTACCATGCAGGTGTTTAATGGTCAGACCAGAGATAGAGGATTCTTGCAAAATGTTTTCAAAAGATGTTTTTCTTTTGCTAAAGACACATTGTCCACACTCAGTGGGAATCAGTTTTAGGTTTGGTTTATTAAATAAGACTGGCATCCTGGGAGCAGTATCTGATGGTGGAAGAAAAAATCTGAACTTTCCCTCCTGAAATAGAAATTTACTGACCAAAACCCCTTGATCAGGTCAGATCTCACCAAACACGCATTATTGGTAAATGTCAGCTGATCCTCCTCCCTCAAATGATTGTCATCCCAGCAAATGATGATTTCTTTCATCATGATTTCTTCAAAAAAAAAAAAAAAGGACTAGGTCACTTCTGAGACATTTCAAAAGTGTTTGCACTCTTTGTGACTTTACATATCCGGTTCCATCGTCCTGAAGTTTCTTTAACGTGTTTTTGGTTAAATGATCAAACTCAAGATATAATTTCCTTCTCTTCTGTGTTTATACTTACAAGCTATCCTAATGTTATGATGACGAGCTCTGCGCTTCCACCCTCTGGCAACCAGAGGGAACTCTCACACATATACTGACACACACACACTACATTTCCCATGATGCCGTTCATTGGACTGATTATCGCACCCATTACACAAACTATAAAAGACTCTGTCAAATGCACTGTGATTGCGAAGTCTTGATTTGCTGTGGTGATCATTCTGAGCATTTAGATCCCTGTCTGGTTTCCTGTTACCTATTTTTGATTCTGATCTGCCTGACCTGTGCCTGTATTATCACTCGTGATTGTCATCTGCCTGTCCTGACTACCCGCCTATACAACGAGTCTGATTCTGTCTGCCCGCCTTTGTGACCCTTGATTGGATTATCGTTTATGTATGCTCTCTGCCTGTCCTGACTATCTGCCTGTACGGCCGTTCTCATTAAAGACATGTATTTGGATTTCTGCCTGTGAGTACCAACCGTTACACCTAACAAGGAATTCTAAATTGACATTTTTAAAATATAAAATATACTTTTAATGTGGTTTTTATAGACTTCTGGCAATTGTAATTATGCTTCAAAATTCATGAAGGTTCATTTGTAAAGATAAACGTGAGTAAAGGTAAACAGTTATAAACTGTTGTTGGACAAAGAGCTTATTTTCTGCTATAAAACAAAAGCCTATGGTAAAATTCTGTTATTTTGACAAGGGTGAAGCTAACTTTCAGTATTTTTCTAGCTTTGCCGACAAAGATACATCACCTCTGCAGCACTCTACACCCTAAGAAAAATTCTAGAAAAAACAAACAGATTATGCCCTTGTAGAAAATTATCAGTACATTTTTCATTAAATGTATGGATATTTCCTTCAACCTTAAAAGGTTATTTCACACAAAAATCAGAATTACTCATTCTCATGTCATTCCAAACCCAAAAGTCTTTTGTTTATCTTCGAAACACAAATGAAGATTTCTGTCCCTCCATTGACAGCTACACAATTAACACTTTTAAAGTCCAGAAAGATAGTGAAGACATCATTAAAGTAATTCATGAACTATTAAAGTAATCATTGATCTAACCCTTTAAAACACATTCCAATACAACACATAATTCAAAACATGAGTAAAAAAAAAAATCTATATGTAAAATGGTTTCATATTAACATGGTACATTGAACTGTACTTGTATTAGACTAGATAAATACAGAGGTTGCTTTTAAACTAGGCCCACTAATGTTAATTCTAATGTGATTCTGGAATGTCTTACTAATGTCTTCACATTTATGTTTTTTTAAGGAAATTGGAAAACTGGGATTAGAGTAGCAGCAGTACCTGGCAAATGGTGATAATAAAGGTAGGAAGGACAAACACAGCTACAGTCATCCAGGTGACATACGCTTTCAGCCCCCAGGGCTCGGCAAAGTGTCCCCAGCATTCAAATAGCCCTGGAGAGACCTCTGACCTGGAGAAAATAAACACCTGTTGGGAAGATATGGAAAATATAAAAAAAGATTGTTAATTTTGTGATTCATGCCATAAATCGCACCATATGAGTTTGGAATGACTTGAAAGTGAATAAATAATGTAAAATATTTGGTGAACTATTTGCTTTAAGAATGCATATTTGCCGACTGATACTTCCTCTAAAATTTTAAATGTTCTAAACTTTAGTATTGACAGCCATAGTACCTGTGGCACACTGAGAACAAGGGCTAGACCCCAGGCTACCATGATGGGTGTATTCCAGCGTGAAACTGCCCCTCCTTTGTAAGTCTGCAGAGGGCAGCAGATGGCATTATGGCGGTCCACTGTCATAGCAACAATCATGTAAGAGGATGCAAACATTCCCACAATCTGCAGATATTTCACTGAACGGCACAGCACGTCAGGACCTTGAAATCTCTCTGTGATAACCCATACCAGCTGTGGGAGAACCTGCAAAACAGTGTAGTGTTGTTGACAAGTCACTTAAAAGAAATCATGCCAGGGCTGCCAACTTTGGTCACCTGGATGGAGTGAGATATGAGGTTTTTGAGGATGCAACAATACATTTTTATAGTTCATCTTACAAGGTTGATGCTGTACAACATATCCATTTTTATAAACTTTGCAACTGCATGCTGTTTGCCTAATATTACTTGAGGGGTACCAACAATTCTACACAATATATTTTCTACAGGCTAATTCATTGAAAATATGAATAATATAAAAATAAAAAAATACAGCAAGACAGTTTATAAATCACTAAATTATTAGATAATAAAGAAGAGCAAAAACAAACTTAACAGGTCAAATGTTCTGCAGGAACATACAAATATATTTAGCTTCTTTTATATAAATTTAATGTAACAAATATTTGATGAAAATAATATTATTTTAGTCTAAATTATTGCACTGATGTTTATGTTTATGACAAAATTAAAATATGCGTGGAATAAAGAATAAAGAACATATTGTCAAATTTCAGTTGTGCGCTGGAGAAGGCATCTGTCAAGCACATTTTACATAGTCTTTTTCATTTTTATAATTTGCCGTGAGATTTAGTATGGTGACGTGAGTGTGAGACTAAGCATTAAGCATTCGATGACGTTCAGCTCACCTGAAAAAATGCCACCACAAGGTCTGCAACACACAGATTGACCATAAATAGATGCATGGGTGCGTTGTATTTGCGTCGCCTCAGCAGAACCCACAGTACAAAGCTGTTCCCTAGTGTTGTTAGAGCGAGAACCAGACTCAGAATTCCAATCTCAGCTTGAGCCAGAGCCATGTCCCGCATCCTGACTGGACCGGGCACCTGAGTGGGGTTTATGGAGCTGTTTTGAGACACCAACCAGAAGTATGATCCACCTATAAAAGTGTTGTTGAGTTCAGCATGCTCAGAGAATGAGGATGTGAGGTTGGACCATGCAATGGTTGCACGAAGGGATCCTTTCCAACCTGCCTCTCCTGAGAAGGTCTCCATGCCTGCAAGAATGGGTCACAGGGTGATATGATGTAGATGGTTTGTTTCAGAACCCATGTTCAAGTGCCAACCCAGAAGTAAAAAAAATGGTCATAAAATTAAACATGGAAAATGTATTAAATATTAATTGCATGTGCACAATTATTGAATTATTCAAAAACTTACTGAATAGAAAAACTATTTTGTGAATTAAGCACATCAAGTGTAATTTACAAGCACTGAAGCAGACATTGTGTTAGTATTAGCAATTTGAACTCTATACATGCAAAATTGAGATATTTGTATGTTTAGATATACAGATACACATTGCCAGCGCACATCGCATTACAATGTTAATCTTGTTTCATGATCTTTTGCCACTCATTTGAGCAATTTCACAGACACACAAAAAGCAAGCAAACAAATCTGCTTCCTCTTCCACTCTTTGATTTGTTTTATTCCCCATGGCCACAGTTTTTTCCGAAAAAGAGTCTGTCAAGTCCTCTCTTTTTTTGTTTTCTTTTCTAAATTTTCCCTGACTTGATTTGACTCCTACTATCCCACCCAGCTTAGTCCATCACATTCACTCACCATTTGTATCTCTCTCATTTCTGATTGACTCCATAAAGTACTCCTCCACCTTCCTCCTCCCTCTATCTTTCCATTGCCCATTCCAATTAACCCCATTTTCTATCGCTTCCTCTGTCTGTTATCAACTGCTCCTTGATCCCAATAAAATTGGGTTTATTTTTATAACTATGAAAATAAATAATAAAAATATCAGTTGCAAAAATGAGAATGACAGTTTGAGAAAGAATGGTAGCATGGGACGTTGGGTTAAACAAACAGAGAGGAGGAGATGGGGTGAGCAATAGGATACAGGGCATGAGATGAGAACACTCAAAAGAGAAATAACTAGATACAGGGCCATGCATACCAGTACAAAGTTTGCCCATATATGAGAATAAGAAAGGCTTTGTTAAATGGAAATGAAATGGGAAAAAATATTTGTCCCAATTTTGACACTTATACCAACACATAAAATTTTTTACTAATATAAATGTAATTTTACTGAAAAATGTATCCAATGCTATTTTCAGGAATTTCAAGAGTTCACACTTACAAATAATTCAGGTGGAATAAATGGTGTATACGTATTTGACGTGCTGTTCGGCGAGAGGGCTCAGAGGTCGGTATTTGGCCCAAACCCAGAGTGCTCCCACCGTATTCCATCCATTAAAGTTACTGTTTTTTTAATTAAATTACAATTATTTAGGAAAATATTAAGAATTACAATGGGGGTTTCATCTGAAATTTTCTGTAAAAAGCTGAATATTAATATTGAATATGAATTTGTTGCTTTGCCTGTTTTTGATGTGCATCTTGCCATTGAAAGGCTGTTTAGTAAAACAATGCTATTATGATGCTTTTGGCTCTTTAGTTTGAAATTGAAGCACGCCATGTCTGCCATCTGCAACAATCCATATAGTCACTGACCGCTTTAGGGTAAAAGCTAAAGAGTTACCACTATTGTGAGTGATAAAATGCATTCCAGTGCTGGAAATGTAGAAATCATTTCATCCAGAAATCTATATTTAACCTCAGAATGATCTCAAAGTAAACAGAGGGGATAAAGTCAGATTTTGGCGTGGCTGTGCTTTAAAATTTTATTATAATATTAATTCAAGTGATGTATTTTGAAAATCTGACAATAATCAGTGTTGAGTACTTCTGTAAGGTTAACCCTGCCTGGTTTAAGTGTTTGATTGAAGCAGATCTTTTCTGCCAAGACCAAATAGATTAACATTAGATAACATTACATATATATATTATGTGACATTAGTCACTTTGTAATCTGTTTTTCTGTTCTAGCCTAAGAGTGAAATCTCCCAATCAGCTCCAGAGAGTGAATCCCCCAAATCTCCTCCTGAGATTGGAACTCCCAAGTCAGTTCCAGTTAGAGAAATTCCAGAGGCCATTCCAGCTCCAGAGTCCGTTCCAGCCCCGGAGTCAGCTCCAGAGAATGCTGCGTTGACCATTATGGTCACGGCCAAATGGGCTGCACACACGTCGAACTTCAGCCCCTGACAAGAGTCCAGTGATGTCTCCAGCCCCTGACCCGCTCCAAAGCCTTTTCTTCAGCCCATGAACCCACTCCAGAGCCTCCTGGGGGATCGCCTCCCTTCCCAGTTGAGGGGTGTACTGTCACATTTTGAGTTTGTGATCTGCCTTTCTGTTCCAGCCTGAGTTTCATTGTTATTTCTTTTTGCATGTAAATTAGTTCAGTTCATCTTCAGTTCCCTAACTTTTGTCTCCTTGGTTACTAATTGATTAAGTTCCTCGGATCAGCTATGTTCTGTTAATGTTTATGAATAATGTGGTTGTGTTTCTCCTCGGTATTCTCCTCTGTATTTTGTTTATTATTCAATTAAAAGACTATTTTGCAGTCTTTTAATTGATCTTCATCGTCATGTTCTCCTCTACAGTAACAATATTTTACAATATTATATGAGCTTTTATACTACATGCAAATGTTAAAATCATGTTTGTTTGTGAAAGATACATTATCAGTGAAAGGTTGTTGTATTATTTTATTACCCTATTATTATTATTATTATTATTATTATTGTTGTTGTTTTCTTGGTGATGGACTGGTTTTTATGGACTTTGCTAATTAATTTAATTATACCTTGAAATTAAATTAAATTAATTATACATTATACAGTCCTAAAAAAAACTAAAGAAAAAAAAAACTAGGTGCCTATTATATAGATTCTGTCTATTCATCTTTTTATCGTGTCTTTGACTCTAACTTTGCTCTTGCTTCTGCACATTCTGTACTCCCTTTATCTTTCTCATTCAATATCTCTCTCTTTCTAAAAGACCATTGTTTCCAACAATCGCTTCATCTTAAATCAATGTGAGGTGTCTTTACACTGTGTGTGACCTGTGTGTCTCTTTGTGTAATTATCTGGGCTTTGGTGTTAATACGGTATTCTCCTGTCTTCCCCATTATTCCCACACAAAAGTTTTGAACTTTCTGACAGAAAATCTAATTTAGATTACATTATTTACATATTTACACAGCGTTTAATCAGTGATCTGAAAGCAAACTTAATTTAACATTTACTTTGTATATTGAACCATTTAACCTTTTAGTCCTGAATACTGGTCCAAATAATATAAGAATTTCTTAATTTGCAGTACCTAATTTATAATAGCTGATAACATCTGTCATTTGTCATTCTAGCTCTATACTTCATTCTCTTTCAGCAAGTATAAATACCAAGTTTGTGAATCTCTTGCTTTTTAATGAAATTAGTTTTGCTCTGTCTTTCCAGGTCCAGTCATAAATAAAAGCAAGTGTCCTTGTCACGGCGGTGTTTAAGGTCATCTTCTGAAGCAGCTGATGCATGAGCTGTTTGGTTTACCCTTGCTTTGTCATTTTCTACCTTTCCTTGAATCCCTTTCCCTCTGAGGAATCCACTAATATGGTGCAGCAGAAATGTTGACCTAGACTAAATATAGCTGATGATACAAAAAAGCACTTTGCTTTTGCAAGCTGCTTTTTATGCAGAACACTTAAAAGTGTTTTAAACATTGTTAGACAGCAAAGGTATTGGTGTGATGTGTTCCCCTCTGGTTGCTCCAAAATGTATGTTTTTTGTATGTTGTATGTTGATTTTGAGGAAATCGTGATACTCTTGGACTTAAAAAGTCTGAATAATTTCCAGATAATATTTTCATGGTTGGGTGGTTGCAGTATTAAACGCCTGACGAAGAAGAATACAATGTGAATGATATAAATCACACACAGGAACACTCTGGAAATACAGTAAATAAGGTAAATCAACATAACAGCAAACAGGTGTGGATCTTAACTCAGTAACCAAGGAAACTAATAAAAAAGGGAACACAGTCAAACATGAATAGATCAAAACAAAAACAACAGAACTAAACATAATTCTGACATTACACTCCCTTCCCGAAGGCACAAGAGTGAAGGGCTGGAAAACAGGAGGAGACCAGGGTGACGATAATGATGGGACGTACCAGAGAGGAGATAAGAGCAGAAGGATCCAAGTTGGACTCCAGAGTATAGAAAGGACAAATAATCAAGGCAGAGTTGAGGGACGGAGGAGCCATGATGTAGAGTTGGTAGGTGGATCCAGGTCCACGACAGACTGAGGCCACGTCCACACGATGCCGGCGCGTTCCTTATCCGATCTTTTTTTTCTTCGTTCAAAAAAAAATATCAGCGTCTACACGAGACCACTGAAACCGACTGAATCTGGTGTAGTTTATATGCCAGACCAGTATGGGGCGCTGTAATTCTGCCACAGATAATACACTATACACAGAGAAGAAGACTTTGAGCATGCGCATTGTTGTTGCTGTTCAGTGTTGCCAGATTGCTATTTACCTTTTTGTCATGTCTGACCGGGAAAAAATGCATTGGGCTGGTTGATAAAATTTGGGATGGTTTTTGATGCATAAAATCGCTCAACATTTTTCATTATTTATAAGAGTACGCACTTTGGGCTGGTATTTTTTTAAATGGGAGGGTTTTAAGCTGTAGCTGCGCTGGAATCTTCAGTCCAATCTGGCAACACTGTTGCTGTTACTGTGACGCAGCCGACACGTGATGTGATGACATCATCGGTAAACAAAAAAATATACGGATTGGCCGTCCACACGATACCGCAAGGGTGTCGGATTCAGATCTATCCACTTTAGGACCCGGTATCAAAAGAGAGCGGATTCAGTCTCCCAAATCGCCGGATGCGTGTGGACGGAACGCCAATCCCATAAGAAATGTATGCGGATGCAGTGATCCGCATCTCCGTGTGGACGGGGCCTGAGACAGAGTTGAGCTGCAGTGACAAGCATCCAAGGTGTAGCCAGGATGCCTGAGGTCTGGGGTGTAGCCTGTGGGATCAAAGCAGAGCTGGAGGGAAGGCGGAGCTCGACTGAGCTAAAGGGGTGGAGGGGTGTAGCTTAAGACCCGGACCTCTGTGGCACAGGTAGAGCAAAAACTGGCTGGAGGTGGAGCAAGGGGATTCCTTAGCCCAGGCGGAGCTGGAGACTGGAAGACCCAAGGCAGATCCACGCAACAGAGTGGAGTCAATAGAGGAGGACCCGAGAGACTGAAGGGAAACAGCAGAGGCAGGGCTGAAGGACTCATTGTCTTTAGTAGAGGAGATGGAAGAGCGAGACTGGGTGGGATCTTTGGAGACACAAGAGACTTGGAGCTTGGTGGGACCAGCTGAGACACAAGAAACTTGGAGCTGAGTGGAACCAGGTGGAGCAGGAGACTCAGGGAATTATCTTCTTCCACTTCCTCAAAAAAAATTACCTGAGGCCTTATAAAGCTCACCCTCAGCATCTGGCTCCATAAACTTCACGAGGACACCCACTGGCATGGATGATGTTGCCGGCTCACACACCTGGTCAGACTCGGGCTCTGGTGCTATGATCTGATCAGGCATCCACTTTGGCACTGGCATTGCGACAGGCTCAGATTCTTCATCTGTGCTGGGCTCTGGTATAGGCTCCGTAAAGTATGTGGGAGGTGTCTGGCTGGGCTCTGGGTTCAGATTGGGGCTAGTAATGTCCTGTGTAGTGGGGCAGATGGTGAACACAGATCTAAGGTTCACCAGCACCCACTCCTTGAAAGCGGCAAAATCCCACTGAGGACCATTCACAGGCAGATACACAGAGTGTGCTGTCCGGATGTTGGTGAGACATGGCAGAGTCTCAAAGTTCCTTGTGTGGTCTTTGATCCTTCTGCTCGAGGCAGAAGAATGGCCAGCAAGTCCATTATTAAAATCCAAGTCCATTATTGAAATCCTTTTAAACTCTCTTCAGTAATAATCTAGCTAGGAACATGCAGGAGAATCACAGTAGTACATTAGAAAAACACAATTACTTTATCATAAATGACACTGAACCAAGAACAGAGGTTTGAATACATAGGAAGTAATGAGGTAACTAAATGAACGACAGGTGAACATAACAAAAAATTATAGAATAAAACAAGGACCAGGAACACAGACTAACTGAAGCAATCAAAAACACACTGAAGCTAAACAGAACCAAAGCCTACACCTGAAAAAATATATGTAGACATTTTTTTTCATTTACACATGTAATTGTGTTTAAGTGATTACTGAACTTTGCTAATCTTTCATTTTCATTTAACCTTTTTACAAATCTTGTTTTTCACTTATACTGGCAAACGCTATTCAGATTTTTGCAAAATTATTGAAATAGGAATTGAATTGCAAAGAATTTTCTAATATACCTTATGCAGGTCGTAATAATTGCTCAAGATGGCTAGCGTCTAGAAACCAGGTCAGGTTGCAAAAGTTTAGTGTGTCATTAAAAATTGCATTGCTTTCCAAATTACTTTTCTTTTAGATTTATCTTCCAATGGCTTATGCAATTTCAAATTCATTTTCCGGGTCATGGATGTCTGCCATGTATCATAGTATTCAGCACCTTATTAATGTAATCAACTGCGCACTAAAATATTGCATCAATGTGTGTCCAAAACCTCACTGCTGTATTTCAACAGCTTCTCACACCCGATAAGAACATCTTGAGGAATCTCCTGCAGGATGAAAGGTTTCAGAAAGTTCATAGGGACCATAATAAGAGATAGTTAAAATTAATCTGTCATAATAAAATATTAATAAAAAATATAACATGAACTTTGTCATTATTGCATTGATTTGTTTTTCATTCTTAAATACTAAATCTCAACTGCACTTATAGAAGAGCTGGCCAACATTACCAAAAATGTGAGTAAAGGCTGAATTTTAGATCATGATATGGTCATTATCTACACACCCAATGTTTAGATGCTACTACACTAAGAGCGTGTTTTTTTAAGATTTTACTGACACCATTATTCATCATACCCTGGGAACCTCTTACTGTTTGCAGAAGTTAAAACTAGAAATAGCAATTCAATGTTTATGCCAGTTTACAATCTCCATCTTCTGAGAGATTAAACAGTCAGCGGATGAAGCTGCATTTTTCTCATATAGTAACCACATCACATGTCTACATGAGCCAAACTCTGGCTCTTGACACATGTTTATGAATTTTCAAGATCAAAATTTTAAGTTTATATAATTGTGTCTAATAAGCATTTTGAATTTGTAAAAATTCACAGGTCTTAGTTATATCTAGTCAATCAATGTGTCATAAGGTTTGCATATAATTCTAAAAGCAGTAGCAACTGACTTTTGCTATTTTAAATAGTTGTAGATGGAGTATAATATGTCACATTGCAATGTGTCAACTTCCCACAAGTATTTCATGTCAACAACCCATATTTCTGACCAAATGCATGACAATTAGTTCAACCATGTATGTGTACGAATGTATTTTTGTGTGCATTCCTGCTCCCCTCAGTTCATGTTTCTCAATTTAATAGTGAGTGAAACACATGAATCAAATAAAAATGGGGAAAGTACTTTTCTATATTTCAAGACTTTCATTCAAAATGACTTTCTGGCAAAAATACTTTTTTATGACTTCTGGGGGAAAAAAGACAGCACAGGAAAATTATAGTTCTGTCAGTGTGGCATGCGTACTCCAATTCTAATAGACTCGGACAGAGTTTGCCTTACTAATGCAGAATTTCTGACTTTTTCTTGCATTAAATCACTTTGAAAACGTTCTTAAAATTACACATTATTATTAGAACTTTTTTTTCATATACCATTCCCTTCCCTTCCCATATCAAATCTCTTTACATTTATTTTAATTGTGTTTTTTTTTTTTATCCATAAATCTCCATGAATTTTATTAGCTTTATACTTAGAATGGTGATAAAACTATTTGCCCGTGGGGTGAAAAATATAATACTCAAGAAGAATTATTATATTCTCTGAAAAGTCAGATAATGCTTTGCATAATTTTTAAAAAGAATGGCTATATCTGTTGGCAAAACAAATTTAACAAGAAAATCTTTTATATTTGCAGTGCAGATGCATTATATTTTTAAAGAACTTACTTTGTTTTCTTGAATCAGCAGCAATAATCCATGTAATCCATGAGTTTTGTGAGGAGCCTCGTTCAGTTCTTTAAATTTGCTTTGTGATGGTTAGTTGACATAAGAACTTCTGAGCTGCTTATGAGGAGCGTTGAGATATTTCACCACCCTATGTGAACTTGTATAGCTGTAGTTTTGCAGTTTTCACCCCGAGTTCATGTTCACAGAATTCAGTGCTTCATTTCTTCACGCAACCCTCAGATAGAGACACGTAATGTATTCCAAGAAATGTCCCACCGTTCCTGAGACTCTGCGTGTCTGGGCTTTAATTTCCCACATTACATGAGCACCGGTGCTCTGATGGCGTTGAATTTGAGCCTGGCTTAGTATAAACATATCTCTTACATTCACTCACCCTCTCTCTTCCCTCGCTCCCTCCCTTCTCTCCTTTTCTCAGGTCGCTTGTGTTCTTGGATGAGGGGAGGAGCCAATAACATGGTGTTTTTATACATCCATCTCCCCTGTCACACAGAGAACAGATAGATGGAAGCTGAAAGGACTGTCACAACTTGTGCAAGTGAGACTGTTTAGACTGGGTGATCTGTATCAATATTTGCTTCCATATTTACATTAACCTCCTCTGGGTGTGACTGCACTCTTGGTAGTTGTTTTATTCCGTTGGACTAATAAGATGCCTGATTAACTCTCACATAATACACAACGTGTTTCTAAATGTGTAAATTGTGATATGTTTTTGCAGCTGTTTGGAATTTTTTTTTCTGGTTTGCATTCCACTGGTTCCTGAGAGATGGACAAACTGGTCACAGAAAACATATTTCCTACTAATATTCAACATTGTCTACTGATACTCTAATGAGAGTTAGTTGACATGTAGTTGCAAAGTTACAAATAGTTTGTAGAATGTTTTTTTGTGTCCACATTTGTGTCCCTAATCTTTCAAATATACTATACATTTATATGCAAGTATTGTATATTATAAATTCTGTTTTCATATGAATAATTTAACTAGGTATAAGTATTTATATTTTATTTTTATAATTTATTTAGGTCAAATTATATAAAATTAGGTAGTATAAACTTTTTATTAGCAGTGTTTTGCAGGAGGATGAGGAAGGCACGGAGAGGAAAAATACACTTTAAATATACAAAAGCAAAAGCGCACTTCTTGTGCAAAATGAAAGGTAGTCCAACAGGAAAATCCACAGGGAGAGACACAGCATAAACACCACTGAACATTAGCAACAACGGATGAATACTGAAGGGAACAAAGGGTATAATTAGACACAGGTGACAAGACTGACGAGGTAATGATTACGGGACAGGTGGATGGAAAAACACTGGAAGAATCACATGAGGAAACAGGAAGTGGGACACTTTTAAGCACTTTTATGCTCAAGATCTGCTTTAACATGGGCTATGGTGAGTTTTTTATATTTTCTGATTACATTACATGCCAATTCTGTCACAAAAATTGTGAAGTAACACAATTATTTGTTGTATTATTTATTAGTTTTTTGGATAATGTCCCTCATTTTAAGTAGGTCCAAGTAGTATTGGAAAAACTATACTACCACAATAGTTCTTTCTAAATTTGTGCAAAGAATTTAAAATGTCCATTGATTTTCCACTGGTGTTATGTGTATTACTTTGTACCTGACCATAATTTACAAACAATGTACGCTTTGGGACAAACTGTAGATTTCTAAACTATAGTTTTACAACTAAACAACTAAACTGTATATTTCTAATACTTCAGTTTGTAACAGGCAAATATGGGAATATTATAATATGGCACCGAAAAACACAGTGATGTACAGATGTTCAAACAAAAATATAATATGCTAAATAATAAATAGCTAAATAAGAAATGTACATATGCTTCCTCTTTGAATGACTGATAAAATGTAAAACTGAAAAGAGCCACAAATCATAAGAAACACAAAACAGAAAGAGCAAGAAATTGCACAGATGACTTATTATGAAACGAGAAAAGTGGTCAGGGACTGCACAGAACTTCTCACACTCAACTATATGCTGTCTCTCGGGCCTCTCCTGTTGTACTGTAGTGGATTTGGACAAATATTTCGGAGGCAGAATGCATTTGCAGTACAAATCAAGCAGACATGGAGCAGGCCGCAGTCATTTCCAATCAACAGCAGATTTATTGAAGGGAACGTTTCCAGGGCCCTTTTGGACAGGAATGGGGGCCAGATCGGAGCAGTTCCACATCTCATTGACCTCATATGGCTTTCTATAGATTCAGACCGTCTTCTGTGGCTAGATATTAAAGTGACAGATGTTTTTGTCTAGCAGAGCATTTGGCTGGCAGTGCATGCATATTTGTGTCATCGGCAGACTTCTTTCCATTCTTTCTAGTACTGAAAGACCCAAAACTTAACAACATCAGGCATGAAGTTCATACGTTTCTGCCAGATGGAAGATATTCCATACTTTCTTAAAAACAGTTTGATAATTAACATTTATACACTGTACATACATTTGTAGTCATTTGCGTGTGACTTTTGACCACAGTGACTGATCTCAGATCTCTTCGGAGGCTCCTGCACCATAATCCAATGATTTTCAGACCTCTCGCAAAGGAGCAGGAGAGGTAAAGTATGTGAGGCTTTTACGTGGAGGCTCTGGAGGCTTTACAAGGGGAATGCAAGGAGACAACGCTGAACCGACAAGCAGTGAAATCAATGTGAGGTCTCGTGTGAGAAGACATGAAATACTAGTTAATTTAAGTCGTTTTCACCTGGGCTTTCTGGTGAGATGAATGGGGGACTGAATCAACAAGTTTAGACAAAAGAACTTATTGACTGTTCTGAGTCTGAACCTCATTGTTTTAACCTTAGAGATGGTGTATGTCCGTCCTTGATGCAAGTTGCATCATAAAGATATATGAACTGTTCTTCTCAAAAAATATTTGCTTTGACTTTACTGTGTCACTTAATATTTATAAATTTTATTGATTCGCCTGCTCTTTTAGAGCTGCTGTTCAGCCAAAACAAACTTTGTTTTTATTGTTTTCCTGTAACCACTGTAAAGCTACTTTGAAACAATCTGTATTGTAAAAAGCGCTATATAAATAAAGATGACTTGACTTGACTTTACCTCACCTGTTCCACACTGTAAAAAGTGAATCATTGGTATGGTAATTTAGAATAGAAAGTAAATATTGAAATTAGGGGTTATTTTATGTGTTTTTGAGTGAAGGGAAGCAAGCATCTGTAGTGAAATGTTTGACATTTGAAAGAGTTTCTGTTTTTTATGTTTTTTTCGTTACCATTTTGCAGAAGAGCAGACTGTAGGCTTAGCTTATGGATTTGCCTAAACTACATGTTAAAATGATATGAAAAATATTGGTTTGGTCAATAAGCCATAACTTTGCTGATGAAAAAAACATTTTTTACTTGTGCTGTACTTTTACTGTCTTTTTATAGTACAATTTAATTCAAAGTCAAAAAGAAACAGGTAATTTCTATTCACTTTAAATCACACACTTTTGAGAGTCATCTTAAAATAAAAAAGCTAATTTCACTAAATACATTGAGTTCATTGTGTCAGATTAAATCATTTAGTAGATTTTACGGGATTTATTATGGGTGAACTGTCCCTTTTTAACAATCAATATTAGAAGAGATGTTGAATCAGAGCTACTTCATGCCTATATGTCCCCTACTCCAGTAAACCATATTAAATCAAAGAAAAGATCATTATTTGTTTGTAAAACATCACAGCCTAACTTAAATCATGTCTCAAGTTTACATAATCATGCATGCGATATGGATATATGAGTTAGGTATGTGTGAACGCACGTGTGCAGACATACAGATATATGAACAAGTGCTCTGCTGCTCAACGAAGGGTCGTTCTGATTGCAGTCATTAACTCAATGGGGGGCAGAAAGCAAAAAGAACACAATTCAAGGGCAGCAATGCCTCTTTATCCGCTTTAAGCTTTTCTTTGAACTAAAGCTTTCTCATTTCTCCCCAACCTTCTTTGATAGACAGACAGAGTAAAGCAACAAAAGCCTGGGAAGAGTAAAAAAGAATGACAGATGAATATCTAGGAAAACTTAAATGGACAGATAACTGCAGATCTTGTACCGCAACACTAATGCAAACACAAAGAAACAGAGAGAAGCACAAACAAAGGGTTTCGATTCAAAAGATGCATCTTAAACAGATTGAAATCTTATGTTACTAACCAGCCAAGGCAAACAGACTGAGGAAATGAAATCGCTGCACAAAACTGTGTAACTGTCTTATTAATTTTATATGGACTACTGGGCATCTCACACTAATGATTTTAACAAGCCCATTTCATTTGTGTGTTTTTATCTACACTCATTTGGATGTCTGAGAGAGTACTTACGTCATACCGTAATTATGGCGGTGTTCACGATGATTATTGTATTTATTTGTGAGAGAAGGTGGAAAAAGGACTGAAAGGCAGCTCTGTTGCAGAGGAAGGTAGATGCTGAAAGGAGCTACAGAAAAGAGGTGGTGAATGGTGCACTTATGGTCAGTTTACTGTTGAGTGTGAGGCTGAATGATAATGTTAGTGAACCAGTAAATGTGTGTTTGAATTCTTGACCGTATGCATAAAAAAATCTGAGAAAAGTATTTCAACAAAATTGCCCAAAACTTATTTAATAATACAAACAAATATGGGAATCCAAACAGTAGTTATAAATGTCCAATATTGTATTTTTTCCCATTTTAAAATCTCTTTTTGCTATCATGCAGAACACAATTTTTTAAAGTACAAAATTTCATGTTAGTCTCTCAATTAATATGAGCTCATAAGTGCATAATAATAAAAAATAACAATAAATCTTGAAATAGTTTTAGATGCAGAATAGCACACGTCAGCATGCCAATAGTATTTCATGTCAGCTATCAAATTATAAACATTAAAGTTCAAAGTCTGTACACTTGTTCCTAGTTGTATAATGAGGGATGTGGCCGAATAAACTCCTGATGAACAAATGCAGGAAAGATACGTCTTGATAATAAGGTTTCATTTTGACTGAAGCAAACACAAACCGATTTTCAGGTGTGACACAAGAACAATGGATGGTGAGAGAAGATGAAAGAGATGGAGAGGGAGAGTGCATACAATATGAAAACAATGGTTTCTTTTCATTACATTATTATTGACAAATAAATAGAGAACAAAGTTGAAGCATACAGAAAAAAAAGAGACATAAAATACCAAATGTTTTACAGCACGTCACAGAATAAGAAACACACTCTGAATAAGAAAACTCCTTTAAAATTCTGTGAAGTGTGCAAGCAGAATGGAAAGAAAGCATGCAGGGTCACGTTTTTAAAAATGTCATATGTTTTAACCCCCTAAATGTCTGAGTTCTGCTAGCTTAGACCCTCAGCAAAAATCATATTCACATAAATTGGACATTGCGTTATCATGGAAACTTAAATTCCTTTTAGTATGCTCCTTCCCCCATGTGGGCGATGTTTCACAATACACATTTAGTTGGAAAAGGTTCCATATTTTGTGAAAGACTTGTGAATTAGAATTAGAAAGATATATATTATTCTATATTATAATGTAATTAGAAGTTATGTTGTGACAGAAATGAATTAATTTGTGACAGGAGAACATATTTTAAAAAAACATCAATGGAATTTGGGTTACACCCAGTGGCTAATTTTGGTACAGCCCCTAAACAAAATCTTCTAATTTTCGTGATATCACCTTCAAATTTGAAACACAACTTGGTTAGACAAATGTTTTTTATGTTAAAGGGTCAAAAGGGTATTATTTAAAAATATATATATATTTCGTATAAAACAAAAGATATTTGATACAGTACATTTTCTTTAATCAGCAATAATCTGATCTTTACAAAGAGACCGACCTTAGGTCTGTATTCCAAACCATTCATGAAATAAAGTTTGCATTTTCACATATGCTCAAGAAAAAGGGCTTGACACTGAGTCTTAAAAATCCGGCACAGCATACGTACTACTATACTACTATTATTTTTGCAATATAAAGACATTGCAAATGTTCTGAATCCAGCCACTAAAAAGCAGCTAGACACAGCGTAATGGTCAAAGATAACATATAATTTTCCAGTTTAATATGTGGGAACAGTCATTTGTTGATAGAAATTTAAACACTAGTCAAATATCAAGACATTAGTATATTGGTTTGACTTTTGAGCACCCCGACCGCAACAGCCAGTGGCTCAGCTAATGGGGTGGGACTGTTTTTCTAACTGACCAATGGGAGAAGAGGGAGGGACTAAGAATGAAACCTGTTTGAAAGCAGTCACTGGACTACTGGTGCAAAATTAAAATGTGTTCCACATTTAGGGAACAAATAGGCATCGTTTGTAACATTTAATGAAATTATTATTAATTCTTATATACTTAAATTATGAATTTTGCCTAACCCTGTAGTGGACCATGATTTTTTTTTATTATATATAAGTAAGGGATTTATTTATTTATGGTCATCTGGCCATTATTGGAAAATAAACTTCTTCAGGTTTTATATAAAACCCTGTTGGGGTTTATTTTGCGATAATGACGTCTGAATGTATGTAATAACACAGCTTTTCTTCTTTTTTTTT
The DNA here is from genome assembly GCA_037043235.1 of Rhodeus uyekii. Classification (NCBI taxonomy): domain Eukaryota; kingdom Metazoa; phylum Chordata; class Actinopteri; order Cypriniformes; family Acheilognathidae; genus Rhodeus; species Rhodeus uyekii. Next base: position 4,716,347 of record JAWRVZ010000034.1, read on the forward strand.
ACAAATAAATGGACATGCAATATTGGTTTCAGTATTTGATTAAGACATGGCATGTTACGTGACAGTGTTGCCAGGGAAAATAGTCAGTATACAGTTTAGTGGTCATTATTCACAAATATTTGACAAAAAATATAGCGACTGATCAAACAGACTTGTGTGTTCCAGTCCAATCATGGAAAATCTCTGTGTGCAGCTCCTGGAAACACTCGCACAGCCTTCAGAGAATAAAAGTGTAAACATTAGAAAACGGTAAACATCAGCCGAAAAATAACAAGGACTCAAAGTGCTCAATAAAAGAGAGAAATTATATTACAAATAACTTTGTCGTTCAACTCGTATGCAGATGTTGGGTTGAAAGGTCTGAATGAAGGAGCTGAGTGCATGTGAATGGAAAGCTGAGCATGTGTGTGTAAAGCTTCAAAGGTTTTGTTGTAAGTCAGGGTGAGGTCAGAAAAAAACCTAAGAGCCGCAGACACTGACTGATTAGGCCTATTGTTGCCATCTATTTACATTTCAAAGACACAGAGTCACGCTTGAGTAAACGGAAGTATTTTCTCAGGTTCAATGAGAAAATGTTTGCTCATCGTATTCTCTCAAAGCAAATTGTGTTTAACGGTTATGTGCAACAATATCTAAATGATGTGCTGCAGACCCAACGAGTGTTCATCTTTTGTAAGGAAATGTTGGTCTGACTTCACCATCTCGTAAAATGAAGAATTAACCATTTTATAAACTGTCCTTGTACTTTCTGGGTGGCTCAATTAATTGAAACCGAAACCCAACACCTGTTTTCCAGGGCTGTTTTGTGCCTCCACAAAACAATTTTGATGAGAAAATAATAGCAGTATGAAAAGGAAATCAAATAAGTAAATAAATATGACATCAAATAGTGTCTAAATCACTTTTTCGGAAAAGTAAATGAACTTCAAAAAAATGACTTGAAACATGAAGTGATCTGTGAGTGAGCCGGTTTTTAGCAAGCACTCAGCTTGGATAGATTAAACCTGCACCTCCGTGCCTCTGGCCTTAATTACACCTGCTGTGTTTACAGAGGATGTGATGACTAATGATCCGAAAAGAAGGTGACTATTAATACTAATAGCCGAACAACAGCTGGCGGTAACAAATAAAAGATGGCCAAATAATCTTGTTATTGTACTGAAGCATATAAAAAAAATAAAAATGAAGAAGCATAAACTAAAAGTCACCATGAAATCAAAATGACAATTATTATTTTTTTATGGAATATTGCAGTATCTATTATAGAATATTACAGTATCTCTTCTCTTCCCTTCCCTTCTCTGATGATATGTTTACTGGCATGAGGGCGGGACATCCTGTCACTCACATGACATCACAATGATCACAACCATTCAATCAATTCCTGATGGACATAATCAAATTCTGCCCTTCATTTTTTCTTGTTCCAGAAGCTGTTAAACTCATACACATATATAAGAAACATATATATATATATATATATATATATATATATATATATATATATATATATATATATGTATGTCACAATAACGAAGAAAAGACTATCACAGCATGCATTTCATGCTGACTTTAACTCAAAGCATTATTTTATTTAAGAATACAAAAATATAAAAAGAACATGAATTTACATTGGCCCAAAATAAGCAAACAAACCCAAAGAGAATTTTCCTCCTCATTTCAGATGTCTAACACAAACTACTGACATTTCCTTACAGCCAAGGTCCAATACAACAGATAAGAGATCAGTCACACAGAGGATCATTTTACATAATTATTCTATAATTGACTTAAAAAGTGTTGCCCTATATACATAAGTAAAGAAGATATCAAATGTCAGTCTTTGTTGCATATTTTGGTTGTACTATTTTTGGATCATAAACTAGTGAGGAGAGGCTATTAGTCTTTAACGATACTGACTCTACAGTGTATTAAATGTACTTCAATAATGAAGAGGAAGGAAGGCAAGAGAGACTTCACAAAGCCTCACTGCTTTTGTTTCAGGGCTTCATTATGCTATAAGGATTAAGGAGCTTTCCTATCCTATTCCATTTAAATTGAAACTGGATTGTGATCCTATTATGCTAAATTATTCTTCCTTATATTATCATAGGACTTTCCCACCAACGTATCAAAGTCCCTTAAACACTCTTGCTTATTTTTTGCACTTTAAGCCAGGTTAGTTTTATTTTTTAGGGCACCAAATTAATAACAATTTTGGGATCCTTTAGATGATCCTAGACTACAAGGAAATGAGACTAAGTGACTGGTTTGTGCTTTGTATGTGTTTTTTCAGGAATCCAACTGATATAATACTTACAGATACAAAACAGAAAGGTTCTTGTGAGTCTTCAAGATCATATACTGTGGATAATAGGCAATAAAAACCTATTTAATTTAGGAGTGCATGTAATCCTTACAGCGAACAGCTACCCCTTGTCCCTCATGGCATGTGCCATTCCACCCCTGAGGACATGAAGACATTTCCACTAAACATTGGACAAAAGCAAAACAAATTGTCACTCTATGTTGGAAAAGACTTGCTGAGGATGTGCATGTACAAACAAAAAATTTTAGGCTGACATGAGAAAATGAGCTGACTTGAAACAGCACCACTTTGAGTACCATCAGGAACATGGAAAAGTAATACTCATGCATTGGGTTAGTGCCATTATTCATTTGAGAAAGTGAGCCTTAATGGTAATAGCTTTTGGTGTATAAAGAACCCAGTCATACTGGAGTCTAAGTAAAGATACCTTTATAGAAAGCAAAAGTGAACAGCATGTACAGTTGATTATAGCCATAACAACTAGATGAGTGACGGGCGATAGCGATGAGGTGCTACAATCTGTAGGATATGTGCTGAACTACAGTTGTGCAAAGTTGGGCAAACACACCAAAATATCACAATAAAGTTGAGCCAACAAAAAAACTGCTACATTGTTTTCAGGATTTTTTGGATGAACAAAAAGTTCAAAAGAACAACATTTGAAATAGAAATCTTTTGTAACACTATAAATGTATTTATTGTCTCTTTTAATGCAGAATAAAAGTGTTCATTTATTTATACTCATTGATTCATACTTCAGTAAAATGCACTTTTTGTTCCATTGACTTCCATTGAAACACATACGAATGTGTCAGACCAGAAATGCAAAGTTCCAAAGTTTAGGTTTGTTGAACTTTGACCTGCGAATTTACATCACGTCAAGACATGTTACAATAGAAGATCGATACGTCACAAAAATTAAATAGTAAAGTGGAGTAGATTGTATATTGTTTTTTACATTTTGAGTGCATTTGTTATATGTTGAATTCATGTTTATAAAAATGACGCTGCAAAGCATAACGTCCTTTCACGACCGTCGCTGCATCCAAAAAAACATATACATATTACATATAACATATAATCAGTCTAGTTACAGCTTTGCCTCAATGACACTGAATCTGTTTATTGAGCACCAAATAAATTACAATACATTAAAACAGAAAACAGCTATTTTAAATTTCAGTAATAATAGAGTATACAGTATCTGTTGGATATATATAAAATCTTTTGCAATCTTATATACAAAAAACTGTAAAATGTGTGGACATTTGTAGAAAGCAAAACAAAGTATTGCAATACAAATGGTTTTAGCTATTTAGCCCTCTGAAGTCTAAATCTCCTGAATTCTACAAGTATAAACAGTTCTCCAGCACAACTGGAGACATCTATTATAAAGATAATGCCAAATAACTTCAACATCTGCATTTCACAATGTTCATATTCATAATGTTTAAGTAAAAACATCCAATTAATTTGATATCCAAATGCTTACATGGACTGTCTCATCTGTTTAGATTTCCCTGTGGGAATACATTGTGGGTTGTCCGGAGCACTTCTCTACTGATTTTGAGGAATGTTAGATAGGGAACATATTCATTCGAAGCTTTAGATAGATAGATAGATAGATAGATAGATAGATAGATCTTTTTATAATTTTCGATGTTCTAGCTTTCAGAATTCAAAACCCTTTAGAAACAGGTCTTCTGATATCTTTGTGGTTGTGAAATGTGTAATTGAAAATGAATTTGTTTTTTTCATAGCTGAAGTGAAATAAAATAATGCTAGCGAAATATAAAGTGAAGATGATGAATGAACAACAAGGAAGAACAAAAAAGAAAAGAACACGCAGTACACAAGAGTGAAGCAAGAGTTGGTTGTTAGTCGCCAGAAACACACTAAAAACTGTCCTGTTACTGTAGTAAAACAGTACAACGACAGCATTAGTGTTACTCACGTATAAAGCAGAAACAAAAGAACCTCTGTGTTTGTTTTCAGGCCTTCTCGCTTAGGTCTCTGGAGAATTGGAAAGCTTTTCTAACATTAACAAGGGTCCTAAATTTGTTTGCCTATTCATAACCCTACTTTTTCTAGTAATATTCCTGTGACCTTCTCTCTTTTCTAATGACTCAAACATATTTTTTTCAACAGTCATTCATCAAATCTCCCTCTTGCTCTCTCCCCCCATCATGAATATGCCCCCTGATTGGCTGAAAGTATATAGTGGTGCTTGATCCGATCCACTTTCAACACTTTGTCAGGTCTTTTAAAAAATTATATTTTAAATATGTTTATTACAAGCTGTTCATGACATGTAATAAAAAATAAAATTAATAATTAAAACAAAATTAATTAATACAAATTAAATCCATAAAATTATCCTTTGATAGGAATCCCTAAAAGGTTATTATTAAGTTTCTATAAAGTGTATGAAGAATCATGAACTGTACCTTGTTTTCAAATGGTAGAGCGGAGCTCAATGTTAAGTTTTAATAATTACATTTCCTCCAGTTGGAATTTTTCGACTGATTGTTGCATGGCTAGATAACAACTTCAAACCCCAAATAAAGCCGTCACAGTTATGCTTATGTGAAGCATTTCTGATAGGAAGAATGAAAGCGAAAGTAATCAGACTTGTGTTTTCTGGTGGATTTTCAGAAAAATTTGTTTCATCAAAAGCTCTTTAGCAACGGTCCTCCGATATATGGGGAGGGAGGCTACTAACATCAGAGAGAGAGAGAGAGAGAGAGAGAGAGATGCATGTTCTTACTCTCTCTCATTCTCTTTGTCTACATGCACTTTCCCTGCCTTAAATCCGTTCATAAGAATTTCTTTAAATGTTCAAAGTCACAGTCTAGACAACTCTTTGACTAGGGGAGGCTAGATAGCTAAGAGTACAGTAGAGAATACAGCTGTTGTGGGCCCTAAAACCTGCTGTATATAAACTTAAGGGAGTGAGGGAGGTCACATATTCACAGAATTGATGGTATGATTCCAGCACTCAGAGGAAATTGTGAGAGTTGTAATGTGAAGGTAAAAGTAAACTTTGAATGATGTGACAAGAGCTGAGGCTGATGTTAAATTACAGTCATAGAATTAAAAAATATCTAATAGAATAGAAAAGAGAGTCGTAATGGGACTGTGGGCAAAAGTTTTTAGAATGACACTACTATATGGTCTACTGAAGTATGATTACAAGCATTTCATAAGAGACAAAGGCTTTTATTGACAATTATTTAAAGTTAATGCAAAGAGTCAACATTTGCAGTGTTGACCCTTCTTTTTCAAGACCAATGTAAATTGCTCTGACATGCTGTCAATCAACCTCTGGGCCATGATCTTCATAATCATAAAATTCTCGACGATATGTAAATTGCCATCATAAATACTGAGGCAGCAAACTTGTTTCCCATATTTACCCAAAAATACTTAAATACATACATAATAATAATAAAAAACAGTTCTAAAAATATATTGACACATTTTTATGTTACTAACACATTTGACTAGTGGAGTAAACTTAGCTAGTGGATGAGATACTAAAAAAGTATTTCTATTACCAACCTCTTTTTCACAATGGTTAAAAAAATATTGTGTTTGTGTGTCCTTCAAAACTGAATTCTATACTGTACATGGGCATTATACTAAAGTTTTCACTCACTGACATATCCCTTTATTGTTCACAAAATGTGGATAAATGAGTGAAGGTTTAACATCATTCTTTACCTTAAGTATATTTTCTTGGTATTTTTAGACTTGGTATTTGAGGATGGATTGACTCACTGCTCATTGGCTCAGTTTGGATTGGCTAACTACAAAAAGGCAGAATAAATAGATCATCCATCAATCATGATAGTGTGTGAGAAGCTCAAATGAGGGCAATAAAAAACTCAGACTACTGAAAACTCAGAGGAACTCAAATTCATTGAGGAAATTGCTGAAAAAAGCTGCTGGAAATTAGTTGGAAAGCAAGAATGTAGTTGAGTGATGTTGCCATATAAATAAGTGATCGTTTTTATGTTGTGCTGGTATATCAAATGGAAAAGCATGGAGAATTGATAGAGTTGAGAGAATGCTCAAAGGACACAAAGAAAATGAAGGCATTGTAAATCAGCAGGACATAATAGAATAAGTGTCTTATAAGTAACTCCTGTTTCCTAATTACACTGCTTACATTTTGGAAACTAAAGGTGCCTTGAACAGGAGTTGTTTAAAAGTACTAAAGCTCTGACATGTTTCCATGCAGCCCCTTTGGCATTCATTGCCAGCCAATATTATGAGTCACTGGATTGACCCGAAAATAACCTTTGAGTAAAAAGCAAAAATGAAAAGTTCATGTATCCTTTTAAATTACCTGGATATCAATAATCTGCATAATAATAATAAATAAAGCATTCTCAAAGTATTTTTACCAACAAAAAAACAACATTAATTTAAGCAGTCACAGAAGAAGTATAAGAACCTGACAAGCTGTGGCTGATTGATCAGTCCTGCCATCTATAAGTTATGTTCCTCATTTCATAATTCTGAAGGATCACAGAAGAAAATTGGCTGCTGCTTCCACTCTTCTGGTTCAGTAGACATAGTGCAATTATCTGTGCAAGCGCAAGAAAAAGAATCCATGAGTCCTGTCCAAGAACCAGAACCCCAGAGGGGCAGATATAGATCAGCAGACATTTCTTGCTCGTAACATCTTTGGTCATGAATCTCCATAGATATGCAGTGTAATCGATAACCAAGTACACAGCAATATCCAATATGTTTTACAGCCTCGAGACCTGGACAGCTTACAATTATGAAGGGATCAATGAATTCCAGGTTATATCAGAAAGTATTAAAGCACAATATTTGGCCAACTATGTGTGATTCAAAATTCCCAAGTCGTGAGGTGATGCAAACGGACCAAAAAAAAAACAGCCTGTCTGTTCCATTGCTAATACGAGACTGGGCCACAAGGGGAGGAGAAAAAAGAGTTTTGAACTCGCAGCAGTGGCGTGGAATAGCTACGATCTGTTCAAATTCACCAGTGGATTCTATCGTCTTCTGTCACTTCCTTCTTGAACGACGAGACCATCAAATTCTTGTACCGGATCGGAGTAAACTTTTTACATTCGAAGGAGCTCCCAGACATCTCATGGTTGGAGTGGATGGAGGCCATCATCAGATGTCTGGAGAGCTTCGTTTCCCAATCTGGAAACCAGCCAGAGCCCGGCCCACCACCACCCTCGACCGCAGAGAATTCATGTGAAACCCCCACAGATGGAGAGCTATCGCCTGCAACGATGCATCAGCCAGAGCCTGAGGAAGAAGGGACAGCACTGACCATCACCCCGGAGACCCAGAGTGGTGTGAGCCCACAACACCAGCGACAGAGGAATCCATCGGCTCCACCTCTGTCGGTCGTCACCAGGGTGTTGTCAGCCACAACAACACCCTAGTTCATCCCTCCCACATCTCCACCGTGGGCTGATGTCCTTGAGCACTAGCAATTCTGCATCATCACCATTAATCAGGTCTCGTCGTTCCACCATCACCATCACTTTGCCTCTCCCGGCATCCATCCTCCTCCAGAGCTTCCTCCTACATCCTTCTGCTGGCATGTGCCATCCGTACACCAGCCCCCTTCTCCATCCCTTCACCACCCCCTCATCCTCCAAGGACGTGCCTTCCGGGAGGGGGCGTTCAGTTACACCCCCACACCACGGACACTAATATGATTTGTCGTTTATTTCAGCTGTGTTCACCCCATCTTCATCTCCCATGTCACTCTGTTTCTGTTTTAATTTGTCCGGTCTACGTTTGTGTTAGCTACCTTCTCGTCTTTGTTACCTGTTGGATTTATTATTAAACGCTACTATTGAACTTGACCCTCATCTTCGTGCCTTCTTCGTCAGTCTGTCTGTTCCCTTGCTAACAAGAATAGTATCCAGACAGCAATTAATAAATAATAAAGTATTATTAAGAAACTACTTGTACTTGAGTTAGGGTTAGGGTTAGGGTTTGGCTTGGGGTCAGTTACTTGTAATTATTAACAAATTACTATTTATCAAAGCATTACCTTTCTCAGTCTACCTGTTTTAATATTCACAGCCGTTTACAAGCCATCTCACTCCTTTTGGCTCTCATTGAATACTCTTCATGCACAGGGATACAGGATATTTAACCACAATCCTTCAAATGTCTATTAGTTCAAAGACTTGTATAATGTACTACAAATAACATTCCACATATTTTCCCCAGCTGCTGTGTTTTGTTAGCTATTGCAAAAAGCTGTTGGATGTCAGTGGGAAATGGCTGGCTTTTTTTTTGACTCATGTCATTGAAAATTATATTTCCATTTAAGATTCTTAACATTGTTATTTTATTTTTATAAGATTCCCCTTGGGCTTCCCACTCAGAACAGTGTGCTATTTTTTCCACACAGAAAGGTCCAGCTGTAAACAATCAAAAGATTTTCATGTCAGTGACATGTCATCTTGTCAGATTACTTGGAAAAGAACACAAGGCGGTTTTGTGGCTAAGAATCAATTTGAACTGACTTTATTGGTTATGCACAAAGCAGTTTCCACAAAGATACATTTATCTATGATTTGTTCTCCTCTAGTGCCCAGGCTCACACTTGATACATCAATCCTTTAGTCAGTATGTTGGCCTGTAAATAATAATGTCTGCAGAACATTCAGTGATGGCCCCAAAAAGGTATAATCCCTCCTCAACTTGAGAGTTGATGATTTGTTGTTATTATTGTTCACTTGGATCGTGTTTGCTTTAATGGGACTGTAAGTGTACTTCCAAACTCTCTGGCCTCAACTCTACACATCTTGAAAACATCTCATATCTAATACACCTGATTCAACTCTTTAGCTCAGAAAGGACTCCAAGATTTGAATATGGCATGTCAGTTTTGAGAAAGAAGACGTGCAACATTTTGAAAAAAGCTCTTTAACCTTTATTTAACTGACAGAAGTACTGTTTCAGACAGTTTCTTTGACCAACTTTGTACATTTTGATGTTGGGACAGAGGCATGTTTATATCTGTCACATCACCTTTCCTTTTACACTTTTTGTGGAATATTTGCCCAATCAAGACAGCTGATCAACTGTCCTTGGTCGTCGTCTGATTCTCCTTTTCAAGCGAGCCATACATTTTTAATAGGAGATAGATCTGGACTGCAGACAGGCAGTCAAGCACATCCCTTCTACGGTGTAGAGTGTCTAGAATGCTCTGTTTTAGCATGTGCAGGATGAAGCCTGGTATCGTCTCGCTTCCCAGGAAACATATCAACTTGATGGCATTATGCCTCCGTACAATCCCAATATATGCCTCCACATCAGTGATACCTTCACACACATGCAAGTCACCATTTGCACTGATGCACCACCATTCCAGGACAGATTGTACCTGTGGCTGATCAAAGTCTGGATGGTTTTTTTCATCTTTGGTCCGTCTTTTTCCAAAAACAAGCTGAAATGTGCACTCTGACCAAAGCACACATTTTCACTGAGATGGGCTTGGGCCCAGAGAACTCGGCACCATCTCTGTGTAGAACTGATGTATAGCTTTCTCCTTGCGTAACAGAGATTCAGGTTGCATATCTCGATGCAGCAGCAGACTGAGTTAAGTGACGCTGTTTTTCCAACGTTGACCCGAGCCCATGTGGCTATTGTTAACACAGTAGCCTGATGCTTCCTCATGCAATGCAATCCGAGGGCTCAAAGGTCACACATATTCAACAGATGTTACCTGCCTTGCCCTACACAGACTGAGATTGCTCTGGATTTCTTAAATCTTTTCACAATAGTATGTATGGTAGACGGCGAAAAACCTAAATGCTTTGCAATCTTGCATTAAGAAATGTGTTCAGCCATTGAAATTTGTTTACATTTACAAAAAACATGGCTAGTGAAACCATTCAAAAAAAATTCTTTGTACTTTTGTTAGTTGAATAAGTACCAAAATTCTTGATTGTACTGCATTTTACAAAATGCCCCAATGTTTCTAGATTTGGGGTTGTAAAATGAACAAATGTGCATTATGACTAATTGTTAAGGGACATCCAATATCACTATTATATTTGAATTTATACGTGTTCTATATAAGTTGTCGTTGATCTACAATAAACAAGACATTTTAGAGGACAACCATTTTATTACGTTATTTTATTAGCTTTGAAACATTTATGATGTGTGAGTTTTTTTCCTTTCCTTTTTTTTTAAGTTTTAAATCATTTTAAAAGTGTGATTTCTATACCCAGAAATGTCTATATGTAATTAAAATCTTACAACTACATTAACTTTGATGTAAAATGTGTATGTTTAACTCAAAAGATGACAGTACGCAAGATAATAAATTATAGCACTGCATATCAAAAGAGAGTAAATTAACATAAAGATCCAAACTTAATGATGCAACAGTAGACCCACGTTAAGTAATGCAATAGTATGAAGTGGTATCTGTTGGACTTCCAGAATATAAAGTCCATTTACACACCCAACACAGTGAGGCAGTTAGAAAAGTAAAATGCATAAGTATAATTTTGTAAATGAACAGTTGGAGGTTTGTTCATATTATTCAGGATCATTAAAGCGAACATAAAAGTGATGAATCCAGTATGAATACATTGTGTTTGAGGATAACATAGTAGGAACAGATCAAATTTGCAATCCAACTGAGCAGCAGAATTCCAATGCAAGAGCCTCATCAAAAATACCGCATCCGCATAGCACTTAAACAGTATAACCGTTTAGATACAATATAATACATCTAAAAGCACTGCAGTTCCCAAGAAACACCACAAGCACAATGCTGAAGTACGCTGCATTTCAAATGAATCTAGAATCATTTTCTTGGGACTGAAGTGTGACTGCATCTCAGCCCCTGATCCCCATAAAGGCTGCTGGATTCAAGAATATATCTCTTGTCTCAAGTGAAAGCAACGTTATTGAGTAATAAAATGAAGTGCAGATGTCCTTACAAAGCTGATGCATCTGAAAGAAAATTGGAAAGGGAAAAGATATTAGTGGAAGCCAGAACTGCATCAGAAACCACAGACAGAATAAAGAAGACATAGGTGGATGTGGCATATTCCAAGAACGCTGAGATGAAATATTAACAACTCTACCAAATAGGAAATGACATTTACAATAACTTAGGCTTGTTACTTCTGGCCATGGATTATAGAGTGAATGACAAAAATATATAATTTACAAGAACTTCTCTGTACCAAACAGTTGTGGAGTGATGCTGACTCAGCTTAAAGCTCAGTGGTGAGGGGACCGCCGCTCTGGATATTCCTCATGATAGACTGAACCACTTCTGAGGTAGTGCCCTGACCCCCGATGTCAACTGTGTGCAACTGCAAGAGGAAATATTACAGAACAAATTTCAAAATTAAAGTCATGCTCTGAAAATGTTTTGATTCAGATTATGTTTGTTAAAACCGTAAAAATACTGCCTGGAGCTAGGAAAAAATAACAATTGTTCCTTAAAGAACCAGTGTTAAACATTTTAAAAATAAATAAATCAGAGAAAGTGGTCTATAAACCATTTTTTAAAAAGAAGAAAAATAATTGTACCTAAATATACATTATTATAAATCACTTTAACTTATATTATTAGTATTTTTGAAGTTTAATTTCAAGCACAAATACTCTGGGGTCAGTAAGGTTAAAAAAAACACTTTTATTCAGCAAGGGTGCATTAAATTGATCAAAACTAATAATAAAACAGATTTCTTTATGTAACAAAACCTCTTGATCTTATATATTCTTCTGAACTTTCTATTAATAAAAAAAAATTGTATGACTGTTTTAAATTTTCAATATTAATAATGTTTCTTGAGAACCAAATCAGAATATTAAAATGACTTCCAAAAGATCAAGTGACACGGAAGACTGGAGTAATGATGCTGAAAATTCAGCTTTGCCATCAGATAAGTTAATTTTAAAATATATCAAAATATTAATCAGCTCTTTTAAATTGTAATAATATTACAGTTTACTGTTTTTTTTTGTTTTTTTTCCATCAAATAATGCTGCCTTGTATGAGTATGACACTTTTCAAAAACATTTTCGAAAATCTTACTGACCCAAAACATTTTGGAATGAATCAAGATATACACAGTCAAAAATGACTCATTACATTTTACATTTACACTAATACAAAAATGCACACCTCATAGAAGGTCTTCAAAGCAAAGAATGTTAAGAATGTCTTGACCTAACTGGTAACTTGAGATGCAGGTTTTTACAACCAAAAGTTTTATGTGATTCAAAACCTGCCATACAAGACATGCTAGACCAAGTGTAAAATGTGTTCAGGATTTAACACTTTTGAAAGAATCTATGTAACTCACCCTGGTCTCGTTCATGGTGGTGAGAACTGATCCTCGGATCATAGTGGCATAGTCATGAAGCCTGAAGAAGAAATATAGCACTATATTTATACTGCTAGAAAATGCTGTGCATATTTAGCTGATTTTATCCATGAGGGAAATTCTGACTGTTCATCAAGTTAAAGCTACAAGACCTAAATTCAGAAAAATGTAATCCTAAGAGAAGTCACTTAATAACATGATCTCTTCACTTACTTGAGATGATCTAACATGAGACAGCTGGCAAGCAGCATGGCAGTGGGGTTGGCGATGTTCCTGTTGGCAATGCTCTTTCCTGTATTCCTGGTGGCCTGTTATAACATTTAATGACAGTCACTCAATATTTGGATTTTAATTTCAGTAGCATACCTCAATTTCAATAGACAAATAGTGTAAGCATCATTCTTTTAACATGGGTCTTTGAATAATGATAATGCAGTATATTGTATGGAGAACATGAATACACTTAAGTTAATACATAACACACTCAAGATAACATAAGCATGTAATAAACTCTGGCTTATTCAGCCTAGGTAAAGTAACATAAAGCCCAGTAGTTGTGACTGATTTGCTGAAAAGTACACTATTGTTCAAACATTTTTTGAAGGGTTTAAAAAAATGTTTTGAAAAGAGTCTTTTATGCTAAAAAATTGATCGAAATCATGATGATTGATTATTTGATCGAAAATATAGGAAAAGCTGAAATATTGTGAATTATTATGACAAATTTAAAATAATGTTTTTTTATTATGTTAAAATGTTTTTCTAAATATTATTTATTCCTGTGAAGGCAAGACTGAATTTTCCAGTCTTCAGTGCCAGAAATTATTAAAAAGAAATTAATTAAAAGAAATCATTCTTCTATGATGATTTGGAGCTCAAGTACCATTTCTTATTATCTTCAATGTTAAAAACAGTGTTGCTTATTATTTTTGAGGAAAACATGATAAGAAGTTTAAAAACAAATCAGCATTTCTTATCTTATAGTGTTTTGCTAGCCGTATTAATCAGGCAGAAGGTTCTGTTTAATATCAAAGCAGTTTAAAACAAAAAATATTTTTGAGGAACAGCCTTCACCATTTCCCAAATTTATTCCGGATTGTGTAAATAGCTCAGTTTTGTCCTTCAGACCAACCGTTTCAAACACAGCATAGTCTCGTCCGTAGTTGGCACCAGGCACCAGCCCGGGTCCACCCACCAGCCCGGCGCACACATTGCTGACTACATTGCCATAGAGATTAGGCATCACCATGACATCAAACTGTTGGGGCTTGGAAACAAGCTGAAAGAAACAACAAACACAGTAAATGTTACTTATTTTACTTTCTCATAAAACAATTGTCATAATAATTAGTTTGATTACTTGTTCACCTGCATGGTGGTGTTGTCTACAATCATACTATCAAACTCAATGTCCGGGTATCCAGAGGCCACCTCCTTACAGCACTGCAAGAACAGCCCATCCCCCAGTTTCCTGTTAAAAGAAGAGAGTGAGAACACATTATTTGCTGTGACACAACTGTGAATTAATAGTAAAGACACGTAGTAGACACACTAACATGATGTTAGCCTTGTGGACAGCTGTGACCCTGCGGCGACCTTTCTCGCGGGCCAGTTTGAAAGCATAGTCAGCGATGCGGAGGGAGTTGTTCCGTGTGATGATTTTCAGACACTCAACAACTCCTGATACACTCTGAAACAGAGAAATTAAGAAATGAATGCTTTTATTCAGCAAGGATTTATTCAAATCATTGAATTATTGAACATTTATCGGGTTATATCAAATAAATGCGTTTCTTTTTTATTTATCAAACATTCCTAAACAAATTATCATGGATTCCACAAAGATATTAGAAGCACAAATTAATGTATACTTGTCAACACCCTATATGTGTGGAAAGATGTGCTAGAAACAGGTGGAGCTGTGTGAAAGTCTGTTGAGTGGGTGCAGTAAACTCCTGACCTCATGCTCCAGACTGCTGTACTCGCCCTCCGTGTTTTCTCTGATGATGATGATGTCAATGTTTTTGTGGCGCGTCTGGACTCCAGGAAGTGACTGGCAGTGCATCACATTGGCATACAGATCTAGACTCGTGCTGAGAGAGAGAGAAAGACAGCTGTGCTGAGAGTGAAAGACGGAGGTGAACCAGTCTAGACTCACAGTAATGTGAGGCACTCTGTCATCAGTCATCAAACTCAAACAGAGGGGCCCATCTGATGGAGCTGGTATAAACAGATTACTTGTGTAATAATTCATCCTTACCGTAGAAGATTGTTCCTTGACTTGTGGTTAGGGGGCATTATGTGGTTGGTCTCAATGTTACCTGAGAAAAGAAAAAAAAAGAAGCAAATTATTAAATATAAACAGCGTTTATTTAAAATCTTACCAATAACAAACACAACTGTAACACTGTCAATTAGTAGCTGAATGTACAGACCCTTAAGAGCAACTCCATTGCGGCGAACGGCCATAATGGCATTGTTGATATCGTCCTCACTGGTTGATGATGAATTTACATTCACCACCTCAAAGTCCACAGGAACACAGCTGAACCTGTAAATCAATTAAAAAAAATCTTAGTATGACAACACATTATTACCAGACACTAATTTTATTTGTTGAAAGTATGGATTTGACAAACCTGAAGACTTCTCGCACATGGCTGAGCAGCTCTGGTCCAATTCCATCTCCAGGAATCAATGCTACAGTATGTCGGCCTCCATATTTGGCAGGAGGAGGCTGCAAATAAACATAACGAATTAACATTTAATTGTGGCTGTATTACACGTGCATGTTAATCACGGAAATATCTTGGCATCATGCGTTTTACATTTACTTTTTTTACTCCATACTTACTATGATTTGCCCCTTCAAGACAGAAGATTTGAAGAATATATATATATATATAAAAAAAGAAAAATTCAGTTAATAAGAGAGAATTAGGAACCGCAATTAATTATTCTTATAACTAATAAGATTTTGTTCCACTCAATAAGTATACTTTCTGTCAAACAATGAATAACCAATCATATCCGACAGACAGACACATAGAAATACAGTTACAAAGAACTAAAAATAAAACATATGCTTACAAAGGAAACACTTTTAGTTTTATATGATTGGGCTGTACTAAAGTCACCAGCACATGACTAATACAGGTATAAACCAATGTGGACAGGCATTAATAGCTTTCATGTGAAGACAACAACCCACTGTGTATGTAGGTTTTCCTCTTTGATTGCTGACTGCTGCACCAAAGACCTACAAAAACAAACCGATTAAGCATTACGATATGTTAAGAGCATCCCTGTGTTTCAAAGCACAATAAATGACCACAACATAATGATTTATTGTCGTGACCACAATAAATTCATGCAAAAAAATAAATAAAAATACATATATCTTGGCAGCTCAATACGTTTTGACACTGTCGAATCACTGAAATCATGTCGTCGATCGTATTGATTAAAAGTCCCACTTTATTATAAATATAAATGCAGTTAAAAACATGTATTATGCGTACTAACACGTAAACTGATAGTTAGCAAGCTAACTCTGACCTTGTCTTCACAAAATGTCAAGCCAACAGGACGCGTTGATTAACAATTTCGTATTATTTTTTAATTATAAGGACTCTCTAGTTGTATCGTGTTCATAAAATGCCTTGCCTTTGCAGTATTTCCCAATTGCCTTCCCAAGACAGGTTTCAACGCTTTAGTGAGAGTGGCCATGATCATGACAGTTGTATGCGCGCGTGTGTGTGTGTGTGTGTGTTATTTTCCGGACTAAACACCGACCGTTGGAGAATAGTTCCTAGTTCCGTGTGTTTTAAATAAATCTTTAAAAGATGATTTATTACTTTATACTTTTGATAACTTTATATTAATTGTACTCATACATATTTGTTATTTACATTTAAATACGTCGTTCTGCTACAATATCTCAAATCTACATTATCATATCATGTATAATAGTCTATTTTACTTACATACTCTCTATCTACATAAATAAAACTATTTGCATGAGTCAAATGTGATGTATATTTAATGCAAATCAACACTATGAAGGGGAACATGCGATATATTTGCATGCTGGGTGCGCAAAATAATCACGTGCTCATAATTTTGGTCCTCAAAGCTGGAACCGGAAGATTGTCATAGGAATTTGAGTATTGGAAACAAATGGACGCTTCTAGAGGACAGTGAACCAGGATATTTCGTTACTACGGGGTTGTGTGTTCGTTAAATGTTGTATGTGTTGTTAGTCGACGGTGGTTTAAGATGAACGTGCTTCGGGCGTGAGTAAATTAGTCTTTTCACAGCCCGAGAGAGAAGCTGTTTTGCAAACCTGCTGCACAGGGTAACTTCACATTTTGAAAGGTGACCATTTCTTTGTGTGTAACTTCAATTCAGCTGCGTGTGTTTCGATTCAACGATTGTGCTCCGGTTTACAAATGAATTGTTGTTTGTCTAAGGACAGATTTGAGCATGAAGCTGGTGTCTAGGTTTCAATCCCAGGGAGGTTTGCTTCCCAAATGAGATGTAATGTCATAGAATTGGGCTAAAACTGAGTTTAATTTAAACACGTCATCCATAAAATGTCTAGATGTATTCAAATCAAAATATTAAGTAGAAATAGGATTCAAGCTTCCTAATAATCATGTTTAAAACTTAAGCCTAAGTGTTGAGTGTCAACAGCTACATTTCCTGAATGACTTGTACTGAATCTTGTTCTTTGGAATTAACTTTCCTCGAGGGTTTAATTTTAAAACCAATGCTCTGGTTATGCTTATCTTTGTCATAAATGTTGTCCCACTTACTCCCAACAGAATATTAAAAGTGGCCATTTGCTGACCATTGTCTACCATGAGGTTTGCAGGTCTGTGTGTTTCCCTGTTTATCATGAGCTACATAAGTTTCTTCTCACAATTGTATTCAAAAGCTGTTTCCTTTCTATTCCCCAGTGACCGTGCGTGCTGTTGCCCTGATACTTCTTTTGGGCTTCACTTGGCTTCTTGCAAATTCTATGTTAGGAGGGGATGGAAACACCTGGATATCAATGCTCTTTAGTGGTAAGGACTAATACTGTTAATTGTGATGCTGTTATCTTCGAGTAAGGATGTGTGCAATGAATAATTTCATAACCGGTTAAACTGAAATTTTGCAACCGACTAGTATGACCCACCCTTTGCAGAGAGTCTGAACCTGAACATTCACTTTAAAACCTAAACATTCACTTAAGCAACATTATCCATTATAGAAATATTTATTCAACATTATTGTAAACCAATTACCAAATAATTCAGCAGTTTTTGTTTGTTACCAATGCAGCAAAACTTGTTTGTCCAGGTTTGAACACGGTTTTCGTGTATCAAAAGTGTTTGTAAATGTGACAGCGGCAAAATTATATTGCCAACTATATATTATTTAACTGTATTTTCTTATCGTTATGGTGTTGATTTAGCAACTGTTCAAGTGTAAGTTTGTTTTATAATGTTTCTCCTTTTAATCTGATATAAAATTTCATAATGTATAGTCCCTTATAACCGGTTTAACATGCCAGTCATACTAGTTTGACATGACGCAAGAAAACAGAAAATTTGTGTGTAAGCTTTCAAAAAACAAAATCCTTACCTTGCTCATCTTCTGAGAGGACATTTCACAGAGAAAACCAACACATGTAAAAAAATATTTTAATGTCAAGATATAACATTAACATGACAATCAATCAAATTTATTTATATAGCGCCTTACAAACAGCCAAAAGGTGCACAAGGCGCTTTCCAAAAGAACAAAAACAAACATCAAACGACAGCATAAAGAAAACAAATTAAAGAAATTAAATCAGAATCAAGTGTTAAAAACTCGATTAAAAAGTGGGTTTTCAGATGTGCTTTGAAAACACTCAACACCGTGATGCTTCGGAGGTGCACAGGGAGTGCATTCCACAACTTTGGTCCCTGAACACTAAATGGCCGGCCTCAAAACTTTTTATATCTGTATGTTGGAGTCACCAGCGAAATGTGATCAGAGGAGCGGAGAGTTCAGGCTGGCTGATAGATTTGTACTAAGTCAGTGAGGTATACTGGGGCAAAACCATGAATGGCCTTGAACACAAACAACAGGACTTTATACTCCACCCTAAACTGCACTGGGAGCCAGTGAAGCGAACGGAGGACAGGGGTGATGTGTGACCTTTTCGATGTGTTAGAAGAGAAGACGTGCGGCAGCGTTTTGCACCAGTTGAAGGCGACTGATGAGTGATGTATTTAGTCCAGTGTAGAGGGCATTACAGTAGTCGATCCTCGAACTGATGAAGGCATGAATTGCTTTTTCAAGGTCGGCTCTTGACAAAAAATATTTGACCTTACGAAGTCTTAACTGGTAAAAACTCGCCTTCACTACTGCACCAATCTGTTTATCAAACTTCAAGTTTTTGTCCAAAATAACACCCAGGTTACGCACAGACGGAGCAAACTGAGGTGGACCAGGAGGACCAAAGCTAAAAACACTGTTGTACTCAGTCTTATTTTCATTTAATGAAAATGACAGTCAACAATGACCTTGTCTTGAGTGTATAGAGGCACATGGGGCCATACACACTCCTGACTAACATTGAGTTGCTATGATGAACTTCATCCAAGTTGTATCAGCCTGTAACTTTTATTTTTATGTAGATTTTTGGTATGATTTTGAATCCAGTGTGTTCTTAATTGTGATCTTATAGAGGGTATATAAATAAAGATTTTCTATTTGAATATTTCATTCAATGTGTGAAATGTTTCCCCTTAACTTTTTGAGCAGTGTATACATATATGCATATAAATCTCTGTGGCTTAATGATCATCTCATAATTTTATCTTTCATAGGGGGACAAGAAGAAGCCACTCCAGGTAAATAACTTTGTATTAAAACCATATACTTTGACATTTTCAGACACATTTAAGCAATCTGATCATTCAATGCAGTGTAATTCTCTCCTGTAGAACCACGGCCACGCAAGTACAAATGTGGTCTGTCAGCACCGTGCCCACCCAAACATCTCGCGTTCCGGCTGAATTCTGGTGCTGCCAATGTCATCGGCCCCAAAATCTGTCTGGAGGATAAAATGCAAGTTGCCTGACCTTTTCAATGCTGCTGCATCAATGTCGTTCTGTTTAATGAGCTTGCATAGGCACCGCTGCACACTAAGCTCCGCATGCAACCTCGCTCCCTATTTCTTATTCTGTCTCCACTGGTATTCATTAGATCCTCTTTGTTTTTCTCATGGACATCACTACCAGACTCATAATCTTATTGGGGAACGTGATGCAAGTAGGCACTGGTTTCTCTTTCCGTGCCTGTGCTTTGTTCATATTCATATTCCATTTCCATCCTCCCTTAACTTCTACCATAGAATGAATTGTCTGTTTGTTATAATATTTATAAAGCACTTTTTAGAAATGTTGTTTGACTTCTACTTGTTTGGTCTTACAGTCTCATCAGCAGTGCTAAAAACAATGTTGGCAGAGGTCTCAATATTGCTTTAGTAAATGGTAAATAGCTCCAATTCTTTTATACTGATATATGCTTGCATGTACTACACATTCACTTTAAGTGTTAATAAGATATTTCCATTTTTCAGGGGTCAATGGAGAGGTTTTGGATATAAAAGCGTTTGATATGTGGGCAGGAGGTAAGTTGACCTTTAAGGGTGATGTATTATGTGGTTAGGTCACTGTTTTCTTATGGATGTGGTCCATCAGCTCCTAACATTTCTGCCACAGAGGTTTCAGAGTTGCTGAAGTTTATTCGGCCTCTCCATGAAGGAACTCTAGTATTTGTTGCTTCTTTTGATGACCCGGCCTCCAAGTAAGAGTCTATTTACTTACTATACTCACTTACTATTGCACTCTTCTTTTAAACTCAGATTACTGTTGTTCTGTGACAATCTCTCATAAATCAAGAGTTATTTTCCTTCAGTGTTTCTTTGTTGGATTTACTTTTATTACTGCAAATCTTAAATTTGAGTGCTTAACCCATTCACAGGTTAAATGATGAGGCCCGGCGGCTGTTTGAGGAGCTGGGGAGCACAGCAGCGAAGGAACTGAGCTTCAGGGACAGCTGGGTGTTTGTTGGAGCCAAAGGAATAGAGAATAAGAGTCCATTTGAACAGGTAGGATTTATGGATAGAAACATCCTGTATGGATTTTAATTTTTGTTTAAATTTAAGCTCAGGTTGAAGGATACATTTTAGTACCTATGATGAATGCATTTATGTTAAGGGTGTAAGAAAATATCAATGCACGTAAATATTCCGATACTATAAGTTCTCAAAAACACTAGCGATATATAAACCCGACCATTACCTTATTAATTATGTCACTAGCGTTAGTGTTATCAAACCCAGCTCAACAACAGTCAACAATACCAGCTCGTGCTGCAGTGTACAGAGCTGTAGTGTGGACTCATTTCAGCTTTAACTATTAACAAACTGCTAGGGAGATCAACAAGAGTCATGTTGTTTGCAAAATAAGCCATGCTAAAATCCAATACTCGTGAAAACACTTTGCCCAATTTTCCTCTTTTTAATACACCCTAAAAGTATGTACTTTTTTGTAAAGTAAAAAAAAAAGACATACTTTTGAGTGTGTCCACATTCAATTTAGTTTAATATCTTCCTCATTCAGTTTAATTTAATTTTCTACCGTTTTAGAGTGAAATTTAGTTGCACATTGATCTGCCCGTCTTTAATGCGGAGACTCTCCTCATGTCTTTGCATTTTGCATAATGACATTTAAAAGTTAATGACCAAATGTATGGCAAAAAAAGTTCACAGTGCTGTTGCAGATGAAAATAAATGTATTTTTGTCAGGTTAGATACTGATAATAAATTAGTCACTCTTTCGGATTCTCTCAACGGTCGTGTTTGTATTTTCGAATCCTCGTCCAATGCACAATGGGTTGTGACAATATTGGTAATATTAGCCGTTAGAGTGTGCATGGATCTGCACTTCTTACAAGAAGGATCTGCAAAAATCTTACAGGCTGATCCAATTTGCTTGAAGTTCATCACAGCATAATATTAGTCATTAGTGTGTATGGCCCCCACGTGCCTGTATGCATTCACAACATGAGATGGAGGATGGTGTCCTGGTGGATCTCCTCTGCACCAGCATAAGGTCAGACAATGGCTCTGAGGATTTCATCCCACTTATTTTAGTCTTCTGTCATCTGTGAAGAGAACGGGACGTCAATGGTGGACTTGAACTCTGCTGTTCTCTGGCAAATGCCAATCAAGCTGGATGGTAGAGGACGTCGGGCCCTTATGAAGTCTGCTGCTGACAGTTTGGTCAGAAACATGCACACCAGCAGCCTACTGGAGGTCATTTTGTAGGAATCTAGAAGTGTTCCTCCTGTTCCCCCTTACACAAAGGAGCAGATACCCGTCCCTTGCTGGGTTGTTGGCCTTCTACGTCCCTGTCCAGCTTTTCTTGTGTAACAGCATGTCTCCCGGTATCTCTTCTATACTCTTGAAACTGTGCTGGGAGACACAACAAACCTCCTTGTGATGGCTCGTATAGATGTGGCATCCTGGAGTAGTAGCACTTCCTGTGCAACTTGATTAGATTGCAGATACTGCCACACATTACAGACAGTGACAAGGGCCCTAATGAGAAACAAAACTAGACAAATCCATCATTAAGAATAATCATTCCTTTTTGGGGGGTTGTCTACTTGTTGCCTCTCCAGTGCACCTGTTGTCACTTTCATTTGCATCTAAGCAAGTGATACTGTTTCACAATCACTTATGCTTACTAATTGGACAGAGTGATATCCTGATGTTTACTTAACATGGTGTGAAACTGTGATGATTAAGTGTTTCTTTAAAAAAAAATTGAGCAGTGTATATACAGTTGTGGCCAAAAGAATGACGCATATTAATTTTCACAAAGTCTGCTGCATCAGTTTTTATGATGCCAAGTGATTTATAAGTGTTATGAATTAATTGCAAAGTCTCTCTTTGCCATGAAAATGAACTTTTCCTCTGCATTTTATAACTGCCACAAAAGGACAAGCTGACATAATGTCGTCATCATCATGACTCTTTTTAACACAGGTGTCACTCTGTCATGCTGATTGAGTTATAATAACAGACTGGAAGCTTTAAAGCGAGGGTGGTGCTTGAAATCATTGTTCTTCCTCTTTTAACCATGGTTACCTGCAAGGAAACAAGTGCCGTCATCATTGCTTTGCACAAAAAGAGATTCTCAGGCAAAGATATTGCTGATAGTAAGATTGCACCTAAATCAACCATTTATCAGATCATCAAGAATTTCAAGGAGAGAGGTTTATTTGTTATAATAATAATAATAATTCATTACATTTATATAGCGCTTCATCATAGACACTTAAACCGCTTTACATGGAAGGGGGAATCTCCTCAACCGCCACCAGAGTGCAGCATCCACCTGGATGATGCGACAGCAGCTATATTGCGCTAGAACACTCACCACACACCAGCTTATTGGTGGAGAGGAGACAGAGCAATGAAGCCAATTAGAGTAGCGGATGATTAAGAAGCCATTATGGACAAATCCTTACTCTTTACGAACAACATCCTGGGATTTTTAATGACCACAGAATGTCAGGACTTTGGTTTAACGTCTCATCCAAAGGATGGTGCTTGTTGCAGTACAGTGTCCCCGTCACTATCCTGGGGCATTAGGATCCACCCAGACCGCAGGGTGAGCACCCCCTGCTGGACTCCTAACACCACTTCCAGCAGCAATCAAGTCATTCCAAGGAGTCTCCCATCCAGGAACTAACCAGCCTCAACCCTGCTTAGCTTCAGTGGGCAATCAGTCGTCTTGGCTCTGAACACACATAAATCTGCACGAAGGGGAATTTGGATATTAACAGTTAATTATAACGGATTATAACAATTATTAATATCTATGGCTTGATTCGACTTGTAGAATTTTCTTTAATTCTTTAAAAGAGTTCAAAGGACGGATAATTTGTCCAGCAAATATTGACCTTATAAACTCTATAAAAAGGAAAGGTTTCTTTTGGCCACAAAGAAAGATCTTTCCATTAATTTGTAACAAGGATCGGTCACCATTAAAGTGACTTATGGTTGAGCAATTCAGAGGCAATCACGTGTGAATATATATATTTTAATAATCGACAAACAATAGACAAACATACACAGATTAATTGGAAAAAGGGAAGAAGAGAGAATAAGAGAGAGAGAGTAGGAGAGACAAAGGAAGGTAGTATTACAGACAATAACCTGTTTGAGAACAAGCAAGGAATCAGACCAACTTATTGGTATAAACTCAAAAACTCTCTAACGAGGGTAGGCTACTTGCATGTGTTTGTTTCTGTGGCTGGTCGGAATTTGTGCGTGTGAATTCCGATCTGGTCCGAGGTTTGCGTCTTGCTGGGCGGGTCCGTTGGGATCCGCGGTAAGTTCAAATTATGGTTCTTTGTTTGTAATGTCCTTTGTGGAAAATGGCGCTGAAGGAGGATCCAAGAATCCGCGCCAGAGGAGGAAAAGGAACAGGAAGAGGGCTGGAAGAGAGACTGAAGAGGGAGATGTTTGAATCTCAGGGGTCTTATAGAAACATTAGGACACTCCCACACCTTGGCTGTGGAGCCAGTCGCTGGCTTGGAGGTGGAGGCTGGGAAGTTTCCTTTTGTCTCTGTTCAACCTAATCTGCATAGTTTATGATCCTGTGTGGAACTTACTCCGATTCGATCAAACAAGGGTAGAAAATATGTAATGCATTTCAGCATTAAACAAAATACAGATTGAGAAAGAGCAGGCTGAACGAATTCAAATGATACCAAGGAAGGTAGTAAGACATAGAGGGGTTTCGTTTAAACGATTATACACATTTAAACATCTAAATGAACTACCTAAATTAACTAAAAAGACTGCACATGGAGGGCATGCATACATACATACGAATACATCAGTGTTGTACAAGTTTACATAGTGTATGTAGGCATTTTTGTATATTCCATGTGTGTGTGTGTGTGTGTGTGTGTGTGTGTGTGTGTTTTCAGATGTGCCATCCTGTGGAATGTATGTAGGTATGTGGGGGGTGAAGGGAGGCCTGGAGGAGGACAAAGAGTTTTATTGCCCCAGGGCTGTAAAACGACTGTCCATGCAGACAGAGCTGCATTCTGAGTTTCCAAGTCTCATTCTGTTAAATCAAAAGTCACAATCAGATGTTTGTTTTTTGATCGATCAATTTGAGACACCGTCCAGACGCTACATAATCCCCCTTTATGGCCGATGAAGTTCATGTTTGGACATCATCGGACAGTAGATCAGATAGTTGAATGGCAGGTGGATCAATGATGATCGATGTGTAGTGGCAGTTGAATCAACAGGTGCACTGACAGTGTCATCTGTCATCTTAAAGTCAGTTCATGTGAGGCAGGTGTTTTCTGGTTGCTGCAGGTAGTGGTCAAGGCTTTTGTGTACCGTGAGACAAACATGTAGCAAACTGACCTAGCGCTGGTGCTGGTGGAAGGAGGACAGCAGGTAGACATTAGTGCACTTCCAGGGTGTCTGCAGGTCGGAATGTTGCTCTGTTCTGATGGCAGTGCCGAATGGAGCTTGTTTGAGCTGTGTTGGGCGGAGAGTCAGAAGTTTGTGGTGGCACAGTACTTCTGTGGTGGGTCCTGTTCAGGGAACCGTGTTGCTCATGCCAGCAGCTCAGGTGACTCTGAGGCAGGCACATCCGGCCATCTCAGTGCAGTTTCCGCTTGACACCTGTGCGAAATGTCTGAAGTCGGTTGTTGTTGTTGACAGCTGTTGGTCCTTCCGTGGCGTTTGCGTGTTGAGGTCTTTGTCACTGCATGTGTTGTTTCAGGGTTGGTGTGGTTTAAGCCTTTCTTTCTTTGACTGCAGAAGCCTTCATGAAACTTGTGGGTGAAGTTTGAGTGGAGGGCTCTGGTTTCCCTCCCCCCTTCGGTATTTGTCAAAGGCTGAGGGAATTTTTTTTTTCACTGCTGATGTGGTGTTAACCAGCAGGGTACCTCTTTGTGGGATTCACTTTGAGTTGACCAGACTCTGTCAGTTCTCTCTGGACCAGGTTGAGCTTGTCTCTACTGCAGCTGAACTGTCGTGTCCGGGTTCGGACTTGAGCTCTTGGAGGGCAGTGTCAAGGTGAGTGATGCTGGAAACTCACCCCCCTTTCTCAATCTTCAGTTCAAGTTCTGGATCAGGAGTCAACTGACACAAGTGGCAGTGTCATGCTGGTGGGAGTGTTGACCACCTGCAAATTCTGCTTGTGAGGTGAGTGTTTCTGTAAGTTTGAGTTACTTGTTGAAACTGGTAGCCAACCAGTACCATCTGACGTACTCTGCCATGTCTTGCTGCATGCCAGGGCAGAATGTCACTTGTTTCGAGTGGCTTTAGTGCCATGGTGTCTGGTGCATGGTGCGTCGTGGGCATATGCTGTCGTGACCCCCCTGTGGCGCGGTGTCACCACTAGCCTTGGCGCTGTGAGGACAGCCGGGGCATACCACAGCATGTTTGCTTTCACGCGCAGCAGGTGTTTGAGTTCGTGCAGCCTTCTGAGGCTTGGTGCAGAAGTGAGGTCAGAGGTGCAGATAGGGTGGCTGGTGGGGTCTGAGAGGTGGTTAGAAGCTTCCAGGTCAGCTGTATCGCTAGCAGCGTTTTGTGGAGCCAGCGTAAGCGGCTGTGATGTTGACACCGTTGCTGGAGGTGTCTGCTTGCTGCGGGTTGTCGCTGCAGCATTGAGGGTGGGTGGGTGGGTTGGTACTGACCCTAGCTTGCCATGGAGTGCGCCCGTCTTGGCGTCTGGTTTGAGGACGGGCCAGATGGGAGCAGAGTAGGTGCTGTTGGATCGGCGGATGACACCTTCTTCAAGCATGGAGTTGATGATTTCCTGCACAGGTTCTTGTGAAGCTATGGGAATCTTGTACTGCTTGACAGAAGTGGGAGGAGCATTTGGGTGTGTTGGGATGCACCCTGTGTGAAGGTCAGTGAGACCACAGTCTTGTGAGTCTTTGGCAATTGGCGCTTTGAATTTGTACAGTACTGGTCGTTCTTGACAGTCTGTTTCAGTCTTTAAAGCGTCCGCATCCTTGAGGATTTGCTGGACTTGAGTCTCAAATCCTGGATATGGCTCCTCTGTCTCCTTTGTGTCATCTGCCCTGTCAGCTGTCAGAGGTGCAGTGTCGTTGTCAGTCTCACAAGCAGGTTGGTTAGAGACTGTAAGCACTGTCAGGCGTTGATCCTCTGTTTTGCATACCTGTTCTGTGGTTAATGCCATGGCAGGGGCGATAGTGATGATCTGGAAGGGTGCTGTGGACAGGGTGTTGTCAGTGCACCCTTCTAGGATCATTGAAGGTGGGATGGAACCAGTCATTGGTAAAGTGAGTTCAACGTTGTGGAAATCATGACTCACTAACCATCCCAGACGATAAGCTCTGGGGATTCTGATGTCTGTTGCAGTGCAGTTGTTGAACAGGATGTAGACCACACGGGAAAGCACTTCCGTGAGAGTTGTGGCTTCCAAGGTTAGTCCAAGTTTCATGCTTTCAGGTGAAAGTTGGAAGAAAGCCAATGTGTGGTTCAGGGTTTGACCACGTCGCATGTTGAGCCAAACAGCGACCCCTTTGGTGTAGGCTGGTACTACAATGTCCTGTTCATTAACTAAAGTGCAGACCTCTGGAATGGTCTGGCCTGACTTGAGGTTTTCAGGGCAAACTGCAACAGAAGATTTTAAAGTCATTGGGGCCCATACCACTTTGTCAATAAAATCCACTTGAGCTTTAAGGCGAATCAAAATGTCTGCTCCGATGTAGACATCATGTGGCAGGTCCGGGAGTACCAGGAAGTAATGGGTTAAACACCTGCCATTCCAGTTCAAGTTCAAAGCGCAAATGTTCTTGGCAGTTCTCATTGTTGATGAGCAGGAGTCAATGGGGAAGCAGGTGCGCTTGCTGGTGAAGGGAAGGTCAGGTGAGTCCTTGATGAGGGCATTGAACAGTGCAAGGCTGATGGCTGAGTTGTCTGCCCACAATGCAAGAGTGATGTCTGTTGTTGTGACATCATTCAACTGCAAGTTTGTTGTGACCTTGGGGAGGTCAGAGTCAAAGTCTTTGATAGGTTGGAAGGTGCAAAGCAGTGAACTTGAAATTTTCACGGGAGCTGACACGGCTGTGAAAGTTCCCGCGACCTCTGGCTGAGTTCCCGTGACCTCCATGACCTGACAGTCTGGTTCAGTTGTCCTAGGTGACTGGAGAGACAGGGGTTCTCGCACTTGAGCCCAAATTTTCAAGTGTCTAAAGTCCAGCAGGGGTTCGAAACGATCTAGCAGATCTTTGCCGATGATGAGAGGAAATGTGTCCACAGGTGATACGTACACTGGGTGTACCAGACTCATTGGACCGATTGTGAGGTGGATGGGAGCAGTGTGTTCGAGCTGTACCTCATTTTGGCTGTATGAGTGCACATTCAACACACATTTTTGTGATTTGAAAGTTCGGTTCTGTCTCTTAGCTGCAGCTTGGAGTCTGTCAAAGAGTTGGGATGACATTAAAGTGAGGTCTGCCCCCGTGTCAACAAGGGCCTCGAGCCTCATCTCATTCTCCAAGGTGACTGCTAGATGCAGTTTCCGGGTCACCCCCTTTTCAATCAGGTTTCCTAAGAGTCTTAGTGTTGGGACTTGAGTGGTGACTGCTAAGCAGGTGGTGCTAGTCTCAGGTGAATTGTCAGGGAGGCTGACAACCACTACGGCACTTGCAGGTGCCTTGTGAGGCTGACTGGTTGGGTGCTGGAGAGAATACACTTGTTCTGTCGGTGCAGTCAGCGGCAGTTGTGTGATGCTTGAAGATTGGTAGGTAGTTTCTGTGATCTGTGGTTGGAATGCTGGAATCTGGACTTGCTGTTCAGTTTGAGGGCTTATAGTGATGGTGTTGATTTCACATTTCACGCCTAGTCATGCGTGGTCTGACATGTCGTCCTTTTGAGGTGTCCTGTTGACAAGTTCTCTTAGAATCTTCAGGATCTCAGCTGTTTCAGACACAGTTGCACCTTTCTGTTCTGGAACAAACTTGGACTTGGGCTTGTTTGGGCCCTGTCGAGAGCCATTTCGCCGGTGACTCTCTGGGCTGTACGCACCGTTCGATGAGTGTCTGTCGTTTCTGGGCCATCGGCTACCATCCCACGTGGCTCCACCCTTTGTGTTGTGGGGTGAACGTGGCTGGTCCCAGAATCTTTCAGAGTGTCTGGGCTGGTGCATGGGACGGGTGCCATCGTTGTTATGGTGCCCTCTGCTGGCTGGAAACGATCTTGACTCTCTGTTTGGGTGCCCACTGTTGTGGTGTTGCTGGGCACCCTCTAGTGACAGTTCAGCACTGTGGTAAAAGACAGGGTAGACTGTTGGGTTTTTTACAGTCTTTTCAGTGACAGTCTTTTGCTTGGTGTAAGCTTTATGGGCGAGGTCCCGCAGCTGTTGGATGGGCATGCTGCGGGGACAGACCAGAACTCCTAGATGTTGACTCACTGTGTGATGCAGATTTCGGAGGAACAGAATTTTGAAGTTCAGATCCTCCTCCATTCCAGGCTCGTTCCGTGCTCCGAAGTAGGTCTGTCGCAGTCGATTGTAGTATGCTTGCGGGGTTTCTGCTCGGCCCTGTGTAAGGTCCATAGCAGCGAAGAACCCGTTGTCTGACTCAGGATCAGAGAACTCTTGAATCAAAGCCTGTCGCAGCTGTTGATAGTTGGTTTTGACAGTTTCTGGTTGTCGATCCAAGAAGCTGCGTACATCCCGGCTTGATGTGATTCGAAGCAAATACAATCTGTCCCATGTTGTCACATTGTGCACAGTTTGTAAGACAAAGTCTATATCCTGCAGATAGGCATGCACGTCGTGTCCTCCTGCAGGGCTTGGGGTAAAAGTGGGGATGTTTCTGGCCAGCCTGTCAAGTTCTTTGTGCGCGCTGCCGTGCCTGGCGGCAGGAATGTCTTGAGAAGGTTCCCACCCCTTCGCTGCTGAACGGGGTTCTGGGAAGCTGGCTGGTGACACTTTGAACTGTGGGCTAGCACCCCCCTTGGGAACAAGGAACTCTTGATTCGGAGGTCTTGACCTATTGTTCAGGGGAAACACTGTGTTGTGCATTTCCCCTAGCTGCTTGCTGTACAGCTTGTAGGAATGTCTGAGCTCTCTGTGAGCATTGTCAAGTTCATCTTTAAGATTGTCTCTTTCATTTGCTAGAGCAAGGATTTCGGTTCTGGCCAGTTGCAGGTGCTTTTTGCAAGCTCTGACCTCAGCATCCTTCTCTTTTAGTTCATTTCTAGCTCTGATCAGGAGAGCTTCGCCTTGTTGGAGTCGTTCATTTAAGTCCTCTCTGTGGTCTTTCTCCAACTGCTCTCGGTGCTCTGTGTCAGCACGAAGTTCTCTTAGTGCATTTTGAAGTCTCTCAACTTTGTCTTGTAGCTCTGTGTCGGTCTCATCCGCTCCGCTGTGCCGTTCCTGAGCCTCGACGAGTAGCTGATCTAGACGAGTCTGGGCGTCAGCCTGGTTCCTCCGGGCCTCCTCAGCCTGAAGTTTGAGCGCTGTTGTCTCCTGCTCCAGCTGGATGTTGTTATTCTCACTGAGCCGTGTCTGGACGATCAGATTGTGAGCGAGCCTCCCGATGATCTTGGCCCATTCTTTGTGATTGTAGCTCTGTGTGGGATCATGGGTCGTTAGCCTGTTCAGATCGTCGTCCAGCTGTTCTCTGCTCAGCTGCTGTAGGTCGCCGGTGACTCCGGGCAGGAACTCATGGGTCATAGCAGACAGCCAGGTCTCGAGGTTGTCCCAGTGGGCAGCAGGGCTGGATGAACGGGACATCTTGGCGTACTGTTGACGAGAGAACACAGCACAAAAGAAACACAATGCAAGTCCTTGCAGAATTTAGAGCTAAAATTTTGCACGTTTCAAGTACAAATTTAGAGCTAACAGTATAGACTGTTAGTGAGCTACGGTCCAGATACTTAATATCTTTGGCCGTGAATCTTGGTGAGTGCCAAGCCTAAATAAAGATTTTGACGGCGGCAGCCTATTGGGTCGTGTGATGACTCTGGCGGCTGGGTTCCAATCTAATATTTAGCTTTCCTTGCTTGCTCACACAGGTTCTGTCTGTATGTGAACTGAAAGAAACACAACAGGACAGTGAGGTACACAGGGCAGGATAAAACAAACAAAAATATTAAAGGATTAAAAATCGAAAACAAAGTAACAGGAAAGAGGGGAGGAGAAACTCTAAGCTTCGCCACTAGGTGTTATTGCGGACCCGACAGAGCGGTGGCGCTGTCGAGTAATAACCCTTAGGGAGACTGGATGCTTAGAGGGGGAAAGCCCCAAAGGCACTCAATGTTAATTTGAAAATGTTGAATTTAAACTTAGTTTAAACCGAATTTCAAATAACCAGGTGCCAAGGTACCTGTATAATTTTGGAAATTTGCTGTTACAATAAATAGGCACTTAAAGCAGAAATAACACTTCAGAGGAAAGTCATGGGAGGAAAGATCTGAGCATGACCTCCAGGGGGTGTGTTAATCATTGAATGCCTGTGGTGACACTGATACAACTTTATTTGAATTTAAGTTAAACTCGTTTAACATAAATTTAAATAAGTGTGAAGAGTCGTAGAGACAGAGAGTGTCAAATAACAGTAACAGTGAAAATTACAGTTCTGGGCAGAACTAATGCAGCAAAAGGGAAAGTTAGGATTAACCTTCAGGAAAATTGAGAGAGAAAACAAAGAGGAGAAGCCGCACTACGAATAATGTCCACCAGGTGGCGTTATCGAGTTCGCTGCGACGATGACGTAGGGAGGAGGGCCTGCGCTCTGTTTGGTCAGAGAAGCAGCGCCAATCCCAACGCTCGTGATTTGAATTTTGGGCGGGTTCAATGGTTCATTGAAGCTGCAAAATACTCACGCATGCAATAAATCTCTCTATATATAACTTTTGGTTCCTCTTTCGATCGCGGCGGATCAAGGAAGTGCCTGGCATGAACCTTTCACTACCATTAAAGCACAAATATAAACGAACAGGCTTTCTTCACTGTCGTTTTTAAGCTGGATCAGAGCTTACACCTAGCTCCTGGCTCATATCACACAAAACTGTCGTGGCGCGACTTTCTTTGTCTGATCTGCCTGAGCGCACGTGGGTAATTACTCCGCGTGGGCTCAACGGAGCGAATTCGCCAAGTTACAAAGCATCGGACATACGCGATGAATGACTAGCGACACAATAAAGGCCTAAACAGGGTTGATCGGAGGAGACTCGCTCGGATCAAACGTTATCCACTGAGGAGATTTCTTCGTCCAACAGGGATATAAACAAATATTAAAATGCTCTGCAAAGAGATTTCTTCGTCTCTGCAGATGCGATTTTAATATTGACTGCAGTTTTTAACGG
Organism: Rhodeus uyekii; assembly: GCA_037043235.1. Taxonomy (NCBI): domain Eukaryota; kingdom Metazoa; phylum Chordata; class Actinopteri; order Cypriniformes; family Acheilognathidae; genus Rhodeus; species Rhodeus uyekii. Next base: position 4,748,484 of record JAWRVZ010000034.1, read on the forward strand.
ATTTACTTGTTAACAAAGGCTAAATGATAGACAAATAGACGTGTTAACAGACCGGGTTCAGAAACATGAGCTCATTAGGTTTTAGGCAGAGTGAGTTGCTCGGCGGCACTCACTTTGCGCAACGCACGTTACAACAAAACATATACATACACACTTAGACTGGACTGAGTTTGCTCAAACACAAGTTTAAAACGGTGCCCGCTGATTCTCCACCATTATATGTAGCGATTCTAAGCCTAAGGGAAATGGTGCGGATCTATGTGTGCGTGAGTCGTTTTGTGATCGAACACACATAAATCTGCACGAAGGGGAATTTGGATATTAACAGTTAATTATAACGGATTATAACAATTATTAATATCTATGGCTTGATTCGACTTGTAGAATTTTCTTTAATTCTTTAAAAGAGTTCAAAGGACGGATAATTTGTCCAGCAAATATTGACCTTATAAACTCTATAAAAAGGAAAGGTTTCTTTTGGCCACAAAGAAAGATCTTTCCATTAATTTGTAACAAGGATCGGTCACCATTAAAGTGACTTATGGTTGAGCAATTCAGAGGCAATCACGTGTGAATATATATATTTTAATAATCGACAAACAATAGACAAACATACACAGATTAATTGGAAAAAGGGAAGAAGAGAGAATAAGAGAGAGAGAGTAGGAGAGACAAAGGAAGGTAGTATTACAGACAATAACCTGTTTGAGAACAAGCAAGGAATCAGACCAACTTATTGGTATAAACTCAAAAACTCTCTAACGAGGGTAGGCTGCTTGCATGTGTTTGTTTCTGTGGCTGGTCGGAATTTGTGCGTGTGAATTCCGATCTGGTCCGAGGTTTGCGTCTTGCTGGGCGGGTCCGTTGGGATCCGCGGTAAGTTCAAATTATGGTTCTTTGTTTGTAATGTCCTTTGTGGAAAATGGCGCTGAAGGAGGATCCAAGAATCCGCGCCAGAGGAGGAAAAGGAACAGGAAGAAGGGCTGGAAGAAGATGACTGAAGAGGGAGATGTTTGAATCTCAGGGGTCTTATAGAAACATTAGGACACTCCCACACCTTGGCTGTGGAGCCAGTCGCTGGCTTGGAGGTGGAGGCTGGGAAGTTTCCTTTTGTCTCTGTTCAACCTAATCTGCATAGTTTATGATCCTGTGTGGAACTTACTCCGATTCGATCAAACAAGGGTAGAAAATATGTAATGCATTTCAGCATTAAACAAAATACAGATTGAGAAAGAGCAGGCTGAACGAATTCAAATGATACCAAGGAAGGTAGTAAGACATAGAGGGGTTTCGTTTAAACGATTATACACATTTAAACATCTAAATGAACTACCTAAATTAACTAAAAAGACTGCACATGGAGGGCATGCATACATACATACGAATACATCAGTGTTGTACAAGTTTACATAGTGTATGTAGGCATTTTTGTATATTCCATGTGTGTGTGTGTGTGTGTTTTCAGATGTGCCATCCTGTGGAATGTATGTAGGTATGTGGGGGGTGAAGGGAGGCCTGGAGGAGGACAAAGAGTTTTATTGCCCCAGGGCTGTAAAACGACTGTCCATGCAGACAGAGCTGCATTCTGAGTTTCCAAGTCTCATTCTGTTAAATCAAAAGTCACAATCAGATGTTTGTTTTTTGATCGATCAATTTGAGACACCGTCCAGACGCTACAATGGCCTTGGTTCAAGAAAGGCAACAAAGAAGACACTTCTCTCCAGAAAATATTTATATTCTGCAAAAGGTACAGAAATGTGGCTGTTGGGGACTGGGGAAAAGTCCTTTTCTCTGTTGAATACCCTTTCAGATCGTTTGTGGCATCCAGAAAAAGCTTGTCTGGAGAAGGAAAGGTGAGCGCTACCATCAGTTCTATGTCATGCCAACAGTAAAGCATCCTGAGACCACTTATGTGTGGGGTTTCTTCTCATCCAAGGGAGTGGGCTCACTTACAATTTTACCTAAGAGCACAGCGATGAATATAGAATGGTAGAAAACCATTCTCCAAGAGCAGTTTCTCCCACCCATCCAAGAACAGTTTGGCAACGAACAATACGTTTTTGAGCATGATGGAGCACCTTGCAATAAGGCAGAAGTGATAACTAAGTGTACAAACAAAAAAATACAAATTCCAAGCATTGATGATGGAAGAATGGGCTGTCATCAGTCAGGATGTGGCCAAGAAGTTGATTGACAGCATGCCAGTGTGAATGGCAGAGGTCTTGAAAAACACTGTAAATATTGGTTCTTTGCATAACACTTATGAAATGCTTGTAACTGTGCTTCAGGAGACCATAGTAACATCTGAAAAAAAGATTATAACACTGAAGCAGCAAACTTCAAAGAATTGATGCTTTGCTTAGCAGGTGTTGATATTTAACTGTTTTTAACTGACCACCCAGTAAAAAAGGCTCTTTCTTCTGCAAGTACTTAAACCTAAACCACAGTTAAAAAAATAAATGTACTTCCTCTCATGGCACTACATGTTTTGGATTTGTATAATAAATTGTCTAATAATCCTCATCAAGTCTCTTTGAATTAAACCGCCGTGCTAAATGTGGTAATCACTTTAATTGCTGTTTTTTTTAAAAGCAGAAATTAGAGAGAAAATGCCTTGCAATCTCATTCTATAAATACAAATAAAATACAATATCTGGCAAATTTGTGCAATTATGAGCACATTTGAGGAAATTGAGAACATTTTTCTGCAATCTGAGCTGTTCATGGATGAGTGAAGAACTGTAAAAAATAAAAGTGTATGTGTGGGGGGTTGTAGCTTAGCTAAGAGTTTATTTTGAAGGGTTAGCGGTTTTCAATTTAGATTTTTTAAAGCAGGTATTTTACCTCCTTTTTCTCTGTTTTTCAGCGAATGAAGAACAGCAAAACCAATAATAAATATGAAGGCTGGCCTGAGTCGCTGGAGATGGATGGCTGTATACCGCTGCGCGCTCCTTTAGAAACTTAAGGATTTTTGGACTTTTGAGCTGAAGGAACACATCAAACCTAAAAATCAAGGAGCAAATTGGCTTTGATTCATAGGGTGACATCTGAATTGAAAAACTGAAATGAACACAGAAGTGAAAGTTGTATGTTCCACTTGAAATGGAATTGTTGTAATTGACCAAAGAAGAATTTATTTTGTGTTTTTTGATCCTTATTATATTTTTTAAAATATTTAAATTGTATTTAGAAGGGTTCTACAGGGTTCTTCTCTCTGTTTAAAAGGTGTTTCTAGCGGTTGGTGTGAAGGATAGCATTTCAAAGACGAATAATTATATACACATTAACGAATGTCCAGAGAGTCCATTTGGGATTGTTACCTATTTCTAATCTAATCCATACATGTGATAATTGTCATAAGATTCTAATTAATTTGCACCAATTTTTTCCAGGTGTTTTATGTGAATTTATGCACTGATGAAATGTACTGGGTAAAGAAAATCTTTGATAGAAGTCAGTTATTTTGGTTTTGTTTTTTTTTTGTTGAAGGATTACGTTTTTCTTATCCCATAATAAACGACACAGATGGTTATCCCCTTGTGCTTGACCAGAGTAATAGTAAGCTGATTGAAATGTTATGTGGGTTTCATGCGTGATGTAGATCGTGACGTGTTGCTTAATTTTCGTGCATGCTTTTCTCGTTTGGTTGTATGTGCACATTGTTAACCATGCAAACTCTGTCAGCGAATGAAATCACGCAAACAAGCACCATGGACAGCGGCGTTACTGCTCTTATACACTAGAGGGCAGCAGAGGAGAAATGTTTTTGTAATGGAACTTAAAATGTCAGTTTGCATCAATTTGCAATTATATACGTATTTTTAATAGTTTTATTACTTTATTAAAGGTTTTTAATTATTATACCTTATTGATACTTTATTCTGTATCAAAAATCTGTTGTACTATGTATTATTTAGAAACAAGTAACTAAAAAAATGTTTTTTTAATTACTAATAAGTAATCCAGTAGTGATTTAGCAGGCCATACTTGTCATTTTCATTTAATAAATTAGTTATTAAGCATTAAACATGCCTACTAGTGCGAGATACTAGCACTATCCATTCAATTAATCACTATTTCCTGTGCCACCAGTCAAATTTCCGATAGTTGACTATTATCACTGCTATTACTATTATTAAATATTTATAAATACTATTATAAACAGCCTTTTTGATTAGTACTAGTAGTCGACCTTTTAATCCATCTAGCCAAAGACGTTCCTAGTAAATCTATTAAATTCTGGTCTGTATGTTGAAAAACAAATACTTTTTTTTAAACTGCTAGTACTGTATATGGAGATATCTTCAATTTAAAACGAACTAGTGACAACATAGTGGAAGATGTCCTTGTTCAATCAATGCATAAACATCATTATACAACATTTTCACATGTATTAATGTATATATTTCGGTCGCTAACACAGGAAGAAAGTGTCACAATTAACCTTAATTCGCTTTATTTATCTATTATGTATTTCCACAGTTAACATAAAAACGTAAATAAATATAAAACTTTGTGTTGCCTCAGTTATATAATATCTTTTGATTTATACGTCACTCATATATTACATTAACTGACGTATTTTCATAATTAAGACCACATGAATTGTCAAGTGATATTTTTGGGGCTATTAATAGAAAACCCAAAACAAAAGTAAAGACAGACGTGCTTTTCATCCCAATAAGAAACAACCATATTAAAATGTAAACTAATTATATCGAAATGCCCAAATCTTGTTTTGAGACGCTTACTGGGACAATGCGCGATCCCGTGGCGGCGGTGGCGCGCATAGTTGGAGCACGCGGTACGAGCGAGCGAGTGCGCGCGCGTCTCTGTCGTTAACCGAAAGAGGAGAGAGAGACGACTGTGCTCGGCTGAACTATCACGAGCGTCGCAGCGACCGACGTTTCTTTGTAAATTATGTAAAGTAAACATGTATCGCGCTATACACCTGTGAATACGCTGAAGTTACATTCACCGCCGGAAAGCTGTGCTAATAATCTCGCGGAAAGGAACAACAATATGTTTTTAACAGATGATGTGTCCAGGAAGATTTGCAGGATTTAACGATGCCGCTCAAACAAGAGAACCAAACGCTCGAGTAAGAAAAGGAGGAAACGCCGGTAACGTTACACGACAAATTACGCGAATACCGCCGAGATGTTGACGAGCTGTCGAGTCTTTGACAGATAAATTGGAGAAAGCGAGACATTTCGTCGAGCTGCTTCAGTTTTAATAACGACAGAGGATGCAGCATACCGGTGAGTATCGTTGAATACCATGTTAAATAATCAGTGGCTTCTGATATTCAAAGGAATATTATTTGCAGATATATAGTGTATAATAAAAATGCGGCTTTATGTGCTGTATGTGTATTTGAGAGGCGTAGCTTAGATGCTAACACAACGCGCTGGTGCTGAAATAGAGATTGGCAATGGACGAGACGAGCAATATTATCGACTGAACGCTAAAAATAAAGGTGTTTCCGTCTTTTCTAGGTCTGCTTTTCATGTCTGATTCCGGATAGGGTTCTACTCTTAATAGCCCTTTATTTTCTTCATCCGTATTTGATTTGCTAACTGAGGGACAGTGAATGAAGAGCGAATGTGCGGCTCAGACAGGCGTTTGCTCTGTATTGTCTCTTATTCTGCTCTTAGGTTTCCTTACTTGCTGTCAGTGTAACCACTGGTGGTGGTTGATTTTGCAATTTACAACCTAATAGCACACGTTTGTGTGTGTGTGTGTGTATTTTTTATGGCTGCCATGTCCTCTGTTGCTATGTGTTTTCAACTCAAGGCATTGACCACTGTTGCTCAGTGTAGTGGCTAACAGATGCTGGCTGTTTATTAATTACCATAACGTTATATTACCATAACGTCTGAGGTTATGAAAAATTAAAATCTATTTTAAAGTGCTAAGTTCTTTGAAAATGGTTGGGACGAGTTTCTCCAAATGTTTTGATTTGTCAAATGGTGTAAATTATTATTTTATTTTATTTTTCACATTTTGAGTGGGTTTGTTTGGTGTTACTCCGTTTGACCCAACCTGACCTGACCTGCCTTGAAAAACAGTCAAATGTTTTTGTTTTTTTAACTTTATGACCATGGAAGTCATTCAGGGTCTAAAGCGAAACCATGTTTTATGGTTTTCTTCTCACGTGACGCCACAATGGCTTCCAGCATGTTTGTTACAGTTACACCATGCAAACTTGAATTTGATTTTCATTTGTTTTTCTATATTAATGTTTTATAACATAACTGCTTTAATGTTGTAATAATAATAATATAAACATTTGTTTTTTTCACCCCAATGCAGTTGCACCATCTAGACATTTTGGACTGTTTATCAGAAAAGAGTTTAGGTTTGTTTTTTGTGTGCTTGTTGCTTTAAATAACATCACTTAATTAACCCATGTGTCATTTATGTGTAAACTTGGCATACAAGTAATGTACATCGTAATGTAAAAGTTTGGGGTCTTTTTTTTATGAACATTTTAACCTTTATTTTTATTTTTAAAGAAGTCTCTTGTGCTCACTGAGGCTGCATCTATTTGATAAAAAATAAAGTATAAAACAGTAATATTGTTAAATATTATTACAATTTTAAAATGTCATTAAAAGTATAGCTACAACCTTTACTCCAGTCTTCAGTGTCTTTGCTGCTCAAGAAACATTTCCTTTTATTACCAACATTTGTGCTGCATAATGTTTTCTTTTGTAAACTGTCAGTAGAGTTCAGGATAAACGGCAGCAGACCACCAACACAGGTTAATTCATTTAATAGTAGGGTGTAGGGTCTCCATAATGATTCCCGGGAGAGGTAGGATGTCAGGAACAACATTTATGTGAAATATAAACCATTTGTCTTCACGGTACCTTTTGTTAAATGTCATGTGCCTTTGCTGATTAAAAGAAAAATTCTTACTTGCAGCCCTAATTTGTGTGCAGTTTTGTGCAGCATTCTGTCTGATGAGGATGAACCAGTGATTGGTGTAAAAGTGATGTTAAAAATCCCTCAGCTTCATTGGTAATCTGCCCCATATTGTATGAAAGGATAAAACAAGAGAGCTTATTTTTTGTCATAAACCTCAAAAGAACAATAGTAAGCCACTTATTATTTGTAATCCACATCATGGCAAGCTTTGATTAAATGATCTCACCTGGATTATATCATAGACTGAGCGAAGAGGCAGTATCTAGTATCTCTTTTCTGGTTCACTGTGTACCCTTCTGTGATCATAGTGACACTCACTTTCACATGCTTGACCTAGATTGGACAAAAGTGTTTGTTTTGTGTTGTTCTTGGTATTACTTAATGGGATGAGGACAAACTTTATGCCTTCAACTCCAGCTGTCAGCTGTTGCTGAAATCTTTGAATTTTACAAGCACCAGATTTCATTTAGTAACATTTACTGTCTTGACTTTGGTCCTAACGTATTTTACTTTAAAAAGACTGTTTAGTCATATTAAGTCAGGTTTAGCAAAAATTTAAATGTACGTTATTATTGTGAATCATAACAATCTCTCTTTCCTAGAAGTAGACTGTGGTTGAGAAATAAGTATTGATGTGATTGGTTAAAAATAAATCAATTGTGACAGCAAAATTATCCAGCCTACTTAAATTAACGCCTGAAGCAAATGCAGATCCACAATCTTAAATCATACACAATGATTTTTGCCTTTTAATGTCGTTCAGAATGAAATGACAGAACATATGGCCGTAGCGAGACCTCTCTTGTACTGCAAACTGACCTTTTCATCTCAGCTTGAATGGGCACTTAACTCGTTTGCGAACCAAGCTGTAAATTATGTAGATACCTCCGTAATCCAAGACTGACAGTCTGAGAGTCCAGTTTAAGATGACTTTTGTGGTTGTTGCACTTCCTGCTACTTTAAAACTAAAAAGAATTGTACAGTTTTGATAAATTGGGTTTTCGAAGGCAGAAAAACTGAAGCAGAGTTGGATTATGTCTGTGCATTGTTAACAAAAATATACTTTACTTGTTTCTGCTTTCCACAATTGAAACATGGTCTGACACTTATTCCACTTCATTTTATGAATTGCTTTGGCTGATCTGATCATGCTCATATTCGGCTCCACACCTCTTCCACTCCCACATGTCCAAACTTCAGTTGGTTTTGTTGTGGTGGAATTTTGCCTATTGTCACTGCTGTCACTCACACTCAAACTAGCACATATTTTATCACGGGAAAATCTCCCCAACTCTTTGTGTGTGTGTTCGCGAGACCCCCTCCTTTATCTCCCTCCCTTGTTCCCATTCACACACATTTTTCCCACCCATTTCAACACAACCCCCTCCCCCCTTATCTATCTCCCCCTCGACTGGCTGTCTAAAAACTTGATGTCCTCTCTTCCTACCCAGAATCCTTTCCTGTTTCCCCTCCTCCATTTTATCCACACTTTTTCATCTAGCTTCATCATAGCTCAACCCCCCTAACCCGTCTGTCTACCCCCTCCCTAAACACACACACACAGATACACACACGCTACGTTCCCTGGCTCCCTCTTTGTCTGCCTCAGTAAATCAGCAGAGCCTGCTCAGTTCCAGGGGATTAATGTGTGTATGCCGGTGAAGAGAGCAATGAAAAAACTGGGAGAGGCAGAGAGAGCTCGATTTTTGTGTAGCGCCTGTTGTGTTTGGAGTTTCAGAGCACTGTGGGAGCGGACAACATAGCAAGAGTGTGTGTGAGGGGGAGAGAGAGCCAGTGAGAGTGCTTTAACAGCACACTGCACTGATTCACTATGTCTTTGCTGAAGAAAAGCTTAGGTATGGCATGATAAAGTGAGATCAGAGACATTTAAGAAGATCCTTTTCAATGTGAGCTGCTATTGATGCACTTTAAAAGCCTGTCAGACTTTTTAAACCTACCTCCAGAAAGCTTTTGCACATTTCAATGAAGATTAAATCACAGGCACGAATATTCAAATTAGCAATGCATCTGGGTGAGGTTGAACGGCGTATGTCATGATTAGTCCCACATGCTCCACTGACAGATGAGAATGTAGAATAACAGCTGATATACTGAGTTGACTGGGCTTGTCATATTCAGGTTTTCCCGAAGCATTGCATGCTAAATTACACAGGCAAGTTAAGGCTACTCTGAGGAGATTCTGCTTCCAAGTGTGTGTGTGTGTGTGCGTGTGATGTTCAATAAAAGCTAAAATATGTAGCTCTGTTTACACCCCCCCCTACTGTTTATTAGCTACAGGTCTTTTGTAGTGCTCTGTCCGATCCACAAGCGTTTCAGAAATCTCTTACTGCACCTTTAAGGCTGCACTGATTCTGACCCTAGTGACAAGCAGTTCTGATTGTGTTCTGGTTCTGTGTAAATTAAGTGCAGAATCAGTGCAGCCTTAAAGGTGCAGTAAGAGATTTCTGAAACGCTTGTGGATCGGACAGAGCACTACAACAGATTTGTAGTCAATCAGCAGTAGGGGGCGTATACATTACTGATGGAGGAAGAGAGAGAGAGAGAGCAAGAGGGAGATTTGAAGATTGACTGTTGAAAGAGAGATGGCTGAGGGACATTAGAAAAGAGAAGAGGTCACTGAAATATCATTGGAAAAAAAAAGGGTTATGGCCAGGTAAATGCCATAGGACCCGTGTTAATATTAGAAAAGCTCTCCAGCCTAAGCAGGAAGGCCTGAAAACGGACACAGAGGTTGCTTTGTTTCTGCTCCATACATAACATTGGTTTTGAATGTGCTGTTGGCGGCTAACTACAGTCTTTACGTGTACTGTATGCTCATTTATGGTATTTGATGTTTGTTCGTCATCTTCAGTTTATTAATTTGTGATGCTTCTGCTATGATAAAGAGAAATCCATTCTTGCATTTTAGGGGCGGAGCAATGAAGGGAGGTTTGTATTTGTTTGGACTGATTTCAGATATCAAGATTGTGCAGCAATGATTGAAATCATTTACTGCGTCTTTTAAACGTTTCTGTTATGGAGTATGCATTGTATTTATAAAATAATTCTTTTTAATTTCTGGACACTGGGGGGAAAAAATGTTTAATGATATGCACTACCGTTCATAAGTTTGAGATCAGTATGTTTTCTTTTTTTAAATAAACTATCACTTTTATTCAGCAAAGATAAATGACAGTAAAGACATTTTTAATATTACAAAAATTATTTAAAGAATGAATTGTTCTTTTGAACTTTCTATAACTTTCCACACAAAAATTAAGCAGCACAGCTGTTTTCAGTATTAAAAATAATAAGTATAGAATTATAAGTATTAGAATATGACTCTGAAAACTGGAGTAATGATGCTGAAAATTCAGCTTTGCCATCACAGGAATACATTGCGTTAAAAATATATATTAAAATATAAACTGCTATTTGAAATTATAATAATACTGTATTGCTGTATTATTCAAATCACTATGTGAGTGTAAGAACCTTCTTTCATATCATTAAAAAGTTTTGTTCTTCCTAAAAGCGGCATTACTATAACATCTCTGCTCCACTTTTAAGATATTAGATGTTCAGTGACCAAAATTTTGCTGCATTTCCACTTGGTTGGTACTTTTTTTTTTTTTTAATAACATTGTCAATTGGCTTTTCAGATGTTGTCATTATTAAATCCGCTCCTGTCTGCTGTTGCGTGTTCAGTGCAGTTTGAAAACCGAACCACATTGTGAATTTCTGTTTGAATGTACTTAACCATATTTAAGTCTCTTTTAAACAGGACTGACAACCATATTCTACTGCTGTGGGAATACAGCCATAGATGCAGTGAAGGAACATCAGATCGTGACATGAGCTGAATCCACTGTGTCAGAAATGAGTTTGGGAAGGGAGTGAGAGAGTGTGAATGATGCGTTTGATGTGTGTTTTTGACATTCTGCGATCACTCTGTCCGGTATGTGGTTTTCATGGGAACTCCTTTCCCTGAGGACACAGGCAAATTCACTTTTTTTTTTTTAAGTAGCACTTCCTCCTCTCATGGGTTGTTGATGTTGTTGATTCATATCCTTTTATATCCCAACAATCATATTGGTTAAAAAAACAATTTTTACGATGTAATTCCAGACTGTTGCAACTCCCTCTTTTTGTCAGATGTCAAATGAATCAAAACCATCACAAATCTGAAAGGCTTTTCAATTGTTTCCCGACATGCCATTCATGCCATGATCATTGTAAGAATGCAGGACGGTTTAGGAGTTTCTGATGTCAACTAGTACAACTAGTCTAACGTGAACTAGCCTGCTTGCTTACACTATCACTTTGTATATTTTAAGTTTGCATTTATGTGGGAGAAGAGCACAGTCTATTCTTTCAATTTGCATTTTTCTTTTATCTGCAGATGGTTTTTAGATAAACCCGAGCTGCCATTTAAACCTGCATTTCAAGATATTTTCTAAAAGCTGAGAAATGCTGCATCCATAGGCAGCATACGGATGTAGGAAGGCACCAAGTCACATCCGAGTCCAATGATTGTGCCACTTCCTGTCTCCTGAGATGCCTTCATCTGATAATTGTTTTGAAGGAAGCATAGATGTATCCTTAGCTGCCTGCGATATCCCACAATCCTCTGGCAGTTGATCTAAAAAATAAATATGGTGTCTGAAAGTTGCAAGTTCTGTCTCATTGTTTTTGTCTGCTGTGAGACTTCAGTGTAAACGTCCACTGCTGTAATTGGCTGACATCTTGGCATATGAAATAAATATTACATGCGTAACTCTTTCAAACTTTTAGCATGTTTTTACTATTACTTTGAGGGTTAACTAATTGTGAAAAGTGTTGATTATATCATTATATGTATGATATAATGCTCAGTAATGAGCATTGTTTCTGATCATAGATATGTTGAACCCATGAATGCTGTGATATTGTCACTGCAATTCGATTTATTTAGAGTAAATAATAGAATAGATTTTTAAACTATTAAAAATAGTTTAACTTGTACAGTTTGATTGATAGCTTAAGCGATACTTTTTGAATATCACAGTTTAAATATCAGATTATTTTCATCCTACTTGGAGAAACACTGTGAAGTTGACCCGTTTAGTGACTGGTTTGATTTACTGACACAGACTAAGAACGTCTGACTACATGATCGTTACATATCAGAAATCACTGGTCACAGATCAGGCATTAAAATGAACATGTTACTTACATGTTGTTTTGGCATTACTGTTGAGTTCATATTGTAAAAGTCAGTTTACTAAACCTGTGCTGAAATTGTTGATGGATTTACCAAAGAATTCACAGTGAAATGTGCTTAATAAAAATAATGTTCAATAACTACATTCCTAGCGTAGGATTCATTGGAAGAATCTTATTTTTAGTGCAGTAAACCTGTTTCGATCTTCTGTCCTCGTCATCTCACAAACACACCAGAGATTGGGCCCAAAGTTGCGATGATGGAGTAGGTGTTGATTTTCTTTTGCAAAGGAAGTTCTCATTTCATGACGCCTTTAAACCTCAATACTGCCTCAGAAGTCAGTCTGACTTTCTTCCGTTCGTGAAGTACTTTTGTGTGCAAATGCTGTCTGCAATTGCCCTAAGCTGCCTTTCGGATGCAGCCGTAGTTTTGTTCAAAATTGTGTAATTTACTCTCGCATGCTCAAAGCACAATAGAAATGTCCTGCTGTTTCACCTTTACTTCCATAACAACTGGAATAAATAGTAAATCTTTCTACTTTCTGAAAGAAAGGGAGGAGCATATTTTTCCACCTCTGACTCAGTCATGTTATTGTTAGCATGTTGTTTGTAGCAAATTAACATGATAGATGTGGCCTGCCAGAAGACAGATGAGCATGACAAGAGGAGGGCTGAAGATAATGATGTCACCAGAGAGGGGGGGAAAAGGGAGAATGAGTTTGTGATGGGAGCCAGAAGTAGGTTTTATGGGTCAAAGCTTTCCTGTAGCTCAAACAGTAGAGCGTGGCACTTGCAACGCCAAGGTCATGGGTTCGATTTCCAGGGAAAGGAAGAACTAATTAGAATATTAATGTGTATCTTGAATGCAATGTAAGTTGCTTTGTATAAATGGGTCTGCCAAATGCATAAATGTACCATATTATCCTGCATCTAACCCGCGGGTTATACAAGATTTGACAAACCCTGCAGGGGTGTGCGGGTTATATAAGGGTGCGGGCTATATCACAAGTGTTTTGCACGTAATAATATTTCTATATATTTGTTACATCCCTAAGGACATACGTTTTTTTTTTTTTTTTTTTGCGAGGGTTGTTGTCTCTGGCAATTGTACTCTCACTCGGATTGCGCTGATAGGCTGTCTGACCTGTCAATCATGAAAGAAGACTTGATTGGCTGTGCTGCCATGAGTAACACGTGTAGAATATGCTTCTTAAGGGACGTGCTGCTGGACAGCGGGAGAAACTGCTTTTTCATTTTGTTCTGATTCTGACTTGTTTGTTTTCTTATTGTTTGAATTTCACGCACAAGCACTGTGTACCGAGCCTGAACAGTTATGGATAATTGACGTCATGCGAGCAACATTTGAAATTCGAAATGTGAACTTACTCAAAAAAGTTAATGTATGGGTGCGGGTTATATAAGGGTATACACTTTTTCCCACAAACCCCAAAACCTGCGGGGTATACGAGGGTGCGGATTATCTGCGTCTGCAGGTTATATGCAGGAAAATACGGTAACTGTAAAGAGAGCACTTAATCTTGTGAGAGGCCATATCAGGTCATGTTGCAGTATCTGAATGCACCCCGAGAACATTACTAGTGGAAGAATGAAAAACCACTCAGTGTAAACATGACATGTAATGCTCCTCATGTGGGGCAACACTGCTGGCTACAATTAACATGGTTTAAGCTGCATATGGGTCCCTTAGCGATGATCTTTGATGGTTCATTCTCTCTCTGCTTTGCCTCTGAATTATTTAACCCTTAAGGTCCTTTATGCCATCATTCATTATTAATCGATGACAATCCGCTGTTGTTGTTCCTTTAGTGTTTTGAATAGCTAATATTTATTGGTGCTTCTTAGATTTGTTATGCACCAGGTACTGTCATGCTTTCAGACAGCTTAATTACTGGATTAGTCACTTACTTTCCTCGTTGATTGAGGGCTTTTGTTGAGGATATCACCTAATCAATAATCACTTTAATGGATTTATTCTTTCACAGAATGGTAATATAGTGATATGCACATTTGAATAGTTTTTAGTGACCGTTTGTGAACAGGCATAACAGCCACAGGAATTGCTGTGAAATGCAGGCCCAGTGCTACAGTCCACTTGTAATGTCTGTCTCTGGTTTTTAATTGTGCCAAAATTATACAAATATTTTTGTTTTATTTAATGCTTTAGTAAGTTTATGTATGAATTAAGAACTAATAAGCCTGTTAAAGCTTTTAATCAAGGTTGTTGATGAAAGAACTTTATGAAGCGATTTAAAAAAAAAATTCCTTCATTTTAAAAGTATAGGCCAATATAGCTTAATCTAATACTTTTTAAAAGTTTGAGTGCAGTAACAATTACATTTTTTTTCCATTAATCAAGGATGCATCAAATTATAAGTTATAAAGAAATGTCTCTTGATCAGTAAATTAATTAAATTATTTCTGAGGGATCATGTGACACTGAAGAATTCAAAAATTCAACTTTGTCATTAAAAAAAGTTATTAAATTTTTCACAGTGTTGCTGAACTTGATCCTTTTTTTTTCTTCTATAGGATACACCTGAATTTATCTGTGAATCAGTCACCTCTGAACAAGCCACAAGAAACACTATCTAGGAAATGGAGATAAGGAAAGTACACAGCAAAAATTGAATTAACCTGCACGGATATTCTGACAAAACAAGCACCCTCCTATACTCCTGTGAACTCCAGGGAACGTGGAAGATAAGAGCTGCAGAAAATAGAGTAATTCTTGTTTCTGACAGCTGGCAACACTGGAAGAACGGCTGAGGAACTTCATAAGAGGGTGAGAGGGTGATCACTGAGTGAGAGAGACGGGGACTGACAGAGAGCCAGAGTGCAGGAGGGGGCGGCGGCGGAGGAGTGGGAAAGGTCAATCGCCATGGCGACAGACCCAGGAGAGCCCACTGCCACGGAGGAGTCCTCTGGAGAGAAACCTGATGGAGAGAGGGAGGAGGAGAATGACCAGGGGAACAGGGCTGCCCGTGAGAGAGAGAGGATGCACAGCATGCCGTCTGAATTCCCCTCCTCCCAGACCCAGGAGAAGAGAGCGTGGAGCGCAGGAGGAGGAGGAGGCGGCAGCGGAGTGGAGGATGGTAAAGAAATGGATGCACCGGTCAGACCTTTGACCTTCTTCATGCCCTCCTCCCAAGGAGCCCTCGAACCTTGTAAGAAACGGGAGAACAAGCGTTTTTTCCGAAAGAGCGTGGAGATCTGCGAAGAGGACGATGAGGTGGAAGGAATCCCCGACGCCCCTCACAGCGCCCCTCACCTCGAGTTTTGTGCCTCCGACTCTGTTTTCACCGGTGGAGCCCAACAGTTACCCGCCAGTGCCTCGGCTGCCTTGGGTGAGGATGCCTCTCATGGCACACAGGATCCTGATAAGACCGGCCTTTCAGCAACCACCCTAAAGGGGAAAGAGAGAGACAGGGAGCAGGAAGAAGAAGCTGAAATGAAGGCGGTTGCCACTTCGCCCAGTGGCCGCTTTCTAAAATTTGACATTGAGCTTGGAAGGGGAGCGTTCAAAACGGTTTACAAAGGCCTGGACACGGAAACCTGGGTGGAAGTTGCCTGGTGTGAACTGCAGGTGAGTTTTGTTTACCTACAAATGAGTTGCGTTACCATATTAAGACTAATGCATTTGAGTAGCAAAGGTTTTGACTTTCAATTGGTATAAGGTGGGTCGATAGCAGCGATTAGTGTTGGTTACTTTTCTTGAATAGGAATTTGAGTTGTATCATGTTTTTCAGTCTAAGTGCTTTAGCCCTCCTGGTTTGAATTAGGATGCTGTTACTCAGGAGTTTTCCAAGCTTGTTGGTGAAATCTTAGCCTCTTGTGTTTCTCTTCAGGCTGTTACAGTTGAGTGCAGTGAGAACAGTAGGAAAAAAGAGTTGCAAAGTCAGAGCTCAATAGCTTTATAGATTACACAGAGACTATCCGTGGGAGAGAAGGGTCAAGCCTACTCACGGCGCAATGAACTGGACAAACAACAAGGCTCAAAGAGACTCTCTTGTTGTGAAGTGGATTCTTTTGACATTGCCACTATGCTGAGCCTATTGTTGCCCACTATTTATTGTATTTTCCATGAAAAGTCGTCATTGAATAATTGGTTTTGCGACAGGGACCCAACTGTTTCATGGCACCGTTGTCAACAGAGGGGCACACATAAGTAGATGCCGGCTGTGGTACGCACTTCTCGTGTATCACAACAGACTGTATAACATACAATAGCTTAGCCAACATGCCATCAGAAATATTTTTGTGCCACGTGTCCTTTATAATCCTCTCATGAAGGAAAGTCTTTCAATGCATGCAAAACAGCCAGCTGAGAGGAAAGCTTTCTGCATTTCAGCACTAAAATGCCACTCGGTACAATAATTAGCCAATAAGGTCCATTTGAGGAGGTTAATACCAGCTATGTAAGAGGCTTAGTGAATCAGATTATTGATTAAAAGGTTTAAGTGGCATGTAAATCATGGGTCCGATCAAGGGAGATCATTCAGAGAATAACTATTTACATGGTACCACCTTATTCAAATTTCTTAGAGGTCGAAGGCTATGACTAATATTCACCCTCAACTTCTCAGTGTGCCAAAGGAAGTATTTATTTATTGATTCAGGGGCTTTTAAATATGTTTTTTCATCCCACTATTAATGTTTGATGCGAAAACCCTTAAAGTAAAGAAGTGAGAATAAAGGAATAAAGAAAAATAGTTTTTTTCACTGTTTAAAACTTGAATAAAATAATTGTGTTTTATGAATCTAGATTTAGATTCTAGATTTCATGAATCTACTTTACTATAATTATAAGAATTATATATATTTAGAATTGATGTAAAATGACTATAAAATGTGAAAATTAAATTGAAATACTATTAATTAAAAATAAAACATTTTATCACTCCTCTGAAGCTTCCCTCTTGCGTGGCTCTTTGGAGGTCATCGGAAACCCCTGCATTATCAGATTTTTGAAACCCCGGCAGTATCAGATTTTTGTGTTGCGATAATTGCTGAAGCATTTATCACTGTATATGGTATCACGATATTCAAATAAGTTTAAAAAATAAATGTTGTCACTAAAACAGGTTTTATAAAATAATATACCAAATATACCCTTATACCAAAAATAACTCATTAATAATAACTAATTTAAAAACAATAAAGCAATACACACATGCACCCAAAAAGTAAACAAATGTTTTAAAGGTATCACTTTACAGTAAGGTCCCATTAATTAACGTTAGTGAATGCATTAATATTAGAGCAATAGCTACATTTTATTAAGAAGCTGGTATTCTTTGATAATGAATAAAAAAAAAAATATATATATATATATATATATATATATATATAAAAATCTCATTGTTAGTTTGTTGAAATTGACTTAGATTAATCATTGCTTTAACTGAATGAAAAACACCTCTAATGTTAACTAATGTTATCAAATTAAGCCTTATTATAAAGTGTTACTGAACAATAATAATGAATCAGAACAAATCAATTTCTAGGGCATGTTGTAGTCCAGATTAAAATGTAAAAATGCTCAAGTTTGAAAATAAGTCTTAAGTCTTAAAGTATTTGGCGCTGCAAATACCAAAATCTGAATGGCTGTTAAAAAGCTGCTTTGTTTCAGCGCGTCTCCTTCACTCGTATGTGTGTTGGGATTGTTTACTTCAGAGGGCACATGTATTTTATGTTGATGGACAAAGTATGTTTAAAACGCATTCTAAAAATGTTCACGATAATCAATTATTCAATATATCAAATATCACCGCCACAAGTTTTTTATCCCCAAAAACATTATTAACTCTAGCTATCCAGTGAAGCAGCAATTTTTTGCAAGGGTTTTTGTTATTGGCCTACATCATGTCTTTGTTGTCAGTAGCAATGTACTTTTATGATAATTCTACTAATGTGTACAAAAACAGCGGGCTAATAAGGGTGATTTAGTTGTAATTCAGCTGTAGAATATATACATTTTTTCATAGTAGAAAGATGAAGTGGTTTCTGTACGCTGTTAGTTTTCCAGGATGTTATTAGCACTCAGTTTTATACTAATAACAGAAAAGCAAACACAGGGTACCATGATCTAATACAGATCTATGACACTCTGACAGTAAAAGAGGAACAATGAAAAATAGCAAAGCAGGAGCTGAATGAGCAATCTGATATTTGTTCTCAGTTTTCTCTTTATCATGTGTCGTTTGTTTGGTTGCTTTATGTTGAAAGGTTGGGAGTCACATGTTTGGTTTGGAGCTAATCCCACACACACTAAAGGGCTAATTCACTAAACAGTTGCACCGTTTTAGTTTGCAATATATCATCATGTGTTTACTTACCTGACATAGTGTTAAAACAATGCGAACAGCATGTGCAAATAAACGCACTTCATAATTTGTTAAAACAGTCCATCCTTCTTTCACCTTCCTCTTTATTCATTTTTTATTGTAAGCATAAACGACTGTGGGATGTGCGCAGATACAGCGATCGTAATATTATTTGCTTTAATCCTTACAGTATGATTTGTGGTGTAATCTGTTGACTGAGATTGAGCAGATGAATCCATGTTTCTCTCAAGCCTCCGTGATCCCAACAGTCCACGCTGCTGCTTAGAGAGAAATGTGATACAGAACTAAACTATCCATCTCTGATTCCTGATGTAAGCTGTTTGACAATGTGATCATTGGCATTTCCCCAATATCCTGGACAAGAAATTGTGAAGAACCCAGATTGAGACAGTGTTATCTGTTAAGAAACTGTATGTGTGACAGTTATTTTACAGTATGTGCACTTAAGCATACTTGTAGTGTACTTGCCTAAGAAAGTCCCAGGTAATATCTTAAGGCTAGGTTCAGGGTAAGTGGCTAGTTATTAGTCAGTTATTATAATTACTGGTATTGTAAATGCATAGTATGTACATAGAGAACAGGACTGTAAAATAAAGTGCTACCGTATGTTCTGTTGTAATGAGTAGCATGATTTGTCCAGTAGGTCTTTTGCAATTTTTTCCAGTCACATGTCATCCAAATAAGGGAATTTGACATTAAAATCATGTCTTTACTGTACAGTAGTACATTGTGATTTCAGGTTTACAGTGTACTACTGTACTTCGCTTTTTGTCCATTGTGCATTGCATAGTTACTTTATTTCCTCATTAATATAATTCTAAACATTTTTGTTGATTTCCGGTTTACAGAGAGTAAGAGATTTCTCCATGATGCGTTTGATGCTGTTCAAACTTTTCCAAGGTAGACTGTAGAATGAATGTATAGCTATAATAATTTCCAGCTGTTATTGCCAGTTTAAAACCTAGTTTTTGTTTAGTTTTTTATGAAAAATGTCAGTTTTTCTTTGAATGAAGAAAAGCTATACTGTGTGTACAGGGAGTGCAGAATTATTAGGCAAATTGTATTTTTGAGGATTAATTTTATTATTGAACAACAACCATGTTCTCACTGAACACAAAAAACTCATTAATATCAAAGCTGAATATTTTTGTATCAATATTTTAAGTAGTTTTTAGTTTTAGCTATTTTAGGGGGATATCTGTGTGTGCAGGGGACTATTACTGTGCATAATTATTACAATTATTTATTTTTACCAGTGAAACCAATATAACATCTCAACATTCACAAATATACATTTCTGACATTCAAAAACCAAACAAAAACAAATCAGTGACCAATATAGCCACCTTTCTTTGCAAGGACACTCAGAAGCCTGCCATCCATGGATTCTGTGTCAGTGTTTTGATCTGTTCACCATCAACATTGCGTGCAGCAGCAACCACAGCCTCCCAGACACTGTTCAGAGAGGTGTACTGTTTTCCCTCCTTGTAAATCTTACATTTGATGATGGACCACAGGTTCTCAATGGGGTTCAGATCAGGTGAACAAGGAGGCCATATCATTAGATTTTCTTCTTTTATACCCTTTCTTGCCAGCCACGCTGTGGAGTACTTGGACGTGTGTGATGGAGCATTGTCCTGCATGAAAATTATGTTTTTCTTGAAGGATGCAGACTTCTTCCTGTACCACTGCTTGAAGAAGGTGTCTTCCAGAAACTGGCAGTAGGACTGGGAGTTGAGCTTGACTCCATCCTCAACCCGAAAAGGCCCCACAAGCTCATCTTTGATGATACCAGCCCAAACCAGTACTCCACCTCCACCTTGCTGGTGTCTGAGTCGGACTGGAGCTCTCTGCCCTTTACCAATCCAGCCACGGGCCCATCCAGACTCACTCTCATTTCATCAGTCCATAAAACCTTAGAAAAATCAGTCTTGAGATATTTCTTGGTCCAGTCTTGACGTTTCAGCTTGTGTGTCTTGTTCAGTGGTGGTCGACTTTCTGCCTTTCTTACCATGGCCATGTCTCTGAGTATTGCACACCTTGTGCTTTTGGGCACTCCAGTGATGTTGCAGCTCTGAAATATGGCCAAACTGGTGGCAAGTGGCATCTTGGCAGCTGCACGCTTGACTTTTCTCAGTTCACGGGCAGTTATTTTGCGCCTTGATTTTTCCGCACGCTTCTTGCGACCCTGTTGACTATTTTGAATGAAACACTTGATTGTTCGATGATCACGCTTCAGAAGCTTGGCTATTTTAAGACTGCGGCATCCCTCTGCAATATATCTCACTATTTTTGACTTTTCTGAGCCTGTCAAGTCCTTCTTTTGACCCATTTTGCCAAAGGAAAGGAAGTTGCCTAATAATTATGCACACCTGATATAGGGTGTTGATGTCATTAGACCACACCCCTTCTCATTACAGAGATGCACATCTTTCCAGCCTATACAGCTTGGAGTAAGACAACATGCATAACGAGGATGATGTGGTCAAAATACTCATTTGCCTAATAATTCTGCACTCCCTGTATAATGCAATCAAAAACGATGAAGGCGTGTGAGAGAAGGACCCGGTGAATGATGTGCCAAATAGAAGATTAACATGGCATCAGTCCCAGAGAGAAGCTGAGTGGTTATATATGCAGAGGGGCACAAACAAGCTGATCTAATGCACTTACAATGAACCACAAGAACGTAAGGCTTTGGCCTTTCATGTGAGTGCAGTTGCTTCAGTTATAATTACAGATAACCCTAAAGACAAAAGTAAAAGTAAAATTGAGCAGTGAGCGTTGAGCTGAATATTAGTGTCCTCATGGCACAGGTAGCTTTACAGATCTTCTGTGCAACAGTAGGATTTCCTCTCACCGCTCAAAGCTTTCTGTAATCACTCTAGGTTTTCCATTTCTCACTCCCCAGTGAGAGAAACCCTGCTCTGAGCAATCCCGGAGTGAAACATGCACACTCTTTCTTTCATAAAACCAGTTCCTCGCCACAGGCAAAATCACACAAATCTGCTTTAATTACTGCTAGCATAAGCACAAAACTGATGATGAGCAAAGTTGCTTCCTTGGGTATTCATTCATATTATGAATTCTCATGAAGCAATCCTTAATATTGATCTAGCATTCATAACTTGAGTCTGGGGTTTTAGATTCTGATTTTGTATGAGATTCTTCCCTGTTTCGTTTTACTATGATATAAGGACACAGTGAAGGACAAGCTTAGGTTATTTGAGAAGTGTACTCTCTCTGACCTCACTGAGTCCAGACAGATTTGTACTGGGTGCCAGTAAGAGCAGTAGTGATGGTTAGAAGGCATGTTGTTCTGTCATTTCAGTGACGATTTTGTTCTCCATAAATGGCCTGGATCCAGATAAAACCAGACAAGTGCATAACCCTGTAATGTGAATTTGGTTATTTTTGCAGCTAAATAAGGCAGACAGAGCTGGCTAGACAGATATTCTTCCACAGCCTCTAGGTTGTTCATTTAAGATGGTTTAGACCAGCATGGCTTTTAAGGACACCTTAACTTTTAAAAGCTTTAAAAGCTAAAAATTTGTTGTATCATCAGTGGAAGAGCAACTGTATCCCTAATATTTATTAATTGCATTAGCTTGCCCCATCAAAACCTCATCCCAAACACTCATATTTTGAACTTTTGCAGTCGGTTATAAGAAAGGTATACGTTTTAAGTGGACTAAATGATTGGAGACCGAAGTCTGTCTAAATTATGATATTTTTACTTTTGAAATGCAGTGTTACAATTTCATTAAGACACAATTTATGTTTAAAACATGGTTCACACTGGGACCATTCGCTGTTCCCAACAGTTGTTTCCACTACACGCACACATTCACAGTCTGCACACACTGAAAGGGAAGGGACTGTTGAGTTTAGCTGTGTTAAAATACTTGAAAGAGTGGGAAATAGATTTTCATATTTCAGTTCCTTCCTCTGTTCTGTTCCCATATAAGCTCTTAGTAAATGTTTACAAAACATGTTCTTTGTCAGTTTGTATATTTAGGTGTTTCTTTGCTCATTCATTTTTTGTAAATGCTCACACACACAACTAAAAATGTATTACGTTCTCTACTCCTTGTGGGAGTAGAGACTTGCACTTGAACTACAGTATTGTGTGCCTTATGTTAATGTATGTGTGGGTGTGTGTGGGGTGTGCAGAGGGGTGTTCTATCTAACCGTGTGATTGAGTATACAGGGTGATCCAGGGAGTTAATTACAGTGGGTGCCTGTCAGGCCTGAACAAAAAGCCTGCATAGACAGCACAACTCACGCAGAAACACAACTGGCTGAATGTAAGCAGCCCAAACCAGACCAGTCTGCCCCAGCTCAGCTCCTGCCACAACAAAACACACTCCACAGAAAAATGATTTGATTTAGACATTTTAAAACAAGTAAAAAATAAATAAATAGTGATTTGGAAGAGATTCTGAACTTCTGTGTTTTTTTGTGTGTGTGTGTGTTTTTTTTTACCTCAGTTTAATTGTGAGCTCTAGAGGCGGTGGTCACAAAATCCATTGACAAGGCTTTAATTCTGTATATTTTGTAGCATCATGTGAATGATATTATTTTAGCCAGAAAGTTGGCCAAAAGGTCCATAATGAAGATGCATACTGCACTTCAAAAACGAAAGCTTTTTAGCAAACCTAAGGTCTTCTCTCTCTCTGACTAAACTCATTTAATTCAGAGTAATGTACCGTGAGTGCAACAAAACTTTTCACCCCATCAGCCAAATTTAGTGTCAGACATGTAGTGACATAATGTGGCTCTGAGTAAAAGAGAAGCCGAGGAAATGACTCTGTGTGAACATCTTCCTTCTAATGGCAGAGCTCTGAACCGTCTATTAAACACAGACACCAACTCGCTGATGTTTTGCCTCGTCTGTGCAAAAGGTCAATGTCCTCAATGTTCAATAGGATCACATTCAGACATATGGTGTGTATCCAGTGAGGGTGGAAGTCTTCGATCCACCTCACGATTCGATCTTTTTCAAAGGGTGCATTAAATTATTAAAGGTTTATTAAATTATAGGTACTTTTTATATAATTGACAGTTATGTATTAAGAATTAATAAAAAATATATTAATTACTATGTATATTGGGGAGGAGGCTTGAGTTTCAGGGCTGAGAAAGAATATATGCAACATTGCTAACATAAAAAAAATATATAAGGTTTCTATCATTATTATGGTTTAGTATTTCTTTGTAATGTAGAACATTTCAAAGAAATACTAAACCATAATAATAAGCATTTAAAATGTGTGTGTGTGTGTATGTGTGTATGTATGCATGTATGTATGTATATATAAATATATAAATAAAATAAAATTTCTGCAACTAACCAACTAATTCAAATTTGATCCACTAACATCTTATAATTTACTAACGTTTAGTTGTCTATTTGAGGGCAGCTCTAAATGATATATAATATTTTTTAATCTCTTTTTTTTTTGTCAGCGGTTTTTTTTTTTTTTTGTCATTTAATATATTCAAGTATCAGTCTATTCAGTTCTTTCTGAAATGTGTGATTCTTTGAGTAATATGTATCCATTTCTGTTCTAGCTATAAGACTTAATATATTAATTAATATATTTGAGTAATTCTGACATGCTTGTATTAGTTATTAGAGGATTGCTCAGTTCAACTAAATGTTTCTGGTTGTCTCAGTTTTCACTAACCCACGCATGTCTACACTGGCAAGCATGTGTCTTCATTGCAGTGCATTGAACTAGTGGGTATTATGTTGCTTTTGCCATGCTGCTGAATTACAGTGAATGTGAGAGTAATATGAGCTGATCATCCACCCTTCCTTTCCTCTTCATTGCAGTTAAACCCAAAAGGCATATCGACTAGCACAATAATAAATAGATGATAGTCATGATTGCTTTACACATCCATAGGGATCAGAGAATTCAGTTGATGGCATTGATGGCAGACCTAAATTCAATTTAAAACCCACTGTTGTCTAATGCATACTTTCTCTCTTGTTTCATCGACACAAGCGGGAGCTCAGCAAGCGTTCATACATGGTGTTTTTGAGGGACTTTTTCAAGCTGAACAGGTGAAAGGTCCTGAAGTGTTTCTTTTTGTGGAAAGGGTAAGGCAGGCTTAGGCTTTACGCTGTTTATGGTAGCCTGAGCTACTGCAGCCTTACCTGACAACTGAACAAACACACTGCCAAACTGAGCAGACACATCTTCAACATGGGAACTCAACTTGCATAATGTTTAAAGTGTGGTTGACGGGTTGCCTGACCGGTTTGTTTCTCGTTTCATTGTGTGCTATCGATTGTGTGACTACTAAGCCATAGATATCAAACAGCTTTTAGCAATCCAAACTCATTATTACAAAGCTTGAGCGCAAATTGTGTTTTGTTATAAGTGTAATTAAAATTCTGGTAAATTTCAACATTTCATAATACATTTTATGTCATGGTATAGGGTTTTGAAATCCAAATGGTGCTGGTTTTAATCCTATAAATGTTATTCCTTTAAAGGGAAATGTCAGCCAGACAACTGGATAATACAAAAAGCACAAAGCACAAAAACACTGACAATTTGGTTTTGCATGATGTGACTAATGACTTTCTCCTAGCTATTGCTGAACATAATGTTTTAATGCCAGGACAAAACAGTGCCACGGAGAGGGCAAAGGGCCGGTGAAACTCAGTGAGACAGAGGCACACTTACGAGATAGTCTTAGACACTAACTCAGCGTTCAGGGCTGCACGTGGATACTCAGACAAACATCCGCACACGCATGCACAGATGCTCTCGTGTTAGCTTTTAGCCACAAAACACAGAGCTCAGCACGAATTTTCAGTGCACCACAAAACAGGAAGCATCTGTCAACACAAAGAAACCTTCTTGTAGCGCTGGAAATAATCAGTCAAAGTTCAAGGAATGGGGTTGTACTTTTTAGTGACGTGTGGGTGTGTTTGTAACTTTTATAAGTTTCATGTTGATAGTTCTAGGGAAATGGGAAAGAGAAACGGGTTTTTTAGCGAGACATTTGATCACACCAATGTAATCCAATTGGTTACAACTTTGTCTAAGCCTGTATAAATGCAAGAAGTGGGGGGGGAAATCGATTTACTGATGCGGCGTAATGCTTTCCTAAATGATTCCGGATTGATCCTCAAATTCATCAGAATTTAAATTAATTATTAATAATTTTGGTTATTGAAAATGCTTACACGCGTCCAAACATTACAGATAAGTGCCATGCTTGCACATTATAGATATGTGCAACGCTGCAAAAATGGCACCTAACTCATATCTGCAGTGGGATTTATACTATGAAACTATGAGCAGTACAAACAACACGTAGAATCTACACAAGAAATACTACTGCAGATTTACTCTTGGACTATTTTTATTGACTAATCAAAACTGACATATTTATATATTTAACATCACACAGAATTAACAAGGCACGTTGACGAATATTTGTGCCTTTTATCTGTTGCTGAAGAGTTGAGTTGTGGAATATATTTAGGATCATTTTGGAATTAAATGACTGATCTCTTTCAAAACTTTCAAGTAAAATGTTCAAAAGTTTGAGGTTTTTGAAAAGTCCCTTGGCTGAATTTATTTGATCAATAAAAATGATAATTTTGTGAGATACTATCACAGTATAAAAGTCTTCACTGTCACATGATCCTTCAGAAATCATTCTCTTAAGAAATATTTCTTATTATTATCAGCGTTGAAAACCATTGATCTGCTTAATTCGTTTTTTTGGAAACAGATTCAGAAACTTTTTTTCATGATTTTTGAATAAATAGTTCATTCTGAATAGAAAGTTTAAAAGAACAGCATTTCTTTGAAATGGTAACATTATAAATGTCTTCACCGTCACTTTTGGCCAATTTAATGGGTCTTTGCTGCATAAAGTGATAATGTATTTATAAATAAACTTTTTGAAAGCTAATGTATGCAAAGAATATTTTGAATGATGAGTGTTTGGATCATGCAGCGCTTTCGTCACAGGTCTGCGGGCAGATTGGTTGTGGGCTTTCGCATAACTTACTGACATAGAGAGGAGGAAAAGAAAACAAGAGGCCGTGGCTTCTACAGAATACTTCCTCAAAGTAACGTCTAGTTAGTTAATAGGGAAAAGGAGAGAGGATAACATAATTTACAGATGGAAACCTCATTACATGGCAAATCAAATAGTAAAACAGCCTCCAGAAATTAGCCCTCTTTGTTGATGCATACACAGCAGTTTACGAACATTAAAGTAAGATTATGTCTATGCATCTCATGCAGTGAGTTTGCTGTGAAAGAATTGTTTGATTTTATTTTACTGTTGATTGCATAATTATTGTCGTGTCCTTTGACCCAGACATCTTTGATTTTATTTTATCCATGTAGGTCACATAAACAAACTCAAAGAATCTCAAGGAACTAGATGTAGATTATCACAGTTAAACAGATGAGATATATATATATATATAATGGACGTGTGTGTGTGTTTTATTTTTATGAAATCAGAACCCGGAGAGATGTTTCATCATCTTGCAGATTAAAGATTACAAGCCTTTTGGGGGGGGGGGGGGCTTTTTTAACATCTGTTCAGATTCAGTGGAGAAAAACAGACAAAGAACAACTTGTCTTAAAGGTATAGTTCATCCAAAAATGAAAATTGTCATATTTATTTAGCTTCATGTTGTTTTAAAACTTGATTGCATTTTATTTTCCTGAGAAACACAATATTCTTTTTTTAAAACAAATGTTTTAGTGGGAGGTTTTTCTGTCCATGCAATGGAAGTCAAAGGAGTTCAGTGTAGTTTTAGACCTCGTTGACTTTCATTGTTTTGACACAAACATTTGAAACATTCTTTAAAATATCAAAGCAAGTCATACAGGTTTAAACTGACTAGAAGATTATGATTAGATTATGACAGAATATTAATTTTTAGGCAAACTGTTCCTTTAAAAAGCAATGCATGATATGAGACGAAGCCTAGATCCATTAATATTCTATTATTAGTATTGTGGAGTTGCTCAGGGTGAGTATAGTTAATCATCTGTGTTGCATGTCTGCATAAGCATGTGTGCCGTTCACCAGTGGATTGAGTGAGTGCGTGTGTGCTTGGTGTTGGCAGTGTGGCATTTTCCCCACTGTGTGCCAGCAAAGGGATTTAATCAACATCCGGCTGGGGCACTGGGGCAATCTGGTCATGGTGGCCGCTGTGGCTGTCATTTTTAGGCTAATGCTGGGTGTTGCCTCCCTGTCATGCATCTCCTTTTTGCCAGCGCCACCTGGTGACCATTGATTGGTAGTGTAGCTGTCTATGAAGCTCTGCAGAGTGTATGCGCCCTGCTTAACCAAGCGTTTTGCTGTGATCAGCTGTCGGAATACACCTCCAAATATCTTTCCCTTCACCCCACCTGGCACAGTGCTGTATAGAAACCACCAAAGATGGCAGATTCGCTGATGACCGACATAACGTTGCGTATTTGGGAGGGTTACATTCTTGCAGTAAAACTGAATGGATACAAAGCTTTGAACATTCCTCTCTCACAGCACATTTTTTTAAAGGGGAACTCATTTTCCCTCAGCAGCAAGTGACTGGATGTGTGCTGTGCCATCATGGTATGCTGACATTCATAATTAATGAGGCAATACAATATAATTTATGAGTACTTTGCTGTGATAATTTAAATCACATTTATATGAAATCACAGAATAGTTAGTAAAATGTATGACTTGGTCATTAACATGATTAATAGGACAGCCAAGAGCACTTTTGGGTGTGGACATAATTTTATTTTTCATGAAGAGGATGTTGAATCAAGAGCTATCCATTTCTTGTAATTTTCCCTTAAAAGTACCGTTATAATTGCTTGTCTAAACGAAATGTCTGTAGTTTAGTTAATCTGCTTTTTTCCCCTTCTTTTTATCCCAGTCATTGGGATTTTCTTTTCTTTTCTAGATCGTAATTTTGTAGACCAGCAAGAGTAAAAATTTAATTGAATTTTAAATCATTAATACAGACTGCATTTTACTGACATTTAATCGAGTTTTGTGTTTGTTTGTGTCAGGATCGAAAGCTGACCAAGGCGGAGCAGCAGCGGTTTAAAGAGGAGGCTGAAATGCTGAAGGGTCTACAGCACCCCAACATTGTGCGCTTCTATGACTCTTGGGAGTCTGTTCTTAGAGGCAAGAAGTGCATCGTCCTAGTGACTGAGCTCATGACATCAGGCACACTCAAAACGTGTGTAACTTTACATTTGAAATTTTATCTCTTGGCAATTGTGTGTGTGTGTGTGTGTGTGTGTGTGTGTGTGTGTATATACATATAATAGTAGTCTCTTGAGTCGAGGACGACAAGCTGTGACTCCTGAGTCCAAATTCCAATACACACAGACGGTTGCAATCTATGTATGTTTATATATGTGTGTGTGTGTGTGTGTGTGTGTATATGTGTATATATATATATATATATATATATAGTAATACCTTGAGATACGAGCGTCCTGACATATGAATATTCCTAGATACGAGCAAGCCTTCGTGCATTTTTTTGCTTTGAAATACGAGTAAAGATTTGAGATACGATCATACTTACAGACGCTGACGCTAGGTGTTCGAGCACTCGTAGCCTCACTCCTTCACTTTACGTGTTCGTTGAATTCCATAATTAAAACCACATTTTAATTTATATCACAGGAATCCTTATATACTATAATCTTTTGTGTTTCCATTGTTATTAGCACTAAAAAGGCAGTTTTTTTAGAGGGCCGGAACGGATAATTTTTTTCTGTTGTTTCTTATGGGAATGAAATGATGAAATTATTTGAGATACGAACGATTCGGATTACGAGCTCGGTCCTGGAACGGATTATTGTCGTAACGCAAACTATTACTGTGTATATATAATGTGTGTGTGTGTGTGTGTTGATGTATCTTTTTTTTTAAACCATGATTCAGACTATTTATCACTTTATCAACAACCAATAAGGGTGCAAACGTCTTACTTCGTTATGAACTCATGACTGTTTTTCCTGTGCTTCAGGTACCTTAAGCGCTTTAAGGTTATGAAACCCAAGGTTCTACGCAGCTGGTGCAGGCAAATCCTAAAGGGTCTTCAGTTCCTACACACGCGTACACCTCCCATTGTGCATCGTGACCTCAAGTGTGACAATATCTTCATCACAGGCCCAACCGGATCAGTGAAGATTGGTGACCTGGGCCTTGCCACCCTCATGCGGACATCTTTTGCCAAGAGTGTTATAGGTAAATGTCTTTCATTTAAATGTCTTTCCTGTGTATAGTAGAAGTTGTTCTTTGATATGTAATTTGATCTCTATAGTCTTTTTGTGAGACACTTTTCCTGAATGAGGTGCAGGTCTTTCACACTCATAATGAGGCTGTAATTACGATGTCTGTCAAGTTGGGCTGGGCGATAGTAGCTTGGGATTCAGATGTAAGTTTATGTTCCACTCATTGGACTCTTATTACCACGATAAATAGTAACTATATTGTTTCTATGTTTTTTGTTATGAAAAAACATTAGCTTAAAGACATTTAATATATTAAAAATGCACAAAAACTGCTAGGATATAACAATAAAACTAATACAAGTACTGTAATTCTATTCCATTACAATATGAAATACCACATTTTATGCCACAATCGGTGATTTACTACAGTAAATCATTGTAAATGTTGGTGGCTCCGTATGGTGCGGTTCAAACAAGCAGCTGTTTTGTTCTGCTTTTGGCGCGTTTGCCGTTTAATATTTCTCAAATGCAACAGAAACGGCAGCAAAAATCAATTAGGCAAATTTGTATCGGCACCAGTGCGATGGTCTACAAAACGCATGCGCAGCATTATTTCCATCGTTCATGAACATTAATTATTAATAATTATCGATAGCATTTTGTCACCTTGTTCTAAGGTCACAGGTCCAAGAAAAGAAAAGGTATCCTCTTGCTTCCTTTTTTCACTTTAGCTAACTGTATTGCCACATTTGAGCTCACTAAAGGGCACTGCTCGCTGTTCCACATTATTGACCACAATATGTGCACACATAAAAACGTCAATACCTATTGATTTTGCTGAGAGGAAAGTTAGCACGCAAATATTCACTTTAGTACAAACATAAAAAAGGAATCAGCATTTTTATTTATAGCATTGCTCTTTTTAACAAGGATAACCTGAATGCTCCCAGCAGCAGCATTTTGAAAAAATTATTTAATTATTGCAAGTCTTACAATGATAGAGGTCACTGCTAAGGGTATCATGATTAGCAAGATCCGTGAAAGCACCAGGGTGCTGCATAGATGATTATTTCTTCTTGCAGTGGCTAAAATCCTTCATTTGAATTTTAGTAATTGGGAGATCAAGCCGAGAAATGATACACAACTGCTTCAAGGATTATATTTACATTTATGCATTTGGCAGATGCTTTTATCCAAAGCAACTTGCATTACATTCAAGGAACACATTGAATCAGTTTTTGCGTTCCCTGGGATCGAACCCATGACCTTGGTGTTGTAAGCAAGTGCTCTACTGATTGAGCTACAGGAAGGCTAATCAGTGTAATGATATACTTGTGAAATACTTGCAGAAATTTTGCCTGAAAAAAGCCTCACATATGGAGGATGGACATTTATAGGCTTCAGACGTTTTTGTGACTACTTTTGCATTGATTAGCTTTTGTGAAGGAGAAAAGAAGAAATTACCATGGTAACAGAAGACAAAAATTGCAAACAGATGCCAACAGAGATAGGATGTCAAATGAATGTTGTATTGGTTTTCTTAGGTACTCCAGAGTTCATGGCCCCAGAGATGTATGAGGAGCACTATGACGAGTCAGTAGATGTCTATGCCTTTGGCATGTGCATGCTAGAAATGGCTACCTCAGAGTATCCATATTCAGAATGCCAAAATGCTGCACAGATCTACCGCAAAGTCACCAGTGTAAGTCTTTATATGACTCTTGATTTGTAAATTATTATCGGGTGAATTCACTAAATTATGCCAAGTATTTCTTCTGACATGTAATGTAGTCCAGCGCTTTAAAGAGCCAGTTCAGGTTGTGCAGATTGCTGTTTTGCTACAATGCTGTACATTAGACCACAATCTGACACTCAAAACCTTCACACAATACTGGGAATTTAGCTAGGCAAAATTAAGCAAAGACGTTCAAATAAACACGGCTGTCAGCAGACAAAATTAATTCTTAGTGAATTTACCCTATTGTCTTTAAAATGTAAATATTTTTATATGCAAATAGCATCCAGTTGTTTTGAGAATCATGTGGGGGATTAAGACACAAAACTTTCTCTCCGTTCAGGGTATCAAGCCTGCCAGTTTTGACAAAGTAAATGACCCTGAAGTCAAAGAAATCATTGAGGGCTGTATTCGCCAAAACCGATTAGAGCGGTAAGCACTTAAATGGTGGAAGTTCTTGTGTAAGTGAAGCAATAATGCAAAGTGATCTAAATTATCTTTTTCCACCCTCAGGCTCTCAGTGAAGGACCTTCTAAATCATGCCTTCTTTGCGGAGGATACCGGCGTGCGTGTGGAGCTTGCAGAGGAAGATACTGGCTGCAAAGACTGCCTGGCCCTGCGCATCTGGGTTGAAGAGCCAAAGAAACTCAAAGGCAAGCACAAGGACAATGAGGCCATCGAGTTCAGCTATGACCTGGAGAATGACAGTGCCGAAGAAGTTGCACTGGAGATGGTGAGAAACAGAGATTAGGAAAAGTTTTATAAATCTGTAAAAACAATTACAATTTGTGCTTTTTATTGTGATCCAAAAATGAAATCTATTGTGTTTTAATGAACAAAACCTGTTTGACTTTCATTTAGAACACAAAATGTTTTTTTTGTTTTTATAAATGATTATTATTTCCATTCTTTTCAATAAAATCACAAAGAGGACTCCTGCGAATTACAAAAATTACACTTTCTGTTTCTAAAGTACTGTTGCATAAAGTTTAGAATGGCATGAGGGTGCGTAAATGATGACAGACGTTTTATTTTTAGTATTATTCTCTTTAAGTCATATCTAAGACTCAAAATTATAAATTCTCCATTTCGATATTTTTTTATAGGTGAAGTCTGGCTTTTTCCATGAAAGTGATGCTAAGGTGGTGGGGAAGTCCATCAGAGACAGGGTGACTCTAATTAAGAAGTCCCGTGAACGGCGACAACAGCAGCTCCTTCAGCAGCAACAACAACAAAGTCTTGATGAGCGCCGTGACTCCACAGTCCTTATCTCCTCCTTTTCCTATGTCCAACCTTCCTGCACCACCTCCTCACAGGGAACAGGAGTTGCTGCAGCTGCTGGGGGTCAGGGAGAGGCAGAGGAGCTACCAGAAGTGGACCAACATGTCCAACAACAAGGAACTGCATTGGGCCTCACAGGTGCGCAATTAATTTAGAATCACAATGTTGTTTACAGAATCTGACAGGCACTTATTGAAACAGGATCTAACAATTATTTGTCCCAAAGTGGTGTATAAATGTTGATTTTGGCATTCTGTTTTTCTATATTCAGAGGGTGAGAGTCTTCCTACTGTCAGTGGACAAAGCCAACCCTTTTCTGTACCAGAGTCCGGCAACCCATGTGCTCATGCTCAAACCAGCTACCCCACTGGCACATCTGTAAGTACCACTACTTCAGAAACAATTTTCTAATCTAGTGCCATAACATCCCCAGCTGCTCATTTAAATCCTTTAATGTACAGTACAAAATAGTAATTGTTGTATGAATGTACTCTCTGGTCGGATAAGAATTGTTTCCTTTATTTAGGGAGTGAAAGGAGCAGGGGTTATATCTCACCCCCAGCTGCTCCCTATTGGTCAGAGCAGAGGGGTTCCAAATGTGCCTGTTGGCCAGAATGGTGGGATATCTGGCATTTCCATTGGCCAAAGTGGTGGTGGGGCTCCTAACATTCCTGTGCCACAGACTTTCATTCAACCAGTCACTATGGCATCACAGGTCCCATTAAGTATGCCTCAACAATATTCTCAGGTGATTGTCTCCCTTGTGTCCAGCTTCGCTGTGATTTTCCCTTCTCTCGGTTCACTGTTGCACTGGACATAATAATTCATGTCTAAAGCAAATCATTCCAGGGAGACATGGTTAATTCAGTGTCATATGTTAAGTTATTTTAGTGGAATATTTTGAGGGCCTGGTAGAGTATTTCACTCCTCAAGTTTTGTGCCGTTTGTCAAAATATATGTTGCAATAACTTTCTGTGCCATGTCTATATTTTGTTAGTCACAATATGTAGACATTGCACTCTGTTACTGAAATACTGAATTGAATTTCCTAAGAAATCTCTCTCTCTCTCTGTGCAGTCTGTGACTTTGATTTAGGTCATGTGCTGAGTTACTTGATGTTCATTGACCTACATTTTTAATGTTTGGTCCAGAGAACATATTTGTATTCACTGTACGCTGAACCATGTTAACTGGTAATTTGAAAGAAAAATTGTTGTATTTGCTCCATTTTAGTTCTTGAATTGTAAATATGAATTGTTTCTAGAATATTTTTCATAGTTAAATTTATTGTCATATAGAATTGGTGCTAGACAGTAAGACATTTGTCAAGTCAAGAAAACAGATGTTGTTCTAGTGACAGTTTTTGAGGAAAAAGGCTACAAAGTTTACAAATTAACATTTGAATTCAAGGTATTTCAGAATGAAGACATAGTCACTCCATGTGCAAAACAACAAATCAAAGCAAACTGACTCCAAAATTAGCTGTTCACATCAAGTACAATTTGTGTTTTTATCAAACTCTGTGAAAAGTTGGCATACCAGAAGGAGAAGCGCTGCAGTTACTCAAA
This sequence comes from Rhodeus uyekii, assembly GCA_037043235.1. NCBI lineage: Eukaryota > Metazoa > Chordata > Actinopteri > Cypriniformes > Acheilognathidae > Rhodeus > Rhodeus uyekii. Next base: position 4,782,811 of record JAWRVZ010000034.1, read on the forward strand.
CCCTTGATTCTTATACCTTATTCACAGCAGCACCATCTTTGATCTTTAACGGGAATAAAAGCGAGCTTGTGAGGGATAGACGTACTGTTCATCTCTTTAGTGTGTTGTGCTGTTATTTAATGTGTTTTTGGATTGTTCTGCTGACTAAACACTGCCAAAATATCCTTCCAAGAAACTTCTGTAGACAAAAAATTCTGATATAAATTATTAGTGATCTAGGAGCTTTATACAGCTTTTAACAGGGGATGCTATTGAAAACAACAATGTTGTTGACCTCACTTTCATACCTGTTGTGACGCTGCTCTGAATAAGGTCTATAACAGGGCGAATATTTGCCAGCAGAAATGCATTGTTGTGATTTTAAACTTCTTTTTTTAGACTCAAAATTGCATTCAGTATTGTACAGCTTTAGTGGGGGATTGGTCTGACCTGAACGCCTTTTGTAATACTGTAATTCTATGAGTAATAAACATAATAATCTGTAATTCTTATAATACGGCTGCCTCTGTGATCTGATGTGACATATAATCAAAAAACAACAGCATTGATCGTAGTCTGAACAGTTTAAAATTAACCTAATAACTGCACGTGCAGAATGTTGTTTCATATCTTTTGCTTTCCAGAATGTCTTGTTTCCTTAGGATGATTAATGAAGTGCACTAATGCTTCGCTCTCTCTTTTTCTCCTTCCCACCACTACTTGCTACCCAACTCCATGATCTGGCCTATCCATCCTTCCCAAATAATTTCCAAATGTGTTTTTCCCACCAGCCCCTTCCACCATACTCAACAGATGTCACATCCTCACAAATGTTACACTCTCGACCCACTGATGCTTCCACTCCCCACAGTTCTCTTGTACAATCACAGTCATACATAGCCCCAATATCACCCCAAGCTCCCATGACTGTCCTCAATTCCTCCATCCCAGCTGGAGAACCCATAGCATCAGCAGGTAACAACATGCTACCCATGCAGACCCAAACTAGCATTGCTCCTGTTCAACCCACTGATATTTTGCCCAAGCAAACTATTGTTCAGACGCAACAGCAGGTGATGTCAGAATTGCCCGGAACATTGCAACTGAACATCCAGCAAGCAACACCACAAAAACAGGCAAATATAATGCAGCAGCACCAGACTGTGTTGTTGCCACAGCCGACGGACCAGGTTCAACAAATGGCTGTTTTGTTACAACAGCCACAGAATATAGAACAACCCCAGGTGGTTCTGCAGGAACAGCCACCACATTCCAGTGTATCTCAGCAGCCATATATCCCATTGCCACAGCAGAAACAGCCAACAATGGCCAATCCACAGCAAAGTGAGCTACAACAGCAGGTGTACATACAACAACCTCCAAGCAACCCCCAACAACAAGTTGGGATACAGCAGCAAGTTCAGCAGCATCAGCTGTCAGTACAACAATCCTCAGTAGAACAATATCAACACCAGACTCAACAACAACAACAGGCACAGCAAGTTTATGTGCAACAAATAACTGAATCACAAGAGCAGAACATGATAAAAACCATGGTACATCAGCCACCGGTACTTCAAACAATCCAACAGCCGTTGCAATTGACAGAGCAACAACAACAGCAACTTCTGATTAGGCAACAAATTGAGCAGCAACAGAAGGCTGTTTTGCAAAATCATTTGGAGCAACAACATCAACAGCAAATTTATATTCAGCCACAACAACAACAACAAGTTGAGCAACAACAAATTCTTCTGCAGCAACAGCAAAACTTGGCAGTACAGCAACAGATTGAGCAACAGCAGCAAGCATTACATCAACAAAAGCAAATAGAACAGCAGCAAAAGGCCATTTTACAGCAACAGGTGGAACAACAAAGACAACAGCAACAGGCTTTGTTTCAGCAACAGCAGCTGGAGCAGCAGCAAGCATTATTGCAGCAGCAGCAGCGTGAACAACAACAGGCGCTTCTGCAGCAACAACAGTTGGAACAGCAAGCTTTGTTACAACAACAGCAGCAACTCCAGTTAAAGCAGCAACAAGCGCTTTTACATCAGCAACAGTTGGAGCAGCAACAGCAGGCTTTGTTTAAACAACAGCAACAACAGCAGCAGCAGCAAGCACTCATTCAGCAGCAGCAAAAGTTAGAGCAAAATGTTCTGTTACAGCTGCAACAGCAGAAACACATTGAACAGCAACAAACTTTATTACGGCAGCAGCCTCAGCAGATAGAGCAACATGTTTTACAGCAACAGCCACTACAGAAGCCGACAGATCAACAATTGCAGCAGCAGATATTTCAACAACAGACTGAGCAGCAACAACAGACATTGCTACAACAGAGAGAGACGCAGATGCAGCAGCATCTTCTGATGCAACAACACCAGATTGAATTACAGCGACAACAAGCTCTACAAGCCGAGAAACAACTGCAACAAGTTTTGATGCAGCAACAGCATATAGAGCAACATGCAGCTCTAGTAGATCAGGCAAACCTAGGGAAATCGCAGCCTCCTGAGATGGTCCAGCAGATTAGTCAAATGCAACACTCTCAACAAATAATGTCCCCACAACCTCAACCCCATCTTTCTCAACAACAAGCTGAGCAGCAACAGGTCTTGATTCAGCAACAACAAGCCATCCTTCCCCAGGAATCGCATAGACCTTCTCTGGTAGAATTACAAGTTCCAACCCTGGTTCAGGCGGTACCAAAAATGGTTAGTGCTCAAATACCTAGTCAAGTTCCAGCCCCAGTACTCATCCAGCAACAGGTACCACCTCAGATGTCTGCTCAACCTTCAGCACAAGTACAAATCAAGAGTCAAGGGGACCCTGCAATTTATGGTCAGATTCCTCTGCAGACTCAAAGTCATTCTGCACCGCAGTCAATGGGAGGCCATATTCAAGCTGTCCAGCTGCAAGTTCCACAACCAACCCAACAAATCACATCTCCAACACAAGTTCCTACACCACAACCCATTCATTCTTTTGTTCCAACTCCAACACAAATGGTCTCACAAGGGAAAACCCTTCCACCCCAAACTCAACTGGTACCACCTCACGCTGCAACTTCTCTCCAGTGTCAAGTCGTTGTCGGGTCACCTGCACCTGCGCCTCTTGTGCATCCTACAGTGCCGGCTGCTTCTACACTTATGGCCACACAATATGCTCAAGCACCTGTCGGCCCGCAAACAATTCAGTCGGTTCAGCTAGACCTAACACAGTCTGTGAAACAACAACAGCCACCTGTGCAGCAGTATCAGCAAGCAGTACTGTCTCCGGTGTCACATGCACCTACCATCAACCCAATGGCCACTTCATCAATGCAGTGCTATTTACAACAGACAAACCAATCACAAATACAGACTCCTTCAGTCATCCAAGCTCAGCAACATCCAGTAAGTGTGGCCTCAATGCCGGCAGTCTTGCAGCCCATGCCTCCAGTGCAACCTCAGACTACCCAACAGCATGAGCAGCAACTGCCTCAAGCCCATCATGTGCAGCAACAGCAACCGCTCCACCATCAACCTATGCAGCAGCTTCTGCCACCTAATGCTGTTCTACCACAAGATCTCCACCAACAACCTTGCCAGCCTCAACCAGTGCTCCAACATATGCTCCCGGTACACATTGTTCCAAGTCAGGTACCACAGACCCAAGCTAGAACAGTACCTCTGTACAGTCAGGTGGTCTCAAGTCCATCACCCTTGCCCCAGAACCAGCAGAAACAAACTCTTCCTGCTCAAACACACACACAGACCAACATCCAGACACAAGCACACTCAAACGCACAGGCACAGACCCACATAGAAGCTAGTGGGAGTCTCGAGCAGCCTCATTACTCCCAAGCTGCCTTTATACCATCACAGTTCTCCCCAAGTCCATCTCATACTTCCCTACAGCCCTCTGCCATTCTCCCAGTCCTACAACCAGCTGTCCCAGTTTCAGAAATTCCTGTCCCAACAGAGGCACAGCTAAACCAGACAAGGCCTGCTGACATGATAACTGATTCCCCTCCTACTGTCAATGCTTCACAGTCCCATGACTCTAATGGCTCTGTGTTGCCCACCACCTCGCTGACAGAAAGTGATGCTGCATTGCTGGGCATTGCTCAGGTACAAAAACACTTCATATAAGTTTCAAATATACACATTAGCAGTGAGCATTGTTGACCAGCGAGTTTATGGCAATATATAAAAGTGATCTATATACGTGTATGTGAGGGTTCTGCAGAACAAATTAATGAAGACAAACAAACATCTATCTCTTCTAACTCTGTTAACTTGAGATGCAAAACCCACTTAACACCTTAATCTTAACACCTGCAAAATCAGATTTTAACTTACAGAAATCAGTTTTTGATTCATCAATTCAGGACAGTCATTTTGTTTTTGGTTTACACAAAGTATTGTGTAATACTTTGCTTCTCGTTTTACTACTTGAATTTTTATTTATTATTATTTAAATAACTCATTACATAACTGATGTTTTGTTTTTCTTTTTGTTTTTCTGTTGGTATGTGGTGGTTCCTGTGTGTTTGTTTGTTTGTCTTTTTTCTAAACAGGAGAGCCCACATCAGTCTGCCAACAGGGGCTCTTCATCAGGGTAAGTAGTTTTGTGTACTTTTTTTACATTTTTGGTATATAATTAACTGTGCACAAACCAAGTTTTATCTATTTATTTTCATTAATTGTATTTTTTTTATATATATATTATATAAATACATCTCTGTTCCTGCCAGTGGGGATGAGGCCCAATCTATGTGGGTCAGTGGAAAAATAGATAAGGTAAAATCTCAGAGGAGATCATCCTGTCAAAAGACTGAAAAAGCTCATTTTCAACTCAGCATGTTGCAGGTATGTATCAATCACAATCACAATGTTTATAATATTTTATGAACTTCACTTTTATTTTAACTAATTGAATCATATATTATGAACACTGTTTATATTGTAGGTCTCAGGCACAGGGGACAACATGGTAGAGTGTCAGTTGGAGACGCACAGTAACAAGATGGTCACATTCAAGTTTGACATTGAGGGAGATGCACCTGAAGACATTGCAGATTACATGGTGAAATATGTTCAGCTATGTGATTCATTTGCTTCTTAAGAAGCAACATTTTAAGAGAATTTTTGAGAATTTAACCAGTTGTTTTTACATTTGGTGTCTTTCCTGGTAAATTTCATTTCAATGTGTTTTGTGTAGGTGGAGGAAGATTTTGTCCTTGAGCCTGAGAAAGAGAAATTTGTTGAGGAGCTGAGAACTATAGTGAAGAAAGCTCAAGGAATACTTAGCACTCAGTCACAGGTCTGTCATTCCAAGCTATACTACTAGTCACTGCTCCTGTTGAAATCCTTCATTTTTGGATGATCTATTCCTTTTGTGGTGGTTCAGATCTTTGTTTGTTTGTTTACAATATGTTATATTGTTTATATATATATATATATATACATACACATACATACACGTGTGTGTGTGTATATATAAAATACATACACACACACACACATGTATGTGTGTGTATATATATGTATATATATATATGTGTACATACACATTTGTATTGTGCATATGTTTGTGTATAAAACAGTAAACAGTATTATAGTGAAAAATAACAAATTTTAAACAAATAAAAGTTTTCTTAATGCATTTGTAAATTTAATGTATTCCTGTGATGGTAAAGCTGAATTTTCAGTACCCGTTACTTATATCTCATTAATCTGTTAATATGCTGATTTGCCTGTCAATGTTTAAAACATGTTTGTGCTGCTTAATATTTTTGGTAAAAAAAAAAAAACTTTGACACCAACAGAATGATCAAAAGAACAACATTTATTTGTTCACTAAAAATGTTTACAAAATTCAATTCAGTGTAAAAGTCTGTACTGTCACTTTTGATGCCCTTGCTGAAAATGTATTTAAAACTTTTTTCTTTTCTTTTTTTTTACTGACCCCAAATGTTTGAACGTTTGAGTATGTTTCATTTGTTATATCTAATTTTGAGAGTTTTTTTTCCTGTCTCAGACTGGATCTTTGGAGCAACTACACGTGAGCACCCCATCCAGTGCAACAAGTAGGTGTACCTGTCGTTTCATTATGAAGCTGAAAATAGTTAGAATAAAGTTAGGATTAAAGTTGTATTGTCTTTGTAACTTATGTCTTTTATCTTGATTTAAAATTAGAAAAAATATATTAACCAAGACTTTTTAATTTTACACTGTTCCTACAGTTAGTAGCAAAATAAATGTTCTGTTATTCTCCTGTTTGCGAAGTGGATTCAGCCCCTCAGTCTTCACCCGTGGGTCGTTGGAGATTCTTCATTAACCAAACTATTCGCCATCGGGACTCACAGTCTAACCAGGGAGCTTCCACTTCCCCACCAATGGGAGAGAGCCGAGTTCCCAAGTCCATAGAAATGAAGAAAGGTAGAGAATTCACTGTGACGCACAGTATTTTTGGTCTGGTGTGAAATTTGAAATTACCTACATAATCCTGACTAGAATGGATCTGTTGAAATTTCATAATGCTTCTGCTGTTAGCTTTCAGCTAAGATAGCGAAATGATGATGATGATTAATAATGACATCTGAAGAATTTTCTACTCTCTGTCTAATGTATTATCAGATCATGAGAGCCCTCAGCGCTCAGAGTCTTTTGCTGGGATAGCATCTTCCCCGAATTCTTCGATCTCTGCATCCTCTCCTCTGGTCTCTACTGTATCAGCCCCTGCATCCATGTCTGCCTCGGCTATTGCTGCCCATAAAGATATAACACCCTCTGCCTTGCCAACAGTAGAGCGAGTCTCCTCCGCTACCTTGACCGCAGGCTCAATCCCTGTCATGGTTTCCAGCATCTCTGCCGCTCCTGTCCCTGCAGTCACAGCCATCACAGGCTCCAATGTTGAACAAGGAGATGCTGCAGGTAAAGGGGAGGCTGAACAGCCCCTCTCTAACTTGTCTGCTTATGGGACCCCTCCAGCATCACTGGTGACCCATGCTGATCCATCACAACAATTGCTAGCTCAAACACAAATGGCACCCTCACAAACACCAGATATACTTCACCAGACACAGACACAGTTAGCAAAGGCTACCCCCGAACAGTCTCAGCAACCACAGATTATGCCTCAACCAGTGCTCCAGGTCACTCCACAGCCACCTAAACTCCAACCTAGCGAGACCAAAGCACTATCACAGCTGATACTAATCGAGACGGTCCCCTTGCAGGGAGTGCTTTCAGCTGCCCAAGTTCAGCAGGTCCCTCACCAACAAGTACCAGTTGATTCTCAGATAGCAATGCAACAGGCAGCATTCTTGCAGCAACAGGGACTTCAGCAAACAGCCAACGCCGAGCAGATCCCGCACCACACGGTAGAACAGTATGTGTCTCAAGAAACAACAACGGCCCCAACAATGCTGACCATGCATCCTCAAGTTTGCTTCCAGACCCAGGATACCATACAAGTTCGAGCTCAGTTTCAGCCTGTAATCCCGCAGCAACTTCCTGCCGAGCAAACACAGATGTTAGTTCAGCAGGTACCGCTTGATATGATGCCTATGGCACAAACCGCGGTGCCTTCGGCTGTGCAGAAGCAGGCATCTGTCCAGCAGTCTGAGTCTGAGCTGTCCACTGGTGAGGATACAGTCAGCCACGCCGCCCCACCCCATCACTCTTCGGAGACCTGTCTCCCACCCCTCCCACTCTCTGAAACTGCTCTGCCCGCCCTATCCCATACATTCACACCCTCTCCAGCCCAGCCTTCCTCGGTTGCAGAGTCAGACAGCGAAGGGCCACCCAAAATTGAGTTTGTGGACAATCGAATCAAGACTTTGGATGAGAAACTGAGGACTCTGCTGTATCAGGAGCACAGCGGCAGCGGGGCAGCACTGGGAAGTGGCTCCACGGGCAGCCCTGCTCCTGCCCCCAACTCAACCTTGGGATCTGCTGCAGCCTCCACTGCAGTTGATGAGTCTTCAGAGCCCACCTACGCATTTTCCCAACCTCCTGTCACCTCCTCAGACACCTCCCCTCACTCCACCTCTTCCACTACCTCCTCCACCACCCCTCGTTCTTCCTCCACCTCTCCGGATGGAGAGCGGGAGAGAGCAGGTGAGGAGGAGACAATCCCATCTGCTGTGCAACAACAGCCTGCCTCCTCTACATCCCCTCCATGCTCCCTCCTTTCCCCTCCACAGGAGCCTGGATCCCCGAAAGTGCCCAGTGAAACATCAGTAAGCGTAAGTGGGGTGTGTATATAAAAGCTCAGTGGCAGGATTCAAAAATTAAAATGCATTTCATAACTTTTTAAAAGAAAGTCATTTGTGAAAATAAATTAATTTGACATGATCTTTTATTATTTCTTTAAAAATAATACTATTTATATTAGAAAAACTTTAGTTTATATAATGTATGGTGTATTTTAATGTGTGTACAGGGTTTAATGACTTTTTCAGTTTTTATGGAAAATATACTTTTATTTTTTACTTTGTTTACAGCACTTGACTTCAGCACATGAGTTGTTACATGTTAAAAAAAGAACAAACATTTTTTTTTAAATGGTGTACATGTTTATCACAATACAAAGTACATTTTCAAAGTCGTGGTATATGTGCTTTAACCTTTAAACCTTTTCACTACACATCTTAAATTTTTTTACCTCCTCTTGTTCACATGTTGTGTCCAGGCCCCCCCTTCCCTCTCTGAAAGCTGCACCGCTGGAGATGTTCTGTTGCTTTCCTCTTCTCAGCCACCCATCCCGCTATGGCCTGGACAGCATCAGCACAATGAAGGAGGTGGATATTTTGGCCTAAACCTGACATGTCCTAGTATCAGAAATCCTGTTAGCAAGAAATCCTGGACTCGCAAATTCAAAAGCTGGGCATGCAAACTGCGCCACTCCGCCAGCTTGTTCAAGAAGCCCAGAGTCCAGCAAGGTAGTGTTCGCAGGAAGCGCGCAAGAGAGAGCGAGTGAGGGGTGTGGGTGGGCACTGACCACAAATGTTTAGATTAAAAGTAATGTAGCCAATCATGTAGCTGAGTCTTCCCTTGCTAGATAAGGATTTCTTAATTTCCCAAAAATGCTGCTAGAATTAATAATTAGTTATTAATCCTAATATTCTTTCCATGGTGAAGTGGTTGTTGATGTGCTTAGTCTGTACTGAAATCATTACATCTAGTGATACATTTTTCTTGCTTGTTTTTGTTTGAAAGGAATTGCTCTGCTGTATATTAACATTTATTTTGTAGCCTCCTTTTTGTTTTGTCTGCATGGGTTACCCAGGGGTAAGAACAGAGGAGTGTAGAAAGGGAAGAGAATCTAAGAGGGATGACCCTTGTGTGTCGCACCTGGATCTGAGTCTCCAGTCCCAGCGTATGCAGTGCAGTATTGCAGCACCCATGCCCCTCACCTTCCTACACCCTGCCACACTCACCCAGAGCACCTGCAGTTGCAAAATAGCACACTTGTTTAAAAGTTACATGGGCCAGAAGTTTGTGTTTTGTAGATATCGTTCATCATACCCACTCTAATTAAGTTGCTGTCCACTCTAATGCAAAAATTACAGCTGCAAAAAAATGTAATCTTTAAATTAATCTGGCTCATTTCATTTTTGAATTTACATTTTATGCACCATTGACACTGTGTATATTTATAAGCTAACTCACTGAAGCTTTAGCAAATAAGACATTCTAATGTCTAATGCAAAGATCTATTTTTCAGATGCCAGCCATCCATTTCTCCTGTGAGCATAGTTTTAATTTCTCCAGGAGCTTTAGATTACATCCTGTTCTTTCCTACCTGGGCAGACTTTTGGAAGGTTTTGTTTGTCGTATATTTTTGGCATGTCCATGTTTATGTCTGGAATGGAATACTAGCATAATGCTGTCCTTACAGTTTTTGTTTAAAAAGTGGTATGTGAAAAGGCACACAGTATGCACTGATAAACATTACATCATTTAATTGCCAAAAGTTTGAGGTTGGTAAGAATTAGTAGAAATTAGTACTTTTATTCAGCAAGGATGTGTTAAATTTACCAACGGTGACAGCAAAGACTTGCTTTGTAAATATATGTCGCATATACAGTGATACCTCGGTTTACGAGCGACTTGGTATACGAGCAAATCGGTGTACGAGCATGGAGGGTCAAATCGGTGTACGAGCATTGTATCGGTGTACGAGAAAAAATTTACCCACACCCACGCGCATGTTTTGAATGGAAGCTCAGCATGGTCTTGCACATTTTTACAGAAAATATCCTAATGACAGCCTCTCATAACACACTAACACAGTTCCAACCCTTCAGTCCTTCTTTCGCGGCTCCAGAGCGCATTCGTTCGCGGCAGCAGCTCCCATGTGTGATACACCTCTGGATTATCACTTCGTTTGTTTTCTGCACTATTATAATAAATTCACTCATTTGCACTTGAATCCTTGCTTTGCCCACTCACCCCTCCTCCCTCCTCCCTCCTCTCTCTCCTCCATGAAGGCTGCTCAAACCTGAAGTGCATTACAGTAAATTGTCAAGTATTTTTAAAGTTTAATCGTCAATTATTAATTTGTATTTATATGAGATCTTAATGGTTATAATTTTAACTGTAATTAATAGGGTAAAACCAAAAAAATATTTAAAATGGGCATTTATGGTCGTGTGGAACGAATTAATTGATTTTTAGTGCATTCTTATGGGGAAACTTGTTTTGGTGTACGAGCATTTTGGTTTACGAGCTCGCTCTTGGAACGAATTAAACTCGTAAACCGAGGTATTACTGTATATATATTTCTTTTAAAATTGAATACTGTTTCAACGTATTACAGTTTTTATTGTATTTTCGGTTTGAATAGTAATGCACATTCAGTGGCATCTTGTAAATAAAAAGTAAAATTATCTAATTTTGTACCAGTCTAATAAATAAGAATATGCAGATTTTATTGCTTAAATTATTATTTAATTGCATGAAAACTAAGTATTTGCATTCTATGCACAGTATAAATGCATAGTATAATAAGTATGATGCGATACAGTATTCCTCGTAGTGTTCTCTTCTTGTATTCGGCACATTTTGGTGAAAATGTCTTATCTAAGTCATCCTGAAAATTTGACTTGTATACAGTGCACAATATACTTGCTTAGTATAAGTAGTATGGTAGTATGCCATTCCTAACATAAATATAATATAGCATCAATCGAAAGCAAAAGAGCAGTAGTTTACAGCGTTTTAAGCCTGACAGACTGTAAATGTTCAACGTGCATATGTGTGTGTGTGTGTGTATATGGTTATGTATCATGAAAAGCACATTAGGACCATCTACTAGAAATATTCTCTGGAATCATAGTGTTTCTGTATAAGCATCATGAACACACAGTCTATATTATTCACACATGTTGACTGGTGTCACTGCCACTCTCCTAGGCAGTGATATAAGTGTCTGACAGATGAATGCAACCGTGTGAGTGTGGATGGATGGGGGCATACTTCTCTTTATTACTCTCTAATGTTTTAGAAGTTGTGGTGCAGAGATTGTTCTTCCATGAACTGTTTTTGCTGTTTGTTAAATCTACTCCCTGGCACCCCTTCCCACATCCATTCCCCAGCACACATCTTCCACTCAGCATGACATTTGAGATGATAATCATATCTGTATTCATGTCCACCGACTGCCAGTGATGCTGTAATTTGCCATTCTCACTCTATAACAGGCTTCCTCATATCGGGTCCTGGAGGGCCACTGCCCTGCAGAGTTTAGCCCAAACCCTGATTAAACTCACCTACCTGTGATTTTCTAATGATGCTGAAGACCTTGATTAGTTTGCTAAACTCTGCAGGGCTTTGGCCTTCCTGGGCAAGAGACAAGGAACTCTGCTCTCACCATGTGAACATGCATGGATGGTTTTTAGTCAAAAATCTCTTGTGTGCTGTAGTTATTAATGGCATATCCTTGTGTTTGTGGTGTCTTCTGTTTGTTTGTTTGTTTGTTATTATTTAAATTCCAAATACACTGTCTTTTGTGTTTTTTGTATGTTCTCATTTCATTTTACTATTGTTGTGTTCCCTTGTCTTTGCGTCTCTCTTTTTATTCCTACTAACAAGATGGCAACTTCAGCCAGGGGATGGAGGAGAGGGAGGCATCTACAAATGACCAACCCTGCTCGCGCAGAGGGCGTTTCCAGGTACTGCCATTATTCCCTTATACAAAGTATTCTCAGTTTGCAATAGCTCAATCTTTCCAGTTTATTGTCAGACAGGCAGAAGTGTAAACATTGAGACAAAACCCCATAGAGTACACAGAGTTCAAATAGAAATGGTGCTTAGAAAATTTATACTTACAATTTTGTAAAATGGAATTAATTATGTGATAGGGGAAAATTCATAATTCTGCAAATGACAAAGGCAGATCTAATGTGAGAATGAAAAACAAAAGATGCACATTAAGTGTGAAAATAATGTATATTAGCCATGAGATCACTGAGTGACTTTTTGTCCTGATGTATGGCACTTCATCCAATCCAATTTTTTAGCTGTTGGTCAATTTATTCTTATTGTCTCTTTTTGTCTTTATTGTGATCACAGTTAACACAAATGATTTAAATTGCTCTTTCCTTGTAGGTAATTCCAGTGTCCCAGTCCTCAGAGCCCCTTCCACCACAGGAAGTTGCAAAAAGCCAAGGATCCTCGCAAAGAAAAGTTGGCCGTTTTTCAGTTACACAGGCCGAACAAAGAGAGGAAAATTTGACGGACAGCTCTCCTGTATCATCGGATGTGGAGCGAGAGAGGAGGAAAACAAAAGGGAAAGATGGTGAGAAAGAGGAGAGGAGAACTACAGTGCCCACCCACCCTCCCAGGAGTCACACACGCTCACCCCTGGGCAGCAGCGACGATGAGAGCGAGGTGGAGGATGAAGATTTGAGGAAAGAGCTCCACAAGCTGAGAGAGAAGTAAGAACAGTTGAATTCTGCACTGCTTTTTTTTTTCTTATGCTAATACTTCTAATTCTTCTAATACTACCTCCTCTCTTTTATCTCTGTAGACACATCAAAGAAGTGGTGTCCCTGCAGGCACAGCAGAACAGAGAGCTGCAAGATTTGTACAGGCAGCTCCGCTCTCTTAAAGACCACAGACAGCCTCTGTCCATGACCCTGCCCAGGACCTCTCCTTTACCCACCACCCCCCTCGCCATCTCCCCACGCAGACCCCGACCCGCCAAAGCCAAGCTCAGACCCCGACCCCACTCTCACATGGATAACAATGGAGTCACACACCAAGGTACTGCCTTAATTAAGACTTTTTTTGTGACTATAATCCACTTTTAAGATTTTCCTGTTGCTTTTAAAACACACACACTCAGCAGTCTAGTAGTTATTCTGAGTACTGCAAGACTGAGAAAAGACCATCACTGACTGCTAATAGACGTACTAAAGCTATAGAACATGGTCGAAATAATAATACATTACTGTTCAAAAATGTATAATTTCAGCAAGGATGTATTAAACTGTTTAATGTTATAAAAGTTTTCTATTACAAATAAATGTTGTTCTTTTGAATGATGCTTAAAAAATTCTACTTTTCTATCACAGGAAAAATTTTAAATATATTAAAATTGGAAGTTATTTTAAATTGTAATAATATAATGTTATTGCTTTACTTTGATCAAATAAATGCAGCCTTGTTGAGCATAAGAGACTTATTTCAAAATCTCTTTTGAATGGTATTGTAATTAATGAGAATGACATTGTCTTTATTTAATGCCATCGTTTTGTTTTCAGATCAAAGTCCTTCAGCCCAGGATTCTGCCAATAGAAAGAGCACATTCACAGATGAACTACATAAGCTTGTTGATGAGTGGTCAAAAGAAGCCGTTTGCCCTGTTCAGCCTAAGCCTTCACTGAATCAAATCAAACAGATCCAACAAGTGCAGGAGTTGGGCGGATGGGGCCAGACTACTGAGGTAAAGCATTTGTGCAACAAATACTGTCTCCATTTGCACTGTCTTATATGGGTTAAAATATCTTGCTGTGATATACAGTGGGATTCAAATGTCTAAAGGTACAATCATTTTAGTGACATTTTCAAGGGTGTAAAGGTACACTAGAACTTGTTTATTTCCAGATTTAAACCCAGACATTTGGATTCATCTGTATGTTTCTATCTTGCAGACTACAGCTTCGAGTTGGTTTTCCGGGGCTCCTTTGAATACTCCAGTATCAGTCGGCATGTCTACAATGACATCCACCCCCTACAGTACCATCAGTGGACAAACGCAGCCGCCTCCAACCCAGTCTCCCATCGCTCCTCTACCCCAGCAGAACGCACATCTGCAGCCTCCCCTGCCGTACAGCCCGTCTCCCCTGCACCCGCAGCAGGTCCAGCTCCTGTCAGGATCCCAGCCCCTGGTGTCTGGTGTGCCTTCCCCCTGCGCCTCCCCCTCACTCATGACTGCAGCGGGGCCTCTGCTGCCCCCCGCCACCAGCATCACAGCTGCCTCTGCCCCCACCGCCAATCAAGACCCCATTTTCTGCTCGTGCTCCTCTTCCTCGTGCTCCTCTTCTTCCTGCTCCACCTCCGCTCTGCCTCCCAGTGCCAAACTTCACTCCAAACCCTCCACGTCTACCCTTCCTTTAGGACAGCAGTGAGACGAGGTCTGTTTGAGAAGATGGAGAGGAATACCCGATGCACATCCTGTACAGGAAGGACACTAGTAGCAAGTGGTTGCGTGTTGGTGTGTGTGGGTATGGGGTTGTATAAATACTGTAGTGTGTGTATTTGTGTGAGTGTGTGTTTGTGTTGCATTTTTCAATACATATCCTCTGTGTGTTTCCGCACCGTCAAGTTTTATATCTGACTTAGTTGGACCTGAACTCACCCTATATAGAGACATTTTTGACATGAGATATGATCCTCTTTGTTTTTATTTATCAGTGCTTCAAACAAAAGGACTATTTGAATTTTAAAAAGTGCAATTAGTAATGATATTTAAATTCTTTTCTGTGTTGTTGTGACGTGGGTCTGTATAGCTTAAAATAAATATTTTTTTATATATACGCACAGAAACGACAACAACCAGACGTCAGCAGCGAAACGCCATCTTAATAGAGCACAACGGATTGAGCCGGTGGCGAGATCAATCGCATGTTCCAGCGCAGAGCATGGTAACCCTGCAACCATCATCTTAGCTACGAAAACAGTCGAAAACACGTGTTGTGCACGGATAAGGCATGTTTCTCATGTATTATATTTTACAATGCTAAATAGCGGTAACATTTTAGATTTAGCCAAGATTTTTTCTAGAATAACAAATAGCCATTGACTAATTCCTTTTACGATCCTACAATTGATTCTGTGAAGAAAAAAACAAAAACAGTTCTTCAGTTCATTTGATTTCAAATGAAACTAGCTACTATGATTGCAGTATTTTTCTCTCTGTATTTTTCTCTAGCAGACGTTCATACTTTTAAGGTTTACACTATTAACATTAATCCCATGATGAAGAGTGCAAGACTAGACGGCTGTTTGGAAAGCTCAAGTGAAGTGAACGCAGCTTGTTCTTGTTCTTGTCTATTTTTGCACAGTCCCGTATGAACGTGCTTCCGTGAAAACCGAACTGTGATCTGTGAACTGTGAGTTTGCTTTTCGTGAACGCAGCGCATCAGCAAAACGCTGGCAAAAATTCCTCATTCAATTTGGCATTTCATCAGATACTTCTCTGGTGAAAAAATAAGATATACATGTATACTGCCAGGAGAATTTACCATCGGAAGGACATTCAGAAATAGGTTGCCTTTCTACAGTGTATTTTTCTACACTGATCATAAAGCTTATATGTGATTTATCTAGACCAAGATATCAGTGCCCAGCCTTTAAATCAGACCAGTAACCAGACTACTGAAGATTTATAAAGCGGTTGTCAGTCAGCGTTCATAAACCTGTAATGCCCATATACCGAAAACTGGCTGTTTTTAACGTTTTGTTGAAAAAAGGAACTTTGTGTGAAGACGGCAACCTGCGTTTTTCAACAAGTAGGTGAGAGATGAACAGGAAGGAATGTATTGTGTAAAGCGCATGGGGAATGAGGAAAGGAATCATAATTGTGCTAATGCTAGAACTTGTGGATGTTACAAAAAGAAGTCAACATGACCTTTGCCTACGGAGGATTTGGATCATAGAGTTTGCAGTATTTTATGTCCTTTTTCTAAAGACCCACCTCCTCACAGTTAACCAACAGCATAGCGGTGAGCAAAAAGCTGTTGTGTCTAAGAAAACTACATTAGCCATTTGATCTGTACAAATGGAAAATGTAAAGATAACCCTCTGCTGAAGTGTTACAAAAATGTAATCTAAAAAGAAAGCGTTATTTTTGTATTTTGAAAGGGGTTGTAAAAATGTAAAATTGTGTACTGATCAGTGTTGAGAAAGCTGTGGTTATCTGATAAGACACAAGTCCTAAACGGTTTCTTAAGTTCCCCTGGCTTACAACTTTACACCAAAAGTTTGTTCTAAGATTGACATGATACAAAATGTTGTTTTTTTTTTTTAGAGGGATTTTATTTCAATGCAAGTAATTGGGAATATTATAAGCCAAATCATTTCTATAGTGGAGTGACTTTTGGGTGAAGTTGTACAGTAAAAGTTGTACGGGGGGGACGGCACCAATTATTAAAGGTTATTTAAGTGAAAATAATCTATAGAGGACTAAACTTATTGCTGGTGATTTAGCTACTGAAAATTGTAACTAATTCAACTGTTGATTCTATTTATGTTTTGTAACTAATCAAAAATAAACATCAAATGTTAAACATCAAAGTGTTAAGGATTATTTTGTGACACAACAGTTATTATTTTTATGATGTGATGCGTTTCTCTTCTTTTCAGGATTTTTTCATGAATAGAATGTTTAAAAGAACAGGATTTATTTGAAATAGTTTTTCAGAGCATCCTTGCTTAATAAAATTGTCTTTTAAACAAAAGTACCGGTATTACTCGCACACTGCCTGTAATATTCAGTAATACCAGTAGAGGTCTCAGTGTCCTAATATTCTGAAAAGAGAGTAAGCATTATTTATTTCACTGTATGCCATCGTGATATTCACAAAACCTGTTTTTATGCCCATCTTTAAACACTGATGATATCAACTTAAATGAGCAGTAATGCAAGTATAAGAGGCACATATCACTGTTCAATAAGAAACATGTTAGCCAGAATTTTAAAAAGTTTGCTGTCAGATAATAAAATGAACCAGTCAATAGATGCCATAAATGTAAACTCATATAATAAAGCGTGATCTTAAGCGTTTGCTCTGCTCTTCGATGTGAGTGTTTCCCACTGTACAGTGGACAGTCTGTTGAGATCAAGCATGTTCTGCAGCGGGTTCAGAAGTCGCCAAACCCCTTGACAATGTGCCTATTGTGATGCTCGGTCTATATGCATCAATGGGGGGGATTAAGCAGTTGACATGGCACGAGTACAATAATGCTCTTCACTGTGAACAAGAAACCCATGCAAGACCCCCTGCGGATGACGAGACGCTCATTAAACTCCACGAGACTGCGACTGACTGCAGTTTCTGTGTGATACCTGTAAAATTATTTATTACCACTCGACCTTATATAATTAGCATGCCGAACCGTACCGAAGAAAGCTATTTAATGGCTTGTAAATGAGTCTTTCCTCGACCAGGGGACCGTTTCTGTGCCATACGTTAGTGTCTACTTGTACACTTCATCTCTATGACCGTTGAAAGGTAGATTTTTGCTCATTTAATGAATTCTAACAAGATAATTTCGACTTTTCCTCTTAATTAAAAAAAACAGCTGTTGAGTGTTATAGAGAAGTCCTCAAAATATATAATAAATTAATATATATAAAGTTGTCCTTAGCCGTGAATATCTCAAGAGATGAAAAAGAAATTTGCCTTTGAGTAAAACATTCAAGCCAATCAGCTTTCAGAACTACGTCAGTGCGTCATCAAACATTCAACAGGTGAGGGGGGGCTTGCAAGGTAACAAATGAAGGAAGAATAACACCAACAACAACAAAAGTGAGACTGAACGATTTGTTTAATTTATTTGCCATGCTGACAAGTGTTGTGTTGTTTTTCAGAGATATTATAACGCGTCATTAAATATTTTAGAAGACTATTTTAAGATGTAGAAATGATGGGATATGGATTCAACATAGTCTAAAGAAGTTTTCAAGACTGTCAGTTCTGTACTTGAAGAGTCGCCCGTCAGTGAGTGAGTCACGGGCTGCTCTGTGAAGGGTGGAGGAGCAGTGATTGGTAAATAGCAGAGCTCTATCGGGCCAATCCAGATCGGAACATCATAAGTGTACACTCAGGGAGTGGTGAGCCTGCGTCATACCCTCAACTTTCCTTCTCACTCTCCTAATCTCGTTTTTGCCTTGTAAATAGTTTATTATCCGTTGACTAAGTGGGAAAATCCTATGGGAATGGTACTACTGCAAAGAGGAACTTTTTGATGATACGTGCAACGCGGATTGTTTGACAGGGAACAGGGAGAGCAGCTGAAGTAAACAACTAGATGAATTTCATGGATGTGTTATTTTAGTATAACCCTTTTTTTTGTCCTGGAATATCACCCGTACGCTGTCCATCTTCCTCGAGGGGAGAGCGCGGGGTATGTCTGAGGTTGCTCGTGTCAGTTTGAAACGATCCTTCACTCACGAGACGAGATGAGACAGCAGGTGCTCGCGCTCTGCGCGCTCATGTGTTTCTGTGGACCTCAGACAGTAACTTCACAAACACAAGAAGGTATAAAGATGTTTTATTTATCTTATTTATTCATGTGTGTGTTAATATATAGATAGATAGAGTTATATGGTTACCATAGATATGTGGTTACAGATATATATATATATATATATATATATATATATATATGTATATGTATGTGTGTGTGTGTATATATATATATGTGTGTGTGTATATATGTATATGTGTGTGTGTATATATGTATATATATATATATATACATATAAGATACACACTCATTTATATGAATATATAATGTGGATGTCTTTTTCAAATTTTCATTGTCTCCCCTAAAAATGTATTGTATGAGTTTAAAAATTAATTGTTTGAGTTTCCTGTCATGGTCTATGCCCCTTAAACACTCCTGGGTTTGTGTCCTTTCCACCTGTTTAGATTTCATATGTTGTTCCATCTGTAATCTAGGTAATGGGACATAATCTTTACCTGAGTAGTTGAGCAATAAAAGACATTAGGCTAACTTTTTTATATTTATGTACTAGCCACTTCATCCTTATAAAGGAAAACAGGTGCTGTGACTCGTGTTTTTAGCGGCTTTAAGCTTTTTGCATTTAAACATCCCTGTGGTGTGACAAATGGATTTTTAAAGGCACAAATATTCATTGTATTCATTTAAACTTACATAGAGATCATAACAGTGACATATATAATGTTTTATATTAGGAAGTTTACCGTGTCAAGGTGGAGGACACTTCTGTCACTGCTTGACATCATGTCAACCACCCATTTGGACTCACTGACCCTAGATTAGAACTCAATTGTTCTCAAGACAATGGACAAGTGTGAATGATTTGAGAAGTGTGTGTAAGTGGGATGAGCTTAAACATTTCTAAAAATAGGGGAACATGTCTGACATAATGACTACTGTGCCTTTACAGCTTTTGAGTACGCCATTAGCCAGACAACACGAGGCAAAATAATTATAATTATGCCTTCTTAAATGACCCTCAACACCATCCTTTGGCACAGTGGTTTGTCATGCTGACTTTATATATTGGCACTCTTGAAATGATTATACCATCTTTAACTTAAACTGCTTTAGGGCACAGGTCTCTTTTTTCCTTAGTACCTCTTTTTCACAGAACATTAAGTTCAAGTACTGTGATTCCCTTGACAGCCAATCCCTACCACTTATATTTGCCGCCAATCACACTTTACTGAGCTGAACAAAATAAGGTGTGGGACTATAGTGCCATATCATAAACCACTCTTTAATAACTCTTTACAGTCATGGCTCCAAAGTTCAGCCTCTTTTAAGCACACAAGAGGTTTGATAGGTAGGACTCGACTAAGTTAATAATATAATTACCCTTTCCTTCCGGAGAGAGAAAAAAAACAGCAGAATTTGAATTTATGACATCTGCTCTGATCTAATAAAAGTTCTCCTGGTGCAATAGTAAGATAACCTACTGTAGATAGGCAAAGCCTATTTGCTTTAAAAGAGAAACGCAACACTTCATTGAACAGATTTCCCAAAAAAGAAGACCGAAACCATGCATACTTCCCACCAACACTCGAACAGCCTCAGATTTGGAGCAGTCTGTACTTGCACAAGTTCACATGAATAGGCGTGGATGTGTGTTTTGGAAGTTGTCTTTTTTTTGGTCTCATGTCAGCTCTTCTTTCACTTTGACACAAGTACTAGTGTCATATCTTTCTCAGAGCGTCTACTAATCTATCTCTGCTTTCCCTCATGGGTTTTTCCTCTCACCTTATTTTTTTTATTATTTTTTTTGTCTCTTGTTCTGTCTGTCATGAGTTCCCAGTCCCCCGCCCTGACACTCTTTGAACTAAAATCATTGTGTGCTGCTGGATTCTATTGTATGTTCCACAGAGGCTTCTGCTCACTGTCTCTGGGACTGTTGACTTACTTGTGTGAATGAACAGGACTTCATAAATCCATACATTATTAGGATCCAGACAACATATGTGTGTTTGTATGAATATGCACACGCTATCTAGACAATTCCTGATGCAACAGCAAATATGTACAAGTCATGTGGGTGTGTTCACTTTTACGTGTGCGTGTCTGCATAGCCTTTTGTGTAAGGGTGTATCTCGGATTTCATTCAGCATTCATTATCAGTGACTGCTGGATAGATAATAGGGATTCACTGATTAAAATTCTCTCCGGTACAATAATTATTCAATGTTATGACAGGTAAATATAAAAAATCTCAACGTTTTTGTTTAAAATAAATAATTTTATTCATCACAATATTATAATGTACAATATGAAATATCTGAACGATTGATTTTGAGATCTTTTAAAGAACAGAATCACATTAAACATCTTATAAGAGAAATGTTTTATAAGAAAGTGCTCTTAAATAATTAAATTTTAGCTTTAAACTCACACTATTTAACCTCATAATGCATTCAAGTCTGTTTTGACCTGGAAGAGAGAAATAAATACTTTAGTATAATAACCAAATGTCTTAAATTAAGAGAATCTTTACTAAAAAATAAGTTACACCTTTCACATTCTTGTCTATTTTGATCCAGGTAAGAACTGAGATTTACACATGTTAGGCAAAACTTTTTCCTTTTTTATATTTATCTATGAGATAAATTTGTCTCCAATAAATTATATTTAGTACTTTTAGGGCTTTAGTTTGAAACCTTTTTTGATGTTGTTTTGTTGGAAAATCAATATGTACCGTGCATGTGAATGCAAAAAAAAATTCAGATTTTGAATGCATTGAGTGGGTTAAAAGTAGCAAACATTAATTAAAATCTAACAATGTGCAGAATAGAGCAGTTTAATGTCCAAAATTGTTCAATAAATATGTATATTTTAAATATCCATTGATACCAATCAAGTATTATCTAACCAATTTGGTCCCAATAAAGTGTGCAACCCAAATAACATTCAAACTCGACTATTACAGTTAAAATATAACTTATATTGCAGAAACTTGAAATAAATGTCCATGTTTATCGATATAACATTTGTTGTGTTTACAAATTGTATTCATTCTTCGTTTGTTCTTTTATCCAAGATTAACTTGCAGAATTTGTTTCCAGAATAGTGCAATTGTATAACAGTACTTCCTGTAAGCAGCACATTTGCATATTTTTATGCATTCCCAGAACTAATGCTGCTATAACTCGTCCCTTCCAGCCTCATTCCTATATGAGTATCAGAAGCACAGTTGAGTGAGTTTGGCTGCTGTAATTGTATGCTTGTACACATTTCAGGATGCAGTAACATATAGAATGGAGCAGTGCAAAGGAAAGCGGTCACACTTAGGTTACCCCCCTCCTCTTGATAGAGTACTAAGCTCACACTCATCCTATTGTCTGGTTGTATGATCTCAGCCCTGCGCACACACACGCACACACACACAGTCACTGTCAATCAGAGCTACACATTAACAGAGCCACACATTTATAGCTAAGTGACAATACTTTGCTTTGTTCATTAATAATGCCCCTCTAGATCTCATAGCCAGATAGAGCCTTAGGCCCCAGACATGCAGCTGAGCATTGCACTCTGCCAGTCTCGGGAATATACCGTTTAACCCCTCGCAAAATACGCCCACAATTCACACTAGGTTCTCTTAGGCTCTCAGGCAGTTGCCAGCTCCCAATGTTTAAAGATTTTTTAGTTCTTCCTGAGTGTTTTTTTGCATACAACTGAATGCAAACGCAAGCAGGCTCACCAGCCAGAACTTGCTGTGTTTGTTTTACAATGTCATTTTCAAGTCCTGCTATGTTCTTAAAGGAATATTCCTAGTAAAACTCACGCCCCACTGACATATTTGTAGCTGGCTTGTCCCACCTCTAAGGGTTGATTTACACAACGCTTCTCTATAAAGGCAAAATGCAGTAACTATAGATTTTGTCAAAATTTAATGAAATTGGGGTTCTAAAGCTAGGTGCCCACTGTACAATTTATAAAAGTTTTTTACGATTCTCAGTACTGCAATGAATTTGACCTTGATTATTCTTGATATATCTAGAATATCTATCTCTCAAGACCAGGATCTCAAATCTGTCTATGCTACAATGCATCCTTGGGTAATTTTGGATACCACAGTATTATAGAGTGATGCACTGTAATATACCATATTTTTCCGCATATAACCCGCGGGTTATACCAGATTTTACAAACCCCGCCGAGGCGGTGCGGGCTATATAAGGGTGCGGGCTATATCACAAATTTTTTACACTTAATAATATTTCAATATATTTGTTACGTCCTTAAGTATTTTTTTTTCTTCTGTTTTTCTTTCTTGCGAGGGTTGTTGTCTCTGGTGCTTGTACTATCACTCTGACAGCTGGCACTGATAGGCTGTCTGACCTGTCAATCATGCAAGACGACGTGATTGGCTGTGCTACCATGAGGGCGTTCTCTTCTCATCTCATCTGGGGTCTGATTTATAAAGCGTGCGTACGCACAAAACGGGACTGGAAACGTACGTACGCCAGTTTCCACGCAAAGGTTGTGATCTATAAAAAACAACTTAATGGGAGAATGTGTGCACATTTAAGCAAACTTTGACCCGTGACATCTGCGATTTATAAAGGGAATGTTCCTGACAGGTGTGCATACACACGGTTTTATAAATCGGAATATTTTTTGGCGTATAGCACTTTTGGCTTTTGGGTGCACGTAAACTTTTAGTAGTGATCCTACGCACAGTTTTATAAATGAGACCCCTGATGATCAACACCTGTAGAATACGCTTCTTAAGGGACGTGCTGCTGCACAGCGGGAGACACTGTTTTTTCTTTTTGTTCTGATTCTGACTTGTGTTTGTTTTCTTATTGTTTGAGTTTCACGCACAAGCACTGTGTACTGAGCCTGAACAGTTATGGATAGCTGACGTCATGTGAGCAAAATTCAGAATTCGAAATGTGAACTTGCACAAAAAATTTCATAAATCTATGGGTGCAGGTTATATAAGGGTGCAAAATCAAAATTTAGTTTACAACCAAAATCGTTGGTGATGCCAACGATTTTCTACACAAAACCCCAAAACCCACAGGCTATATGAGGGTGCGGATTATCTGTGTCTGCGGGTTATATGCAGGAAAATACGGTACTCATGGGAACAGTCCTCTGTAATGCCTTCCTACAGATGCACTGCAGAACACTAAAGGGGGACCCTTGTGCATTTTATAGTTGGGCTGAGCAAGAGAGAGACTTTTCTAACAGTTGTCATGTCTGTCACCTCAGGCCAATAACCCTAGATTCCATCTCTGTCTGAAGCCGTTTCCCATTATTATGCTCGTCTCTTTTTAAGTCTGTTTGGGGACTTTCAGTTGTGTTGTACTACATGCTGACCTGCAGCATCTTGGCGACCTCTGACCTTGCCCTCATTATGTTAATGATTTTGTGGTGTGGCTACTGCATGATGTCTTTGTGTGTACTGTGAGTGGAAGCCTTGTGTGGAAGTGACTACTTCAAAAGGGCTATATTTGTGTACTATATATTTGAACGGTGTAAAATAAAATATTCTGGTTTATTTACTACTTAACATCTTTGGGCAACATATCTAGCATGCCGTTGATTACTCCAGGAAGTTTACTTCGCCCTTTGGTTTGTAAATGGAAAATGCTTGAATAGTGATACACTTGTACTTGAAAGGTACTCATGCAGGCAGTGAGCAGTACCAAGAGTAAATGTTTAAAAATGACCTGAGGGCTGGGGTGAAATTAATCTTCGTATTAATACGCCATTGAAAAATTTGGGGTGTGTAAGGTTTTTGAAAGAATTCTCTTATGCTCACCAAGGCATTGGCATAAGGCCGCACTTATTCAGTCAATCTACACTGAATATGGTGAATTCAATATAGTGAAATCATATTACAATTTCAATAGACTGTTTTCCATTTCAAAATATAGCTTTGATGGCAAAGCTACATTTTCTGTATCATTATTCCAGCCTTCCATGTCACATGATCCTTGATCATAAAAAACCCTTTTCAAAACATTGATTTGAAACAAATAAAAATGTCTTTATTTAAAAAGACAATAAGGATAGTGACATTACATTTCTGTTCAAATGATCCACAAACTCATAAACAGTACAACATTGTTAGATTTAATCAATCTCTTTCCTCACCAGTTTGTACGGGCACCAAGAATGCTCTGAGCTCCACTGGCTCCCCAGACCAACACTACAAAAACCTGAAGGAGCGCTACCAAGGATGTGAGATCGTCATGGGCAATCTTGAGATCGCACAGATGGAGAATGACCTCGATTTCTCATTTCTTGGAGTAGGAGATTTTTTTATACATGTATAAAATTATTAATTTGGCCATTACTGGAATATAGTTCTCTTATACTTCTCTTTCAGAGTATCCGAGAAGTCACAGGCTACATCCTCATTGCTATGAACCAGTTCCGCAGGTTGCCTCTGGACCAACTCAGAGTGATTCGTGGTAGCAGCCTGTATGAGAAGGAATGGGCCCTTTCTGTCTTCCATAACTTTGAGGGTCACAGTGGCTTGGAAGATCTGGGCCTAACCAACCTCACAGGTGAGATGAGATTGTAAAAAAACACATGGTAGATGTCACATCAAGTTTCCAGTGATGAGTAATCTTTCCATGAAGCGCTCCAATACAGAAACAGAAACCAACGGATCAACAAAATGTCCTGCCATTCTTTGATTGTAGATGGTTTCAACAAAAACTCAGATTTACATGGAAAAGATGGCTTTTATAACTTGGATCACAAATGCTTCCTTAGATCATTTCTTTCTGTGGAGAAAGTTACCTTCCCAAAACAAATGGATGTGACAGTTTGTTTAATAGAAAGTAAATCTGACATCAGTAATTTGCGGAAACGTGTAGGAGTGTTTAGGAATCTGGTAGATTAGCGTAGTGTAGCTTTTCCACACCCATTTCACTCAGTGGAGGAGATTGATATACAGACAGGCCTTTAACAGAGCTTGAGCCTGGCAGAAGTGTGTCAGTGTGTTTTGTGGATTACAGAAGTCAAACTGCATATTTTTTTATCATTTGGCCTGTTTAGTCTCATGTTTAGATGTCAGAAAAGGTGCATTGAAGGAACATATACAGTAATACCTCGAGATATGAGCGTCTCTACATACGAGTATTCCAAGATACGAGCAAGCCTTCGGCCAAATTTTTGCTTCTAGATACGAGTAAATATTCGAGATACGAGCACGCGTACTGACGCCGACGCACTTTCACTTCTGTGCGCGTCGCCTGCGAGTAGCTGATTTTCTCTCTATGTTGTGCATTACTCTTCGTAAGAGCAAAAGTGGGAAAGTTCTTAGTAAGTGGGTAGTAAGGATGGCAGTGAGAAGAGGAAACGCATGATGACCATGGAAATGATGCATAAAATTGTGGATAAATATGAGCGCAGTGCCCGCTTCAGTCGCACTTATGATCGCAGTACATCCAAGATATGCATCATCCTAAAGCAGAAGGATGTTATCAAGAATGTAAATCCTTCCAAGGGCGTGACGATTATATCAAAGTTATGTTCTAATGTAAATGATGAGATGGAGAGGCTTCTGTTGTTGTGGATAAAGGAGAAGCAGATCTCCCTCGACAGAAATTTCGTTAAAAGGTCTGCGTCAAGTGAAAGTGAGGGTAGTCAGGCGAAAAAAAGGTATGGAAAATGATCAAAAGTAAAGAATACAAATCGAAAAAAATCAAAACAGCAATATAAAATAGAAAAGTAAGAAAAAGATATGTAAGCTAAGTTCAATAATGCTTAGTACCTGCTATTCAAGAAAATTACAGTTTTTACTAAACGAAAAATGTAACGAAAAGTGATCAAAAGAAAAGATTACAAATCGGAAAAAAATCAAAACAATAATATATATATTTTTTAACTTTTCTATTTTATATGTAAGCTAAGTTATGTTAATTTATGTTTTGTTGTGTAAGTACCAGCCCCCTCCCTCCCTCCTCTGCACCTGCCGCTACTAAATTTATAATTAAAACCACATTTTATTTGATATCACACATGTATCACACTGTATACACATACTATAATTGTGTGTGTGAGTGTGTGTATACCAATAAAAACATAATTTTTTCCACTGTTACGGATCTTGAACGGATTAATTTGTTTTCTATTATTTTTTTATGGGAAAACATGATTCTAGATACGAGCAATTCGAGTTACGAGCTCTGCCCTGGAACGGATTATGCTCGTATCTAGAGGTATTACTGTACAGGGGTTGGACAATGAAACAAAAAAAAAATGGTTTTAGACCACAATAATTTATTAGTATGGTGTAGTGCCACCCTTTGCGGCCAATACAGCATCAGTTTGTCTTTTAAGCTGTTTCCTGTAGCTCAAACTGTAGTGCATGGTGCTTGCAAAGCCAAGGTAAAGGGTTCGATTCCCAGAGAAACCAAGAACTGATTGTAATGTCAATGTGTATCTTGAATGCAATGTAAGTCGCTTTGGATGAAAGCGTGTGTCAAATGCATAAATGTAAATGTAATTGTCTTGGGAATGACAGATACAAGTCCTGCACAGTGGTCAGACTGATTTTGATTCAGTCCCTCCAGAACAGTGGCCAGGTCACTATGGCCCTGATTACACCTGGTTTTAAGATGCGTTTTGGTCAATCGGATCACAAATAGATGAGGCAGACACATACCCGTTTAGATGTAGTGTTTTAAACTTTAATCTCTTTTGTCCACTTTCAATCACTGTCCTGATTTTCTCAAGGGGAGGATCTATGGACAGGTAAATGTATGGGCTTTTTCAGAACTCATCTAATGTACGAAATAACCTTGTTCAGTTTACATATGAACATGCACAGAGACAACAAATAACTGAGAATGGAAATGAAGAGCATCAGCTTTCGTTTCTGCTTTGACAGCTGCAGGACCACTGTGAACACAATTAGTGTGTGTTAGAAACCAGGAATTAAACCCAGTTTTCATCTTCAAAATCAAACTTGGGTTTAAATCCGGTATGGCTAGCACACTTTCCATAAGATTTACACATTATTACAGTAGGTGGTGGATGAGAGTAGAAAGAGAGTAGAGAATAGGTGGATGTTTTGTTTGTTTGAGTGCAATTCGACCACATGAGCATCTACACTACAAAAGCAATCTGGTCAAATGCATTTTTGACTACCTCTGGAAGCGGTTAAAAGTGGACAAGCTCAAAATGTTTTAGACTCAGTTTACTCCAAGTGTTTAGCATCCACTCGTGATCCGATTAACCAAAACGCATCTTAATACCATGTATAAACAAGTCTTGCTGTCTGCATTATCATGCTACAAAAATGGCACCATTTTGGCAATAACTGCTGAGGTGTTAAGCCACTTTGGGCCTTTTCCACACTGTAACTTCCACAGATATGGTAAAGACCGTGAAGGTAGACTCATCAAAACCCAAAACTTGCACTGTTGGCACCATTGAAATGAGTAACCAAAGGTTTGACTGTAGCAGACCAACCATGAATATTGACTCTCTAGAGCTCCCGACTAACAGTTTTGGTGGAAGCAGGAGAATCGAGGTGCAGATTTAATTCTACAGTGAGTTTTGCAGCTGTGGTTTAATGTTTTTTGGATACAGCTTCCTTTTGCATTGACAGTTACTCCTCTTGTATGCTGACATCACCCTGGATATCATAGCTCTCGATGCACCCACCACAAAGGCTTGCTGTCCTGGTCACAGATGAGCCAGTGAGACCGGCACAAACAAGTCCTCTTTTAAACTCTGATATGTCTCTCATTGTGTTGTGTGTATTGCAATATTTTATGTACAGCTGTGCTATTGCTATGCTAATTCAACCTTCACATTCTGCTCTTACTGATGGAATGTAAAATCACTGAAGATCGGACACCAGGCCACATATATATCGGAGTGAAACTTCCAACTCTATATCGCCCAGTGTTTCATTGTCCAATCCCTGTATATCTTCTGTATAAGCTTATCAGTAACTTACCATTAGGCAAAATGCTTCTGAGAGATTTCCCAGAACTTTCTTCATTGTGTCTGCAGAGATCTTGGAAGGTGGTGTACAGATTGTTCATAATAGGAACCTACGTCATGCTCCATGGATCAACTGGAAGGACATTATCAGAGATAGTGCTCGCATCCAGATCGAAAACAATGGAGAAAGAGGTTTGTGCATTTACACCCTGATTGGGTGGTTATAGGTTGAATATATGAGATAGATATGCATCTTTTCGTTGTTTTTCTGTCCATGCTCAGCAAATGTTTTCATCATTTACTCACCCCCATGATGTCCCATCCTCATATTCTGTAAAACACAATAGGAGATATTATGCAGAACATCTGAGCTGTTATCTACCATGTATGGAATGTGGATTATTATGATATGACAGAAAAGTAGCCTTCTTCCTTTTTGAGGAATAGTCACTAAAATATTTGTTCAAGAACCAGTGGCCTTTAGCTTCAATGATTTCATTGTTTAAAAATCCAGTTTTGAAACAAAAGCAAAATTAGTTTAAATGAGACATTTAGACCTCTCTTTGTGTTCATAGGATCATGTGATTCTGCATGCGGAGGATACTGCTGGGGTCCACGTAAAGATCAGTGCCAGAAATGTAAGTAACTGAGATTCCTTTCTCATACACCACTGTTTAAAAGTTCGGGGTCGGTAAGATTCTTCAATGTTTTTGAAAGAAATCTCTTATTCTCAACAAGGCTGCATTTATTTGAACACAAATACAGTAGAACCCCAACTTATGAAAATAGTCCGTTCCGAGGTTGGCTTCGTAAGTCGATCTTTTCGTAAGTCGGTTAGGCTTTTAGATTGCCTAATCCGTTCCAAGCCCTGCGAAAACACCACATTTAATTTCATAATAAAGCTAAAATACACTCACCATACTGTCTTCCCATTCACTTCAGCAACAATCTTCACATCCATGGCTAGTGATTAGAAAAAAGTTTGTTAACTGGGCACAAAATAATGGCGAAAGCGAGGACGAACTTTAGCGTTAGCATAGCACAGACGAAATGGGAGAGGAACTGTGCTGCGCAGAGGCTGGTGGGAGCGATGCTGACCAATAGGAGAGCAGGATGCTGCAGCAAAAGGTAGCATCCGAGCCGGGAGACAGCCAATGGGAGAGCGGGACGATTGGTGCGAGTTTACAGGTCAGTGGCGTGCGAATTTCAAAACAAAATTTGGAAATCGTCGCCTCGGTCAAGATTTCGTTTTTCGGATCTCGATCTTTTTGCTCGTGACTCAGGCGGAAAAAGGAAAAACTAAATCTTTTATCGTACGTCAAAATTTTCGTACGTAGAGTGTTTCGTAAGTCGGGTTCTACTGTACAGTAATATTGTGAGACGGTATACAATCTAGACTGTTTTTGAAATGATTGTCAAAAACATTTAATTTAATATGTTTTGACATTTTATGTTATTGCTGCAATGGCAAAACTGATTTTTCAGCATCATTACTCCAGTCTTCAGTGTCACATGATCCTTCAAAAATCTTTCCAATGTGCTGATTTGGTGAAATGTTTTAAGAATAAGAATGTAACAAAAATAATCTAGGTTTCTAGGAATCTAAGAATTTAGGTTTTGAGGTATTTTGTCTTTGTGTGTGATTCAGTGACAAAAACAGTGTGTGCACCTCAGTGTCATGGTCACTGTTTTGGGACCAACCCTAATGAGTGCTGCCACATAGAGTGTGCTGGAGGCTGCATCGGACCAAAGGACACAGACTGCTTTGTGAGTACTAGCACTATTGTCATTATGCTCTCATTGCATTGTTCAAGATCTGTCACATCTATTGTAAGGAACAAAACAAAGCTTCGTAACAAACCTTTCTCTAACTTAATATCTTCTCAAACAGGCCTGTCGGCATGTCAATCATTCAGGCTCCTGCGTCCCTCACTGCCCTTGGCCTCTGGTGTATAACCAACACACATTTCAGATGGAGCCCAACTCTGAAGCCATGTATCAGTTTGGTTCGATCTGCGTACACAAATGTCCTGGTGAGTTATGAGCCACACACCACCCGAGAAGGCCTTCCTAAAGCATGAGCCAGAAGTTTCTAAATGAGGGTGGCTTGGTGGATAAAGATCTAGGATTGCAATTCAAACATAACTGCTTTTTAACCTGCTGGAACTGATGTATGGGATAGTAAATAATTGTAAATGAACTTGAATGAACTCTTGGAGCATTCAGTGAGAGCTTTGGGTGATATGCCTCATTGACAGTGCATCAGAACTACATTGACGTATCCATGGAAGACCGTGAACAACACGGTAAACATGACGCAAGTTTAAACAAACGCCAGATTTATATGGTGCGACACCACTCCCCTTACTGTGTTTTACTTTTAGATTAAATTTGATTCTACAATTAACACTCGCCAAATACCACTTGCGTTGGCGCTAGAAAGTAAATAAAATCCAGGATAGTTGGCTGTTGACATTTTTAGGAATTCCAACATAATACATGGTTCTAAACCACAATTTTGATTGCTCACAATCATGTTAGACTATGATTGCTAAATCTGATTTAAGCAACATGAACAAATCAAATCAGAGATACAAGAAAACTACTAAAGAAAACAGACTTTCACTTCATATTAAAACTATATCCAGAAATACATTAAAACAAAAATTAAATAATTAATTTTTTTTAAATAACCTAATTCTTTAAAAATATTTTATAAATGCATAGAAATTGTATTCATATTTATTATGTTTTTATGTGACTTTAGTGTTGAGAGTGGATTATATCTGATCCCAGAAGTTTCCAGAAAGCCACCAAAACAAAACCTAAATAACCTCAAAATAGTAAAAAATATGTCTCAAAAACACATTTTTTATTTGTTAGAAATAATACAAAATACACTTTAATGGCAGGTGGCTCTACTTTAGGAACTGTGTCTATATATGTATCTGTAATAAGCCACATACAAAGATTGCATATATAAAGATTGCAGCATGTAGAAAGGATGACCTTTCCTCTTATTTTTCTCCAGCACACTTTGTTGTGGACGGCAGTGCATGTGTGAGCAGTTGCCCTCCTGGTAAAACAGAAAAAGAGAAAAATGACATTAAACAGTGTGAACCTTGCATTGGCCTCTGTCCCAAAGGTAAAGTGTCCATCCAACCATTTTCATTTAATGGACTACAGCAGATGAATGCATTGAACTCGAGTATTGAATAAAGAAAATGAATCTAAAGTCATGTGACCCCTCATGTGTTTTTTCCTCTCTTTCTCTGTATAGTATGTGAGGGAACGGGAGCCAATCATAGACAAACGGTGGACTCCAGTAACATAGACAGCTTTATCAACTGTACCAAAATCCAAGGAAGTCTACATTTTCTGATCTTGGGTATCAAAGGGTAAGACACACAAACACTTGACAACACCTGACAACACTGTGCCATAAACTGGCTATCCTATATTCCAGACCTTTGCTCTATAATGTCATCAGGGCTTTATACGTGATTCATGGGTTATTTCTCATAAAGATTATTTCACTGCCTTCCACATGTTATTAATTTATGAATAAACAGAGAGCAGATTGATGAGTGCCCACAGAGAGTCCATTACTAAGATTGTTTATGCTAATATCTGCGCTGTTCTATTCCGCAGAGACGTCTATCATAAGATACCACCTCTGGAGCCTGAAAAACTCAAAGTATTTAATACTGTCAGAGAAATTACTGGTATGCTACTTTACATTAGGCATATACTGTTTGTTCTCTGCTTGCGTTCTGGTTGCTGTAGTTTTTGTTACCTCATTCGCTGTGACTGTGTGTGTGATTTGTAGGTATTTTGAACATTCAGTCTTGGCCCGATGAACTCAGCAACCTGTCTGTTTTCTCCAGTCTCACTACCATTCAGGGAAGATCTCTGCACAAGTAAGACTTGAGTGTGTGTGAGAGTTTAAAGTTTTTTTTTGCAATATACATAAATGGGTAAATTGAATTAATCCACGGTTACTTCCTGGTTAATAAGTGTTACACTGTTGATGCTACTTCAAGACGTTGAAGACACCGACACACACAACCACCGGATGTTTTCCAGCTGGCTTATATTATTGTGGAAGTACTTAAGAACGTATCGTGCATATGGCCAATTGTCGTAAATATTTCTTACCAGCCATGGAAATGTAAATTGCATTATTGTTATTCCAAAAAAGTTTTTCTTCATTTACTTTTATTGTTCGATATTTAAAAATAAAAAAAATGTAATTTATTCCTGTGATAGCAGAATTTTCAGCATCATTACTCCAGTCTTCAGTGTCACATGATCCTTCAGAAATAGCTACTCAAGAAATATTTATTATTAGTATTATTTACGTAGAAAACAGTTGTGCAGCTTAATATTTTTTTTGGAAACTGCCTTTTTTATTTAAATAGTAGAAAGTTAAAAATCTTTCTCGGAAATCTTTTTTAGAGTTAAAATGTCTGGTCAATTTAATACATTCTTGATTAATAAGATGTAATAAATAAATTATAATTTCTTTATTCATTTTAAATCTGTCTATGTGTGTGTGTGTGTGTGTGTGGCACATCAGTCATTATTTTGTGTGTCCTATTGCAGTCACATTCCATGTTTTTTTTTTAATCCTTTAAATGTTTGTCTCTCCCCTAAGTGTTTTGTTGCTTTTTATTCCTGCAGTGTTTAACATTGTGCATGCGTCTCACCATTGTTTTTTGTGTTCCTTGTGTTTTGTATGTTATTCCCCTCATTCTCCACATGTGCTTATGTCTGTCCCGCAGCCATAAGAGGTATGTACTACCTGTAACCCATCTGAAATCCGATATTTCTCTCTCAATCACATGCACAAACATTGTCTTTTTTTCCTGCTGTGGGTGCCAAGTAATGACGACAAAATTCCTGATGAGTTGTGAAATGTTTCTATAAGAATAACAGGGCATGCATGAGCATAAATTCAAAACTGACATCAGATGCAGGTCATGAATGGTTCATGTGCTTTCATTGGTGATCTGGCACTGGGAGCTTGTGGGGTGCTCTGGGGAAATTACGGTCTCTTTCTTCCTTCAGCCATTCACCCTTTATGCTCCAGTTTCTCATTCGTTTCATCCTCTTCATTAGGCCCTTCTCTTTGTTGGTGATGAAGATTCCCTCCCTCACATCTCTGGGATTGTATTCCTTGCGTGAGATCAGCGATGGCAGTGTATATATTACTCAAAACATAAACCTGTGTTATCACCACACCGTCGACTGGAGTCAGATCTTCACCGGTAACCGCCGGCAGCGCAGACGTAATAACAACGACATCAAGGACAACAAACTCCAGACCCAGTGTGGTCAGTTAAGATCCCCCCCTCTGTTTAATGTGTATTATCTGTTTCGCATTTTAATGTTGTTGTCATCCATTGTTAATTACTTTGCGGGTCTGTACATGTTTTTGCTTTGCATGTAAACAGAGGAAGAAGGCCATGTGTGTGATCCGTTGTGCTCAGACGCAGGATGCTGGGGTCCGGGGCCTGAACAGTGTTTGTCGTGCAGGAACTACAGTCGGCACGGGACCTGTGTGTCTCACTGCAACCTCTACTCCGGGTCAGTTTGCTTGGTAGATTTGTTTTAGTTTTATATATTTATTGAAAGTTGGTTCAATGTCTGAAGGAATGTTTGTGTCCACAGAGAGCCACGTGAATTTGCAGCACCAAACGGAGAGTGCCTTGCTTGTCACCCTGAGTGTCTACCCCAAAATGGGAAACAAACATGCCAAGGAGAAGTATGCAACTTCAACCTTTGTTTTCTTTTATTATATTTTTGATATAGTATAATTATAAAAATTTTATATATAATTTTGAGTGTTGGTATTAACCAAAACAATTTAAAAAAAAAAAAACTTTAAAACTTTAAAAGAAACGATTTTCTCAAATGATTATGGGTGAAAAAAAAAAATCTTTATTAAAATATCAAAAGCACAAAAAGAAGAAAAAACTATTTATATTTATTAAAATCAAAACTGAAAAGTATTAAAAGGAAAGCTCATTCAAAATGTAAAATGCTATAATAATATATAAATACAACTAAAATAACACTGGCCCAAAGTTGACACTAAATATTAATTTCAGAAATAATTAAATTTCCATCATTCATTTAAATTCAATTCAAATAAATGTAATTTATTTTGAAATTTTTAATTTCTTTATTTGTTTGTGTTGGTTTATGTATTTTGATAACTGATTCTGATTCTCAAACGTGTATTTTCTCTTTTGAAACCACATGTCTTCAGTGTGTGAAACAATTTTAGGCACGTAGACTCTTTTAAACACTACAAGTTTCTGTTCTTGTGCACGACATACTTGCTTTTGTATTCTGTAAAATAGCGCAATCTGTGTGTCCTTTGAAATAGTTCAGATTTTTCCCCGCTTAGATCTGTAGATCTTAGACAAATCATGTGATTTATTTTATTTGAACATTATGATATCCAAGTCTTTGTTTTTACCAGTACCTGTTTGACACATTTTTATTCAAACTTTCACATCTTTTATTACTGTGTATTATAGTGCTAGAGGGTGTTATGATAGTGATGTGAACAGCTTTTTTTATGGAAAAAAAATTCCCATCCCACACACTCTCTGTGTAATGTCTACAAGTTCAGTTGATTACAGTAACCTGCCAGACAGGCTTTGCCGGCTCTTCGCTTCAGATCTGTTCATTGCGCAATGGATCACTATTAACAGTGACCTAATAAAGAAATTCATTCAAACTGTTTGTCTTTGTGCAGGTGCTTAGTGACAGGAATATTTGTTCTATTAATATGTGACTTATATAAGTTTGTCATCTCTCTTTCTCTGTGCATCAGGGTGCAGATCAGTGCGTATCATGTTTAAACCTGAAGGATGGCCCTCACTGCGTTTCTTCTTGTCCTAATGGAGTGAACGGGGAAAAGGGTCAGACCATATTTAAATACCCTAATGCAGCAGGTCATTGTGAGCTCTGTCACCTCAACTGCACAAGAGGGTAAGTCAAGATAAAACGAATCTGCTCTGGAGATCTTAATTCCAATTGAGAGATAATGGTTTGCTGAAAACATTGTGTATTTGTATGTGAATGTGTTCATTTGTGGTCTTTGTCCCCCCACCAGATGCACAGGCCCTGCTCTCAGAAACTGTGTAGATCATGACAGACTTGTGAACAGGTTAGTAGCGTCCTCTTCTGGTTACAATTAGAAAGTACACATTTATTCATGTGTTCAAATGTTTTCCTTCACCAAGCACTTTCTTCTCAGCTCTCAGATCGCAGGTATAGCAGTTGCTGTATTTGCTGGTATCATCTTGCTTTTGTCACTCTTTGTGCTTGGCGTGCTGTATCACAGAGGACTGGCAATCCGTCGCAAAAGAGCTCTGAGGAGGTATCTTGAGAGCGGTGAGGTAAGTCATTTAGTCTCTTTGAATATAATGCTTTTTACTTGACTTGAATGTAACTCAAAATTTTTAATACAGTGATCTATTTTCAATGGATGCATTTCTTTTATTCAGCAAGAACCCATTTATTTGATCAAAAGTGACAAAGTCCTATTTATCAAAAATAAAAATATATCAGCAAAGCTGTTTTTAGAATTGCTATTAATAATTCTTGAGCACCAAATCAGCATATTAGAATGATTTTGAAGACGCTGAAGACGTCACATGTAAATATTTATAAATATTTCCTGAAAAATAACACAGGAATAAATTACATTTTTAAATAAATTTAAGTCGAAAATCGTTATTTTAAATTGTAATGATGTAATATCTTAAAATATTGTTTTGTTCTGTATTTTTGATCAAATAAATGGAGCCTTGGTGAGATCTCAATGACCCCAAATATTTGAACAGTAGTGTATACAGCAAAGCTGAATCCGTTTCAAAGGCATGTAATGTCAACATGCGTCATAAATGTAGAGTCTAGTGATACAGATTAATATTGTATTTGAGCATTGCATGCAGAGAGTAACTAAATAAACAGCGTTCCCTGAAACTGTGTCATAAGTGTATAATTGACTATTGTAGTTCCTTGGCAATCTTTATTATATGATGCACATTTCCTCCCGTCTCTACGCAGAGTATGGAGCCGCTGGATCCTGGAGAGAAGGGGACAAAAGTGCATGCTCGCATCCTAAAACCACAAGAGCTGCGAAAGGGCAAAATCCTGGGCTACGGAGTCTTTGGCACTGTAAATAAGGTTAGAATGCCTCTCACATTTAAGTTTCAATCCTGAACGGAGTTACCTGTTCTCTGGAGTGTGATTTAAGCTTAAGTGACTTTATCCTCAGGGTTTCTGGATCCCTGATGGAGACTCTGTAAAAATACCTGTGGCAATAAAGACCATCCAAGACCGCAGTGGCCGGCAGACCTTCACAGAAATTACTGATGTGAGACATTGGCTTGCACCAAAGGTACACTCATACATGCATTGCTTCATGTCTTCATACTTATTTTTCACCTGTCTGCAGCACATGCTTACAATGGGAAGCCTGGATCACCCGTATATAGTGCGTCTCCTTGGGATCTGTCCGGGGACAAGTTTGCAGCTGGTCACCCAGCTCAATCCTCAGGGATCTTTACTGCAACACCTTCGCCAAAACAAAGACAGCCTTGACCCTCAGCGTCTGCTCAACTGGTGTGTGCAGATCGCAAAGGTGAGATGAGAAGAGCATGTCCTGATAAATTCCACCTTTACACAGCTTTTTGGTGCAAAATGTTTATACACAACATCTGTATGTGTATTTAGGGCATGTATTATCTTGAGGAGCACTGCATAGCACATAGGAACCTTGCTGCACGCAATGTGCTGCTCAAGGGGGACTACATGGTACAGATCTCAGACTTTGGAGTTGCAGACCTGCTTTATCCAGATGATAAGAAATATGTGTACAGTGAACACAAGGTAATATACAGATTAAATGTCTCCTCAGATAAGATATGTACACTACAAGTTTTTATGTTTTGGAAAATACAGTATTTATTCTAATTATATATTTTTTGGTTACAATTTAAAAATCTTTATTGTCAAATAAGTTTACTAAAAAACTTGTTGAATGAAGTTGTTAATGGTCTCTTTTTATTAGACCCCAATTAAATGGATGGCATTAGAGAGTATCCTCTTCAGAAGATACACTCATCAGAGTGATGTGTGGAGCTATGGTGAGTCTGAGTACTGTTACATCTACATTTACACTTATGCATTTATCAGACGCTTTTATCCAAAGCATCTTGCATTCAAGAAACACATTGACATTCTAATCAGTTCTTGCTTTCCCTGGGAATCGAACCTATGACCTTGGCGTTGTAAACACCAATGCTCTACTGGTGAAGCTACAGGAAAGCTTTGAATGTCTGTTTTAATAAATACAGTTGAATTTCCTTCTTTATTCCAGGTGTGACTGTATGGGAGATGATGTCATACGGAGCGGAGCCGTACGCAGCTATGCATCCTCATGATGTGCCAAGTTTACTGGAGAAAGGAGAGCGGTTGGCTCAACCACAGATCTGCACCATAGATGTATACATGGTCATGGTCAAGTGTAAGGCGGATTCTAGACGTATCTAGGCAATGTTTAATGATTTAATGCACTGTTAAAACACTTTAGAAACACTTTTTATTCCCTACCGTTTCCTAGGCTGGATGATTGATGAGAATGTTAGGCCTACATTTAAAGAACTGGCCAGTGAATTTACAAGAATGGCAAGAGATCCACCACGATATCTTGTGGTGAAAGTAAGTGGGTTTTTTTGCAAGTGGTTAAATAGAAGCGCTAGAAAGCAGGTTTGTGACTGGTTTTATTGATTTCTGTGCCATAATGCAGCATGCTCAGAATTGTTCTGGTGCAGAGGAAAGCCACCAACGTGTTAAAGGCGCTCAGTTAGATGCAGATTTGGAGGGAGATGATGATGACGAGGTATTGAACGATGGCTTTGCTACTCCTCCTCTCCAGTTGTCACCAACTAGAAGTCATTCTCGCCTCCGGATGGCCTCCTACAAGGTGAGATGTCTCAAATACATTTCAACAGAACATTTCTATCACATTTACATGATCTTTCAAAGGTTTGGGGTCGGTAAGAAAATGTTTTTGAATATTAAAGAATTTTTAAAATTATTCCTGTCACGGCAAAGCAGGATATTTAGTAGCCATTACTCTAGCCTTTTATGTCACACGATCAAAAATTATTCCTATATGCTGATTTGGTGCACAAAAAATTTTTTTTATTTTTTATCAAAGTTTAGCTGCTTAATATTTTGTGGAAACTATGAAATATTTGAATGTATTCTTGTAGAATGAATAATTAGTAAAGCATTAATTTCTTTAAAATTTACTAAAAAAGCTATTATACTGACCCCAGACCTCTGAATGGTAGTGTATGTTTCTTAGTTAGTAATAGTATGTTTGTTAAAATAATGTCCTGGATATAAATAGAAACTGAGCATGCACAATGATTTCCTTCTCTCTCTTTAGGGCACCTCAGAACACACATCAACTATAGGTTATCTCCCTATGACCCCTGGCCCAGGGGACGACCTTAGACAGGTCAGCTTTCATATCATGTTATTCATCATTTTGACTTGACACAAGCTTTCAGCCGAAATAAACTATTTTGTTATATCACAGTATGAACATGCATTACATGTGTATGTTCTTCATAAAATAAACAATAGCCATTAATCATTAATATTAAAGGTTGGGTAGGCAATTTTCAGAGAGGCTAGCAATAGTAACTACCTCATGTCTCAAAGCACATGACATTACAATAATAATGCACATAACGTAAAAAGCACTGATCTGTACCGCCTGACTACTGCAGATTAATTTCAGCGTTGATCATGTTGCCATTGAAATGCATAAATTTGAGTCACAAACAGCACCAAGTAAAACGTCACGGGTTTCCATCTCTTCCAAATTCCAGTAGTAATGGCGTGAACGCAGCATAAGCTTGTTGTTTTGTTCAGGAGAAACTGTTAAAGGTGGCCGCTGTTTCGTTTGTGGTGCTCTGTGACTGACGTCTGTCAACTCTTCATAGTATGAAACGCGCTGATGACTTTTGATGTCTGCGCAAGCAGGGCACACGGAAGAATGGAAGGTTTCATATGTTGCCAGGCAGATTAGACATCGTACCATTGCATTCAGACCAAAAGCATTGATTGGATGAACAGTTATGGTCAAAAGAATGTCACACAAAAATAGTCACAATAAAATAATTCCAAATCAATTTTTGTTTTCCATGGAGCCCTGTTTAAAAAAACTGCATTATCACAAATAACTACTGAGTTGTTTCCACACAGATGAGGGTCCAGAGGAGGAAGACTGGTTCAGTGAGGACAGAGTCCGAGTGCTCAGAGGGCAGGGGGACCATGGTGGATATTGAAATGGTTGAACTTTCTTCTCAAAGTAGTCTTCGCAGAGGCCGCAGTCGTATGGAAAGCGCCTACATGTCCACTGACACGTCTGTGGCATCAGATCCGTTTTCGCCAGGTCTAGAGGGCGTAGATGAGGACCATTATGGATACGTGCTGCCCACAGAGAGAGGTAAAACAATATTGACCTCACTTTTTTTTACTCTCCATGTACATACTGTAAAGTGATAAATACAGGGGTGAATTCCCTAAATGATTGTTCCGTGTCTGTACAGAACACAACACACTCCCGAAATTCTGATGATTGACACAATAGGAACTAAACAACATTCTGGCGTCTTTGATATCCACTAATCCAAGTAATATTACAGTGACAATTTTAACAAAACCACTGCCAACAGCATGCGTGGAAGCATCCGCTCTCTCTTGCAGTGCTAAAATGTCCTCTTATTAGAAGCTTTGCTCATAACATGCTAAAGTTATTACAGTGAACATATGTGGGTTGTAATATTTTATATTATCAATATAAATCATTTAGGTTTACTATGGCCCTGTTCTTGTTTTTTCTAGCAAGACCTGGCAACATAAATGAGTCAAAGCTTATACACACTACATTTGTTTTTTGTAAATCCGTTTGTCACTGCCTGCATTTTTCGAGTTTATTCAGTTGTAGAATTGATTTGTTACTCCTGTAAATTCCTGAACCGTGTGTGTGTTACAGGATTAAGCACTAAAAAGGTGAAATCACATCAGACTTTAGCTGCAATGTGTACATGGCCTCTGGGACTCAACCGTGTGCATTTTATTGACACATATTTTCTCATTCAGGTTCCAGAAGCACTGTATCTCATAGTAGGATATCCAGTATCTCCAAGAATCTCTCGACACCAAAAACTGACAGCACACAAGAGTATGAACTAATGAACAAAGAGCCCCCGCGACTTTCTTCTTCACCTACAGACAGCGCTGACGCTTCATCTGCACTGAGCAAACCATCTTCACCTGCTTCATCTTACACATGCAACATTTTACTACAGAAGAGAGACGCTGACTCCACACAAACCGAACAGTCAGATAAAGCCACTAGTCTTCCTGAAGGGGACAGCCTGGAGTCTGCGGCTGCTGCTTCTGAATACAGTCTGGATGGAACGATAACATGTACTGACGGGAGTCAATCTGAGATCAGTGCTGTAGAGGAAGAACCCTCAGAGGAGCAGCAGCCACAAGAAGCTGTGGTTGAGTATGAATACATGGACATACGTACAGAAATACACCAGCAAAACGTGGCAGGGGAGAGCTCAGCGAGCAGTCCGGATCAGGTGGAGAGAGTCGTCAAAGAAGCAATCTACCAAAATGTAAGCAAGCCGCCAAGGTTGACGGCAAGACATAAGGAAAATGAGGATTCGGATTGCACTACACAGCGCAGTGAATATGTGGATATGGAGGCTTCTGGGAGAACTGGCTCTGAGGATGGGGATCAGGCTGATTATCAGAACATTCCGGTAAATGGAAGGCCTGTTGTGGGGGAGGAGTCACAAAAGCCTGGTCTCAGATCCTACATAAAAGTGTGTTCTGGAGTGGAGGCGCAAAACACTTCATTTGACAACCCAGACTACTGGCACAGCAGATTATTCCACAAGCAGGATGCAGTATGCACGTAATTACTGACTTCAACTCACTAACAGAAACAATGTGATGGATGATCGATGGAAGCAGAATGGACTGGCATAACCAGCATGTTTCTAAGGATGTATATTTACCAAGTGTTTAGCATTTGAATACATGCATTTATTATAATGTGCCAACGCAATGTACTTTATAATAGTATGAATTATCTAGTCTTGTTGAAGATTGGCCTACCTCCACACGTTTGTCTCTGAAGTCCAACTCCTGTGGTTTTGTATATAGATTTATGTTTGTTTTTTAAGGCGATGATTTTGTTTACTCAATGAGGATCAATTCTTTTTGGGGGGAAAAAACAGTTATTGTATATTGATTTTCTCAATAAATAAAGTTATTTTCATTTTATTACTAAAGTTTGTTGTTTCCCATATAGTTAATTGTTCACATTATTATATGTAAAGACTTTTTTGTTACCGGTGTAAATGTCAAACAAATATAGGTCATTGATTAAAAAATGAAAAATTACT
Source organism: Rhodeus uyekii (assembly GCA_037043235.1). Classification (NCBI taxonomy): domain Eukaryota; kingdom Metazoa; phylum Chordata; class Actinopteri; order Cypriniformes; family Acheilognathidae; genus Rhodeus; species Rhodeus uyekii. The sequence continues at coordinate 4,824,983 of JAWRVZ010000034.1, forward strand.
TTATTTAAAAAAAATATATTTTACGACAGCACAAGCACTTCAACTATAATAAAATTATGTATGATTTACTTTTACAATTTTCATTCAAATATTTCTGATAAAGAATCAGCAAGTAACATTGAATTGAGTACAACATTTTCTAGTAGACAAAGACTGGAATTATATTTTCATGTGAAACACTCCCATAATGTTTAATTTACAACTTTTGAAAATGTGTTTCTACAATATACATTTTAAACATTTTAGGAATAAAAATAATTGATAATTCTACTAAAATATTAATGAAGTTTGACTGCTGTAATCATATATTAAAAGCGTGTGTGTGTGCAAATTGTGTTCTAATCAGAGACTTATAGACTAAACACTCCAGTTCTGTGCAAATCAGATTGTTGCATATTTTATAATAAACAGCAAAATTGGAAAATAATGGTTTAAAACTAAATTGAATCCAGAATATTTTTATATGGTATGTCCTAAATAGTATTTTTGTTTAGAGTAAAATTCTTACTAACTAGTTGTTTATTAGCATGCATATTACTCTGTTATATTGACTGTTTATTATTATTATGCATGACCACATTCTAGATCCCTCAATCCTTCCCAATACTCAAACTTAACTACCTGTTAATAAGCAATAATTATTAATAAGGAGTTTGAGGCAAAGGTCATAGTTAGTACCGTAGTGAGAACTGGGCACTAATCTAAAATGTGACCATAATCTTTTGTTTGTCACCTATTTATCTGGTTTAATTTATCGATTATGTAAAATAGCCTACCACTTATTACAACAAAGCTCATAATCTTTACATGTTGTCAGCTTAAGTCTTAGAAATTGTAACATTTGAAGTTAGACATGACACTTTAGGATCCAGAATTTGATTTTGATTGATCCTATACCTGCCAGAGCATCTCACACCAGTGAAACTCAAATCTTTTCAGATTTATAAATTCCTCTAATAAATAATGAAATTGAAGTACTCCCAGACAAATAAACAGCAGTTTTAGAAGAGTTTCATGAATCAATAAAATAAAATTATTAATAAAATCATTATTTTATTAATTTGTATTTTCGTTGATGAAAAAATTACAGCTTGATAAAAAATATTCTGTGTAAAAGTGATCTTTACTTTGGATTTCTTATTTCATAATTATGAAGATAATATAGTGTATATAATACAGTAATATACAGTACTGTATAGGTAAAAACTAGAAAAAAAATCTGAGCTTTTAGGCATTGTAATATGTCCTCGAGCTCCCGCAGGGGTCACTCTCTCAGTCTGACCGCAGGTTTGTGACTTTTATTTTGAAGAGTGGTGCAGTAATCGGCCATCTTTCGCGTCTCCACGGCCGCTGGTGGCGCAGGCGGCGCAGGCTGTGAGAACTGAAGCGTGCTGTGCTCCATCATCTTAGCGAAGCGAGGGAAAAAGTTACGAACTCCTCTTGAATCCCACCACTGACAAGCATGTCAGGAGACGACGACCAGCAAGAGCAGACCATTGCTGATGACTTGGTGGTCACCAAGTACAAGATGGGGGCGGACATAGCAAACCGTAAGGATGATTATGGATCTTTACGCGTGATTAATGGTTGAATTTGACCGAGCGGAGGTTCAGCTCAGCGCTCGGCCATGTGCCTGCGAGCTGTAGTGAGACTGCCGTCCATGCCAGTCGTTTCTTGTTTTCTGACTTGCCGTGACTCGCTGTTGTACCGACGAGCATCAGCACCCGATGTTTTGTAATCTTAACTGCGTTAATTATGTTATTAAATATTCGGCTAGCAGGTTAGCCAGTTAGCTGTAATTGTAACAATAATGTGTTTGCCCAGAAAGTTAGATGAGTCATTTTTATTCAATTTCGTGTTGTTCTAAGCCTGTCTGACTACGAACCACACACACACAAAAATGTTTGACCGAATTTAAGTGACTGACAGCCTGAGTCACCATTCGCTTTCATTGCGTCTTGTTTCCTACAATGAGAGTGAGTGGCGACTGACTCTGTCGCTCTGCACATGTCCGCTTGAGTTTCAGTCGTCACTGTGCATGTAAATTGAAGACTGACATTAGATCCCTCTATATATATATATATATATATATATATATATATATATATATATATATATATATATATATATATATATATATCATTCCTTTTAGAAATGCTTTCTGATATGTAGCGATCTCCTTCAGCCCAGGTCTCATTGCTTTAGAGAAGGCTTCAAAATCCTTTGTTTAAGAAACTTTGTTTTATTTGAAAAAATGTCATCAGAGGCTTTGAAGACTGTCATGGATGCAGCCAAGCCTGGAGTGTCTGTCCTCAGTCTGTGTGAGAAAGGAGACGCTTTCATCACTGCCGAAACAGGCAAGGTCTTCAAGAAGGAGAAAGAAATAAAGAAAGGTAAGAATGTTTCAGAAACCTCAATGTTTTTCATTACATATATTTATATACATGTATAATGTGGTATTCTTTTGTAACAGGGATTGCCTTTCCAACATGTGTGTCTGTGAACAACTGTGTGTGCCACTTCTCACCACTGAAGAGCGATCCAGACTATACGCTTAAAGATGGTGACTTGGTCAAAATGTGAGTAGTTTTGCTTTAAATATATATATGTATACACACGCATATTATATGTGTGTTTTCATCTGTTATCTGCACATTTATTCATTACTTCATTGTTTTTTCGCAGTGATCTTGGAGTGCATGTGGATGGCTTCATCTCCAACATTGCTCACAGCTTTGTACTTGGCGCATCCAAGGTATGCCTCTCTTCTTTGTGAATGCCACGTTCTGTTTGAAGGTGCACTTTTGCTTACTTTGCCGTTCTTCTAGGATGTTCCTGTGACAGGACGGAAAGCTGATGTGATCAAAGCTGCCCACTTGTGTGCAGAAGCTGCTCTTCGGCTGGTTAAGCCTGGGAATGAGGTTAGAATCAGTCTGGTCCTGTAACAAAGCACTAATAGCATCTTCATGAATAATTAATCTTGTTTGATAGTCACAATAAATTCTCTGTTATACAATGAATAATTCCCTTTGCTGAGGCTATAACTAATAATCTTTGTAATAGTCTACAAGTAAGGACTCAATCTTGGGAAGATGGAACTAAATACCTAAATGTTTAAAAATATTATTTAATCAGTATTATTTTAAGTAGTATTTATTTTATATTTTCAGCTTCATTTTGAATTCACTTAAAGGGCTAATTCATTCAAAGTTTTAAACTGTCAGTCAGGTCAAAACCAAAATACTTCGGTTCATTTTTGCAACATATATTTATGTCACTTCTTTTAAAGTCTGTTCACCCAAGATGCTGATGCTTCAAAATGTGCACAGATATTTAAAAATAAATTCATATGAATCGAGCAGTTTAATTCAAGTCTTATGAAGAGATGCTTTCTTTGATTTTTATTTGTTTCTTCACAAACATTTTAATATTTCAATTTAGCTATAGATTATGTTTGTTTTGGTAATTTTAGATTTTTAGTTTATCGAACAACTTGCGGTAAACCAAGCCCTGCATTTCTATTTTTAGTTTAAGTTCAAGGTTTTTTTTTTTTTTTTTTTTTTTTCATTACAATTACCAAAAATGATTTGTAATAGTTTTGTTGTCTGTCTTTCTGTCTCTCAGAACACTCAGGTCACAGAGGCCTGGAACAAGATTGCCCAGTCCTTCAAATGCATGGCCATAGAAGGTAAGCTGAACATAAGCTGAACTCTCACTCACCGTTGAAGCTTCACGGCGAGTCTTTCAAACCTCATTCTGTCTCTACACAGGCATGCTGTCTCATCAGTTAAAGCAGCATGTCATTGATGGAGAGAAGACCATCATCCAAAACCCCACTGACCAGCAAAGGTCAGGACAATGAAGCACTAGATTGTTTTGGAAAATGATTGAGTGTTCCTCTGTCCTAAATGCTCTTTGTCCTTGTCTGCTCTCAGAAAGGACCATGAGAAGGCAGAATTTGAAGTGCATGAGGTGTACGCTGTGGACGTGCTCATTAGCACTGGAGAGGGGAAGGTGAAAACTCATCTCAGCGTCTCTGTTCCCTCAGTGTCTGCCATAGATTGCTCATCACCTTGTTGTCCTTTCTCCCTGCAGGCCAGAGACTCCGGGCAGAGGACCACCGTTTACAAACGAGACCCCAGTAAGCAGTATGGCCTAAAGATGAAGACCTCCAGGGTGTTCTTCAGTGAGGTGGAGCGGCGATTTGATGCCATGCCGTTTACTTTGAGGTCATTTATTTTCCGGTTCAAGTCAGGGTTGAATATTTTAGCTATCACTAGTTGAGTATCTAGTTATTCGAAGGGTCAAAATTAAAAAATAAAATCAATAAATTCTTTATTAAAGAGGTGAAACACAGAGATAAACTTGGTTAGAAAAGCAAGAACAGTTTTTGAAATTGTTGCTTCTTGACTAGAGAAATAGGGAAGTGTGATTTGTAATTTTCACAGGTGGAGCTGTCAAAAGCCCATTAAATAATATGATTGTTTCCATTTAATTCAATAATCTAACTATTTTCTTTATCAATTGTTCTGCTTGGTTAAAAAAGGATAAATATTAATATGAAATGTATAAGTAATAAATTGAAAAACAATGGCAAATAGGTTTTGTTGTGACAGTAGACAAGGGTGGGTTTTTTCTACTTAAATTTATTATACTCTACTGTTCAAAATTTGACTTTAAAAAAGTCTATTATGCTGACCCAAGCTGAATATATTTGATAAAAACACAGTAAATATGGTAATGTGAAAAATTATTACTACAATAAGAAAAGTTTATATACTTTGTCACATGCTGATATTAATCTAATACCATCTACATAAAATATTAACATTTCTGCATTTGACTTGCTGGACTCAAGCTATACGTTTATGTGCATTTCCCTCCCAATCAAACGTATGACTGCAATACTAGTAGCTGAACTGAAAGCAGTTGCCAGGCAAGACAAACTATTCACCTCTGTTGTTCATCACATTTGGTTTTGTCTCTCCTTGTCTTTGTGGTGTGGTGTCTGCGTGCTCTCAGGGCATTTGAGGATGAGAGTAAAGCTCGGCTGGGTGTGGTTGAGTGTGCCAAGCACGAGCTGCTTCAGCCCTTCAGCGTCCTGCATGAGAAGGAAGGTGAGGCAGAACTACCTCCGTCATAAAATGTCACTTTTATATGTAAAATGTTCAACCAAGCATGAATACTTTTATAGCAAATCATTAAATGAACATGAAAAATAATTTCCTGTGACACTGGTGCTCAGAGAAGCGCATCCAGCACATTTGCCGCATGACCAGGTCAAAGACGGTTCCTATTTTAGAAGTTTGGTGCCATCAGCAAAGTCTCAAGAGTCACTTTATCAAGCCTTCTGTCTCCTCTTCCTCTTTCAAGGTGAATATGTAGCGCAGTTTAAATTCACAGTGATGCTAATGGCAAACGGTCCTCTGCGTATCACCAACGGACCTTTTGAACCGGAGCTTTACAAGTCTGAGTTTGAAGTACAAGACCCAGAGCTCAAGGTAAGACACTTACAGGCAACTAGTGTGTTTTTAACCCCAGGGGCTGCTAAGGAGTCCATGAAAAATTTAGGTGAAATAAAAATTACATTTAAAAAAAAGTATGCTCAAATGTATTATTTACAGAGCTTGACATTTTCATTCTGCACTCTATGGACTAGTTGGAAATAATGATTATTCTGTTGATAAGTAGTTTTCAAAAATATATTAGTAAACTAAACTAATTATGAATCAATAAATAGTATATAGTATCAATAATATAATAACAATGACATTAAAATACTTGACAAAATAATAATTATGTCTAATCTAGCTTCTTTTCTACCAAATATTTTATTGTTAAATATTAATAAAAGACTAATTAATATTTTGTTTCACTTTTTTTCTGGGAAAAGAGCTACAACTTTTAAAAGTGAACAGCAGTGTTTTAGTATTGAATAAAGTTTAATCAATCTGACGATGTTATTTTAACATATGTAAACAAATTGAATTGCCGTCAATTCTGTGCTCAACTTGGTAATATACTGTAACGGAGTTAAATGTTCAGGGAGGAAGGAGGCGGGAACCGGCAGACATTGAACAGACTTTAATGGTGAAAATAAAACATAAACTCAAAACGAAAGTAATGGCGGCGGCCCCTCGCGGTCGACCGCCGCCCACACAAAGCACAACATAAAGTCCCAGGCCTGGTCCTCTCGTCTTCACTGTCGTCGCTCCTCCTTTTAAGCCTCCGCTCCTCCGTGAGACGAGAGACCGATGGCTCGCAGGTGTCGCTCATTATCCATCACGCCACCGGCTCTCGTGACGCTCTCACGGTCCCTCGACCCCGCCCTGCTCGCCACATATACAATTATATCAACCTAAATACTTGACATCAAGATCATCCAGGTTAACAAAAACACCTGAATCTAGGGGTAGGCAAGTTTTTATTTATCTTTTTTATTCAAATTAAGAGCAAAGAGTCAAATTGCAAAAAGTATGACAATAAAACTGATTCAAATTAAACAGTGCTTTGTTTTCCAGGGAAGCCTAAATTAGATTATTTAACAGTAGCATTTACTGAAATAATGTAAAAATATAAAACTAAAACACTGTATATTCTTTACATTAATTATACCTTGTTTCATATTAAAGGTACCGAAGTTGTTCAGTCGAGAGCAGTGACTTTCTTTTGTTTGACAGAACTTAGTTTGCTGTCACTTTAAGATCTAATGCATGGATCCTAATGACACATCCAATTTCATTAATATATTCATCAAATGATTTGAATTTCAAATTACTTTTAATAATAGGGGTCCCTTGGAAGGAACATGGGAATAGTATTTGGGGTCCCTGGCAGCAAAAACGTAGAAAATTTGGTAAATACAATGAGACATGTTTTTTGTTTTTCGCAGGCATTGTTGCAAAGCTCAGCCAGTCGCAAGGCGCAGAAGAAGAAGAAAAAGAAGGTTGGTTGTGTCAACAGCTGCTTACACAATTTTTAATGTGAAAATCAAGTCAAAGACTTTAAATATAGTGCACTCAAATTGCTATGAATGGGAGAAAGTGCACTGTGCAGTATGGTGGACTACATCACACCACCTAAAAAAGAGCCAAAAAAACTTCTATTGTCAGATTTCAAATATTACATTTAATCGTAAACTTGGTGAACAGCTTTGAAGAGTTTGATGTTTGACAATTCAAAGAGCTGTACTTGCGTGACTGAAATAGGTACCCAAGAGGCGTCTCAGAGATGGCCCCCAAGTGAAACGACTTGCTTTATAAAGCCTTTGACCATATTTGCATAATTTTCCTTGTCCCCAGGCATCCAAAAATGTGGAGGGTGCTACAGGACAACCAGTGGAGGCTGAGAGCGAAGCTGCTGCATAGACTCCCACTGCCAACCAAGCTGACTGACAGAGCCTCTGCACAGCCCAAAGAACAGAACCGTTAAAGCTAATTATGACCTGCCCCACTGAGAGGCCTTCCGGCCAAGCCTTCTGTCTTTTTGAATACCTCCTCATTCGTTATGTAAGACTGCTAAAGGGTTTTTGCAGTTTACTTGCATTTGGTTGTCTTTTGAATGAGGCTGCTCTCTCTTAGATAGAGGAGTGTACGGATGAGCAGGTAGATACTGTCCAACCGTGTTTACAGGAGGCGAGCGCTGGGGTTCTTTTGACCCTCTCTGTCATTGTACAAGCCATCATGAACAATAAAAGTGTAATGGTGGCACTCTTTAGGCAGCATTGCTGTGAAGTGCCATTCATGTCCATGCATATGAGATCCCTGTTTGAATTCTGTTAAAGGGTGAGGTTTATTTTTGTCTTTTGGGAAATGATCGTAGTTTGAATTGACCTGTAATGAGAGTCTGGAGTGGTAACTGGCCTCACCAACTTAAATATAGCAAAACAACTTCAATGGAAGCACTGTTGGTCAATTTGGTAAGCTTTGATTTCAGTTAGATGACCTTATGCATTTGTTTTCTAGTATCTCACGAGTTACAAAATTGTTTTTCCCCCAAGTCTGTCAGTGTACATCTTCCCTTCCATCTTATTGATCTGACTCCTGAAACCATTGTTTGACTGAACTGACTGACCAAATTATCCTGCCATTTTCTAAGCGTGCATCTAATAAATTGAATTAGCCAATTGATTGGTCAGAGCCTGGTTTGTTTCAAGGATTCAAATATTAATTTTACTACGTGGATAACCTTACATATATCTGTGATGCATGAAATCATCAGAATGCAGTCATGTGATGAAGTGGCCCTAAAACTACAAGTTGTTTGAATGTCAGTAGATACAAAATGTCAAACGTAGTGGATTTGCAAAACCAATGACATCTTATTTTTAGAGAGAATTTATGAGCTGTTCCTGCAATAACTTGACCAGCTGGTCGCAAGGTAATTGATGTATGGATTAATTTCTTCTAGTTCGCACAGGTGTCCTAGTAGAGTATCCATAAGTAGAAGTGCTTTGCTTAAAACTGTTGTGTAGTTTCTTTATTTAAAATTATTCCATTTGTTGTGATATTTCAATGCAAGGCCACATTCATACATTAAGAGTAGCTTAAATACTTTTTAGTCATAATGTTCAATAACAGTGTGTGTATATACAGTATAAACAGCTCAAAGAAATTAAGAGAACACTTCAAATGAATGAAATGTTCAATTTGAAAAGCTTTATATATATATTCTATAATTTGTTAACAGCAAAATCATCAACACTGAGGACTGAATTCAAAAGTGTCAATGTAAAAAACTGAAGGTACAGGCTGATCAAACTTGCATGGTCAAAGTGGAGTTTGTCATTTCAGCCATATACAGGTACAGAGTGAGATGAAACAACGTTTCTCCAGGACCAAGGTGCTGAAGAACAAAAGCCTATATACGTATCACAGACTATAATGCACACATAATATACAGTAGGTACAGAAAAAGCTTTACTATGTTCATCACAGCAAATAATAATGCGTGCCAGTTGTATGTATGGTCCCCACGGGCCTCTATGAACTCACAACAACGTCTGGACATGCTCCTGATGAGATGGTGGATGGTCCTGTGGAATCTCCCAGACTTTGATCAGGGCATCAGTAACTCCTGGACAGTCTGTGGTGCTACTTGACGGCTTTGTATGCTAAGATACATAATGTACCAGAGGTTCTCAATTTGAATTAGGTCTAGGGAACGTGGGGACCAGTCAATGGCATCAAAACACTACACTCTAGCCACATGAGGCCAGGCATTATCAGGCACCAGGAGGAACCCAGGGCCCACGGCACCAGCATAAGGTCTGCCAATGGTTCTGAGAATTTCCCCCAATTTCAACCTAACAGCAGTAAGTGAACCATTGGCTAGCATGTGGAGGTCTGTGCGACCCTCCTTCCTCCCCAGATCATTAGTGACACACCGCCAAACTGGTCATGCTGGATGATGTAGCACGTAGCATAACGTTCCCCATGGCATCTCCAGATTCTTTCACATGCACAGTGTGAGTCTGCTCTCACCTGCCAATGGATCACTTGCATTCTGGTGTTCTCTGGAGATGCATGAGGTCTCCCTCATGAAGTCTGTGTCTAACAGTTTGGTCTGCTAGAGGTCATTTTGTGGGGCTCTAGCAGTGCTCCCCCTGTTCCTCTTCGTACAAAGGAGCAGATACTGCAGGTTTGTTGCCCTTCTACATTCCTGTCCAGCTCTCCTTGTGTAACATCCTGTCTCCGTATCTCATCCATGATTCCGAAACCCACCAAACCACCTTGCTACAATACATATGGATGTGTCATCCTGGAGGAACAGGACTGTCTGCAATTTGATTGGGTTGTAGGTACTAAGAATAAAGAGAGAACTTATTCGCTGTTGTCTCTCCAGTGCAGTTGTTGTCACTGTCATTTGCACAAAAGCGAGTGAAACTGATTTCCAATCATTTATGCTTCCTAATTGGACAGATTGATATCACTGAAGTTAATTTTTTTTTTTGTTAATATATATCAATATTTATATATAATAGACTTTTTAGTTAGGCCTTAAAAGATTTTACAATAGATTTATAATTATATATAATAGATTTTGGTCACTACACCTATTTTTGTAAAGGAACCTTTAAAAGTAGAATGAAAAAGTAGCATTCTTTTTTTCTTTATTAAAAAAGCATATTACAACATTTGATGTGATGATGTACTTGACATATCTTTTTTTTCCTGTTGAGGACCCTAAATATTTGTTATAATAAATAATGTAGAATTAATAAGAAATGTAAGTTTTATAATTTAAAAAATGCATTTTAATAAAAAAAAGTGTTTCATAAACACGGCTTGTGTGTTACATAAATAACTGCAGAAATTCAAGCGAAGTAAACTGTAAATACATTGAATCTTAACCAATTAGTAATTTGAATGAAGATTATTGACACGTGCGTACCGCCTGTTTCTTTTGCGGTCGCTGGAAAATGACGCAATCGAGGCGTATAAAAGAGCCCGTCGTCCTCATGACGTTCTCTTGGAGTCGTTGTATCTCTTGACGAGGTAAGGAAGTGTTTCAGTGAACGGTTTATACAATCCATAGTAATCCAAGACTATTACTTGCCATCCAGCTTTCATTCTAACGTAATTTGTTTCTTTACAGAACCATCTTCTCATCATGAGAGCGAAGGTAATCACAATTTTGATGTATATGTTTAATTATGTTTCTGGTGTTCCTCGATAGCAACTATGATGCTAGTGCACTATTTCTTAACTTAACGCCATAGTTATCAGTTGGTGTTTAAGTAATTTCTTTACTTTAAGTTCTTTCTTGTTAAATTATTTTTGTTGAGTGTGTGTGTGGAAATCACTAGTCACGTAATATTTTTGGGCCTACTCCGTTAACACGCTTGTTTCGCAAGACACTGTTAATGGCGTCTTCATAGCTGTCGATTGTTTATTCCTTAATCCGTTAAAACGACAAATTATTAATTGCACACTTAAACAGTTTTGTGCAAATTCGTAGTGTCGTTTCTTGCAGTCTCTCCCCCGAGCCGCCATGCTGCATGGCGCAAACGGACAGATTCTAATGCGCATGTGCAGCTCTTCTCATTAACTGTATTCAATATTCGTTTTACTTCAACGAATTTCAACTTAACGATGATTGTGTTTTCTTTCAGTGGCGAAAGAAGCGTATGCGCAGGTGAGTTTAACCAAGTGACTTCTCTCTTGTGTCCATACTGCTTCGGAAAGCATGAAATGACAAACACTTTTTTTTTTTAGGCTGAAGCGTAAAAGGCGAAAGATGAGGCAGAGGTCAAAGTAAAACGGCCCCTGTGCGCTGAAGCTGAGAGTGCTCCTCCACTTCAATCTCCTCAGCAAGAGTCTGCTGGAAGCCCAACTGAAGCTCCACTCAAGCACCATCTATGAGGCCTGCTTTCTTCTGAATGAGGATTTGGATCTCCATCGCCTGGTTCTGCGGAAGCATCCTGGTCTTGATGACCATGTGAACTATTTTGGATATTCCTCAGACTTGTCAGCTCAGCGTGTTTTTGTTAACGTCTTCAATAAATCTTTTTGGTTTAAATCCTTTGGCCTAGTGTTTTGCATATTAAGTTACTTCTGAACTACAAGATTCATTCTTTTTTTTTTTTTTAAATGAGCAATGTTTGCAAACAAGTAAATTTAACTTTTATTTCTTATTTTTGTTTCTCCCCAGTTAGTCACTATTTTAAAGTTACTTATTTAACAGATGCTTGTTTTCTAAAGTGACTTAAAAAGGGATTATCTAAAGCAGTTTGTGTGCTCAAAATACAAGAACTCAAACAATCCTTGTATATGCTAGGATGGGGAGTGCTTGCAGGAAAGATTAGTTTTCAGCTGGTTTGACTCTGGAACTTTACGTTCTAGATGGAGGTGCTGAAACAATGTTAAACAAACGATTGTTTTAAAGTAATTTGAGGTAAACCTTGCAAAAAGTTCACTAAGTGGTGTCTCTAGTGTTCACCTAATCTACAATGCAGATCTGCAAGGGTGGTATAGTCCAGCTCAGTTCTTATCCAATATCAGCAGTTAAGACTATTGGGGTGCAGTGTATCTGGTATAAAGAAACTTAAAAGAATAGTATCTTATTTTAATGTTGGTTCTTGTGAGATTTAAGTCGAGAACTACGGGTGTAACTGTCAGCAACTTTCAATGTCATGTCACATGTATCTATCAGTGTAAATCAGTGATTTCAGTAGGATAGAAGATCTATTGGGTCTTTGCACAGTAATTAAGAAATGTGATCAATGATAGAAAACGCCATATATTGATTTAAAATTCATCTAACCATTGCTTTAATCATCCGATTTAATCTCGTTGATGAATTCACTTTGCATTCATTGTTTTGAGTGTAACCGCTTTGCCAGTAGAACATAATTTAGCCGATGTTTGATAAATGTGGGTTTGCATTAGCCTCAACTTAAAACTAAACCCATTTTCCCCCCAGCGTGTGTGAAAACACATCGCATTGGTTGTCACGTGACTGAACTGTGTAAACACCCACGCGTCAGCTTAAATGAGCGCCGGAGGATGAATACATACTGTTAATGTGCAATATTTATCATCTCTAGAACTGTAAAGTCCCTTTTAGCATTTTCTATAGCGCACACCATAACATATAACGGGGCTTCAATGACTGGTCAATGTGAACGAGTTTCCAGCTGCAGTCTTCAGGAAGACAGTGAAGACATGTATTATCCCACACAGACATTTTAACGTTCTCGGTGAGGTTTTAAGAAGAATCGAGGAGGGCTAAAGCCTTCAAAACACGCCCCAACACGCCCTTCTCTTAAGCAAACTACAAATCCACAACTTTCCGCTGCAAAGGAGCAGATGTCGGTGCTGTTTTTTTCGCAGAGTGACAAAATATGATAGATTTTCTGTTGATATTTCATTTTAAGTGTATAGTACTCGTTCGTTTCGATCTGTGTTGATCGCTTTGTAGAGTCTAGCGCGGAACCGCTTATAGCAGAAGGGATTTGATGCAGAAAGAGCCGATGTCATCTGAAGATGCAGGGCCGAGAGCGGGCTCCTCTCCGGAGGCTGCGGGGAAACACGCCGCGTCTGTTCTCTGGTCCTTCGGAAAGTGCGTCGCTGCTTTACTGCCGGTTTACCTGGCTGGATATTTCGGGTTCAGTATCACTTTAGTTTTGCTCGGTCTTCTGGTTTACACGGGATGGAAACACAGTCGCGATGGAAAACTAGCGCGACTGCAAAGCGCGATGTATTTGTTGGAGAATGAGCAGGACGTCATTCCCTCACGGGTGTTTAGAAGTAAACGGGAATTACCGGCATGGGTAAGCGTTTTTATACCATAATTGGTATCATTGTGGTTATCAACAGTTCACCATCACCATGCGATACATCTTTGCGCAGATAGAAAGAAATGCAGGATTTATCAAGCCACTTCTTGCTATTAGGCCTATTTTTATTAATAAGCGTAAAAGTGTATGTTTGGGTGTACGCCTAAAAAGTGTATATTTCCTCTACTTTTACAGTAGGCTACAATATTCAACCATTAAATCAATCCCATTCATTCTTCAACCTGTAAACATGTTTCGTCATAATTACAGTTATGATGCAAATGATAGATATTTCTTTAACATCCATTTTTTATGTTACTGATACTTATTTTAATGTTACTGATACTAGTAATTACTAGTAAGTAGCTAATCCAACAGTGACTAGAATCTTTTTCAATTTCTCAATTAACTATTTATCATAGGCCTCTAGTACTTGTTCCAATAGTGACTAGTATATGTTAAATTAGTCACTAAAATTAGTTAGTATGTTAGTACATATAGCCGTTACCGGCTACTATCCCATTAACAAGTTAATATCCCATTTATAACGGCTATATACATATATAAGCCTGTTAGGCTGCTACTAGTCGTTAACTAGTCATTAACTAGTAAGTAGGCATACCCTTTGTGACTGCTAACCAATTACAATTTGGAGTTTAATGGAGTCCTGTAGTTGAGATATTGAGACTTATGTGTATTATTGCAGTCTAGTTGCTGGTAGGCCTACATATTTCGGTTTCACTAGTAACTAGGTGCCAGGACTTGTTCTTTAGTTAGTTAAATATAAAAAAAAATCCTGGTATAGAGGAAGAGACGACTGCCTGTTTATCATTGTATGTATTCCAGCTTATAGTAGTAGCATTTCTATTCTTACTAGTAAGATTATTAATTGAACTATAAAGTAGCTATTCCGCAATACACATGCAGCTGGAACTAGCGAGATAAGTATTCTTCACTACAAAAGGTTTACTTGATGTTAACAAGGAACTCAAAGTTTTGATGCTGTGTTTATAACAATATTGCAACATTATCTTCAATCAGAATTCATGATCATGCGCCTGCATTTCAACATAGGCAAGAACTGCGTTCAGCCACCTCTGCAAATGAAAGTTTTACAGTGTTGTCCCTTTGATAAGCATTCTGTAAACTCTCTGACAGAGTCCATGTTTATGTTCTTCTCTCCTCCCTCTTTTCTTTGCTCATGTCTCATTAACTTCATTACATTCCATAGTCAGTCCAGCCCTTGCTATATTTGGACATTAAAGTATCCAATCTCGTGGGACTGAGTCACCAGCAACAAAATGGCAAAACGAGTCATTCGCAACAAGAATTTGGTGAGGGGGTGATGGGAAACATGAAGAAGTTGAGAAGTTTTTTGGAAAGGTTGACCTGTGCTCAGAGCCACAGTGGAATCACTTTCCTCACATGCCTCAGCAGCTTGTACACAGTAGCTTCATTGTGTGTTTTAACAATTTTTTTGATCTTATTTTATTTTTGTACAAAACTACCCTCATCCTGTTACAAATTTTTTGTTTAAATTTAACTTGCACTGCTGCATACATCTGCCTTATGTCTTTACATATATATGCATATGTAAATATGTACAATACATAATTTATCTACCTTTACGTGTTATATATTAATCTACCTTTGTCCATTGCCTTTATTTAAATATACATATGTAAATATTTATAATTTTAACTAGATATTAAAAATGTATGTTCTGTTTAGGAATCACCTACGTAGATGATCATCTTTTTTTTTCTTTTTACTTTATTATTTTAATTTAATTGTATTATTTGAATGTATATTTACTTACAGCTAAACATTAAAGTTAAACTTTAATCAAGGTTTCCTTTGCCACCAAATATGTGTTTATAATCAGCACTTTCCATCATTTATTCATACTCTCTTATGATTCTTTCTGCTTACTATTAGGATCTACCATTGCCATACACATGCTGTAAAATATACATGACTGTGCGAGAATAACAGTATTTTCAAGAACTGGCAGAACTTAATATTCCCATGTATGCACAGCTGATCTCTTCCCTGGAAAAGGCTGCTGTTTTGCTAACAAACAGCTCTCGACCTTCATGGTATTTACTTACAGTGTACAAAATAAGAGGTCGCCTTTGCAAACAGCATGCAGAACCTATCTGTTATATGTGTTGACATCTGAAGTCAAAGTGCTCTTGTTTTTCCACAGGTGAACTTCCCTGATGTGGAAAAGGTTGAATGGATAAACAAGGTATTAAACTCTTTGTTCAAATGCACAAATGTACATGTGACCACAGCTTCAATTCTCATTGTTCCTTAGGGCACTGCCTGTTTTCAAATTCAGTGCCTGAAGTTAAATAGTTGAGCGATCATTTGCAAAATGTATTTTAAGTTAGTGGTTTCTGTTGTCATTGTTGTAATAGACCTTATTTTAGAATAAAGAACCCACAGACTACATTGCAAAACGTCAGACTCACTGTGACATGATCCTCCTGATTCCTTCTTTCTTTCTCCTTTTAGAGCACAACAATTTAATACTGGGTTTGAAATTTAATTAGTCTGCTCACACATAAGAGCTTTTTAGGACAGACATTTGACAGATTAATCATGCACACCAGGCTTGTTGTTGAGGCTTCAAAGGCTTGCCTCAAATAACCTTTTAAGTTTGGACATTAAGAACATGGAGGATGGAGGATGGATTGTGGGATGTGCTGTCAAACGTGAATTGATAACATTAAATTAATCTGTTGTGATGCTGATTTTGGAATTTTATTTAATCATATTTTTTCTGCAAAACTGAACATCACAGATTTAAGTTGTTCTAGCAATGTATAGAAAATCAGTCTATATTTTTATTGATACTCAATCTTAAAAGGCTTTCATTAGAGTTTATTGAGTGCAGCAGTCTGATAAAAGTCTGAGTTTCCTCCTTTGTGCTTGTGGTTTCCTTCTGAGGTTTGACTGGTCAGTTAGACTTAACACGTATGCAGTCATTTCAACAAATGTAATGCTCTTATGTCTGTTTATCTTAAGAAGTAAATTGAATCCCAAAAATGTCTTCATTGACTTGAAGTCTCCACCAGTTCTTATTGTTTGTAACTATCCTGGCTCATAGATATTGCAGCAGGCCTGGCCATTTATTGGACAATATCTGGAAAAACTGCTGGTGGAGACTATTGCCCCTTCCATCCGAGCCGCCAGCGCTCATCTGCAAACTCTCAGCTTCAGCAAAGTTGACTTGGGCGACAAGGTATACAAATCTGTTTCTGATAAATGTTATTTGCATATATTTCTCAGATTTACATTTGGTTTTCAATTTCTGCTGGCCAGAGATTTTAAAAAATCAATCAACTAAGATGTTTAAACACATACTTTTTTAAACAGGCTATGAAGGTAGTTGGGGTGAAGGCCTACACCGAGTATGACAAGCGTCAGGTGATACTGGATCTTTATATCAGGTAGTGTCTTTGGTCTTGGCAAACAGGTTCTCATCTTTGAAGTTCTGACTGCGTCTTATTTATAGCACTTGTTTTGTTTTTAAGTAAGATTTTATAACTAAAGACATTATATTGACATTATCTTATTAATTAATCATGGGATGTTTTGGGCCATGTTGCAGTTATGCTGGAGATGTGGAGATTAACGTTGAGGTGAAGAAGTACTTCTGTAAAGCTGGAGTGAAAGGCATTCAGGTAAGGAAGAGGACAATGGGATTCATTAAAGATAAAAGATAAAAAAGTCATTGACTGAAACCAGTATCTCTCCTTCTATAGCTCCATGGAAAATTGAGGGTGATCTTGGAACCTCTAATTGGAGATGTTCCTCTTGTTGGAGCCGTCACCATGTTCTTTATTCGCAGACCTGTTAGTCAATAATTTTCCATCTTAATTACTTACATTATAATACTCACGTTTTACAACACAGTCTTTGTCTCGATTTCAATTCCCTATAGAAACTTGACATCAACTGGACTGGCCTTACCAATTTATTAGACATACCTGGTTTGAAGTGAGTGCATTTGTTTCATATCATTGTTCTCTTTTGGGTTTATGATTCCACAACTCCACTGGACCTGTTAATACAGTAACTCTTTCTTCTCATATGCTTCATTCATTGATAATCAGTAGAGCACTGATCTGATTATTCAGTCTGCTTCCCTCTATTCAAATAAAGCAGGGAAACATGCAGTCATTCATATTTATCACAGCTTAACCCATTATAATCACCCAGAAGCCATGCTGTCAGATAGTTTAAATGTATTTTGTTTGTGTTCCATTTTCTCTGTACGAACCCCTTGCATTCATTTTCAGTGCCATGTCGGACACTATGATAATGGATGCAATCGCCTCTTTCCTGGTTCTCCCCAATCGTCTCACTGTGCCTTTGGTGGCCAACCTGCACGTAGCACAGCTGCGTTCCCCTCTCCCACGGGTAACACTTCACTGTGCTTTAATGGAGTATTTAACTATATTAACCTCCTAATTTAAACTATTCGTGATGCATCTAATGTACATTAATACTCCATAGTTTCATCATGCATGCTTGTCCAGTGTAGCTGCTTCATAATGTTGAACTGCAAGGGCATGATTCTCATTTACATAACGTCATATGCTAATTTAGACATACCCATTCACTCTGCTTACACTTGTTTTGTGTTCTCCCACAGGGTATCGTGCGTATCCACTTGTTGGAGGCAGAAAACCTTGCTGCCAAGGATAACTACATGAAAGGTGTGATATCTGGGAAGTCTGACCCGTACGCAGTGCTACGGGTGGGAACGCAGACCTTTACCTCTCATCACGTGGACAACAACCTTAATCCTCAGTGGAGAGAGATGTACGAGGTCAGAGACAGAGAGAGGTGTATGAGTAACTTGTGATCAGTGTGGCTTTTGTAATGAAAAAATGTGACATTTCTGAGGAAAAGGAAGCTGTGGTTTTTAAAGCTAAAAACACTAGGCTGATATTTACTGTGATGTGACTCTCGTAACTGCTGGCAACAACAAGAAGATATGACTATCATGTGCTGAGATCAGATGAGCATTGAGCAAAAGCACAAGCTCAGAGAAACAGCTACAAGATTATGTTATCCAGATCTCAGTGATGTCAGTATGTTAATTGCGCAATGCTGTTTATCACATATTTTATATTTATGTGTTTGTGTGTTTGTTAGGTGATTGTTCATGAAGTACCTGGACAGGAGCTGGAACTTGAAGTGTTTGATAAAGACCCTGACCAAGATGACTTTCTTGGGAGGTATTATTTTATTACAATAATAAATTCTAAGGAATAATTATATAAATATAATATATACTTTATAAATAATATATATGTTACATTTATATACACATATACTATATGTTTGTGTGTGTAAATATTATATTTTTGTGTAAACATATTCATCATTCATACAGATATGCATATGCATACAGTATGTCAATATATATATATATAATTGTTTTGACTAATGTAATTAATATCTTTATCAATATAAGAATTGGTTTTCTATTTTTTGTCTTCCTCTGTCTCTGATTTTTAGAATGAAGCTGGATTTAGGTATTGTAAAGAAAGCAGTTCTTTTGGATGAGGTACATCTATTACACTGACACATCTTTATTTATTTATTTATATATTATCAGTGTCAAATTGCTGAAGAATGTTAAAATACCATAATGCAATTATGATTTCAAAAAGTAGTGTTAATTCAGGTCGATTGAGACAATTTACCCCAGTCATTTTAATAGTAAAAATTGTCACAATCACCTGATACACACGATTATACTCAAATTAAATATAGATTATTTCTCAAACTGGCTGTCAGAGGGCAACACATGTAATAAAGGTCATAATAATTGTAATAATTTGTGCAAGAACAAAATGAACGCAACTTAAACAGGAGTAGTCAAAAAATGCAGGTTAAACCCACATGTAATCTTGTCATCTTTTTAATTAAATCAGAAATGGACAAAGAGTACAATAAAGCAAGATAATTAATTTAAAAGGATATTATTCACCTCTTCTATGTGCTTTAAGTCTTTGACGTAGACAGCATTTTAATCTTTGGTTTGCATTACTTACAGTCGACTCATGTGAAATATCCACTCCTGTATATCCTTTACATAATTCTTTACATAATCATGTCGGTGGACGGACTGTAAAGCCGCACAGTGTAAAAAATAACAACAGATGTCGTAGTAAGAAGATGCTGCAGTGCTTCATTGCTTTACTTTCTGGAAAAAGTAGTTATTATTGTTATTGTACAGTACATTATTGTTCTCTTTTGATCATATTTATTTCACCAGCCTTTCTGCAATGCCGTCTGTATTGTTTGTAATAATAATGTAATGCTTTTCCACTGTTGTTTTAGTGGTACACTTTAAAGGATGCAACATCAGGCCAGGTTCATCTCAAGCTAGAATGGCTCTCTCTGCTGCCCTCTGCAGAGCGTCTTAATGAAGTAAGATCTTTCCTGATGGACCATCAAAAACGTTTTCTCATTTATTTTCCACACTAAACCGTTCATTAAATATAGGTTCTGGAGAGGAATAAAAACATTACGATATCTGGTAAAACAGCAGATCTTCCTTCTGCTGCCATTTTAACTGTTTATCTGGACCGGGCACAAGATCTACCTGTAAGTTTGTATTCTGCACCACTGTTCTTTCAACATCTAGTGCTTTGGGAAAAGAGTGCTTTAAATATTGTTATTAATCAGTACGATGTATTTCTATACAGTTTAAAAAAGGGAATAAGGACCCCAACCCCATAGTGCTGGTTTCTGTGCAAGATACCACCAAAGAGAGCAGGGTATGGTGTCATTGCTCTTACTATACATCATAAGTAAAATGTATGGCTCATTGATACCTTTTAGAGTCACGCTGTTGCATATATTCTCTCATAATTTATAATCCAGATGGTGTATGGGACTAATAATCCAGTATGGGAGGATGCCTTTACGTTTTTTATCCAGGACCCACGCAAACAAGATATTAACATCCAGGTATAGTCACTGTGATAGCAAAATATTGAATATCCTGATGTTTTTCATGATGTAACTGCAATTATGTATTTAATATTTAAAGTGGCCCTGTTATGCTTTTTCTGATATTTCCTTTCATGTAGAGTGTAATGTAGCTGTTTGTGAATGTAAAAGCTCTACAAAGTTTCAAAGATCAAAGTGAACAATAAATGGAGTCATTGTCTCTCAAAAGAAAGAACTTACATGGTTTTGTAACAAATCTGCATATTGCCATCCTGTGGTTTTCATTGGCTACCCACGCACAATGTCTACTTTGACCCACTTTCAAACACTGTAGTTGTATCTGAGGCCTATCGAGAAGAAGCACCAATCATATCACTGTGTACAAGTGCTGAGGAAGCCTCTAGAACTGAAATTCAGATATGGTGATAGGCGTTTTATTACCGACATGCTCTGTACGCGGTAGACCAATCACAACAGACTGGGCCGTCTGACCAATTAGAGCAGAGTAGGCTCTCGGAAACAGGGCATTTAGAGAGACCGATTCATTTATCCTACTGTTTCAGACACTGTGAGAAAAGAGGTGATGCCTTTGTGTGTAATGAGAACATTAAAGTTTTTTTTTTTTTTTTTTTTTTTTTTGAATGGATGTAAACCTATTGTAGGAAACCTCCAAAACAAGATTAGGAACCTTGAAAAAGCATAATAGGGACACTTTAATTGTATGTATCACCACTTCTTCACTGTGATTTTGTTTATGTTTGCTTCCACCTGTTTCAGGTGAAGGATGATGACAGGGCTTTGACTCTGGGCGCTCTGTCTATCCCCATGTCCCGTCTGCTCGCCAGCTCTGAGCTCACGATGGATCAGTGGTTTCAGCTAGAAAAGTCTGGACCGGCCAGCCGTATCTACGTCACAGTTATGCTGAGAGTAAGATTGCCTTTTTAATGATTAAAAATGGTTAAAAACATTGAGGACACACAATAGAGGAGTCTTGTGACGTTTGTTTCAGGTGTTGTGGCTAAATGAAGAAGCCATCCTTACCTCACCTGTGTCTCCATTACCTGGAGATGGAGATGTGGAATCAGAAGTGTCTCCAGGGGCAACTAGTATGACCCCCACTTTGAAACGTCCAGATCATACTAGTCCAGACAGCAGTTTTGCTTCTGAGGTGAGCCTGTAGAGAAGTGTAGAGCTTTAAGAAAATAAATTGAGATTTGATGTCAATAATATTTTTAATTGTCAATATAGGGTGTTCTGCGGATCCACCTGGTAGAAGCCCGGAGTCTTATCGCTAAAGACAATTTAATGGGTGGCATGGTAAAGGGAAAGAGTGACCCATATGTGAAGATCCGAGTGGGAGGAATGGCTTTCAAAAGTCAAGTCATCAAAGAGAACCTCAACCCCACCTGGAACGAACTTTATGAGGTGTGCATGCTGATTTATTTTGTTCGCTCTATGGAGGGATATGGCTTTTTTTCTTAAAACAGAGGAATTCCATTCTGACTTCTGCTTTAAGAGTTACTTCATTCCTCCACTGCTGCAGGAGTGTTCAAACATTTATTTTTACATTTATTTTATCTCTGGAAAACAAATGTCCCAAATTCAAAGGGTACATGAAAAAGTAATCATACCTGCTTGCTTGTACTGTAGGTGATCTTGACCCAGCTTCCAGGTCAGGAGGTGGAGTTTGAACTTTATGATAAAGATATTGACCAGGACGATTTCCTTGGCAGGTGAGGCTGCAACCTCTTCTACTTTCAGAGTCTTATGCTGTATTTTAGTTTTATTGTACTGATTCTTTAGCAATAATGGGATAAAAAACAGTGTACAGTAATCCCTCGCCACTTCGCGGTTCAAGTTTCACGGCCTCAGTGCATCGCAGATTTTTTTTAAATATTTACCAAAAAATGTACGTTAAAAAATAACGCCATATCGTCAGCTGTATTGCGGAAAGCAGCGTTGTTTTATTATGATGCGTGAGAGTAACGGTTTCCCAGGATGCCAGATAAAGAGAAAATCTCTCTCAGAGGCTTTGTACACACACACAGCACTCAGACAAGACACGTGATTGGTTCCCGGCGTGAGATCGACGAATGAGAGCACGAGTGGATGTATCCCATGAGCTGATTGGCTGATCCTACTTTGTGGATTTTCACCTATCGCGGGGGGGGGGGGGGGGGGGGGGGGGGGTTGGGTGGGGGGTTGTTCCGGTCCACATAACTGCGATAAACTAGGGATTACTGTATATGACTTTAATCTTTCAGACAAACACAATTGGAGTTATATGAAAAATATCTTGCAAGCTTTATAATGGGAGTGAATGGTAACTTAGATTTTGTAGCCCAAAAAAGCACATCCATCCATCATAAAAGTAATTCATATGGCTCCAGGAGTTATAAAAGCCTTCTGTAGTGAAGTCACATGTTTTTGTATGAAAAATATCCTTATTTCTAACTTAATAAACTAGAATCGCTGGCTACTTGTAACAGCTGTACACTAGTCAAGTTCCGTCCGAAGAGTGACCCGATGACCTCTGACCCGATGTAGGCATAGCATAAGCTTAGGTGAGAGAGGACACCTCTCACGCTTCAAACAAATAGGCCTGGGCAAAAAACTGAAGCTCCTCTGACATTTCTCTTTAAAATTCTCACTTTTGACTTCAAATCTGATGTTTTGCTTGACTGTATCCTCTGGATTTCTGTGTTCATCTATACATCATGTGTCAGGTCAGAGTTCACTATAGGTCAGAAGCGTCATATACAACAGTGATCATATACAATAGTGATTTAACATCTGCTTGCAGGGTTAAAGTAAGTCTCAGGGACCTCATCAGTGCTCAGTTTACTGATCAGGTGAGTCTCTCAGTGCATGTTTGTTTGTTTTTAAATTCATAATGTTTGTATACCTGTATTTATGCCTGTTTCCTCATGCAGTGGTATACTCTGAATGACGTGAAGACTGGACAACTTCATCTTGTGTTGGAATGGGTGCCGAAAGTTTCAGATCCCACCAGACTTGAACAGGTCAATGTTTGCATATGCTTTTATTGTTCATCTGAATTTATTAAATATGAACATTTTGTTGATTGGTTTTGTGATTTTTCTATCCAGATTCAGCGTTATAACCATCGTCAGTCTTACCTGAATAAAACGGTTCCCTCTGTTGCACTTCTTTTTGTTTATATCGAGAGAGCACATGGTCTGCCTGTAAGCTTCATTTTATTTATTTCATCACTACATAATTTGCCATAGCTTCAATAAACAGCAGCCAGCATTGAAAATGTAATGTTGTTCACAGTTAAAAAAGAGTGGGAAAGAGCCAATGGTGGGAGCAGAAGTGTCACTCAAAAGCGTATCCTTCCGGACCAAAGTAAGGCTCCTTAAATCTTGGGAAATGTCTGCTGATGTTATTAAAATATCAAAATATCAAAGACTCACAAAGGATCATATCTCCCAAACTAGGTTTTCAATCGCTCGACTTCTCCGCAGTGGGATGAAGCTTTTCATTTACTGATTCATAATCCAACAGAAGACACACTCATAGTCAAAGTGAGAAGCTGCATTTTACAATACATATAGATTTTAAGATGTGCATTAATGTCAGAAGGATAATATTTACAATGTTTTTTTCTGCTCTGGACTGTATTTTATGAGTTTGGTGTGTGTAGCTCTCTCACAGCTGGGGTCAGGCTCTGGGTTCACTTGTGCTTCCACTGAGGGAGCTGCTGAATGAGAAGGATCTGGCGCTGGACCGATGGTTCAGTCTGGATGGAGCCATGCCTGAGAGTCAGATTCTGTTGAGAGCTGAACTCAAGGTTAGAAATTTGCAGGACAGATTTACATTCAGTTCCAGCGACATCCACTTACTTTTTGCCATATTCAACATAGAATTAAACACATGCTCACCAATGCTACATTTATTTAACCAAAACATTATACAGTAGTACCTCAAGATACGAAAGGCTCAACTTACGAAAAATCCAAGTTACAAAAGCAAAGACGAAAATTTTTACTGCTCTACATACGAAAAGTTTTCAAGATACGAAAGGTTTCTGAAAGTCCGAGATTCGCCCCATAACAATTTTGAAACTCGCGCCGCACGCCGCCATCTTAGTTATAGTAGACTCGCCACCATCCTCCTGCTCTCCCATTGGTTCTTCTATACATACGTGCTGGCGTGCTTTAGCTCAGCCACTCCGCACCCGAAACTTTAAATTTTTTATGTGTTTTTGTAAAGTTAAGTGTACGTACGTACGTTATCTGCCGTTTGTCCTCCTCCTCCTCTGCCGCCACTTTCGAAGATAGCCTCACTCGAAAGGTAAGCTTCGTCATTTTACGTTATTTCATTGTTTATAGGTCAATTTAGCTTTATTATGAAATTTAATAGGGTGTTTTTGGAAGGCTTGGAACGGATTAGCCATTTTACATGTAAAATGTGTTCCAAGATACGAAAAACCCATTATACGAAGGCCGCCTCGGAACGGATTAATTTCGTATCTCGAGGTACCACTGAATTATAATTACTGTTTTTTCTCTGTTTCAAAATGTGGTTTATTCCTGTGATGACAAAGCTGAATTTTAAGCATCATTACAGTATGTTTAAATAAAACAAAAACATCTTACCTATTATTTATCAGCTCCTAGACAGCAAGTTGGCACAATGTAGCGATGTGGAAGATGCAAGTCATGGCATCCCCGGAGGAGATGCAGCTGCCGCAGCCAATCATGAGCTCCGGCACAGAAGTGTGTCCGCCCAAGGGTGAGACACAAAAGAAGCTGGATTTCATTTGCAACAGTAGGTTAGTATTCATAGGCAGAGGCAAAAAAAAACTGACGTTGACATATGTGTTGGTTTATGTTTATGGATGGATGGAAATACAGAACTGAGGATCCCAGTTCATCCGGCAAAGCCCAGATGAAGCTCTCTGTTGCCTATTCATCTGAGGAGAACCGATTGGTTATAACCATCCATGCCTGCAGGTAGGAATCATTCAAGTACCTCAAATTATAGAACAAATAGCATACTGTAACATATTATTACATGAAATTATAATTTTGCTTGAAACATAAAAAAATAAAGAGGAATGTATAATTAAGGGAAAAGGAGAGCCTCATTATTGCTTATGGTTCTCAGTTTATTTTCATAATTCTGTATTCTTACACAGGAACTTGCCGTCCTACTCTAAGGATCCTCCAGACACTTACGTCTCATTCATTCTGCTTCCGGACAAGAACCGGAACACCAAAAGGAAGACCAGTGTTAAGAAGAAAAGCCTTAAACCTGAGTTCAATGAGAGGTTATTAAGAACATTCATTAAATCATTATCTGATGACACTGAGACCGAATGTTAAACATCTTTCGCTCTCTCCTACAGATTCGATTTTGACATGTCACTTGAAGAAGCTAAGCAGAAACATCTTGAAGTTTTTGTCAAGAATAGCATTTCCTTCATGAGTCGTGAAAAAGAGCTTGTTGGCAAGGTATTTATCAAGTGACGAGTCAGATAACAACTCCACAAACAGACTCTCTTTAAAACTAATTTTTTTCAAATTTTTTCCATTCTGTTTCAGCTTCAAGTAGACTTGAGTCAGCTGGATCTCAAGACAGGAGTATTACATTGGTATGTGCTGTACTGTTGTTCACTGTAGATTACTATAAGATTTCTGAGTGTTTGCTTACATCTATTTCTATTTGTATAATTTCAGGTATGACTTGTCACATGAGACCAACTGAATGACCTTCCCATGTTGACTTTATTCACAGTCATTTGAAGTGAAGGTCGATTTCACGGATGTTTACTTATTCCGACACGAGCGGGGGGTCGGAGTGTTCCTAAAACAGGGTGTCTTGATGGCGCCAGGACTAAGATTGTATCTTGGCTGTGCAACTAGCTTTGAGCTGAAATATAGCCTGCTTGATTCCAATCATAAGTAATGTTCGCACAAGAAGGCTCTGAGGATGCCACCTTGAGTCAACATGACAGCTTGTTGGAGAAATGTTACATTTTTAAGTATTTAATTTGTAGCTTCTACTTTTTAATGAGATCCTGCACTTTATGGGTCATTGAGAATGTTCAGCTGGGATTTTTCAGTGTTTATTACATTTCATTTCAACAAAAATGCTTACCAAATTGCAAAATATTAGTATTACGTATTTCTTATTTATATATATATATATTAAAAAAAGAAAGGCTGTGAAGAAGCCCACATTTTTAATTGTTTCCTCTTTGAAATCTAAGACATGATAAGTGGATTGTTTAGTTATTATCTGAGCATTTCTTTACATTTTTGCGTAAAACATATTTTAGCTTTATGTTTGTGAGTAGACATTTCATTTTTACACATATCAAAAACATTTTAAATCACTGTGCAAAGTCTGTACTTTCCCAAAGATGTAAAAAAAATATATATATATATATTTTACAGATGTATGTTTGAACCAAAAGGCAGCATGAATATTTAAAATTTAAGTGCCAAGTCTCTGAGAGACATTGCTCAAAAGTGTAACAAAGACAAAAAAATGCTTGAGTTGTGTCTTGCAGTACTGAATTAGTTCTGTTGTGGATTTGTTTTTTGTTTGTTTTTTACATTGAAATGTAGTGCTTCTGCACACTATTACTCAGAGCCTTTATTGCAGTTTTAATAAATATTCCATTTGCACTTAAAACATATGTGTTTTATTGTTCGATGTTTTAACATATTTTTTACATTCAAAATGAGTCAGCAAGTTATGTTCAAATTGATATACAGTTATGATGTTCGTTGTTTGATCACTGGGGGATTCTCAGTTACTGATTACAGCTTTCCTGTAGCTCAAACAGTAGAGCATTGGCGTTCGCAACCCCAAGGTCATGGGTTCGATTCCCATGGAAAGCAAGATAATACCCACCGGTAAAAATGATGCTGTAGTTTTAGCGTTCCGCCGTCAGGTGGCGACAGAGCGGACGGGAAACCCCAGCCATTCATACTTACCGGAGACTTTATCTTACCTCAAGCAATGTGCTGTTAGTTTGTAGACTTGTAAGAGGGTGGGATCTCTCGCATCTCGCATGTCTAAAGCTTTCATTGTGGACGCAGTGAGTTAACAGATGAGGACTAATCGGAATCCCGCAAAATACAATATAAACAAAACAAAAAAAACTTTACAGCATAGACGAGAGAAGAGAAACGGCAGAAAGAAGAAGAATTAAGAGGACTGACTGCTTGACATGGATTGTCCAGACATCTGCAATACAATATTTTTCAAGAGGACAACAGAGTGATACTTTGTGGCTTTTTATTCACTTATATGATTTATAGCTAAACATATTTGATAAGGTTCATGACGATTAGAAATCGGTTCTGAAAAGTATCACCTTTTTCTTTTTCTTTACTTTTTTAACAAAACAAAAGAGGAATGTGATCGCTCGGATTGGATGTATATTGGATTTATAAAGGGCGCTGGGAGGCAAAGACTGAATTAGACACAGAGCATCTGTATCCTGCATCACTTTATAAAAAGTAAAATATGGGGAATATTGAGAGCGTGGATGGGCAATCCGAGATGAAGCATCATTTCATGCCCTTGAAAGTTCCCATGCCTGACCCAACAGAGTTGGAAGAAAGATTTGCCATAGTTTTGGTGAGTATGCAACTTGTATTATTAATATACAGTACATACTATTTTATTTTAAATATATATATATTTCATTTTCTTTTCTCAAGCATTTAAAATATTTACTTTGTCAAATTTATTTTCCCTTTAGCTTAACATAATTTAAATAGAGCCTGTATTTACATTAAATCATAATGCATCTCCTTCATTAAAAGTAACTATTGTTTTTCTCTAGCGTTCCTTACTGATATTGCTTGGCATCTCAAATTTTACAGCGATAATCTCAACGCTTAGACTAACTAAAGAGACGTGTTGACATTTATCTGATATGTTCCGTATGTCAGAAGAGCGTTTGCTTTATGACTTTCTCAAATGTTTCACTGCCACCCCCCATTTTGTTCCTCGCACGCTTCTCCTCAGTCGTTTTGTCTCTGAAGCTTCAAATGATGTGATATTTCACATGAGAGTGAAAGACACAGAAGACTTTTTACATCGCAAAAGTTTTGTTTGGTAAAATGGCTCACGGGTAAAGAGTGTGATTTTTGTGAAGGATGTAATTTATCTCCTCACAGAGCGCAGAATTTTCTGAATTCCCCCAAAACTCCTACGACCGAGAGAAAGAGATGGTGAAAGACCCGCCTCTCTCTCAATCCAGCGCCTGGTGTTGGTTTTGAGTAGACATTTGTGTTGAACACACACTTACACACTCATCTGTCATTATGAATCTGACATTATGAGGCAATCAGGCGTGTTTATGTAATACAGTAACTGAATCAACATCATAACATTTGTAAACATCTCCCGCCCTGTCATGTACATGTCTTTGTAGTTTTTTATTTAGACTTTGTTAACCAACTGTTGAACACAATTTGTGTTTTCTTTTCATTCTTCTCAGCGGTTCTCTGAGGTAAAAAAATTTGTCAGTCAGAATGACAGACTGAGTGACTAGAGCTTCCTGTATGGTTGCTAGGGCGTTGCTACTGTGTTGTGGGTGGTTGCTAGGCAGTTGCTACGTTTATTCTGGGTGGTTGCAAGGAAATTTCTAAGGTCCCAATACTGTCAGAGATAGATAGATAGATAGATAGATAGATAGATAGATAGATAGATAGATAGATAGATAGATAGATAGATAGATAGATGAGTGACTAGAGCTTCCTGTATGGGTGCTAGGGCGTTACTATTGTGTTGTGGGTGGTTGCTACGCAGTTGCTATGGTATTCTAGGTGGTTGCAAGGTGATATTTCTGAATTTTGAAGGTCCTAAGACAGCCAGATAGATAGATAGATAGTTCAAAGAGTTCTTGTTTAGCAACAAAGTGACCTCATTCTCTCCATAGTGGACTTATGATGGAAAGACTGACCATCCCAGGGTGGGTCTGAGGTCAGTTTTAGAGCCATATCGGCAGTCTTTAAGCTCGTCCAGATCTCCTCTCCCTGATTTAACTTTGTGGGAAAGCATAACATTTTGAGTCACGTTTGTTTTAGCGCTGTTATCGGATGGCAGCATGTGCTGGTCTCTGTCTGTCCTGCTTGAAAGATAAATGAACATCAAAGTGTGTGTCTTTTGGAGAGCACTCCACTCAGGAAAACAGGCCGTCGGCTTCACGCTATGATACTGATTAGACTCACACAGGTTAAGAGTTTCTTCCATCAAAGAATTATCCCATCAGTCTGAACAGAACCACATTCTTTCATAGTAGTCACAGGTGTATGCTTACGTGATTTATTATACATTGAAAAGAAACGTGAAAAATGTGATCCTGACATCCACAAGTTCTCTTTTATTGTGCATTTATAACTTCCATGACAGCATGCACACTACAATCAGTGACGTAACCCTCCTTCCCTCACTTCCGGCTTTTGATTTCCTGTGTGCCTCTGCACATTTAGCTCAGTGTGAGGTTGTATCTGTTCGTACCATCTCCCCTCCCTCAGACACACGCTGTCAGACAGACAGCGCATAATGATGTCATACGTGGAGGCTGTGCCAGCACAGTAATATCCGTGCAATGATGGTTTTAACAGAGGCTTAGCACACAGGAGGGCGGTCTGTGTGTGGAGATGGATCAGGGGATGAGATCCCTGAGTTACCTTCATTTGCCCCGCTAATAAAACGCTTGGTTCAGGCCTAACCGAGCGCATGTGCCATATACATTGTTTTGCTCTTTTTCCTTTGTCTGGCGGATTCAGACTCTGCTGCATCTCAGCTCTCTGTGGCTGGAAACAGTTGCATGACATTTTTCCCTCGTTTGCGAAAGGAAATTACATTGTGGAGCTGACTGCGGCCAGTTTCTCCAGCGGTGCCTGGAGAGTTTAGTACGTTGGCTACTGACTTTCTTGATGTTCTCAATCTAGACTATTGCATTGCTTTGCTTTGGTCACACTTTGCTTTGGTCTTTATCTAAATTAGCAACATCTTGACTGAATATGTGTAACAGAGGAAAGCTAGTAAGAACTGTGCAAGTAAACATCACTTTCCTGTCTTCAAGAGGCGCACTGATGCCAGAGACTGCAGTCTTTAGCATCTTTATTAGTGTGCCAGCCTCCCATGCCGGAGATGGTTCGAACCCAGCTTGGAGAGGGTTGAGTAGAACCGTTAAACGTGTACATATTGGATTTCAGGAAGACGTGGGTTTAGTAGACTCAAAAATGAAAATTCCTTTACCCACTACAGACCAGGGTAAATAAACATTGACAGATTTTTTTTTGTGGATGATTTAAGAAATGTGTTTATTTTGTGAGGTTGCAAAGTAGGTGTGCCAAGTCAACATAAAGACTGTTTTCTTTCTTAAGCCTATCTTGGTATTATTGTGCATGATTCATCTGCACACATTATTCCAAATAGATGTTTGTCTTCATAATCATCATCAAAATATTGGCTCCACCTTCTTTTTTGGCTGATATCACCATTCCCTATTATTTTCAACTCTTCTCCTCCAATCACCTGGTTCCATTCTGGGAGATTTTCACAATCATCAAAAATCATCATAAATCATACTTTTACAGAAACAATATTATATATCAGTATCATATAGGCTGGCATTATACAAATTTGTTACTTTGAAGATTTGTGAAGGGAAACTAAACCTGGAATTACTGACAACTAGTTTCAAGCAGTTCAGAATCGGTTCCTTTTTTGAGAGATAATAACTCCATTTATTGTGCTCTTTTTCTATGTTTGACATTTTTATGTCCTTGTACTTAGACAAACAGCTACATGAAATGTAATATCAGAAGAAAGCATAATTGGGGCACTTATTGTGAATTTATCTGGTGTAACTTATTCTTTAGACTTCATTTGTTTTAGTTTTTTTACATTGTTTCATTGGCTATTTGTTGCTATTTACTAAGAAACTTAATTGTGGTTGAAAGGTAAAATAAATGGGTTTTCTTTTTTTCTTTTACTGAGATGTGACTACAAACATGCAAGGAGAACAGTGCAAACCTGAAATTTTCCACCTAGTCTGAACAGCCAGTTAAAAAAAATACTGCCCAATAATGGATTTTTGTTCATTTTAACCTTGCAGCTTTAACAATGTAGGTGGAACCTTAAATCCATATGGAATATTCTCTGGTAATGGAACACTCTTACACCTCACTCTCTGTCTGAAACTGAAGTTGGGGTCTGGCTTCCCAGCTAAACTTCTCCATATGGGCCTCTGTTTTGTTAAAGAGACAGGAGGTCATTTTTTTCTGAGGTGCAGCAATGGAGCAGGAGTAGATGTGTGTTTGATATCCTCTTTCAAAGTGCTCCCGCTCTACTGCACCACGGCGGATTCCTGCGGTCTGCTCTCGGTTAAAGCCACGGGAGAGCTTTAGAGAGGAAAAATTCCCTTTGAACTGGCTGCCTGCCACTATGCTCCGTTGTAATGACTTTACCAACACTTTTTTGCCATACTGTTGGGTTATTTCAAAGACCTACTAGGTTTATTTTCTTGTTTATCTGCTTTGATGTACACTCAGAGATTTGCCATCTTGGTTGTTATAGTAAACTCCTACGTTTCACAATGCAAAGAGCTTTAGATGTGCGAGTGTTTAAGTGCAAGCTTTGCCACACAGGAAGAAGCAACACAGTGACCCTTCCAACCCCATTGCTTGTCAATGTGACCTTTGACACTGTGCTGTCCGTCATGTCACAGTATTTGATAGATGTCACTCAAGTGGAACTAATGGAGTCAAGCTGTGGCTCCTGTTTATGGGACATTAAACCTAAATCATTTTCATTAGTTTGGCCTGTGCTTAGTTTATCCTCTCTGTGTGTCTGGTCAGCCTGCTTTCGGGCCGAGTGGAGCGCTTCTAAAGAGCCTGCAGGTGGGGAGGAATCGGCCATTGTTTGTTTGTTATGCTGCAGACTCATGCTGTGGGAGTGTACATCTGTCTCTCCTATGGCCCCGTCGCAATGTCACCGCTGGGATGGTTGAGGCTCCTCTCTGTGGGCATCCTTGTCCTACACGAAAACATGTACATTAAGTCTGTGCTAAGAGCAAAATTTTCCGAATTTAGTTTTGGAGGTCTGTTGCAATAAGTTTACACTTATGCAAGGTCAGTATATTGCAGCATATATTGCAACTCTTCTCTCAGCGACTGAAACGGTTCAATCAAGGATTCGGTCTCTAAACCTCCTCTTTCTTTGTACTTACTCTGCTCTGATTGGCCAAATGGCTCAGTTAGCTGTGATTGGTCTACGACTTACAGGGTGTGTCTGAAATGAAACTCCCATTACAATATCTGAATTTCGGCTCCGGAGTCTTCCTCAGCATTTTTATTCACGGTTATGCGATCAGTAACGATGGTGTCACTTTTACCATATCAGTTCAAGCCTGAGTCCTAATCCTTTGGAAATGCATACAAAGTGGATTGTCATATCGAAGATCATATAGGCTGGCATTATTCGAATAATGCAAAAACCTGTCTCTAACCCGAACTACAGATCTTGAGGTCTTCCATCAAAATAAATAGATAAAATATATATATATATATATATTGCATATGCATAGGCATAGATGGATGGCTGGTTTTCATTTATCCTCTTTATTATATATAAATATATATCTGAGAAAACCTGCTTTCTGCTGGCCAGAGTGTATTTAGTTTAAACCTGACCATGTAGATTCATGCAGGAAATA
The DNA here is from genome assembly GCA_037043235.1 of Rhodeus uyekii. Classification (NCBI taxonomy): domain Eukaryota; kingdom Metazoa; phylum Chordata; class Actinopteri; order Cypriniformes; family Acheilognathidae; genus Rhodeus; species Rhodeus uyekii. The sequence goes on from JAWRVZ010000034.1 coordinate 4,857,961, forward strand.
AGACTGGAATTACAGACAACTTGTTTCAGGCAGGTAAGAATCGGTTCCTTCTTTTGGAAAAAACAATAACTCCATTTGTTGTGCACTTTGATTTTCGAAACTTTGCAGAATGTTTACATTCACAAACAGCTACATGAAAATTACTATCAGGAATTTAGGCTTTTATTCACATATAAACAATTAATTCATCAATGCACACATCAGTTGTGGTAAACAGAAGCTCAAGCATGCTCGCTTGATGTGTGAGAACCAATCAGATTCATTATTGTTTGTTAAGCAGCACTTTTGAGTGTTTATTCTCGTGACGCACGTACAGTTGAGCTTCTGCTTGTTCGCTTATCAATGTTTATATGGTATTCATAATAGGTATAATGAAAAGCCCTATATTTATTTTCTTTCTTGTTAAGCATTATGCATAGAAAAAGACAAAACAATTGCTTCCACACTAAGAAAAATTCAATAAAATCAATTATTTATTCTCTGAAATCAAGTCTCAATTTCAATGCAGTTCTAATTGTCATGTAAATTTATCTTATTCGATAATAAAAAAAGTCAAAACACCAATTTAAGATGCAATTTGCAGTGTAGTTGCCATGTAATACGTTATAATATTGAAAAAATCTTACAAAATATTGAACAATATATGCAATTTTATTTCTGGTTTCTGGTTTATATTTGGCTGTAGGTGTGTGTGGGTCAGGCTGCTCTCTTGCAGCTGTGTTGAGAGTCCACTCTGAGCAGTGGTTTCCTCTCCAACACAATGCAGGCTCTGTGAGTGTGTGTTGTTTTAGAGAAAGGGCCTCTCCCCCCTGAACCCTTTGTGCTCATTTCTTTTACTCTAGAGCTCGCAGGAACTCTTGCAAGAGTTCTTACTTTCAAATAAATATGATTTCTGCACACTTCTGTAAATAAATGTTGTTGTTTTTTGTCAGTATTACAGAACTCGTGATAAGGAAACCTATGTAAAACAGAGCATCCTCTTTTTGGATCCTTTTCTCATACTCACATTCAGTAAAATAATATTTCAGTTTTCCAGTGTATTTTAAGGCTAGCAGCACTGAGTGGGTGGCAACTCTGAGGGCTCACCATTATTATTATCTCAGGGTGAATTTACTCAACACATCATTATGACACGAGTCTGGTGGCCTCCTCGGCTAGAGATTTTCTCCAGGATTCTGCACAGCAAGTTCTACTTTTCCATGCTGGCAGCATTTTGAGCCACGATGGTATTTTCATGGATAGATTTCCAAGTGCTGCGTGTTAAATAATATGACACAATATATAGGTGCCGTTTTCTTTGAGATTATTAATGCACTGCAAAAACAGCAAAAATATTTCTACCTATCTATCTATAATACTTTTTTCTGGTTGAAGCTTAAACCAAACTAGAGTTAAATGCTTAAAAGAAAAAAGAAAAAGAAAAACCTAAACCAATTTAAATATAAATGTAAATGAATTCATATCAGGTTACTTGTATACAAAATTGTGTGCAGTTGTGCTTGTTTGGATGTCAAACTGAAGTAGTCTCCTGTTCTCCCATTCCTGTTGTACTCTGTATATCCGTTATGACCCTGTTCCTCTCCATCTCCTGTGTGGCCGACCCGAAGACGCAAACAGGACATCCTTTTTTTTGTGTCAGCCAGAGGCTCTGATTCCCTATAAAAGAAATCTGTTTATATTTATATCACTATAAGCTCAGTTCTGACTTCATAACTCCAGATCCGATTCACATGGTTAGAATTAATCCTGCTCCTATTTAATAACTGAGATATGTTTGATCATAACAGCATTAAAGAGCATATGAGTAATGGATGTGCCGCAGATCCTGTCAAGTAGAAAACGAATTGCGACGTCACATCTGGAATCCTCATCATGATCTTCAATAAAGCCTGGAATCACTTCTCATCACAGGAAACATTTCTAAGTATCACGTCGCTGAAAAGAATAGTTTTTAAATAAGGTTCCGGAAGATACTTTCACATAGCATGCTTAAAAGTATAAATCTTCCCTCAATATTTGTATGTTTTTAGACAAGATTGTTCAGGTTGTCCTTTCGAGCTTCTGAACAAAAGGGAGATTTTTAAAGGGAAATGTGTTTCTGTGTCTTTGACCTGACTTATGAATTATGGCGGACCTTCTGAATTTCTAAAAGCCCCGGGGAATCTCTTGGTGGAGAAGAGCATATTGCACTAGTGTGCAGGAGGCACATCAGAGCTGTAAACCATTGAAGCGTTAATGACCTCATCAACATTACAACGTCTGTGTCTGCCAGTTAACTCTCGCTGTGGTGCTGAGAAATGTGAGTGGGAAGTTTCATATGCCGATCATTTTCAGTGTTATCTAACAGTTCTGAAGTGCTGAAGTTGCACTACTAGTTTTACGTTCAATGAGCAAGTTCATTCTCTTTTCACAGCTGATAATTGTGCCGCTGCCTGGAGCTGGAAAACAAAGGCAACATAATCTGCAGGGAAATCTGATGATATGGTCATTACATAAGAGTGTTTATGTGTAAATCACTTATATTTAATAATTAGTTTAATAAGGTTTTTAAATAATAATAATATAATAATAATATTAATATATATATTGTTATTATTATTTTAATTAATATTTAATTTTATAAATATTTTATTCAATTATATAAAATTCAAAAAATTGTTGTAGCTTATTATTATTTAAATTTTTATTATATATTTTAATATGTATTTGATATATTTTGCATTTATTTTAGTTTATTTGGATTTATTATATTTTATTTATTATATTTAGCTCAAAAGCTCAAAATACAGTGGAGTTCACTTATCTCAACTCATGGTTAACTCGCCAATACTATTATGTTGACGTTTTTGAACAAACCGCCAAAGCATTTTCTTGTGGGTAATGTCGATTCTTTTACGTCGCCGAAATCTAATATCTTGAGCACAAAAGAGGGACAAATCCGCCATTTCACATGATTATCTCGTGTCTGAGAGTTCACTGCGTATGTGCTGAGTTCGCGTTGCACGTGGATCGCGGTCAGTGTTGCCAACTTAGCGCTTTTGTCGCAATATTTAGCGATTTTTCAGATCCCTCTAGCACAAATTTAAAAAAAAGCAACTAGCGACAAATCTAACGACTTTATCTGGAGTTATTGGAGACTTTTGCAGACTCTGAAGTGAAGCAGCGAGTGCTGCCGTACCCCATCCCAAAGCACTCACAGGCGGCCCAGTCCTCCCAGATGCTGGCAGAGTTGGAGATGTTCACTCCTCCACGTGCAAATGAATCCCACATGTGCAGGAAGCCGCCGCTGGCTGATACTGGGCTTATACTCGGGCATACTTGTTGAGAAAGCACATTAGGCAGGCAGAACACAAGAAAGTATGCAATCTAGTACAGTGTGATGACCTCACGAATATGCTAATTTACGCCTGGCGTCACCTTGCGACATTTAGCGACTTTTTGGCCAATGAGGCTTAGATGAACACTCACACACACAGAAACACATCCCTGCTTCTGTTTTGACATGCAGTCTGCTCAGCGCTGCTGCGGATTGAAGATCCAGGTTGTTAAAAGACGGGACGAAGCCGAATTTGTTGAGAAAGCACATTAGACAGGCAGAACGCAAGAAAGTATGCAATCTAGTACAGCGTGATGACCTCACGAATATGTTATGACTGTTTAAGCTGTGAGCGAAATTGTGTTAGCAATGTTGGAGAATATAATTAAAGGTTTGTATGGAGAATCAAAGGTGTTTTTTATTGTATACTGGTAAATCTCTGCTGTTAGTTGGTGCACATATGCCTTTTGTTGTTAGCAAACATATACGGTGTATGTACATTTTTATAGCATGCCGATCGCTTCATCAAATAAATCGCCATATTGGCTGTTGGTTATGTCGCTAAACGGTTGTCTTGACGCTTTTTCGCAACCCCCGAGGCCGTCGACATAACCGTATTCCTCTCTACTTGAATTTCTTTTGCAATTAATCACTGGTCACACAAGCCTTTTTTCACTGTAGAAAACATAACTAAAGAGACAGAAACAGCAACAAAAATATCAAAGACTGCAGCAACAACAGAAGCTTGAATTGACATGCGATTGTGTGAGGGGGTTATGAGATAGCCAAAACTTACCGAGACATTTTTATTGGTCATAACTTGGACATGCAGACACTGGACAAAGATGAAACTTTCTAGCCTGCGTTCAAGCACTCTGTCAAATGGAGTATAAATTACACTAGTGTACACGTACATTTTTTTACTTTGAGCTTGAATCTTACATGGTTTTTCTTATGTAAACAACTGGTGGGGGATGGTGTGGCAGTTCACTAGTACCTTGACCTCACTCTCTTTCTGTGTGGTGGTGGATGGGACATTTGTGTTTTGTGGATTTGCTTTGTTGTGATTGCCTGGTTCAGGTTACTGGTTAGGATTGGGAGATTAGGTGTCATTGCAGTGAAAGGAGGACAGAATTTTCTCACACACCATTTTGTCTTGCTCAGTGCCAGGAGACTTGCTTGAGAACTGCTCTGTCCTCCTGTAGATCACCACTTTAGTTCCCAGCAATCATTTGGTTAGAGTAAGCCATCTCTTTGAAACTAAATTTAAAGTTGGAAGTCCTCCTGGGCTTGTGATACCCTTCATGGCTGAGGTACCCGTTCTTCTTGCTTGTAAATACACTGTATCAAGGACTAAGAGGAACAATAGCTTCGAGACTTTGTGTTGATGTGGTTTTGCAAAACACAGAAATTCACTTATGAATCCAATACTGTCATTTACATGTGATATGTTGTCATTGCTTAAGGTCATTTTCTTCAATGAGACCTTGTTTGTCATTCTTCCAGGAAGGTCCTTCAAGAGAGTCCATTCATAGACGTAGATAAAACATAGGATTTTTTTTAGATATAAAACAAATTATTCCAAATATTATATTATATTATAGAATTAAGATTAATATCTGAAAATGGTACAGTAATGATAAATATATTTAAGTATAATTATATTTTATTGTTATTCCTATATATATATATATATATATATATATATATATATATATATATATATATATATTTGTGTGTGTGTGTGTGTTACAGTAATGGACTATTAAGTATAACAGAATGTAAGTGTTTAGTAGAGTCATTTTAAAGTGTTACTAAGAAAGTCTCAAATTATATTGATGGTCCCTGGGTCTGTAACGATCCATGTCTTGGTTTTAGCTTTTTTTTTCATAATATGCTCAAAGATACCGAGACTTTACCTTGACATTTCATAAGATAAACATCTCAACTGACCAGTAGTGAGGGAAGTGTGTAGATTTTGGGGGTGGAAAGAGTATCACGACTTCTTGGACTAGTTCTTCAGGGGTTTATTTTGAGCCCTATCCAGATGACTTTGGCTCAGTTCAAAGTTAACATTCAATTCGTTTGGGTTTTCAGATTGGTTGTATAGAAGATTTTGTTGAGAAAAAGTGCAAAATATATTTTTTGAAGGAGAGCGAAAAAGAGTACTTTTGTCTTCACCAGCCTTGTTGTAAAATTCGAATTCCTTGTGTTTAATGTTGCGAATCAGGGCTTTTCTTTAGTAAGGAAAGAATGGTTGGAAAGTTTTAATATTTTACTGCTTTATTATTGACTGTAAAGTAGGGTTTCTTCAACACACACTTTTCCCCAAAAGTGCCAAATGTGGAAAAATGGGAGGAAAAAGCTTCAACTCAGTGTGACGTTCAGTAAGAGCTATTGTTTCCCATTCAAACTCACAGTCCACTATATCTGGGAGAGTTGGTCTACATTCCTCAAGTCCTGCGTTGACGCTCGGTGCCTGGGGACCTATTAGCGCTCAGTAGCCAAACGGTGGAGACGGTTTAGATTGGGAGACGGTGTATGTCTGGCGGTCAGCTCTGGTCTAGTCAACTGTGCTGACACATGCTAGATCCATTGAAAGAATATAAGATCCCAGACTTTCCCCCTCATTCTTCCTCTACTACAGTGAGCTACCGTTAAAACTGATAAAATGGAGTGAGGTAGGAGACACTACTTGTCAAAGAGCCGTTGAGATCAGTTTGTAAACCACTCTTATTGGCTTTACGGTTTAAATTACAGTAAGCTTGTAGGTTTAAGTGTGCTTTGGAGGAGTTTATGTTGGATGCCTCCCAGAGTCTAGGCTCAGGCATGGGAGCAGACACTCGGAGCTGCATGGGTGCAAAACATATTTGCATTGTTTGTGTTTATAAATGCAGCTACGAATTTTTGCTCACATGAACTCCCACTGCCCTCTCAGAGCGGATGAAGGACCGGCCAAATAAGGCTGTAAAAGTGTGTGGCGCTCTTTTAAACATGCCATAGCTGTCCCCCTGGTGAAGCCTAATATTTGACCACATCAGTATGGGTAAGAATGATCATTTTGACGCTGCTTTGCGATGTTTGCCACAAGCAGTGTCTTTTTTCTGTCTTTTAAAGTCAACAGTAAATCCAAATTGACCACATACTGTATTAATACATGCCCCTGGCCTCCTTATTGTGAATAATTCATCAGTACATATTATTTTAAAGAAGAAAAAAATAGTTTTCATAATCTTTCATCAAAAACATCAACTTAAATATATTTAAAGAAAATCAATTGATAATAAAAATAACAATAATTTCTCCCTCTCTGGTCTGAAATGCTGATAGACATTATCCTTATTCATTTTAATCATTCATAAAGATTATTTTCTTTTGGAAAACAATTCTATTTTTTTTTTTTTTTCATATTTATCATATCAAATTATCATTCATATTGAAGTCTCATCCTTTGGTATAAATATGAGACACTGTTAAGAAGTCTGTTATTATAAATCAGTGAAAAAAAATCTTGTTTCATACAGGAATATTAATTCCATCATATTCGAGAAGAATTTTTTTTGGAAGAATTTACATTGGTATTTCTGGCTGTGTTACAAGACATAAACAGGAGGCCACTCCTCCAGATGAGAAAGCACAGATTGAGTTCCCTATTCTTTGACTGTATTACTGTGCTCTCCCTCATGTGTGCGTGACTGGGGTTTGTTTCCCCTTCTCTCTTCTGTTTCTTTGGCTCTTTACTTTTCTCCATTCTCTGCAATCTGATACCCAACAACAAATCAAGCTACTGTTCTCTTAAGACACATCTTTCTCTCCACTTTTGCCTGTCCCACTCCCTCATCAGCCAACTGTTCCAATTTCTATAGGTAATTTCCCCAACACCCCCTGTAATTTGTAGTATGATCTGTGCTCACTTTTATTTTCTGTTATTCACACAGTCTATCTCATAACATGTCTTTTCTCTCCCATGCTTCTCTTCCTCTTTTTATGAATTAGTTTGGTCTTATCAGAAAGGTGTTTTCCAGATTTGTCATACATCTGAAAGTACCAGAAAATAGAAAAATATATTTTATAGTGTTAAAAAGAAAGTGTAGCCACGGTCTATTGTTCCACATAATCATTTGCCAAACAACTCAACATGCCAGAAAAAGGGAATGGTTCTTTGTTGTGTTCACACAGTCACCCTTTCACAAACTATACTGGGATCAAACAGAAGCTCTTTTTGTCCCTGTAGTGGGTAGCTTCACTCTATTTTGGAAGTAAAGAGCTTTAGGGAGTTGATTTTTCAGACATGGGTCGTACTTTGAAAATCGAAGGTATTTTCATCTCAGATCTCTTTTAGTCATTGGGGCAGGAAAACAAGACTGGACTTTTGTAGGAAAAGTAAAATGAGATTAGCAAAATTAGATTAGGGATTGCCAGTTAGCTGATCCCTTTTCTCTAGCAGAGTAGCTAGGAACGTCTTTTGTGGAAAGTCGAACATCTGGTGTTTTTTGTTTTGTTTTGTTTTGTCTTATCATTCATATTTTTGAATACGACCACCTTTTTATATCGTATAATGTTTGCGGATGTTTCATGCTGAACGTGTGGGACTTTTTATGCCAAAATAACATGTTCTTCCTTTCCAGGAATTGACAAAGCACTTTCATTCCTTTGGACCATGTGCCATCTCAGTGGTTGGGAACGAATTCTGTATTTTGCAATTTCAGACTGCTGTTTTTAGTGTGTTATTTGGAGGACAAGCTAGTTTCTCTTATTTAGCTCTATAAATATTAAAATCTTCATAGTGTTTTCTTTGATCTTACTTCAGTGAGTTTCATCGTTAATGGTTTCCTCTTTGATTCTAGAACTTTTTTTGTGCTTATGCAAGTTTCTTTGTGTTGGTGTATCTCTCCAATGGTTTGGCTAATAATATCTGTGCAGGAAGCTCTTGGGCCCTCAGGAAAACCCCTAGGGTAAAAACTGCAGAACTGAATCAGAAAAGCGAAACTTATTTACTTAGACTCTCGTTTCTGGGCCAGAAAATAAAGGAGCCTAAAACTCAGAGAGCTACTGTAGATCAGATAAAGACTCATCCGAGCCTTTTGCAGCTGCTGTTATCAGTGATGTGGAATCAGATCCTGGATCGTCATGTGAATGGTGGACTGGAACCTCTCTGTGTTCTAAGTGCCCTAATTACATATCAGACCAACAAATGGTCACTAGGCAGTCCTGACAACCCTGCAACAGACATATGGCCAGATCCAAGCTCTGACTCCTATTTTGAAGCTTCCCAGAAGACAGTTTTATTCCTCACAGGTTGAATTTTCATAGCTTTGTTTCAGATGTTTCTCATAAAATTGCTTATAAGAAATAAATATACACAATTAAGGCAATTATTGATATAAAGTAAACGAATAGAGCTCTGGAATTAACGTGGTTAGCAAAGTATTTGGTTTTGGGGCAAAAAGAAGAAGAAATGTTTGAAGATCTTTGACTTTTGATTCCAGAATTTAGTATATTAGCAAATATGAGGCATTAAGATCTCCCCATTTATATACATTGCATGTCATAGAAGAGACATTTAAAGAAAAAGTTTGATTATACTATAACTGTTTATTTAATCTAATTTCTGTTTTGGAGAAATATATGAGAATAACCAGATTAGATTTATTTCAAACTAGATTTGATCTACAGACTTTTACTGTTGACATAAAAATGCAGTATAGTTGACATTTCCTCGGAGACTGGATGCTTTTGTATTGACTAAGCATGGATGAGGGTTTTTTGTAGGCTTTTCTGTTCTTTCTTCCTCAAAAACAAAGGATGAGATTTGTTGTGTGAAATGTTCGGAAGCAGTGAGCTCATCAGAAAGAGCTGCCGTTTACGTAATTTATTATGTGCTGCATGCTAACAAGCGTAGGAGTTGCCCACTCCAGCTTTGACATTTGAGTCGGAGAGAGTAGAGAGACAAAAGTGTAAAGAAAAAGATAAAAATGTTATCCTCCATGTATGTAAAATCTACACTCTCTGTCAAAGAGAAGGGAATGGAGGGAAAATACAGTGAAATAAAAGATGAAGTGAGATAATTTATTGTCAAATTCATTACTGTTATAAACACAACACATTCCTGCTGTAACTGTGGACATCTGGAATGCGCAATGCCGGTCACAACTGAAGAAGAAAAAAAAAACATCGGAAGGGGAATTGTGGGAGGGAATGGTAATGCTTGAGATCTTCACAGACAGAACCGAATAGCATTCTCTTTTTAGACATTGTTGGCTTTTCAGACATTACAAACCCTAGTCATCATAATTGGGATGTCTTCCAGACGAATGTGGTTTCAAACAAAACAAATTTATTACATGGTCAGTTGAGTCTGTCTGCTGTTGTATTAAATGTTGGAAGCTGAACTTTCTGAGAAGCACATCGGCACATTAATCACTAAACTCCTAAATTTACAACTACATAGTAATTGAACAGCTGTGGGCTTTTATTCTGAATATATTTTATTTAAAAAAAGAAACTTCTTACTAATGATTGGTGCATTCATAAAGCTTCAAAATCTTTAGTTTCCAATCTGTGCTTTGTAGCGTGTTTGAGTAAGCAACATGACTAATTTTTGTGATATTATAGATTACTATTTAATGAAAATGCATGCAATTGTTTGGTAGAACATGTACTTTTACACATTTACACATCAGTCTTCTTGTTGCTTTTACAGAGCTGAAAACCAACAGGTGTCCTTGGCATTGGGACTTTTGAGTGCTTTGCAACAGAAAGAACATCGTTTTGTGAAAGAATTGGTTCAGTTGTTTGACACTGTGGGTATGATTGGTTTTGGCGGAATAGATCTGCTACGCTGCAGCTGCTGTTGCCGAGCAAGTACGGGACTTGCTACTGCCAATAAATACACTGCTGTGAACAAGTAAGACATGCTGCTGCTGTAGCAAAATAGCATACATAAATTACCTGTAGCAGATCTATACAGGTGGAGCTAGGGGAGGTGGAGGGTTTCTGAAAGTGTGATGCAAATGCTACTGAAAATGCGACCAGTATTCGAAGGCTGATCAACAAGCGTATTGGCTTCTGATGCAGCAAGAACCAATCAGCTGTGCCCTATTGAGAATGATGTGATTTCAAGCTTTTTTGAGTTAAGGGCAGCACCATCTAGAGTTTCATGACAGAACTTTGTATAAACTGCATTCATCAGCAACCTTTCCCAGACTTGTCACTGCATATGATTCATATAGGCTTGTGGAAAGGTGCAATCAATTTACAGTGGAAATAAAATAAAACAAATTCTTTCAACACACAATATTCACTTCCCACAAATCATGGAGTCAGAACGACTGGAAAAATGTGTTGTTTATAATGATGTGGTCATGTAATTTCACTGAGATGTATGTTGTCTTGGCAGTAGACTCTGAAACTGTTGGCTTTTAGGGTGGATGAATCACTCTAATGTGGAGTGCAAGGATGTTGGTGATAGACAGATGCTCGGGTGGGTGTTGATATCGGTGTGAATGTCATCTTCAGAACAAACACCCTTTCCATCTTCAAAGGGAAAAACACTAAGAGGTCTGTAACATGCTGTGATAATCTGGCTCAGTGCCTATCTGCTGTTCTCTGTCTGTAATCACAGCACAGAGTCTCAGGTTGATAAAGGGATATACAGTGTTTGTTGGAGACAGTTGTCAGCTCACACCCTACATCTGACTCAGTGTGTGTTCCACCATTAAAGAAGCTTAGAAAACAAATCACACACTGATCTGTTTGTAAGGCGAACTGAGCTGAAATAAGAGAGTAGTATGTGCAATGTCTTGCTAAGATGTGACGGGAAGCACAATGATTTATACGTTATTAGAACAATAGCATTATTATTTTAATCAGACTGATTTATATGAGGATAATGAGAACATACAGTTTATCTCACACTTAGTCTATTGTTCACAAGTTTGGAGTCGGTAAGATTTTTATCTAAAGAAATGAATACTTTTATTCAGCAAGGATGCTTTAAAGTGACAGTAAAGACATTTATAATGCTTCAAAGAAGTGCTGTTCTTTTAAACTTTCTATTTAGCAAAGTGTTTCTTGAGGACCAAATCATTATGATTTCTGAAGGATCATGTGACACTGAAGACTGGAGTAATGCTACTTAAAAAATTCAGCTTTGCCATTACAAAAAACATTTTAAATTTAAATGAATTAATTACAATTTAAAATAATGTAAAACATTATTTTAAATTGTAATAATATTTCATAGTATTTGTTATGGTATTTGTATTTCATAGTAATAGTAATTGTTAATAATATGTTTTACTGTATTTTTGATCAAATACACATATATTTGATCATTAAACATTTAAAAAATCGTAACGTTTGAACGACAGTGTATATGAGGATAAAGTTGGATTACATTACCGCAGGCGCAAGTGTTTGTGTTTGTCTGTAGTTAACAAACTTCAGAAGCCTGTGCCATTTAACCGAGTGTGTTACTATTCACGTAAGTTCTAGAAACGTACTAACTTTATTGAACTTGCAAGCAAAACGATGCACTAAAATGAATCTGCATTTATTTTATTGCTTAATTCCGAAAACGTTTGCACGTAAATTAATCCTGCACTGTTTGTGTTATGGACATAAATGCTACTTCACGTAATGCGGTTTGTTGTGTAACTTTCTAACAACCCCTAAGTAAACACATAGCAACGCAGTACAAACCACTCAGAACGCTATAACAACTGCATAGCAACACACTGGCAATCACCCACAATTGTGGCAGTGAGTATTGCAAAGGCAAGCACTTTGCTCATAATTTCCTTCAGAACGAAGCAACAAGTTTTAGTTGGAGAATTTGGTCAAAAGATTTTCTTGATGTCTGACTCAGGCTCTGAAGATAAATGTGTTTTAAACAGGATGTAAGAAGTCAGCACAGGACGTGAGATCATAGATTGGGTTAGATCTCGTGTCTAGCAAGAAACCACTTTGACCCAAAGAAAAATGAGCACAGAAACATCTCTGCAAGGTTGTTGCCATGGGTACACGGAGGAATACATGACTTCCTGTGTGTTCTGATGCTAAAGCGCTCTCTGTTTTTCAGAACTCTATGAACCTGCCGCCAGATAAAGCACGTCTCCTCCGGCAATACGATAATGAGAAGAAGTGGGACCTCATCTGTGACCAGGTACAGCCTCCACAGTGACCCACTTTTATGCTACACCCTTGTTTCTGTAATGCAGTTTAAAAGAGCATCCCTCCAAGAATGACCTTTAAAAAAAATAACATTAACAATTATTATAATTGACACGTTGTTATTTTGTTTTAAACCCATATTCTTTTGTGGAACTTATTTCCCATGCAGTTGTAATGAATGAAGTTTTCCAGTAGGAAATTTATTATTTTTATGAACTTTAGGTCCACGTTCATTGTAATTGCATGGAATAGAGCAGCCTGTACAGTCTGTAGAATTTCTCCTTTTGAGTTCATACTGTCATGCCAGTTCGGAGTAAATAATAGCAGAATACTCATTTTTTAGAAGGACTGTCCCATTAGGTAAACTACCACATCTTGTTAAATACAGGATCATGCAGAAAAAAAGATGTCTTCAATGTCTTCTAGTCGTGCATTTTGACAAATCTGTGTTGCTGAAAAAGGGAGTTCATAGTTACAACATAAAAAATAGATTTATAATAATGTCAAAGTTTTTTAAACAATCAACATGGAATGATATGAATATGTGTATGTGTTAGATAAAACAGAAGGTCAATCTTTTACAGAGATGTGTGATGTTTTTAATAACTTACATAACTTACTCCCTCTCTCCTGTGTGTTAGGAGCGTTTCCAAGTGAAGAATCCTCCACATACATACATCCAGAAACTACGTGGATATTTAGACCCTAGAGTCACGCGCAAGGTCAGCATCGTTCTCTAGACCATGAGTGTCCAAACTTTAGGAGCAGGATTGGACACCCCTTCTGTAGAATGTATAAGTGATGTCTGTTTCTCAGCTGGTTGCATGTGAACATGATTTACAGTAGTTAAAGAGGTTTTGTTGTGAGAAATCAAATAAAGCATATTGTAATTTTAAAACTTACAATTTTCTTCCCTGTGTAAAAAGACTAACTATTGAAACTGAACTGAACAAAATGGCTTGAACCTCCAAAAATGAATGAAGACAGATTTAAATCAAAAGCAGAGAAAAATAGACCCTTTAATTGAATTTAAATAAAGGAAGGAAAATGGTAAAGAAAAAAAAGATGTAATTTTTTAAAATAATAATGATATTAATAATAATGCACTGCAGTTTTAAAAGTTTGGGGGCAGTTTTTAAATTCAGCAAGGATGCATCAGATTAAAAGTAAAGACATTTGTAATATTACAAAAGATTTCTGTTTAATAAATAAAAGCAAATTTAATAATAAAAAAATCCTTAATAAATATATCATACTTTCAACTGTTTTCAATAGTAATAATGGAAATGTTTCTTATTCAAAACAAATCAGCATATTTTAAAGATATTTGATGGGCTATGTGACACTGAAGACAGTAATGATGCCGAAAGTATAGCTTTGACATCACAGGAATAATTACATATAATTTTTTTTAAATACAAGTCAGTTCTTTTAAACCATAGTGATATTGCACAGTATTAATGTTTTTACTGTATTTTAGACTAAATAAATGCAGTCTAGCGAAGAATAAAAATCTTTACCTAAAAAATATTTAATAATTTTAATGACCCCAAACTTTTAGATATATATTAGGGTGAGGTTGTCGAGTTTTTCTCCAAACATGCCGAAAATCACAGTTTCTCTTTGTGTGCAGAAATTCCGCCGGAGGGTTCAGGAATCCACCAAAGTCCTGCGAGAGCTGGAGATATCCCTGAGAACCAATCACATAGGGTGACTAATTCCTGTCTCCTCTCATTTACTTCTTTTTTTACACCTTTTCGTCTTGTGCTATTCTCTGCAAATACCCCATGACATCCCATGATCCTCCAGTAACCAATGCAGAGGTTATGAGGCTCCTGTATACAGTGCGGGGAACAATAGCACTGCTAGTGGCATGGGTGGGAAGCTGTGGTATTGTTTGGCTTTCCCCTCTAAAGAATCACTCTTTCTTTGTTCTTCCTGTGTAGAAAGCTAGATGTAGTGTTTGCCTGTGCTCAAATCCCTGCTGTTGGTCTGTTCTGCCAGCTTCCCTGTGCTTATAGCTCTGTCTGTAGACCTCGGCAGCGTCCAGATGGTTTTCATTCATCTCGTCCCACACACAACACCCCCTTAGCAGCTTTAGCAAGCAGGAAGCTGAGTAGTGTATGCCGGAGAGCCAGGAAGCCTGGAGCATCCAACAATGTAGTGTGTGAAAGGACACGTACACAGACACACACTCACACACACAAAGGTTTATAACTCACATCGATGAACACAATGAGGTACAATGAAACATTGACAACTGGGAACATCTTTTCACAGTTTAAAAGGACAAGCACACTTTTGCATACAAAAAACAATGTAATACTATTCACACACAACCGCATGCTTTGTTACATCCATACCAATACACACCAGTGATGGGAGATAACTAACTAGCTGTAGTGGGCTAGTGCATTTTTTGATATTACAGAATGCTACAGTGTTGTATTTAATGTCACATTGTATTGTTCATGCTAATAGACATTTGAGAGAATTAAGTCAGTAATCAAACACACTCACTGAAAAAAAAAATTTATTTGTATGGATCATGCAAATGGTGATTATAAAAATAGTCTCCACATAGTATCAATTTATTTAGTTACATGCTACTGGTTTTAACTCAGTTTTTATACATTTAGTTTTTGTTAGTTGTATTTAATGTGAACTTGGTCTGTTTAATTTAAGAGAAGTTTCTGCATTCAATGCTAATTTACACATATCTCCCTGAACACTCACACACACTCACACAGTTAGTATGTGAATAAAATCTCAGAAGACACTGGTAAAAAATGATTCTGAATTACTTCCTTTGTCTACTGTGAGAGCCATAAATAACCAATACATTCCTCTAATAAGAGCTAGGGGTAATGTGTTTCTTATTAAAAACAAAAGGAAAAGAATAGGCAGGCTATTTTCACTAACTTTTTTGGGACTAGATGAAATGGAACAGAGGACTGTTTATTGCATGTATCCGATCCCTGGCCTCTTTCCGATGTGCTACTCCTTGCTTTGCCAAGACAATCTGAAAAAGCATCTGGCCGGACAGGAAAAGAGTCTAAAGGGGAGCGGGGAGGGGGAGGTGGTAGACAGGAAGTTGATGATCGAGTGAGCCCCCACCACCTTTTTCTATCTGAAAAGTCTGTTTCTTGCTCAGTCCCACTTTTTTGTCTGTCTTTCTTCTGCTCTTTTGGGAGTCTTGTAGCTTTTTTTCTAATGCTTCCATGGCCATTTAACAACTACAGTTTGTGTTTGAGAGGTAAAATAAGAATGAAAATGAGAGACTAGGAGAAAAAAGAAGAATGCATGTGTATATATAAGTGAATGTTTGCACAGGAGAAGCAGTCTAAACACTCCCACTGTCAGAGATTTAACCTCCTCTCTCAAGCTATGATCTCCACGTTCCTTTGCTCTGCATGGTGGGAATTCCTTTCGCTTTGAGCTTAGGAAATCTAAAACTAGCCTCTATTCTGGACTTTCCATCTTAGTCTTGCCAAACCAGTCAACTCAGATCTAACTTGAGGCTGAAAATGTCTTGATTTTAAAGTCAACATGAAACAGCGTTTGCTACTTCTATAATATGATAATATGAAAGAGCTTGATGTTATCCACCATTAATGAATCTTTAACAAAAAGCCCATTTTCACTTGTCAATTTGAGATTTAAGTTTGATGTTAAAAAACTTTTTTTAAATCTTAGTCTTTCAGATTTTCACATGTTTTAGGCTTTGTGAATCCGATCTGATTGTTGTTGTTGATAGATGTATACAATCATTCAGAAGTTTGGGGTCGGTAAATAAGATACATTTCTTATTATCAATGTTGAAAACGATTGTGGTGGTTAATATTTTTGTGGAAACAGTGAGACATTTTTTTCAGGGTTGTTTGATGAATAGAATACAGTAATCCCTCGCCACTTCGCAGTTCAAGTTTCGCGGCCTCAGTGCAGCCTGGATTTTTCGAAATAATTTATCGAAAAATAAAAATTCTGTTACGGTTGGAGGTGCGGTGTGCGATGCCGAGGAACGAGGAGAAGCAGCACTGCATCAAACTCAGGTTTATTCCTCCAAAACACAAACAAAAGACTTTATAACAACCAAAAACGGCACGCATGTGCAAAACCGGGGAAACTGGGAACATGGAACATCCGCACAGAAGCAATGACCAAACAGTTACAACAATCCACGATTCAGCCGTATTGCAGAAAGCAGCGTTGTTTCGTTGTGATGCGAGAGAAATGGTTTCCCAGGATGCCGGACAAAGAGAGAAACTCTCTCAGAGGTTTTGTACACACCCACGGGCATTCAGACGAGGCACGTGATTGGTTCGTTCGATTAGTGTACATAGAGTGTTTGATTTCAGTCGGACGTTAACATCATCTGTGTCTTTAATGTGGCAGGTGGGTTCGTGAGTTCCTCAACGATGAGAACAGAGGCCTGGACATCCTGGTGGAGTATCTCTCCTTCGCCCAGTGTGCCGTCATGTAAGTGACACACCCTTAAAACAACCAATTACATTCAACTTCACAACATGCCAATCCATGCACCATCTTTAGGACGTTTAAAAGATTAAGAAATAGAGAAGCTAGGCTTATGCTGTAGATAAAGACTGTGATGAATTCACTGTTGTTTAAAGTTTATGAGGGTGCTGATGCCTTGTTGTAGGTGCGCTCCATTTTGTTTTGTGCTTTGTTATGCCCTGCTAAAATGTGCTTGGATGGTCCTGTTCAGCTCTCTGCAAAGCCCTGGACCCCCTGTTACTGAGCTCTGTTGCTAACCCTCCCCACCCTTACCCCCTGCTCTCATTATGTGCGGTTCCCTGTGTATGCGGCTCAGGTTGGATTTTGAGGCACTGGAGAATGGTGAGGACTTTTCACTGGACAAAGCTAAGTCCTGGAGCAGGTCCATTGAGGATCTGCACCAGAACGGTTGCAATACGTTGGTGCGCTCTGCGCGGCAATCCGTCCTCCGGTATGTACTGGCTTGCTTGTGCCTGCTACGCTCTGCCTCGCTTTGACTGTATGACTGTATGTTCGCTTCGAGATAACTTGCATTAGTTTGGCTCAACTCATTAAATATAAATAGTTAATGCACTGTTTAAAAACTGTTAATTTTCTTCGTTTTTTTTAAAGAAATGCGAAGAGCTGGCACTTTCTAAAAACAGGGTAAAAAGAAGCCTCAAAATCCTAAAAATTAACACATTTACCTAATTATCATATTTGAAATCCAAATTTCTAAGGCCTCTAAATTATCATGCTCAACTCAGTCTACTATATGCTTATCATGTGATTGATAGTTTATACTTTTTAGCATGGCTGTGAAATCTTTACTGATTTTTATAAAGTAAACATAATAACATATTTTAATCTTGATATCTATATGGATTTTGACTGCTATACTGTTTTAAAGGTGTTGATTTACATTATGTCCTATCAGAATTTCATCTACGTTTTAGTCTTTTTTTTCAATTTGGACCTCTGAATACAATTGTTCTTCTTTTTCCTTCTCAAGAATAATCTTCAGTTTCTCCTATATCGTTGTGAGCCATAAAGCCTTGATGTATCAAATATGATACACATGCAATTTTTGCAAAGTTTTAAAAAAATACAACCATTTAACATTAATTGTATGTTAGATAATAACTGTAATAAGCATAATATTAATAGCTATAATAAATAGTTTTCATATCAAAAACGTATTTTTGTGTTTTATGAGTAATTGAACCCTTTTTGAGGAAAGTGTCAACAATTGTTCCTTACATGTCACAATGAGCTTCCTGTCTCACTTCTCTGGTTATAAATGTGCTCATGCGATGATAGTTGCGTTAGTGCTTTGCATCGAAACTAGGAGTCACATGCATGCATTATTTTCCCCACTGAGCAGTTCCTGAGGGTAGACAGCTCACACGAATGAAAGTACTTCTTTATCTGGTGTGTATGAGTGATTGTTTGCATGCGTGTTGTCAAATCAAACACAGATCCTACTAAATTTGTCCTTTTATTACAGCTATGGCTCAGCTGCCAACACCAAAACCATCAAGAACTCCAGATTAGTCAGTCAAAAGGATGATGTGCACGTGTGCATAATGTGCCTCAGAGCAATCATGAACTATCAGGTACCTGATTGGCCACAAAAATCTCAGGGATGTCTCCCTGTATGAAAATTGATAAAATACAAGATTGCTTTTCATATCATTGTCTGTCCAATTAACAAAGGCAGCACAACATCTTTATTGAATAACCATTGCATTGTGGTAAATGTTTTTATACTCAAACCACATTGCTTTTTCCTGTCTCGCCTAGTATGGCTTCAACCTCGTCATGTCTCACGCGCATGCGGTCAATGAAATCGCCCTGAGTTTGAACAATAAGAACTCAAGGTAAGAATTAAGCCATTGTTTAACTGTTTTAAATTACATTTACACTGAACGTGTTTTTGTGTTTAAAAAATGAGAATGAGGGCAATGAAATGGGGAAGAAAAGCAAGGTTTAGAGACACTTTAAAAAAAATGATTATTATTTTTAACTTGAGCATCTTGTATTTGGAAATTAGTGTCAATCTGAGACCTGAAGTCATATCCGTGTTTGCATAGAAAAATAACGGAAAAACAGCGGCGTATGAATGTCAGTATACGCTTTTTCAATGTAAATTCTAAGAAATGTGCTTTTCACTTCCAAAAATGGTACATTTAAGAGTATTTCACTGTAAAATAGCATAAAATCTTTCATTAGATCTGTTATACTTTTTTGATTTATAGAGTATAGGAACTTTAACAGATTTTTAACATCACATTTTTACAGTCTTTTAGCATTAAAGTTGCGAATCTTTTTTAGAGTGTAGGTAACTTACTGATGAGGCTGTTTAATGCAATACTTTCCTTTATTTTTCCTTACGTTGTGATGTTGGGGCTTAGAGTTGTGCGTTTGTTTGGTAAGAATGAATTATTTACAGCAGATTAGTGCATTTGCAGTCAAAGTTCAGATCAGAATGAGGCATGGAAACCCCCAGCCTTTCTTCCATCTTGAAGAGTGTCATTCCTTGAGCTCAATGAATCAGTGCGCTCATCTATCACTCAATCACAGCTGTAAAGGTTTTCCTGGATTGTGTCATTTCAAAACATCTCTGAAAAAATCACCCCACCTACAATTACTGATACTCAGCATCAGACCTGACCTCTATAAGAGGCTGAAGATGAAAGTGCGCTATCACGTTTCAGATTTTGAAAATTATATAACAATGGACACAAAGCTGCTGTTCTCCCTGAAGGATAGATCTAAGCAGGTGTGGGTGGGTAATGATCTGTCAAGTTGGTAATGTTAGCTGTCTTATTGTGCAAGTCCTGCTCTGCCGCTCTAGTCCAGTTGAATGCTCACAGAAGCTTTTGTTCTGCTTATAGAACAAAGGCGCTGGTCCTGGAGCTGCTGGCTGCTGTGTGTTTGGTGCGAGGTGGTCATGAAATCATCCTCTCAGCGTTTGATAACTTCAAAGAGGTAGATCCTGGGATATATTCACCTGCATGTGTATTACAAAAACCATAGATACCACAAAAAAAGTTGTTTTGTTTTAGTTTGTGCACATAAAGCCAATTCGTTGGCCATTTTTTTGCTTCCCAAAATGCATTTGTGGGAAAACACCACATCTTAAGCCAGTCGTTTCATTAAACCCACGACTTTGATAAGGATCTGTGTTTTGGGGGGAGTGAGTTGCATACAGACCCAACCGTTCACTCAATCTCTCAGTTTTGTTTGTCTAGTAATTTAAATACCGGAAACCGGCCAATTACCCCGTAACTGTCCAACTATATCCTGAGAAAGAAGGAGAGCTAATCAGCACAGCAGTGAGAGAGACTGAAATAAAATACTGTCTGCAGACTGGCAGAACTAGTCTTCAGAGGTCTGTGGTTGAACTTAGACTAATGAATTAAACGTTCCACATTTAATTCAGCAGACCATTATTAAATCAAGCAAAAAGCTGATTGAAGTATTTTAAATAGTAAGTGGGATTGTTTATAGCAGCATATTTTGCTTAGTTTCCCATTCATCCAGGGTGAAATGTGAGGCCTAACATTGCCCTTTTAATCCCCTTCTTTTTCCATAAAGTCTATTTTGAAGTTTGACTTTCTTCTGATCCTCCATCCCATCTTTTCTGAACCCCACAACCTCATATTTTGCTATTTCCAGAACGAGGACACACATTTTTTATGTGCTGTTTGCTCTTCTCAAAGTATTCAAAGTAGGATGTTTATTTGTGAGGATATAAGAGCTGTAACTACCACACGTCATATTTCAAACTTGACATGGACTACTGTGTTTCTGTGATTGACAATAAAAATGTCTGCAGGTTTGTAAGGAGAAGCACCGCTTTGAGAAGCTGATGGAGTATTTCCGTTGTGAAGATGGGAACATTGACTTCATGGTATTGTGCATGAAAGCACTTCGGTATTTTCGTACCTGACTGTTTGTGTGAGACACAAATGTGTTTGACTGTGTGTGTTTATGTCTCAGGTGGCCTGTATGCAGTTCATCAATATTGTGGTCCATTCGGTGGAGGACATGAACTTCCGTGTACATCTGCAGTACGAGTTCACTAAGCTGGGACTTGATGACTTTCTGGAGGTATTTAGTCAATGTTCAAAATTGTTCAGTGCAAGAACATTTTTTTTCATTGTGATCAAATATTGTGGTCTTTGTTATTTGAAATACTATTAAATAATTGAGTCGAACAAACTTTTAAATATATTCTTAACCACATGATTAAACATTATGAAATCCCCCATGTCTCCTTGCAGAAATCCAAGCACACAGAGAGTGATAAGTTGTCGGTGCAGATCCAGGCTTACCTGGATAATGTGTTTGATGTTGGAGGTCTGTTGGAGGATGCTGAAACAAAGAATGTGGCCCTGGAGAAAGTGGAGGAGCTGGAAGAGCACTTGTCACATGTAAGAACCATTAGCTAATCCCTTTCATTATTGCTAAGTGTTACAGTTCACATAATATGTAGTATAGCTGCACCCCTGTCTCATGTGTTTCTTTTAAGAATCCCAATTTTGTGAACTGTGAACACAAATTAAGCTAGATATAATTTCTGTTATAATTTTCTACAAGGGTGGGTGATATATTAGTATAAATTTAATGTGATGAAAAAATAACCAACTAAAATGAGAAAAGCATTGAAAATGATACTGTGCAGATTATAAGAAAGAAAATTGAAACAATGATCTATTTATTGATAATGTTGAAATATACCCGTCAAATCTGTAAATCTGATGTGTGATAGGACTGCATGCAATATTTATTCAGTAGTTCTTTTTAAATGTACACCATTCAATTGCCATTCAAAAGTTTGGGGTTGGTAAGATTATTTTTTTATTTTTGTTTTTGGAAAAAAAAGTCTCTTGTGCTCACCAAGGCTGCATTTATTTGATCAAATATTATTACAAAGCTGTTTTCTATTTGAATATATTTAGAAGCTGAATTTTCTGGATCATTACTCCAGTCTTCAGTGTCATTAGAAATCATTCTAATATGCAGATTTTTCTGCTCAAGAAAAAAATCGTATTATTATCAATGTTAAATTAAAAATTTTAGCATTTTTAAAAATCCTTTGATTATAAGAAAGTTCAAAAAAGTAATTTTTTAAAATATATAGATTAAAAAAAAATCACATTATAAATGTCTTTACGGTCACTTTTGATGACCCGACTCCTTGCTGAATAAAAGTGTTGTTTACCATTCAAACCAATGTTTGAACGGTAGTGTATGTATTGTTATGACATATATACATATATATATATGACATGTGTGTAGTATAGTATCATAATATAAATGTTTGCCTATAATCTGCACATTTTCTGTAAAATATGATAATTTATATTATATAATAAAATATGTTTCTTTATATATATATATATATATATATATATATATATAGAGAGAGAGAGAGATAGAGAGAGATTCTCAAACACTGTGGCAGTTTAATTTTGTCACTTCCAGTATCTTAATGACAGTTCACTGAGAGTTTAGGGAATTCAGAGTTATTCCCTAGCATTCACCCACAACATAAATGAGCATCCAAAGCTTAATTATTCACTTTTGGTACAGAGAGATCTTAAAATATGATTTATATTTTGATTTACAGACTGATTGGGCCTATAAGTTTAGTTTAGCACAGATCGGCTTCCAAATCTGAGAATGCAGGCAGTGTGAAAACAAACCTCAGATTGTTCCTCTGATATTGACTCAGTAGTAGGCCTTTCTGCTGGGCTAAGTTATGCTCATGCCAAAGGTCTTGAAATGACCAGAGAATCACACAACAATTCCTTTGCTCTCGTTGGGGGTGGAGGACAGAATTCCCCAAATGTTCCTCTATGTGTGTAATCTCCACTGCTTCAAAAGTGAAAGTGATTCTGCCTTATCTGCTGTGTCATACTGCTGGAAATATTCCCTTTATTGATCCATAAGAGAGTGAGAGACACAGAAGGAAGCTTAAAAGGGTATGGGATGGATGTTTATAGCATCAGTACTCCTTCTCCTCTCATTTTTGTTTTGCCACCTCTTATGCTGGCCTTTTTTCTAACATGCTCCTTTATTTTTGTTATAGGTGACAGAGAAGCTTCTAGATGTTGAAAACGAGACAATGATGAAGGTTGCAGACCTGGAAAAACTGCTATTACACAAAGACAAGGAACTGTCAGTCATAAAGGTAGGTCATGATCACTCTCTCTGTCATTTATATCAGCTTCACTCATGAGCTTAATATGCAAATAGCTCATATAATGATTGAATTCTAAATAAAAGTGAATAAGTAACAGGAATTATGATGACAAATTGAATAAAGGAAGTGTCATTAGTAAGAACTGATTATTAATCCTTTGTAGCTCTTGTTTTTGATTTTGGCCAGATTTACTAAACAAGGCAAAATTGTGTGAGGGCACAATTCCAAAAATTAGCAAAATGTTCTGCGTATTCTATGACGCAAATTAAATAACACAGATGCAGCCGTATAATTTCCACAATGACCAATGAAATCTACCAATAGCAGCGCAAATTAGCGTCTGCCGCAAAACCAGTAAATTGACTAGAGCAAACCTTAGTAAATCCTCTTGCATGATTTGTTTAAATTTTTTCCACGCCTTTTCAGCACTAATTTTTCATAAAGTCATTCCACTGCATCCTTGACTCTTGAGCGCTCTTCCTTCCTTTCCGTGGTTGTCCAGGAGACGTACGAGTCTGCCAACTCACAGGTGCACACACTGCGGCGGATGATCCAGGAGAAGGACGCCGCCTTCCAGAGGCACAACAACATCGAGAAGCGGCTGCTGGAGCTGGAGCAGCAGGGCACCATCCGTTTACGCAAACAGCCTGATGGAGACATTGCCATTGAGGCTCTGGGTGGTGGAGCAGCAGCTGGAGCTCCTCTGAGAGACCTGGGCTCATTTACTGCAAGCGTGAGTGGGAGTGGAGGTCCGGGTGTCACATCACCCACTCCGATTGAAGCGGTTGCTCCACCCCCGCCGCCGCCACCTCCACCTGCCCCACCACTCCCCTCAGAAGGTACTCAGAGAATAGCCAGGGAAAACAATAGGGTGAATGTATGTTTTGATTGTGAAATTCACTTTTTCATTTGTCACACATATTCATTATGCAATATGTTATCAAAGATCCTCGTGATGACTCAAGTTCCCCATATGCAGTTTTTACATGACAAAAGACACATAGATTTGTATATATAGCCCTTGGATATTTGAATTTGCTGTATAAACCTTCCACCATATGAGAG
The DNA here is from genome assembly GCA_037043235.1 of Rhodeus uyekii. Classification (NCBI taxonomy): domain Eukaryota; kingdom Metazoa; phylum Chordata; class Actinopteri; order Cypriniformes; family Acheilognathidae; genus Rhodeus; species Rhodeus uyekii. Next base: position 4,882,224 of record JAWRVZ010000034.1, read on the forward strand.
AGAGAGATGCTTACCAAGGCTCCATTTATTTGATCAAAAGTACAGTAAGATACATATAATACATACAATTTTAAAATGGCTGTTTCCTATGATAATACATTTAAAAATGTTATTTAATCCTGTGATGTGAAAGTTGATTTTAAGCCTCATTACTTTAGTCTTCAGTGTCACATGATCCTTTAGAAACCATTCTAATATGCTGATTTTATTATTAAAAATAATAAATACAGTTATTATTATCAATGTTGAAAAATGTTGTGCTGCTTAATATTTTTATACAAGTTTTCACAATTCTTTGTTGAACCGAAAGTTCAAAAGAGTAGCATTTATTTGAAATAGAAATATTTTGTAATATTGTAAATGTTTTTTAATTACTGTCAATTTCGATCAATTTAATTCATCCTTGCTAAATAAAATTAATTTAAAAAAACTCTTACTTAACAGTAGTGTATATAAATAAAACAACATTATATATTATATTTGTGAAAGGAAATATTTTATTTTAGGTGCACAGGGAAAAGATTTCGATTTGGCAATGGAAAGCTGATATGTAGGGATTCCCTTGAAGCTCCAGATTATGGAAACTTTATTATTATTGCAGAGTAAGATAAACACAAAAACAAGGCAAAGCTCTACACACCTTCTTTTTCTGAGCTACAGAACTTTAAATGTACAAGTCGTTGAACGCTTAGCAGGAAAAGGAAAAGCTAAGGGTGTTTCCTTTAGCTAAGGAGCGGTTTCTGCTGAGGAAGCAGCTGGACTGGAACTACCTAAATATCTATTAAGCTTCTAACTATTTAGCAAGAGTTTTTATGAGTCAACTGAACATAAACACATGCTAATTTATTAAATACCTCTTGTTTTATAGTCGAGTGCATTCCTATTCCTCCTCCACCTCCTCCACCTCTGCCCGGACCATCACCTTACATCTTCCATAGTCCTGGTAATACATATTTAAAAATAGTAATAGGACAACTGTACTACAGTATCTTGGCTCCAAAAATATCAAAGTGAGTGACAAGTCACTCTCAGGCTTTATTCTCTTACCCTTATGTCTCTTCATCTCTCATAGCCATACGCATCAAGAAACCCATAAAAACCAAGTTCCGCCTTCCTGTCTTCAACTGGACTGCACTGAAACCCAACCAGATCAATGGCACCGTCTTCAACGAGATCGATGACGAGCGTGTGCTTGAGGTGATATTGAGCGTGAATCAGATTTGCACATATTTTCAGTGTGCACTCCTTGAAACTGTCCACCCATCCTAAGTGCTTTTGTTCTGTCCTGTAGGAGTTGGATCTGGAGAAGTTTGAGGAGCTGTTCAAGACAAAAGCCCAGGGTCCTGTGGTGGATGTGTCATGCTCAAAAAGCAAGGTTTCCCAGAAGGTCATCAATAAAGTGCAGCTGCTTGATGCCAATCGCTCGAAAAACCTAGCCATCACTCTCCGCAAGGCCAACAAGACCACAGAGGAGATTTGTAAAGCCATTCAAACGTACGCACATACATACTCAAGACTTTCGTGTCATGTCGTGTCTTCCTCTTCTCAATAATCTCATCTGAGATGAATACGATGCAATGTCCATGTTGCAGGTTTGATCTGAAGGCCCTGCCGGTGGACTTTGTGGAATGCTTGATGCGGTTCCTGCCCACAGAGGCTGAGAGCAAGTTACTGCGTCAGTACGAGAGGGAGAGGAGACCACTGGACCAGCTCGCTGAGGAAGACCGCTTCATGCTCTTCTTCAGCAAGATTGAGCGGCTTACTCAGAGAATGAGCATCATCACGTTTGTGGGCAACTTCAGTGATAATGTCAACATGCTGACCCCGGTGAGAAACTAGGAGGGTCAACAAATGGACTTTAAAATGTTTTAAATGGATTTTGAGTGAAGAATGACCATTCATGGTGATTTTTTTTTTTTAAGACATGTTCTCTTAACCAACAGTCTTGTTGTTCCTGGAACATCATTCATATTGAGTGTTTACATTTTGAGGTCAAATTGAGTTGTTAGGCTTGTGGTTACGGATGTTTGTTTGACCATTTTAACCAAATCATGATTTGACATCTCTTTAACTGTTTGTCATCTACAGCAACTCAACGCCATCATTGCGGCATCAGCTTCAGTGAAGTCATCTCCAAAGTTGAAGAAGATTCTTGAAGTAAATGTCTTCTTGCTTTGTACATTACAAAGGCTCAAGATCACCTGTAGAGTTATGCTTAACTATCTGTTTTTTTTGTCTCCACACAGATCATTCTTGCTCTGGGCAACTACATGAACAGTAGTAAAAGAGGCTCGGTTTATGGTTTCAAATTTCAGAGTTTGGATCTGGTGAGCTTGGTTGTTGAAGTGGCTTTCTATATGATGGCGGAGTTAAATAACATCGCTGTTCTCATTTATGCTGTTGTTGCTCTCTCTCAGCTGCTAGATACTAAGTCTACTGACCGGAAGATGACATTGCTCCATTACATTGCTCTGGTCGTCAAAGAGAAATATCCTGAACTGGCTACCTTCTACAATGAACTGCACTTTGTGGATAAAGCTGCAGCAGGTCTGTGTCTTTCAGGGTTGGAATCTGAACTGAATTGACCATAGCCTGTAGGATGCTGAATTTAATTTAAATTAGAATAAAATACAAAAATTGCAACACAAAGAAACTGAACACACAAAACAAAATTAATTATTCCTTAGTATTGTTTGGATCCATTTAGAAGGCTTTAGGGTAATTTAGAGTCAAATAAATTCTATAAATAAATAGAATGAAGAATATACTAAAATTCAAAAGCTTTTTTTTTAAAATAAGTCTCTTATGCTCACCATGTAAAAACAGTAATATTGATACACTTAAAAAAATTTAAATAGAAATCTTTTGTTCATTATAAATGTATTTATATTGCTGAATAAATGTATTCAAAAAATATTACTGACCCTAAACCTTTGAATTGTTGAGGATGAATAAATTAAATCCAAATTGTGGTAACATTTTCCAATTAGGTTTTTGATTTTATTTTTCATTTTTATGAATCTAGATTCATTCTAATTTATAAATATATAATTGTTTGTTGTAGTCATTGGTTTTAATGTATAATTTATGCAACCTAAAATGTGTAAACAGGTCAGAACCTAGATGACAGAACCTTTCTGTCAAATTTCATTATCAGTTAAAGATACCTAAGCATAATCTAATGTTAACAAATGAACATTTATTGTTAAGTGAGACCCGCATTTCTATTGGTACCATTTCAATCACTGAGTACAAATGTTATGTTTTGTGTACAGAAATACATTTTAAGTGTGTGTGATTGTCTTAATGGGTGATTCATACTGAAATATTAACTGTACTGCATTTGTATGGATTTCTACATTCATTTCGAATCAACCACACTCATTTCAAATCTTTGGTTACAGTCTCCCTGGAGAACGTGTTGCTGGATGTTAAGGAGCTCGGTAAGGGCATGGATCTGGTGAGGAAAGAGTGCAGTCTGCACGACCACGCCATACTCAAGGGCTTTCTCCAGACCAGCGATACACATCTGGACAAACTACAGAAAGATGCCAAGACTGCTGAGGTGTCCTTTCTGTCTTTTACAACACACTTTCTGGCAATTAAACAGTACCAGAATATTTAAATCTCACATTGTATCCACTTACAGGAGGCCTTCAACAATGTGGTGCATTACTTTGGGGAGAGTCCTAAGACCACGCCACCCTCTGTCTTCTTCCCAGTGTTTGTACGGTTCATCAGAGCTTACAAGGTACTAGAATACATTCAGTTATTTACTCAATGGTTCTAGGCACACTAAAGAATAATGGATCTTCAAATTAGGACAATGAGAAAACACATTTGTGGCTCTGTATAGTCGTCATGTCAGGAGGGGGAGGAGGGGGGGGGGTGAACCCGACCTGCTTACAAGTCATTGAGGACAGGAAGGAGTCATCCACACGATCTGCTATCTGGCGTGTTTAGTAAACATGATGTGGTGAAAGATCTAGGTTCAAACCCTGAATGGACACACTCTTTCTAAGTGTGTTGATATCCTTTGGCCATCCTAGTTTTTGTGTCTTCCCTGTTGAATGGGACAGAGCGTCAGAGCGCTGGGGTGGAGTAGCAGACGCTAGCAGAGGGTGAATAACAGGAAGGGGCAGCTGGGCTGAGATTTAAGGGCAGCTGCTGTGTTTAGACTGGGCTTTGCCTTCACCACCTCTAACCCGGACACACACACATACACACACCTCTTCCTCACATTGTTCTGCTGGTGGATTTATGAGTCTACATGAGGAATCGCAAAAAGCTCCAAGATCTCTGTGTGTTTGTGTGCATCCATATTCATATCCCTTCTCAGAGGTTGCTGTGATTGTTTAGATGTGAGGTCGTAGCCTGTGTTTTGTGCAGTGTGAGGGCCCGGATCACACTCACATCTCTACCGGAACTCTTGTTCTGCAGGAGGCTATGGAGGAAAACGAACAGAGGAAGAAGCAAGAGGAAGCAATGAGAGAAAAGCTGCTCGCACAAGAGGCCAAACAGCACGACCCCAAGGTCAAATCCAAGACTGTGTGAAAAATAATCACTTTTTTCGCCTTTTAATTATTATACCGGTACTAGAATTGAAAAAGTTGGTAACATTTTGCAATAGGGTTCTATTTGTTACATGAAATGATAGTTAACACTATGAAATATAGTTCTAAAGCATTTAGTGTCTTAGGTAAAGGAAGAGTTCACCCAAAAATGAAACTTCTGTCATCATTTACTCACCCTCAAGTTGTTCCAAACATGTATTCATTTCTTTCTTCTTCTGAACACAAAAATATATACAGTTTGTTTATTGAGGTTAATGTGGACCGGAACCCCGGTGAAAAAGGATCAGCCAATCAGCTGATGCATCCACTCGTGCTCTCATTCGTCGATCTCGCGCCGGGAACCAATCACGTGTCTTGTCTGAGTGCCCATGGGTGTGTACAAAGCCTCTGAGAGAGTTTCTCTCTTTGTCTGGTATCCTGGGAAACCGTTTCACTACAGTACGGCTGCCGATATGGCGGTATTTTTGAATTTTTATTTTCCGATAACCATTTTTGAAAAATCCGCAATGCACTGAGGCCATGAAACTTGAACTGCGAATTGACATGGGATTACTGTATATTTTGAACAGTGTCGATAACCAAAGAGTTGATTGATGAGTTGATTTGGTAACTCATATTCTTCAAAATACTCTTTTGTGTTCAGCAGAAGTAGAAAAATAATGCAGGTTTTGGAACAAATTTAGGGTGAGTAAATGATGACAGAATGTTCATTTTAGAGTGAACTATCCCTTAAAAAAAGTTAAAATCAAATGCTGTATTTGTTAATATTAAGCTATGAACGTAACATAATCTAACAGTGAATAGCTAATAGCAAATATTAAAAAACAAAATGTTTTGCTCATTGCTAGTAAATGCGTTAACAAACAAGACCTTATTTTAAGGAACTACTTATGTTTGTTATTATGCAGTTTTTATTCCGTAAATTTTCCCTTGAATCTTTTCAATATTTGAGGCAGTGGTTTGGGTTGTTAATATATCTCCTGTTTCCTCAATGCAGGTCCAGGCTCAAAAGAAGCGACAGCAGCAGCAGGATTTGATCGCAGAGCTCCGGCGCAGACAGGCCAAGGACCACCGGCCTGTATATGAGGGCAAAGACGGCACCATTGAAGACATTATCACAGGTGGGCTAGGCAGGACCACAATACCCATCAGCCAGGGGTCCAGAATCACTGTGGTGGTCCACAGCTCTCCGCATCAGCAGTGCACTCTCTGTTACGTTAAACAACAGCCCTTACAGCTCAATCAGCACACTTTACAAGTGCACATCAGCTAAAACCAATGGTTTGGAACTCTCAGGGATCTTCAGAGTTAATTCAAGGGTGTATCAACCAAGCTCTTCTCGTTCTTAAGTATGTAAATAAATCGTAGAGGATGCCTTTAAGAGAGATTGCAGAAACTGTACAGGAAGAGATAATCATAATCTATTACAGTAGTAACATCATGTTCTCAGACAGGCTGTTTATATTTCATTTTTAACCACAGAACCACTGTTTTTGTGGCAAACACACTCATTCCTGTGAGACTCTTTGACGCTAAAATTTAAAAAAAATAAAAAACATAGCCTTAACTGTATTCTAGAGCAAGTTTTCATGTGACGTTCAGCAAAGTTAAAATTCAAAATTTGGTACTTTTTACATTTCATAAACAATGTTCCAGAGTTATGAAGCCTCGGATATTACTGGCAGAATGAAGACGAATCTCTTTCTCCTCTCCTGTCACCCCAGTCACAAAGAAATCAGGATTTAATATGTAATAATGCTTAACTTAACAGTATAACTTTAACATGTATGCACTTTAGGGGTTTATTCTAAAAGGTTACCATGCTTCCTGTGCCTGGGTTAATTATTAATTAACGGACTCGTTTTTCCTTAAAACCCCTAAATTCCTGCATATTTGGGATCTGTAAGGTTTCATTAATGTTTTTGAAAGAAGTCTCTCCCAAGATGCATTTATTTGATCACAAATACAGTACAAACAGTAATATAGTGAAATATTTAAAATTGTATGTCATTTATTCCTAATGGCAAAGCTGAATTTTAATCATCATTACTCCAGTCTTCAGTGTCACATGATCCTTCAGACATCCTTTGATGCTCAAGTAATATTTCTTATTATTATCCATGTTAAAAACAGTTGTGCTGCTTAATATTTTTGTTAAGATTATTTGATTAATTGATTATTTAAAATAGAAATCATTTGCCTTTACTGTCACTTTTTTGATTTGTTTTATGCATCCTTGCTAAATAAAAGGATACATTTCTTGAAAAAATACTTATTGACCCCAAACATGTTAATGGTAGTGTAGAAGATATTAAGCTCTTGAGTGCTTGATCAAACAAGACCAAATGCTCATTAACTGACAAACATTTTTTTCCCCGCCTGTCATAAGTTGAAATAAGTTTGCTATGGCTGTTAAATAGAATTCCTAGCCAGGAAGTTGCAAAGACCGATGCTCCTCCTAAACCTCAGATATAACGTTCTTCCTCCCTCCCTCAGTGCTGAAGAGTGTGCCCTTCACAGCCCGCACGGCCAAACGGGGCTCGCGCTTCTTCTGCGATACCAACCTCTTCGACGAGTCCATCTGCTAGCCCCCCAAACCCCCCCAAAAAACTGCCCCTAATGCCGCAGGTTGTCCCTTTCTCTTACCAGTCGCAAAGTGCATGCATACCACCACTCGCATGGCCCGTTCTGTCACTCTGGTCACCCAGCATCCTCTACTAACCTAAGCACACTGGAATAGTCGGAAACACAAGCTGTAGCTGTTCACAGATCTGAAACATGGACTGGCCAAATCTTTCTTAATGGAATTATGACAAATGAACTGAAAATGCATTTGCAAAATATTAATATGAAATGCTGATTTGATGTAATGGTACATGTCTAGGCTCTTATTTTCTTATCATGGGTCTTTTTATTTGTCATATCGTCCAGAGAGATTTGGCCTGTGTAACAGTCCTTGTAATGTTTCACTTGTTTTGTCATCTGCTAACTCTCATCTTCTCTCCCATAACTGTTTGTTCTACCTTTCCAGCAGAACAGGGGATTAATCTGAGTAAATTTGAGCACAAAATAATTAGAGGGTAAGAAAGGCGTCACGGAGCCTCGTCTCGCTTTGCTCCTGTCTGCCTTTTTACCGTCAGCTCAATTGCTTTAGCTGTGCTGTATTTAGCACAATGCTACAGCGCTGAAGCTTATGTGGCCGAATGTAGTCTTGCACCGAATACTGCTTCTTTTTTTTTTTTTGCCTTGCTAATTTTATATTTTATAAAACGTTGTAACTGTGTAAAAGAACTATAATATATTTAACCTTAAACTGTGGCCTTATTTAGCCATTTTTTATAGCACAGAACAAAGTACCATATGATGGTGGTGATAGTTTGTAGATAATATTAATAGTTAACTAAATATTGGATGGTAAAAAACAAAAACTTTATATTATTTTGCTAGTGGAATTGTAGCTAATTGGTAGCTTTTCCTCAGTATTTTCTTAAATCTTTTGGAGAGGATCCAGGAATGAAATCTTTGTTCTTGTCGTGTGTGTTGCATGTAAAGCTCTTTGTCCGCTGCGCTGTTTAGCTAACATGTTTACGTATGTCCTCTGCTGTATAATGTCACATGCATGCAATCTATGTTCTGTTCAGCAAGATCTACAGTACATGTACATGTCATATTATAGTGGTACATAATGTTATAGTACCTTTAAGAGCTGCTGAACACTGAATCTATTAGTTCAAACACATTTGTGATGTTAAATGGTCTTACCGCAGTGATTGTATTTTGTTATGTCTCTGTTAGTGCTTATTCTTTAAAAAGGGTTAGTTGACACACAAAAAAAGAAAATTCTTTCATTAAGCACTCACCCTCATGTCGATCCAAACTCGTAAGACTTTGGTTCATCATTGGAACACAAGTGAAGATCTGAGAGATTTGACAGTCTGCGCAACTTCCACTTTCATCAGTAAAGTAATTAATGTAACTACAGTGATTTTAACCTCATTTTTATAAGGTGATATGTAAGCACAAATTTTTTATTTACTAAATATTAATCTCCAATGTGCATTCACGCGAGTGCCACGACGTATGCGTGTTGTGTTGACGCAAGATCCGACATAGAGTTATCGGCGATGCATCAGAGATTAATTTATTAATTTTTTTGTTGTTGAATGTGGTAGTTACGTAGGCTGTAAATGTAGAAGCTCTCAGATTTGATTAAAAAAATCTTCATTTGTTTCGAAGATGAGGAATAAATAATGTTTTCATTTTCAATTTATTTTAAAGGAACAGTTCACCTTTCTGTCTTTGAAACACAAATTACTTTCTTTCTATGATGGAACATGAAAGGAGAAATTTTGCAAAATGTCCAAGGTGTTGTCACTACCATTCAAAAGTTTGTCTATGGTACGATTTTTTTAATGTTCTGAAGTCTTTTATGCTATTTGATAAAAAAAGTTATATTTTAATATATTTTAGAATGCAATTTATTTGTTATTATGTTTTCATCATCATTACTCCAGTCTTTAGTGTCACATGATCCTTCAGAAATCATTCTAATATGATGGTTTGATGCTCAAGAAACATTTATTATCAATATTAAAAACAGTTGCTTAATATTGCAGGTGAATATTTTGATCAATCAAAAGTATATTTATTTAAACATTTTAAATGTCTTTACTGCTACTCTTTTGTTTGCTCAATTTAATGTGAATAAAATGTTCTTTCCAAAAATTAGTTTTTATAAAAAAAATCTTGCAGCTCAAAAGTTTGGAATGGTAGTGTACAATAAAGTTAGACAGTGACATTATATATTATAGTGATATTATATTCGACAGCTTTGAACAATGAACTAGTTTTTTTTCTTTTCCTTTTTGGAGCTTGACAGATGCCGGTCAGCACTGCTTTCACTGTAGAACAAGAACAGTGTCAACATTATGCTGAATTTCTCCTTTCACAGAGCATGAATGAAATGAGGATGGGTAAATGAGAGAATCATCTTTTTTTGCGTGAATTGTTACAATAAGAATGGGGAGGAAAAATAAGCGTACGGTCAACCTTTTCAAAGACAGCGTAATTATTTGCAGCCAGCTCAAGTGCCGACAATGACCCCTGCTACCCTGAGTGTTCCCTGGTCTAACTCTAACTCTCTCCCTCCCCACTCACAGATCTCCGAAGCCAGCCCTTCCTGCGAGCTGACGCGGTGATCCGGAATGGGTGGAAGCGACCCTAAAGACCCCTCACTCACTCACCCTCTGATCCTCTCCCCCTGCTTTCTTCTGAAATGGCATCTTCCTGCAATTCACGGTGACTGAGGGAAGAGCAGGACCCAACCAATGTCTTTGGTTTTGGGGGGGGGTGGGGGTAGGAAAGTTATTTATTTATGGAAATCCTTTTTGGATTCTGCACTGGAGGCTCTTTCGATAAAGCCATTAAAGCACAGATATGAAGGGCTGCCACCCTGGCCTCATGAACGCTCGCACACGCAAATCCCGAGGAGCGTTGGTAAAAGCTTGTGTTGGCGCAGGATAATGGTTGTTGTGGTTGACACAGACAGCAGTAACACTAGCCTGCTGACCTTGAAGAGCCTTTCAACGGGATCTCACGCCCATTTACATGGATTTCCTCTTATTGTGCAATGCAAGTATGACTTTGTCAAGTGGGATAGCGCTGAGGTCACCGACGTCCTGGCCAGAGCCCATTTGTACAGTTCTTTTAACTATGAACTCAAATGATTTGTTAATCCTATTCAACTACCTGGAGCAGACTAGCCGGTCTCCAGTATTTTAACCCAGACCAGTACTATGCTTACAAAGAAGTGCCTTTCTGTTGAGTCAGTATTATTTCTTATAGCCACTATTGATGTAGCTAAGTTTATACTATTGTTAATCGTCATGTTGTAACATTTCTTATGCTTAATGTAAATATAATATGCAATTGTTCAAGAAATTAGCAAAAGAGCCTGGACAAGTGCTCTGTTTGACTGACTTTGTGCCTTGTGTTGCTGATGTCTCTCTTCACAAACAAAGAACAAAGAGTGTTACGTTGTCATGCCGTGAAACTGTGCTGGTCCATTTTTTACCCTCAAATTTATGATGTTTAGAAATGCTTTTGACTCATTTTAAAAGAATACCAAACAGGAACCACTCCAGGATCGTCAACATGACGATGTGCAATTTGTACTTAATCGCTCTGAACCAGTTACTAGAGACAGACAATTTATTAATTACGTTTAAGCCAAAAAAATATTTTCCCTAATAGAATTATTATTCTCTTTGTACTAGCACAGATTAAGCGACTCTAAACAATGTATGCAAGGCTGCGATTTATAATCGCTTTGTTGTGCATCTGATTATATATTCAAAATGGCCTTTTATTAGACAGACAAGAAATGTTAGAGATATTAAAGGTGGAATTTTAAAACGTTAAGCAAATGCATTAAGTGGCGTCTTTGTGCTAGATGTTCCCGACTGACTGAAAACTTCTACGATTCAGCGATGTCAACAGGTGTCATAGCTTAGAAGCTGTTTTACAAAAAAGGGACATATTACATATGACACTACATGATGACTCAAGCTTGAGAGAAGTGTAGTCAACACTACTATTTTGTATTTTGAGTTGTGTCTTAAACTAAACTTTTTTATTTACCTACTGTTGTACCACAGTATAAACTAAATCAAGCCATTTGGGAGGAAAAGCAAAGCACAAAATGAATGTACCAAAGTTTTAATGTTGTTTGGTTGATATGGACCAATGAATGCAGCGGTTAACTGGATATTCTGTTGAAGTGGCATAATAAAAATGTGAGACTCTACTTTATAACAATTTTGTCAATAAATGTTTGCATGATATATTGCAAGAGCAATACAGGTAGAGGACACGTTTTTGCATGTAATATTTATTTTTCCATTGTATATTGTAAAAGTTTTTTGAGAGGATTCATAAGATGATTTTGAGAGGATTCATAAGATGATTTGTGACATTTCTGATTTTAACTAATACATTTTTTATTACCATCTTTTATTAAATCTGAGACGTGACCCTTGAAAATATCAATCCAACAGGCGATTGTTAAGATTTGACTTTCTAAAAGGAAAATACATTAATCCCTCGCCACTTCGAGTTTCTTGGCCTCAGTGCATCGCGGATTTTTCAAAAATATTCATCGAAAAATCAAAAATACCGCCATAATGGCAGCCTTATGGCAGAAAGTAGCGTTGCTTCATCGTAATGCAAGAGACAGTGTTGCCAGATTGGACTGAAGAATTCCAACCCAACTACAGCATAAAACCCGCCCATTTAAAAAAATACCCAAATGCTTAATGTTATAAATAATACAAAAGGTTGCATGATACTCGGTTGTTGACGGGGACCTATTCACGATTGTTGTTGTGGGGGGAGAGACCTATTCACGATTGTTGACGGGGGGGGTTAAAGTTTGTTTTAATGTAGAAATTTATATACATTTATATGAAAATTGGGCGAAATTATATCAACCAGCCCAATGCATTTTTTCCCAGTCGGACATGACCAAAAGGAGACCAAATGGGCGGGAACCCGCCCAATCTGGCAACACTGGTGAGAGAACCGGTTTCCCAGGATGCCAGACAAAGAGAAAAACTCTCAGAGGCTTTGTACACAACCACGGGCACTCAGACAAGACACGTGATTGGTTCCCGGCACGAGATCGACGAATGAGAGCACGAGTGGATGTATCCCGTGAGCTGATTGGCTGAGCCTACTTAGGTGAAAATCCACGATCGCGGGGGGGGGATTCATTAACCGCGATAAACAAGGGATCACTGTATTCCCTTTTAGACTGACTTTTGTTTTGGTCTATCATATGGGAGACTCCTGATAAAGTTTTTCATTTCTAAACTTGCACCCATTACCAAGCTACAGCAGAGCACCAACCCAGAAACCACTTATTTTTGTTCTGTACACATTTTTATTTCTCAATATGCGTTTTTGTCCGTTGCTCGTGAAGTTCTCCAGCTAGAAAAAAAGAAACTAACATCACGCTCTCTCTCCAAAAGAAGGGCTGAGCCACCATGCATTTCTACTATAAAAAGCAGTTTAATTATTTTGTATATAAAAAAACCAAAACAAAAACCAAAATGAACCAACAAAACTACAGAAACGGTTGCAGGGTTGTGACGCTAGTCATCTGTGACAGTAAAAGGCCACTAAGGGCCACGCTAAATTACATTTGATCGTAAACAGAGCAGACACTTTACATTAAGTCCAGATGCTCGGATGAATACGGTTAACATGTATCTGTTGAGCCAACGCTAGTCTTTTTGCGCGGTTGGATCCATGCATTAGCCTATGGCACACGGGTTTCTACCTCCATTAGAAGCTGTGGAGGCTCGGCCGCAAGCGGGGCTAGCCGAGTCTCTCTACAGGTCAGGCAGATGAGAATGACGGAAGAGCAGAAGCAAGGCAGTGAGTTATTACTGGATCCACACGAACCTCACAGGAATGCACTTACACTGAGCATAAAAAGTCCATAAGACACAAATCTAGTGAACTAAAAGTGACATACAGCTCCCACTGAAGTGGTACGGAACGGTTCTGTCGAAACCACACCGAGCGAGAGCAGACGACAATCATCTCCTGGCTGTTTCCGGCGTGCTGGAAGACATGGCGTCAGATGAGGCCTGCTCTCCGTGAATCAGTCTCACCCATCCTTTGGACGTACACACCAAGGCCACTGATACCCTGGAAGAGTTCTGGAATGTTCTTACATTTACCATCTGTCTGGATTCATTCACTCACTCATTCAATCATTCCATCCATGTAGTGCCACATTTCGCATCCATAAAAAAATGAAGCTAAAACAAAGACCGTTATATACTGCTATTCGTACGGGTGTCTGCTTGTATTCCTGGGTATATTTGTCAAGACACTTTGTTAATTATATATGTAAATATATATAATAAAAAAAAAAAAATCAATCTGTGCAAGGAGTATGACAATCATCGTAAGCGTTGTTCTCTGAGATAACAGTACAGAAATAAAAGCGATGCTGACTTGCAACACTCACGCGTATTCGTTCTCAGCCGTCTGAAATTACACACGGGCGAAGTCAGCATCAGCATCATTCAGTCGGACATGCCCCCCTCCCTTATATTTCATTAGCAACACTTGGCAATTTTGCTTTTCCTGAAACAAATATTGATCTCTATACAATTCATACAAAAATAAACTTAAAACCAAAAAAAAGAAAAATTAAAAACAAAGATTTCCCATAATGTTGTTGGCGTCTTGTTGAGCACAGAGGTAGTGGCTAAATGGAGGGGAAGGGTGAGAAATTGGCTAAGCAAACATCTGAAAAAGGAAAGGAAAAAAAAAGGAGAAGAAAAAAAAATACTTGAATAGAAAATGCTTTCTTTTGTTGACCAGAAGGATTTCTCGAAGAATAAAATATAATACTGCAATCACATACAAAAGTGTCCTTCATTTTTTTCCCTTGTCTTTTTCTTTACATTTTGTACAGTGTTCCTGCTCTTGTTGCTTTTCCTCTGACGTGTAAAGGCAAAACGGTCCGCGCGAGGGTGGGCATCCGGCTGGGACTCTACGCCAGCGGGTCTCCCATGTCATCGTCTCCTGCAGACAGCAGCTCCTTCTTCTCGTCTGTGCTGGCCAGAGAGTTACGGCTGTTATGGGCGCCCATGTAGAGGGTGGCGTACACGGGGTTGGTGAAGTTAGTGGGCTGCGAGAGAGACACTGATATTAAAATGATGCCTGATGCAGAGAAACTAATAATCATAGGCAGACGTAACAATTCTATACTTTTCTAACTAAATCAATTAAAAACAAATAGAGTTTGTAAAGGGCAACTTTTGAGCGTTAGAAGACAGCAGACGTGTGTATGTGTAGACAGACACATACATACACACATACACATACATATATATTTACAGTGGAATCCAGTTATGTCGAAGGCCTCGGGGGTTGCGAAAAAGCGTAGAGATAACCGATGGTCGAGATAACCAACACCCAAATGGCGATTTATTTGATGAAGCGATCAGCATGCTATAAAAATGTACATACACTGTATATGTTTGCTAACAACAAAAGGCATATGTGCACCAACTAACAGCAGAGATTTACCAGTATACAATAAAAAACACCTTCGATACTCCATACAAACATTTAATTATTTTCTCCAACATTGTAAACACAATTTCACTCACAGCGTAAACAGTCACAACACACACAAACACATTCGTTCATAACAGTCATTTCGCTCTGACACAGTTCTGGTACTATTGCACACGCGGTTTCTTTACAAACTCTAAAATGCTTTGTTGCTTTTTGCCTTTAACGGTCTGCTTGAAAACAAATATTTCTATCAGTAACGACGTCTTTGTTGATGTCAATGTAATCTGGGAATTCCTGGACAGTGAAGCTAAATCCTGCGCCTCCTTTTCCAAGATAGCATCTAGAAGGTTTTATTTTTCCGCCACTTCCGCGAGTTCTTCTGCGGCTGCGCGGAACTGTACGTGCAACGGGAACTCAGCGCATGCACAGTGAACTAGGTACCATCATTAGTCACGGAATAACCATGTGAAGTGGCGAATTTGTCCCTCTTTTGTGCTCGAGATATAAGGGTTCGGCGACATAAAAGAATCGACATTACCGATGAGAAAATGCTAAGACAAATAGGGAGTTTGGCGGTTCCACTTCAAAAACATCTACATAATAGGATTGGTAAGTTAACCGAGGTCGAGATAAGTGAACTCCACTGTATACACACACACACACGTCTGCTAAAAAATGAAATGACAAAAATCGAGTGCTTAAGATCATAAGAAAATAACATTAATGTGCCACCTTATCTGGATCTAAGGTGAAGTCGGAGTCCAGCAGCTCCCCTGCATCATCATCAGGCTCTCCTTCATAAATCTTGTATGCCGGGTTCCCGATCTCAACGTTCATGGCTCCATTGGTCATCCTCTGGTGCTGGAAGCCCTTAGCTCTGCAGACACAAACACCAGTGAGCAGTTACATCTTTGTCCACATCTCTTCGCAGTCTGAGCACCCCTGCAGTCTGAGCCAAGGCACAGGAATTTACACTCGCGCACACACAACGTAGCCTATCATCAAGCAACTCACAAACACAAAGACACAACTACATCCACCAGGGTCTCTCCTGCTGCACATAAACACATGTGCAAGTAGCAATGTCACTTTGTGGAAGCATCCATGTGCTTTCAGGTGGAGACTGCCACCCAGACTGAGCAGCCCTGCAGGCTCTTAGAGAAAGCAGGATATCCACAAGACATGGTCCACTATGGTCAATGAGGAGCCAAACACTTCAAGCACAGCGACACTGCTCTCACAAACAGATATAAACGGACACACATCTACAGGATGGCACAAGGAGGAGAAAGAGGGACAGGACGCAGCCCAGTGCTGCGTCTTGCACCAACCAGTTGATCTATTTTAGCTTTCGGTCAATAGATCCCTGTGTTGAAACTGGTGAAAACCACAGGAGAAGCACAGTAACAGCAAAAGGATCAGGCATGAGAAGCAGGGAGAAAGAGAGGTAGAGCATGACGATGGGGAAGAGAAGAGGTGAGGATGGACTAGGATGGGACCCTGCTGTTATAGAGTCAGAGTTACCGCGAACATCTGGAGCTGGGCTTGCCCCGCCTCACAGACCTGAGAGACAGAAAGATGCAGTTTAACCACAGACAGAGAGAGAGAAATTGAGTTTAGTGTTAAAAGAAAGAGAAATGTGGAGAAATTAATGCTCTAAAGCAGGGGTCTTCAACTTCAGTAAATTATTGTTTAAGCTTGAGTTTTGTGAAAACGCATATTCAACAATTAAATATTTGTATATAATTTCTACCTTTATGTAAAAATTGACTTAATCTAAAGTAACATTTAAAGTATAATACTTGTTATAATAATAATAATGATGTAAAAATATTTTAATTATTATTAATTAATAATATTATTTATTAATAATTATTACATTCAAATCTGATAACTTAAACCAAAAGAGTCTTTCATTTCCCCTCCTATACAAAATGCAAGTAAAATACTAAAACAATGTATATGCATTAAATGTAAATTAATAATGATCTCTATTTACCAAGGCCCTTGGACTGAAAAAGGTTAAAGACCCCTGCTCTACATTAAAATGAGGGAGATGATAGAAAAAAATAAGTTTGGCTAGAGAACGACTGAGCCCTGGAGTGTCAAAGTCCCTCTGAAAATAATTAAATGGCTGTAATTACTTACCCACGCATTCTCTTCTTGTACCACAAGATGGCAGCAACTACTAACAGTGCAAGTAAGAGCAGCAACATCACTGGGATGACCACTGATGGAGTATCTACACAAAGAAGAAACATGCATTATTACTGCCCAGAAAAGCTTTTTCTTTACCTTGTCAAACAAACTGAATCTAAAAGTAGCAGAAAGAGATGCTGACACTTACTTCCAGAGTCAGAGTTCTGAACAGGGGCAACATTGAGCTCACAGCGAAAACCTGACCAGCCTGTGTGACACCTACATAACACACAAACACACTTTAAATCACTGAGAATTCTTACAGTGTTTTGTTCAAACATTGCTGCGATTCTATAACAGTATCTTGTTAATATAGGTATTTATGATCATGCTGTAGGCTGGTTTGTCAGCTACTGTAAGAAAAAAAAGCACAGTATAGTCAGGTAGGCAATGTTTTATTAAATGTACCCCATGGTTCAGTACTAGGCCCACTTTGGTTTTCTATTTTCTATATGCATTTAAATGTTTTAATCTTTCTGGATGATATCCATTTCTGGGCTATTTTTTACTTTTTAGCAACAAAACATTTCCAAGAAAAAAAAAAAGCAATTTCCTTATAAAACTTTACCTGCACTGCGGCAGCATAGTATGAGAGTCTACAGAGCATTGGCCCTCAATGCAGAAGTCGTCACAGGTGTAGCAGGTGGGACGCTGGATGTTATCAGCACATCTACACACAAAACATGAATCATCATAGCACCCACATAAACGGCACATAATTGATTAAAACCTATATTTATACAGCTCATCTCAAACCTACAGCAAAAGCTTCAGTTGAATATGCTGGTACGTACTTGCATGTTATTCCAGTTCGTAGGACTTCACACTTCCCCGTGCCACAGTATTCACACTTGTTCAGCTCACATTGTGGACCAAAGAAAGTCTCATTACAGTGACATAGTTTAGTGCCGTTCATCATCTCCATACAAAGACCTTCATTCTTACAGAAGTCATCACATTGACCTGCACAGATTGATTTCCAGCAGTTATTCCATTTATTAGTAAGGCTTTTGGGGACACAAACAGCTACCGTAATAAAAAGATAATGAACAGTTCAGAAAAGACTGAATCCTCTGTTTACAGAGACAAGGAATCAAACTCACGGTACATGCACTGGTCACCCAGGAAGCCTTTTGGACAACGACAAGTTGGTTGGTTGCCCTGGTTGACAGTGCATATGCCATCGTTCTGGCAGTAGTTATTACAAGTGTGCTGTTCACATCTGGATCCGGTGAAGCCAGTCTGACAGCGACAGGTAGGAGCACCTGAAGATAGGAAACAGACAAATAGTGTTGCTGATGAAAGGTGCAAAGCTCTGGTCACAATGACGCAATGTGTGTGAGTGTGTGTACCTGTGCGTGACGGGGAGCAGGTTCCTCCGTTCTGACAGTAGTCCCTGCACTTGTTGATTTCACAGCGTTCACCACTGTAACTGGTGGGGCAGCGGCACTTGGGCTGGTTCCACGGGGTGAGGAAACAGCTGCCGCCATTCTGACACTGAACGTTACAGGTGGGAGCTAAATGAAAAAAAAAATTACAGTTGATCATCTGTAGCTTTATTATTTAATCTTGTTGAGAAATCCCTGAGAAATTATTTTAAGCACATGAAGTTTGATAAATAGATATTTTTATTGAATAATTAAATCAGGCTTAAAAATAGCCACTACCCAATATTTACAGTGATCTCTGAATATTTGGTCTTGATATTAATTATTTGAAAATTTTCATATGTCAGTGTATAGCATGTAGTTTCATTATCACTCTGGTTGTGGTGTAAATTGATTTAGTAATATATAGTGTGAAAGCAGTAGTTGACTGAAGGGGCTTACTGGTGGGGGACTGGGTGGCGGGGGGCACCTCCATACAGGTGCCATTGTCAGGTATGTGGTCGTTAGGGCAGGTGCACACTGGTCCGCTGGGACTGAGCAGACACAGCCATTCACACTTCTTCCTATCACATGGGTTAGTCACTGTAAAAGAAAGGCAGATTAGAGCGTGGGAAAAGACTTTCATATTCTCAATCAGACACTTTTACACAGACACTCACTCTCAGGCTGTTTGTATCGGTGATAGAGGGCTATGTCAGTGGCGTGGTTGATACCGGTGGTCAGATTCTCTGCCTGGTCTTTACCAAACTTATTAACCCGGAAGACAAAGTTATTGGTGTAGGTAACTCCATAAATGTAATCCTCAAAAATATCAATGCTGAAGGGGTGGAGGAGATCTGTAAGAAAGAGAGAGAAGCTGAATATATCTGGTATTATAAAAACATAATATTAAACTTAAACTAACAAAACAATACACACTACCATTCAAAAGTCTTGGGTCAGTAAGATTTTATGGAAAGAAATCAATAGCTCTATTCAGCAAGGACAAATTAAAATGTGACAGTAAAGACATTTACAATTTCTATTTCAAATAAAGAGGATCCTTAAAATAAGCTCAAATGTTTTTTTAAAAACTGATTACATTTTTTTTTTCTTAAGCACCAAACCTGCATATTAGAATCATTTATGAAGGATCATGTGACACTGGAGACTGGAGTAACTGCTTATAAATCAGCTTTGCCATCATGGGAATAAATAACATTTGAAACTATATTCAAATACAAAATTGGTATTTCTATAACAAAATACAGTAGTATTTTTTTTAAATCTTACAGACCACAATCGTTTGAACAGTATAGTATATTAGAGATTCATTTCAGCTGAAATAGTCATGCACAGTCTTTGATTCCAGGGTATATTATAATACTAATAACAATACTGAACTGTTTTTGATGTTGGAAACAGCCACAACAGGGTCAGAGCCATCCAGACGCACACTGCCAATCATGGAGAGCTTGACATCTGCCCAGTACAGGCGCTCATTGAAGTAGTCCACTGCAAGACCTGTTTTAGAGAATTACCATTAACACATTGATTTCATCTTAATATAGGCTATAAAATTTCACGTATACAGAGCGTCAAAAGCAGCACTGCTCTGGTAAGACCTGTAGGCCACTGGATGTTCTCATGGACCAGGATTTGTCTAAGAGTGCCATCCATGGCTGCTGTCTCAATCTTTGGATGATTACCCCAGTCTGTCCAGTACATGGTTCTGAAATAGGAGACAAAAATTGTAAGTGCATTTAAATCGAATGTACCTTAGAATTAACGAAACATACAGTGCAATGTTTCTTACCCTCTCTGAGGATCCACTACAATAGCGTAAGGCTCGTCAATCATGCCAGAAATCAGCGTCTTTCTGTGCTGGCCTGTAAGCTGAGCGACCTCGATCACATCACGTCCTGAATCGGTCCAGTAGAGGTTACCAGCCACCCAGTCCACCGCGATTCCACGTGGCATTTTCAAACCTGAAATCTAAAGAGAAGACGGGAAAAATTCAGAAAAGGTATCACAAAGCATGAAGTTCAATATTGAACATTGAAGGTCTTGACTCACATCCAGGTTGGTGATGCTGCCTTCACTTTGCCTTGTGTTGCGGTGAGAGTTGGAAGTAGGACCTGACGGTGAGGGAGCAGGCAGCTGGAAGCAGGAAATGCCAGAGGTGTGCCAGTTGGTCCAGTAAATGCGATTGGTCTTGATGTGCAAGTCCATGGCATCGATGCGCACGTTGGCGTCGCCCTGGAATGTCTGCTCGTAAACCATCCCGGGATTTAGACTGCGGATCTCATTGTCATCCGCAATGTATAGCACCTGTTTATTAATGTTCAGACCTGCATTTGGACACAAAATAGTTGAGTAAATAATTTGTGAAACTGTTGGAGGGGGTACACAACTTTACATAAAAGACGAGCTCTTAAAGAGTAAAATCAGCACGTACTGTCAGCTTTGCATGTGTGGTTAATTCTGGTGAAGTATTTGTGGCAGCTGCACTTGTAGGAGCCCTTGGTGTTGTTACATATGTGAGAACATATACCAAACTGCTTGCACTCATTCTTATCTGAAAAGAGAACAAAATTATACGTTAGATGTAGTCGGTAATAAAAATCTCTGACAAGTTGGCGGAAGAAACAAGTATCTTTAGTTCTTTTTAAGATGGCAGACCATGTGTGCTGTACCTTCACAGGTGTTGTGTCCAATGCTCTGGAAACCATGTTTGCAGGAGCAGAACGTGTCCGTGCCGTTGGAAACGCAGTGAGCCTCATCGCCATCTCCACATAGAGACTTGTTACTCTTACAGTCGTTCAGCATGGTGTCTACAAAAACAGACACATGAAGTCAATTCAAGCAGGACTTCAAAAATTCTAGATAAAACAAAGCTGAAATTAAAAGTCCTTTTCAATATCAAATTATAAAAATTAAAGCTGATTTTATAATAATGGACAAGTGTGTATTCATTTAATAATATATAATACTTACATTTGTGTGTGTAGTGAATGTAGTAAAAACATTCACCAAAGGAAATTCCAATTCATTTTAGGATTGTGAATGAATTGTGTGATTTTGCAAAGAAATATTTTATTATAAAAAAATTCCTTGATACAGTTTTTCATGACCCTGAGAACCCCATAGCTGGCAACACCTCACCTGTCTTGCAGCCGATCTCATCTGAGCCGTAATCTTCACAGTCGTTGAAGAAGTTGCACCGCAGGTTTGCGCTGATGCATTTGCCATTGCTGCACCTGAACTGGTCTTTATCGCATGTGGATGTGTGGTCTCCTACATGAACATGTCGCAGAGGTCATGAAAAGAAACATTCCCTGACTCTGATATAAAATCACGGACATGTCAGAGCAGAAGACTCACCACAGTTAGTCTCATCAGAATTGTCTCCACAGTTGTCCACACCATTGCAACGCTTGCCACTCCAGAGACAGACGCGATTATTCAGGCAACGGAAATTTCTAGTGGGTGGGCACTGGAAGTTTCCTGAATTACAAAAAAGATCATGTGTTCACATCGGATGTCGACACTCATTCATTAACATAGGCAGCAACAAAATACACACTGTCCTCTATTCGCTGATGCTTGCAATGTGAAATAGACACAGCGGAATCACAGTCATGTAGAAATAAGATCGTATAGTTGTTTGAATCTTTTAACATTAAATAGTGGAGCTCTCCGTATGTACACACAATACAAAAAACATCCTGTAAGGACTAAAACATAATAGGCTTAGCAAAGAGAATCAGGGAAAGACAAAACACGTTTTGGAAGAAGGATCAATGATGTATAGACTTTTGTATTGTAATTTTGAACAAAATACAATTTGCTACCTTAAAAATAGTGTACCTTAAAATATTGGTTAGGGACACATTTTTTATTATTTATTATATTTGATGTTCTTACGGCACTCCTCAGGGTTCTCATCCGAGTTATCGCCACAGTCATCCTCCCCATCACACTTCCAGGACAGTGGTTTACACAGTGTGTTATTGCACTGGAACTCATCATGGGGGCAGTGCCGTGCCACTGAGAGAGGAGAGAGTAAATCCTTAAATCCCTCATTTTATAAAAAGAGTACAACACATAAATAAGCTCATTTTAGAAAGAAAAAAACCGAGAAAAAAAAACCAGACATGCATACTCACCCGAAATGTCACACCTCTCTTCATCACTGCCATCAATGCAGTCAGCATCTGCGTCACAGCGCCAGCGCAGCGGGATACAGTGACCGTTCTTACACTGGAACTGATCCTCCTCACACTTCAGATCACAACCATGCTGAAAATCACAAAAACATAATATATAAACAGAGTATATAACAAAGTTTGTAAAACTAAATTATATTTCTTATTTGTCTATATATCTTCTAAGTTGCCAAATCTCTGCACACTCTGCTTTTTAAATACCTGTGAATGATTTCAAATGTATTGTACGCTGAACACTTCCTAATGCATGCTTTTCATAAACAATGAACACTTTGTAAAGGAATTATGTGCAGATGCTTTATATTGATCTAAAACATGCATTTAACCATAAATCTAGACCTAAAGGTGTTAAAAAAAAAAAACATAAGCAGCAAAATTTAGTGAGGTATTTACAAACTAATGGCAACATTTTCAGAAATATTATATTTCCGGAGAAAGCTTTTTTCTTTTTCTTCAAGAAACTTATTTTTAATCAATTATCACTGTATATCAATATACTCAATATTCTATCTCCATTCCAGTCTGAATTTAGATCTAATGTTTCTACTACCACTGCTCTTCTAAAATTCACAAATTATATTTTCATGTTTTCATCCTTTGAAAAATGCCAAGCCACAGGTGCAATTTTCATTGATCTTTCCAATGCTTTTGATCTTGCCAATCACTACCTTCTTTTTTTTTTTAATTAATCTAATCTATTTGTTTAGCTAAAAATGCTCTTCTTTGGTTTAATACTTTTCAAAACAGATGCTGTAAAACAGGGTTCTACCTTGGGACCACCATTTTTTTTTCTATCTTTATTAATGACCTCTCTCAAAAATGTTCAAATTACTCTGTACATATTTATGCCAATGATACCATAATTTACACCCCTAATTCTGATATGTTGGGGATTCAGAATTTTTTACAGTCTGATTTTAACTTGTTTCAAAACTAGTTTCATAACAACATTGTTGCTCGTATCCCCTTGATTTGAATATTACTTTTGATGTTGGTTTTTCTCTTGATAAAGATTTATTTTTGATTATATTATTAATAGAATATATGGCAGTTCACTGAATTAACTATTTCACATTCAAGGTCAGGAAAATTGCCTCGCATTGATTATGCTGACATTGTTTATCAAAATAACACTGATACTTACCAGAAGCAAGCCTCTTAATGTTGTCTCACTAGTTTGTGTTCATTTTTAAATGTCTCTATTTTAACAGTCTTTTCGTTGATTTAGGTTCTCAAACAACCTTAAAACAACCTGTTTCTGTTTTTAAATTGATGTAATTTTCATAGGTTTTCTTCTTCTTCCTACTCTTAATTCAAATCATGCTGAATAACTGATGTCTTTGTAATTATGTTTTTGTACAATACCGTAGTTGTGGTTTGTGGATGTGAGGGAGCGGTTGAGCAATCTATTTGTTTTGTATATTTGTAGTGTATGTTTTGCTTATACAGTATGGGTTGTAAAATTTTGTAATAGTGTGCAAAATAGGACCCCGTTGAAATAAAATCAAACCTCATCAGATCCATCTGAACAGTCATGATCTCCATCACACTTCCACCTCCCAGCAATACAACGGCCGTTAGTGCAGGCAAACTCGCTCTCAGAGCACTGACGCGGCACTGATGGGGAAAGAAAAACAGAAGAAAAACTTAATATTGAATATATATGTTCCAGAGAGCACAAACACTACAGTAACTATAAGGAAAATATAGGAGGAAAGAAAGGGGCCCATTGCAAGACAAGGATAACAGGTCAGCTAGAGAGTGAGAAAATACACAAACAGATTTAGAGTTCCCACGTCTAATGATCAATTTGTGAGGACTGGAAAAAAACCTACTCTACAAAAGAGCAATTTCTAGCTGGTGCAATTCTTTGTGTAAATACATTTAGAATTTTCTAAGACTTTATTCATTTGCATGATGCAATATATTACCATAAGAACCCTGATAATTTGTTAATTTGATAACTTTCACATAAAAACAACACAACAAAACACAAAAACAAACCTAAAGAATATAAGAGCGTATAAACTCAAATGTTCATTGTTTAAAAGCTTCAGTATTCAGTATGGAGGAGGAAAAATAACTCAGATGGCCATTTCGGTCACAAACACGCATGGAATTATGGGGAGATGAGAAGAGAGAGAAGGAAGGAGAGGCTGGAATAGGTGGTATGCAGGGAGGAGAGACCTACCTCTGAGTCAAGCCAATGGGTCAGTGTGAAATGAAGAATAGAGACAACATGAAGTGAGATGCATCAGTGAGCAACGTGAGTGAGCCATGACATAGGACAAAATACTCACAATGCCTCTCACAAACATGTGTGATGGTCACAAATAACAATAAAACACTAGATTCAGTCTGTCAAATGTGTGCCAATGTGAACCAGGAACGCTAAGGTCACACAGCCAGTGGAAATACTTACCGCACTTTTCCTCATCGGAGTTATCGCCACAGTCATTGTCATAGTCACACTGCCAGCGCCCCGGCACACAGCGGTTGTTTTTACAGCGGAATTGGTATGGCTCACATGTTCTCTCATCTAACACAAAAATTATGTTTATGTAAATAAAAATCAAATGAGAAAAGTATTTTGATGCACTTCCCTGTGTAATCTACATTTTTAAATGAAAACTGAAGCAATGGGCAGTCATACCGCACTCCTCTTTGGGCTCATCTGAGGCGTCGCCGCAGTCGTCCTCTCCATCACACGTCCAGCGAGACGGGATGCAGCGGCCCGAGTCCTTACAGCGGAACTCGTCCACACCGCACTTCATTTGAGCTGCACAAAACAGAAACTGCTTTAATTCGGACTGTCAGTCAATTTATTAATCATATTTATGGTCTTTATGGCATATCAGCATGTAGGGCTATTTTCATGCCAAAACAAGATGAAATCAGCTAAAATAGGAAAATAAACCAATTAATAAACATTTAAAAGGATAGACAAACAAGATAAATAATTTGCATCCAAAAATATATTTAAAAAAATAAAAAATATGTATATATATTCTGTTTTCTAGTTGACACTTTACTAAATGCATCCTTTAGAGACCTTTTTGAATAAAATTGTCTGATATTAAAAGCAGTATGGATTTTCCGATGATTAAAAAGGGTATCAAATAATTTACATGACGCTCAATTATTTGACTAAAATAGTAAAACAATACATATTCGCAATATTGACATTTGCCACTAAATTAAAGGGTTAGTTCACCCACAAATGAAAACTCTTTGTGAACTTACTGTTGTGGATAAAAACTTAAATGAAATCTGTTCAACATATAAAGTGATCGTGTCTCTTCAAAGAATTGGATTATAGTCATTCAATTCAGACTGATTTATTTTACAACCTTTTTATTGACATTTTGATGCATCAATTTTGGGAGAACAGATTTTCAATCTCTCAGATATTATTAAAAATATCTCCATTTGTGTTTTGAAGGTGAACATAAGTCTGTATTATTGGTTTGGAACAACGCTGATTTTTGGGTGAGCTATCCCTTTAAGATAAAAAGTGGCTTTATAAATCTATATTTTGTTGGTTTTATTTCCTTACTGCAATTGGCCGGTTCGTCAGATTCATCAACACAGTCGTAGTCTCTATCGCACACCCAGACTCGTGGTATACAGCGTTTGGTGATGGCACACTGGAACTGGTTAGGAGCGCAGGTCACCTCAGCTACAAGAAAACACAACACTCAGTCTATCAGCTCTATATCAAAAAGCCTCATACATTGTGTAGATTATGGCTTCCAAAACATTCAGATTCAATAAATGAGAGATATAAGAGCAGACGTACGACAATCCTTCTCATCTTCGCCCTGGCCGCAGTTGTTCTGACCATTACAGCGTAAGATTCCAGGGATACAGCGACTAGGATGCGAGCACTTGAACTGACTGGGCAGGCAAACGTGGATGTCTGAACATGGACAAAATGAGTTTTCATTAAGCAAATGTCCTAATCACTTGAGTTAGACGATTATTTTATAATTGACTGGACATCCTACCACAGTTGGCTTCATCAGAGTTGTCCTGGCAGTCATTGTCTCCGTCACAGATGTAAGCTGGGTTGGTGCAGAGACCCGTGCCGCACTGGAACTGGCCTGGTCTGCATTTAAACTCGGCTAAAACCCAAGAACACGGAGCATGAGGATGATTTGTACGACTGGAAGTGACCATGGCGTATCTCTCTCTCGTCATACTTACGACAATCAGCAGGCTCATCCGACCGATCTCCACAGTCATCTTCAGTATCACACTTCCACCAGAAGGGAATACACTTATCATTCTTGCAGACAAACTACGGTCAGAGGAGGACAGAGAGAAAGAAAAGAAAAGTAGAATCAGTTAGAAGTGTGGATCCTTACAAGAATGCACCCAGCTCAATTTCACTCCAATATCAAATTAAAAAAATATTATTTTTTTTGGACAATATTTTAGGTTATTACTGTAATGCAGTATTTTAGTATTAATATAATATTGTAGTACTTATTCAAAATTAAGAGCTAGATTTTAATTTTCATATTTTTTTGTTTTTATTTCAGCTTAGTACTTTATCTTACTTATTTTATTTCAGTTAGTTGACAAGTCAACATTTATAATTTTCACTTATTCATTTATATTGTATTTTCAATAATTTTGTTAACGATAAACAATGCTATATTGTAAAAAATAAAATGACTGTTTAAAAATTTATTAGAGTTGGTAATGTGTTTAATGAAATATGTCTAAGACATATCATTTTTTATCATTTTTTAAACAAGTTTGCAGTCTTAGACCATATATTTAGCTTTCTTTCTATTAAAATGCACAGAATGAATGAAATACTACAGAAACTTTTTATGGCAGTACAATAAACATTGCCATAACATAGAAACAAATCTCATAATGAATCTAACTAGAACGACCACTGAGAATAACGGAAATCAAGTACAGTACAGCACCTGGCTGGCAGTACAGTTGGACAGGCACTGCTTTCCATCAGCAGCCAGATAGAAGTTGGTGGGACAGGCACACTTGTAGCCTCCTCCAGGAGAGAGCAAACACAGGTTACTGCAGCCACCATTATCCACCTGACACGGGTGACCCGACACTGCAGTCACAAGAGCATCAGAGAGGGGGACACTTAGAAACCACATCAAAACCTGCAGGAACATTTCCATCACAGCATGCGTTTTATCTCCTCACCCTCAGGTTGTCTGGAGGGATGGTAGATGTGTATGTCCATGGGTCTGTGGAGGGTGCTGATCAGCATGGTTTTGTTAATGCCCAGCGTTTTGTGAGCTCTGTTGATGGATTTGGTCTCCCAGTCGGTCCAGTAGATGTACTCCTCAAACAGAGTCATGGCAAAGATGTGAGGGATGTCATGATTCAGCACTGTGGGGAAGAGAACACAAGCCTCACATTTAAAAAGCTCAGAGCCAACAAACTAAATATTCAGTGTGAAACAATGAGTGAGACTTGATTTGATTGAATCATGAAATGCAGCCTTTAATGTAATTTGGTTAATATAATTTCCCCCCACATTCGTGGCCTCTGTTATATCAGCAGAAAAGTAAATTCACTACAGAGATGAGGATTGAGTGAAAGTCCAAATATATTGGCCCATGTTTTTTTTAATCATTGATTTTAAAACCATGCCAGCACTAAAGACTATGAATAATAAATAAATATTAACACTTTACAATAAGGTTTTATTTGTTAACAACATTAACAATGAACACTTCTACAGTATTTATTAATCTTAGTTTATGTCAAATCACAACATTTACCAATACATTTTTAAGATCAAAAGTTGTAGGTGTTAATGTCAGTTAAAGGTTTAAGCATCGATACGGTCTTAGGTTTCTTCCTCGTCACTTTTTCTCCTACTCTTCTTCCTCCTCCTCCTCAACATGTGCTGTCAGTACATTCCCATTATCTCTCAACAACGCTCTGCCATCACACGCAGAAGAGAGCTCAATTGTGCTAATCGGTGTCCTATTTGTTCTTCTAACACAGCTCTGTCCATTTCTGTGTGTCTCTTTGGAATTGTCAGTCAGCAGTCAACAAAGTTTGGCTACTATATTTACATTTATGCATTTGAAAGACGCTTTTATCCAAAGCGACTTACATTGCATTCTAGAAACAAATTGATATTATAATCAGTTCATGCTTTCCTTGGATGGAACCTATGACCTTGGCGTTGTTAACACTGGTTGAGCTACAGCAAGGCTAATATACTCTATCTCTCAGGCTTGACTGATGCATGAATTAGTCCAGAGGACTTCTCTCTCTAACAACTTCTGGAATCAGTCTGGAAGGGGTGGGGGCGCAGGTCTTCTCATTTCTAAAAGTTGAAAATATAAAATTTTACTCTTCTCTACCCAATTACAATTCGTTGGAATTTCAAGCTATTACAGTTTCACCTCCTGCTAAAATTCATATTGTTGTAATTTATTAAATTACCTTTGTAGAGCAGCTGGATATTCTGCTCTCCTGATTCCCTGAGGATTGCACTTCACTTGTAGTCTTTGGTAATTTAAAGATGCCTTGCGCTACAGACTTCCTCTCTCTCCTTACCTCATTTGACCTCAAAAATGGCATTTAACCTTTCACTTTCCTTTAAATCCCTCCCTTTTCTAGTTTATACTATTCTAAGCAATGTCTGAAACTTTGTATTGTGAGCACTTCTTGTGTTCTTCACAATGAATTGCTTGCTGCATTCCGCCGTTGTAAGTCGCTTTGGATAAAAGCGCCTGCTAAATGAACAAATGCAAATGTATGACAATTAAGTTTGTTAATTAAACTAACATTAACAGAGTAAAACTGTAAAAATATGTTGCTCGTTGCTAGTTAATTAATTAACATCTTTTTTTTAAAATAAAGAACTTTAAGGGTAAATGTTTGCCGTTTTTTTTTGTGACTTTGACAACAATTCAAAAACAAAACAAAAAAACGGTGAGGTTTCCAATTTGAGTCCCATGTTCTTGCGCTTTCTGAATCTGAGGAATTCATATGGAAACAAAACCCCTCCTCACTGCCACATTATCGCACAAAGAGGTCTGAAAAACAATAGATCGACTGTAATATTACATAATATGGAGCGTCCATGATGTCATTTTGTTGGCGAATATGAAGGCTGGGTGACTTCTTTGTCTAAAGTGCCTGAAGAAAAATGACATCATAATGTATGGTGTGTCTTTGTATTTACCAATGTGTCTGCTGGTGCCATCCAGGCTGGCAAAAGCAATGTAGTCTTCACGAGCGTCTGCCCAGTAGATGCGGTCATTAATAAAATCCAGTGTCAAGCCATTAGGCCATGTGATCTTATCCTGAATAATGATGTGACGATTTGTTCCGTCCATGCCAATACGACCAATATGTGGCACATCACCCCAGTCTGACCAGTATAGATATCTGGAAATAATTAAAAGTTAGACAAGCTTATAATCAAGCGCAAATGAAATCTGTATTGTACATACCCTACTACAGTATACATACATATATATACACACACACACACACACACACATGTTCTATATGTGTGTGGTCTTATGTTCTTAGGTTATATATTTTTAATAAATATATATTTTATATTTATATAAATTTAGCACATACAGTAAAAAAAAAAGAAATCATTCTGAGACTTTTCTCTGCAAATACTGAGAAATAATAATGTGATTAATTTGACTAACTAAACAGCGTCTCATGTAATTTGGTCATAACATAGACTTACAGCCCAATAAAGTAAACTGGAAATTACTGGGATAGTCCGAAACCTATATAATACATAATGTCAGAACATTATTTAGGCTCTCACCCATTTCTCACATCCACAGCCACAGCTCTAGGCTCCCGCAGGCCGCTGTTGACCAGCACACTTCTGTAAGCTCCGTTCAGCTTGGACACTTCAATTGTGTCTCTGCCCTTATCACACCAGTATAGGTTTCCTCCAACCCAGTCCACGGCCAGACCATCAGGGTTACTCAGAGAAGTCCTGTGCAGTACCTATCCAACAGCCAATCAAAAGAGTCACAAACATGCCACCAGCCAATCAGAAAAGATGACATAGGTGAAGACATTTGTCAGAGGTTGAATTCAGTCAAACGCATGCAGAAACCATCAATGCGCAGGCTCTAGAACTACACAGACCTGTACGTTACTGCCGTTGATGTTCATGCGACGAATCATGCTGCCTTGTGTGGTCACATCCGTCCAGTAGATCATCTGCTCTGCGTAATGATAGTCCAGAGCCACTGCGTTATTGAGCCCCTGTTAACACACAAAATAGTAACAGATTAGCAACATTAGAGAGTTACAATAGTCTACAAATAATCTCTTTGGTCTTTTAAACTCCGTCACCTCACCTGTTTAATCAATGTGTAGTTGGAGCCATCCAAGTTGAGTTTTCGCAGGTAATAACGGTTTGCAAAGATGAGGAAAGGTTCCTCTTCTGAAATAAGCAACACTCTTATAGTACAAGTAGATTTAAAAACTTTATTTCTCGTAATATCAACTTTGAATCTCATAAAAAAATATTATGACTTTGTCTCTCAGTAATGCAACTTTATATCTGAAAATGAACCTCTTTGAATATCTCAATGAATAGATAAATAAATAGGTAGAAGACAGAAACACATCCATAGCAATTTCGGTAATAAACCGAACGTAGGAGAACATTAGGAGAGGCTCACCAGATGTGGATTTGCAGCTGGTGGCATCATCAGGACGCGGAATAAAGCCATCAACGCAGAGGCAGTGGAAGCTACCGTGTGTGTTGATGCAACGCTGAGCGCAGGGGTATGTGGTGGTGCACTCGTCCACATCCACACACGTCTTACCATCTTGCTTCAGCTGAAAACCTTGTCGACACCGGCACTGTGGAGGACGGGCAAGAGGCATGTCACGTCTTCACTGTTATGTCCAACTAATTCACACAAGCATTGTGTATAAACAAGGGAAAACACCTTAAAACCGATCTTGAGATCTTCACAGAGCTGTGAGCAGCCGCTCAGCTTACTGTTGAGACATTCATTGATGAAGCAGTTGTTCTCATCAGATCCGTCGCCACAGTCATTGTTTCCATCACACAGCAATGTATCATTCACACACTTGCCATTGGTGCACAGGAAGGACGTGTCATTACAGTGCCTCTCTATGGACAAAAACAAAATAACAATGAATATAAAGTTATCATTTGGGCCTGGGAAAGATTGCCAAGCAATAATTGTTCTGGGACCCATACATTTGACTGACGGACATAAGATGGTAATATCTTATTATGTCCCATTGTGTTTGTATTGACATGGTACTCCAAAGTACAGTAATACCTCGGTTTACGAGTTTAATTCTTTCCAAGAGCGAGCTCGTAACCCAAAATGCTCGTACACCAAAACAATTCCCCCATAAGAATGCACTAAAAATCAATTAATTCGTTCCACACGATCATAAATGCCCATTTTGAATATTTTTTGTGGAGAGAAGTGAACTACATAGGCAGATGATATGAGAAATGTATGTCCACGGATGATATGAGGTGTGTCGGTGATCAGCCCCCACTCACACACACAGACAATGAATTAATGAACCACGTCTACATTTCACTATGTGAACAATAGCGATCACAATTAATTAATGTTATCACTTCTAAAAGTGTCACTGTGGTGAATGATGCAGCCAAACAGAGTGAGGCTGAGAGAATGAATGAGTTAAGGGGTGATAAAGGGGTTGGAAGAGGCTGAAGTGTTATGAGAGGCTGTCATTAGGATATTTCCAGTAAAAATGCGCGCTACGATACTGAGCGTTAGGACTTTTCACACAAAAATGCACGTGGGTGAGGGAAAAATGTGCTCGCACTCCGATACAATGCTCGTACACCGAGTTGACCCTCCATGCTCGTACACCGATTTGCTCGTATACCAAGTCGCTCGTAAACCGAGGTATTACTGTACTGTACTTAAAAAAAATAATAATACCACACAACTTTTGGAACATTTGTACTTCCGTCAATGCTGTAAGAGACATTCATAAAGTCATTTCCACCCAGTCAACAATTCAGAATTAATTCTCCCACAGGAAGTTGTGGCTCTAATGAAGCAGTGAATTGAACAGCATTAGCACACTAAATTACACAACCGGCAAACTTCCAGAACTCACAAGAGCCTGTTTTATTGTTAGATGTACAACTGTAATATAACCTGTACTTTCCAATTTCACACATGTTTGCATTCAAAGACAAGAACCAATTATAATGAAGGGAATAAAAAACAGATCTAGTGAAAGAAAAATAATTGGTATATGGACAGTTTATGAGAGAAGGAATGAAGAAAAATTTTACATGTATTTTTTTAAATATTTAAATTATACTTTAAAATTTGGAAGAGTTTTTTCTCTCTTTTTCCAACCTTGTCCTTCAAGGTTTCCATATTCACCTGGGTCTGTGCAAAGTGGGTTTTTGGGAGCTTCGTCTGATTGGTCCCTGCAATCAAACTCTCCGTCACATTCCCAGTTCTTCTGCTTCAAACACTGGCCATTAGCACAGCGGAAATCATTCGGCCCACATGTGGGATATTCTTTGTTATAAAAGGGAAGACAACATTTGATCATTGCATGATCACTTCATTTGTATGTGTGACCAATAAAAAAAACTGATCATTAAAAAAGATGCTTACCACACTCGGGTGACTCATCAGAGCCATCGCGGCAGTCAATGTCATGATCACACATGAAGTTTTTGGGAATACACTGATAATTCTGACATTGGAATTCAGAGTCATCACAGGTCTTATTGAAATCTTAAGAGAAAGAACAGGAAATACAGAATGTTTTTTTTTTTTTAACGATATAAACCAAGTTCCAACATAAGTGATTCATCTTGCAACTCACCACAGCCAGCCTTAATGCCCTCATCTGCACCATCAGGACAGTCCTTATCCCCGTCACACTTCCAGCGCTGAGAAATACACATGTGGGAACCGGGACACTGGAATGCTTCCGGACTGCAAGTCTTTGTCTCTGGAAGTGATGCATAAACTCAATGTTACTTAAACATTTAATCATCCAGCCTTAACTAGATTAACAGTGAGATTTATCATGGCTCATATAAAGTGTGAAGAGTAAAAATAAAGGCAAAGGTAAATATAGCAGAAGTTGAAACTGTTCTGTCCACACGGTCACAGACTGGAGGAAAATTAAAAAAACTTAATGCAAATAAAATGCGACTAACCATAAAAGGTTAGAAAAACATGGTTTATTTGAGGTCAGAGCTTTGTTTGTTGATGTAAGTTGTAACGTGACTCACTGCATTTGCTGTCCTCATCAGTGCCGTCTCCACAGTCATCAGTGCCGTCACACACCCAGGATTTGGAGATACAGCGATGGTTTCCACACTCAAACTGATTGAACGCACAGAACTTATCTGAGAAAACAGAAGTAAACAACTTGTTACTGTCAAACAACATGCATATAATTAACTTATTTTCTTGATAAACTTAATTTTCATGTGTAGCTGTGGTCAATCAGATACATAAAATACCTCTAATTTAAATTTGATAAAATAAATTATATTACAAATTCAGATTATATTTCAAATTACAGAGCTAAATATTTACAGTAACTATTTTTCATCCTTTTTTTAGAAAAAACAAGCCTAGTTTTCAGATTATTGAGGTACTAGACAATAATAATAATAATAATAATAATATCTAATTTATAACTTTGTACATTTTTTATAATAGTTGAAAAAAAATTGTAGTAGTTTTTGATGTATACAGTGGAGTTCAGTTATGTCGACACCAACTAACAGCAGAGATTTACCAGTGTACAATAAAAAACACCTTCCATTCTCGATACAAGCCTATAATTATATTCTCCAACATAATATATTCGTGAGGTCATCACGCTGTACTAGATTGCATACTTTCTTGTGTTCTGTCTGTCTAATGTGCTTTCTTAAATTCGGCTTCATCCATCTATTAACCTTCAATCCTTTCTTTAAGTAGAGTAGAGTCAAGTCAGAACCAGCAACAGGGATGTGTTTGTGTGCGCGCGCGTGTGAGTGCATGCGCGTTGTGTGGCTGTACTAGATTGCATACTTTCTTGCGTTCTGTCTGTCCAACAAATATGCCCGCGTATTATCACCAATAAACGGCTTTAACCAGCCTTGGAATTCAGGGTTTGATTCCCACTCCTTCCTGTATTTTTGGGTGTACAGTTTTGACTGAGACGTGATAAGCAAGCAAGCTAGTAAGCTTTTGTCACAGACAGGCGCACACACACAGTGGACGAGAGTATGTGACTGAGGCTGTGTGAGTCAAACAAATGCAGCGATTTAGATTTGTGCAGTGATTTAATTATTTTTTAGACAAAGAACATTTGACATGCTGTACTGCCATCAGCCAGCGGCGGCTTGCCGACATGCCGATTCATTTGCACGTGGAGGACTGAACATCTGCTCTGCCTGCATCTGGGCGGATCTGCTCAGACATGCACGCGAACTCCCTCGTTTTTGCTCGAGATACTAGGATTCAGCAACATAACAGAATCGACATAACCCACAAGAAAATAATAAGACAAATAGGGAGTTTGGCGGTTCGACTTCAAAAACGTCGACACAATAGTATTGGTGAGTTAACCGTAAGTCGAGATAAGTGAACTCCATTGTATATATAAATAAAGATTAATAATAGTAATAATAAATAAAACACTTTGCTTTCATAAAGGAAAAACCCCCCAGAAAATCAGTTCAAAGGAACAATAATTTGCACTTAATAAAAAGTTTCGGACAATTATAAAATTCAACATTGGATATGATGAAAGCACATTTGCAACAGAATGTAGCAAAAAACTAAAAGCGACAGAGTGATCTGTAAATATTTACTAACCACAATGAGACTCATCTGCTCCATTCTCACAGTCGTTCTCTTTGTCACAGGTCCAGCTCAAGGGAATACAACGGCCGCTCGGACATGCAAAGAAGTTCACTGGACATTTCTGCTTCCTTTTCTCTGTGGGAAAAAAAGTGAAAGGTCAGTCTTATAATACAATATCACATATTTAATTAGCTGTGAGAACAGGGGATGTGCCAGTGCATGCTGTTGTGTGAAGTGTCTAACCCGGACAGTTCCTTTCATCTGAGTAGTCTCCGCAGTCGTTGGAGCCATCACAGCGCCAGGAGGGGGCGTAGCAGAGTGTGGTGAACTCACACCTCTCAAAGGTCACGGCCTTCACTCCAAGCAGATAGTAACTAGAGCAGTCAGTGGGGCCTGAAAGAGAACGCAACAAAACAGTGCAAGAAAGCATGTAACTGTGTGTCCACAAAGACTTAAATATATGAAATCAAATAACTGAAAAGGTATACGATTAAAAATCGTATGAAAAAACCCTTGAAAATTAACTCTAGTGAACAAATACACTGCCTATGGTGAAAGTAAACAGTACTGTAAGTACTGAGAATTATGTTTGATTGTTTAAAAATTAAAATAATAATAATATTAAAAAATAATCAATAATCACGTTTTTGTAATAGATAAAAAATATAGTAAAAACAACAACAACAAAATTATCCCCACTGTCATTTCTAAACACTATTGTGCTTGTGGCAGGCTACAAAGTGTGGTAAAAACATTTTCTTAAGAACACTTACTGCAGGTCATCTCATCACTGGCATCCTCACAGTCCGCTACCTGATTACAGCGACTAGAATTAGTGATGCAGGAACCGTCTTTGCACTGGAACTCAGCAGCGCTGCACAGAGTCACTGAAGAAAACAGAGATGGAAACTGAGGAACTAGTACGACTGACTTACACAAAAACCATCTTTAACATAATCTGGCCATTTATTTCAGACAATCACATACTGTTGCATGGCAGCTCGTCTGATCCGTCTCCACAGTCATCATTGCCGTTGCACCAGGCACTGTGTTTGATACAGCGTCCGTTAATGCAACGCCTGTAGCCCTTCTTACACATGCGGTTCACTGCAACCAGAAAAAGAGAGAGATCAATACTTCAAATATTGTACATCGCAAACAGGGTACAGATTAGGAAATGCTTCTTAAACTGCAATGAATAGAGTGAATAGAGCTGCAATGTCATGCTTACCGCAGTAAGACTGCTTCTCATCAGACTTGTCTTTGCAGTCGGCTTGACTGTTACAGGTCAGGCTGTAGTCGATACAGTCACCGTTTCCACACTCAAACTCATCCACGCTGCTACAGGACGTGTTCTCCGCTGAGAGAGAGATTATGGTCATATTATACTGAACTTCTCACAGGAAACTAATAGAGTACATTCAGAACAGGATTATATTTAAACAAGTTTCCTGTTTGCCTCTCTCACCAACACAAGTGTTGTCTCCCAGTAGTTTGCGCTCTCCACGGCAGCTGCAGTTGACTCGTCCCTCTGACGTGAGCAGACACAGGTCCTGACAGCCTCCATTGTTGGTGAGGCATGGAGAAAACTCACCTATAGACATACACAAACACAAAATGACCAATTGGTTCTTGGTTCATTATATATTTATACAGTTCCCATCATTTTCATAAATTTATTTAAAAAAATCAATTACTATGTAATGTTATATTAGTGCATGGGCATTCCTTAGAGTAAGGTTTCATTTGTTAATGTTAGTTAACTACAGGAATTAACATGGACCAAGAATGAACAACACTTCTACAGTGCTTATTAATCTTAGTTAATGTTAATAAATAATCTTAATAAATTAAACCCAGGCATTAGGCAATAATTCATGTAAATAGATATTTATATTTATACAGTTGTATATACAGTACTTAATATGTACTATATTAAGTACTATATTATATACTATATTAAACAATGTATATTAAGATGCATATTCCATTGTTTTTTCTTTTATTAGACACATTTAACTCTATTCTGTTGTATATTATCTGCATTGTGTCATTACCTATAACTCCTGGAAACTAGGGACGTGCGAGTGTAGTCGACTACACGGTACAGGGTGCGACTAGACGACACCGGAAACACTAGTCGACTACACGAGAGAAAAAAAACACGAGATTTTATCGTTCAAATGACGTTTTAATCTTACATGTAACCCTCTTACACGCGCAATCACACGCGGGATTAGAACGTTCCGTGCGTCTCGTGATCAATTGCTAAATTCAAACGCGTTTTTGTGCGTTGGCTGTCGCTGCGGTCGCGCTCAGTGACAAAACGCATTCACTTCCACATATTTGAGAATTGGAATATCAGGTAATTTAATATTTTGAATAAGTAATTGAATAAGTGTGTGAATATTTTTAATAAATAAGCAAAACTAAATAAATGATATACGTCTGTCATGCGAGCAGAATCTAAATCTTTACCGTAGATCTCCCATGCGTTTTGTTTATATCAGTCGCGGAGGGTTTAATAAAGACCACTGAAAGACGAGCGAGGTGTGGGAGTATTTCAAAGTAGGAAGAGACAGAAAAGTGTTTTATAAACTGTTATGTCAAACTGACATATGATTCCACTGGATCCGAGCATAACCATATTAATCACAGACACGGAAATGTTTGGAGAGACGAGCCGAAACAGCCAAATCATCGCATCATTTGATACAACTGTCCGTCACTGTGATCACGTTCAGCTGAAAGAAAGATGTATACTTTATTTTTTTTTAAGTATTATTTTTTTGAAAAAAAAAATTGAACTCATGGTCACGGGCATCACCATGGAAACCGACACGCACACCTCTTGCTACATAAAGCTGCAGTTTTTAGACTCCAGAAGGAAAAGCGCACCACAGAAAAGTGACCTTATTTCTAGCGGCATTACTTTTAGACTAGTCGACTACGAAATTTTCGTTTAAACGACTAACAAATTAGTCGAAAAGCACATCACTTCTGGAAACCATATCAAATTCCTTGTGAGCTTGCGCGCACACTTGGTGTATAAAGTGCATTCTAAAAATTAAAATCAAATGTTGTATTTGTGTATAGTGAACTAAGTTCATTAACATGTATGTACTTGTTAATGTACTAAGTGTATTAACTAGTGTTAGCAAAGATGAAAGATGAATAAATATTTTAACAAATGTAATGCTTATCGTTAGTTTAATCTTAGTTAATAAATTAATGTTAACAAATGAGACCTTACTCTAAAGTGTTACTATTACATTTACTTTTAAATATCATTGAGTGTTTTCAGTGCATTTAGTAAATAAAAATATGTAAAACGTCTTATGGCATGTAAGACTGCTGGTTTTAAGGTTGAAATGATGTGGACTACTATGCAGGTACATCATTTGACACACATATGTATGTGTATGTATACACACGCGTGTGTGTATGTATATATGTATACCTGAGATATATATATAAAACATGACTATCAAGGTATATTTTGAATACATTCATATTGCTGAATAAAATCCTAATTGTGTAGATGGTAACACATTGATTAGTCATACTTCAGTACAAAACTCACAGCTATTGGTGTCTTTGGCCACAGCGATGATGCCCATTGGCTGTTGAGGAATGTCAGCACGTAGGACTTTCATATCTCTTCCATATTTATCAGCTCTGAGAACAGCTCTGCGCACCCAGTCAGTCCAGAAGATATATTCACCGTACACAGCCAAACCAAAAGGATGCACTGGCTCGTTCTTTAGGACCACCTGATCACACAGACACACACAGGTACAATTTATAATAATAATATCTTTCAATAATAATAAATACATTTATTTTACATCCAAATTCAACACGATGCCAGCAGTGCGTGTTCTCTATGAACTAAGCTTATAAATTCATCTTATAAACTTGCATTGTTAGTGTCATGATCTTCCAGGTAAGCGTCAAGAACACCATCTCTCACTTTCCCATAAACTAACACAATTTTTTTTTGCAATAAATACGAAGGAACTCACAAATCGCCGGCTGCCATCATACTCGCAGCGTTCAATCTTGTCAAAAGTGGCGTCAGAGAAATAGAGTTTCTCAGCCCGGTGGTCGATGGCCAGTCCGTTCGGGGTGCGGATGTTATTTCCAATGATCACGAGGACGTTAGCTCCAGAAAGAGATGCTCGCATGATACTGGGAGACTGTTCATTCCAGTTAGTCCAGAACATCAGGCTGAAGGAGAAAGCACAGGAGGAAATTTAATAGAAAACTGACTGTCTGTTGTGATTGTGACACCAAAAACAAGATCTGTTTCAACTTTAAGCTGTCACAGGATCATTTAGCATTCATTTAACATTATTAAATAAAGCACTCAATAATTATACAAACATAAAATTATTTAAAAATGAATTTACTAAAGATAAATAAATATTTTATTATTACGCAAGTAGAAAAAAGGAACAGAAGAATTAGAAAGAAGTAGAAAAATAAGCCAAAAGTTCGTTATGGACACGTGTGTATCTGCAATTGAACAAAAACATTTAGCATTTTACGCACTTTTTTTGCACATCTTTGAGGCTTCTGTTGAAGTAACTAATTAACAGTTGAGATCTTTTGCCTTATTCATTGTGTACGGATACTTTTTTCTACTTTTTCTACTTTCTACTTTTCTACGTTATTACTGTGCATATACAGTACATTTTGCACTACAACACTTCTTTTACCATTATTAATTACATTACATTACATAACTTTGGCAGTCAAAAGATTATAATTGTTTTTAAATATATAATATATAAATAATTATAATAATTAATTATGTGAACACTATTTTGGCAGTCAAAACAAACATGAGTAGTTCATACTGCGATTCCTTGCCAAGTAAAATGACTAGAAAACATTGAATCATGGCAAATTTGATAAAGTTCATACTCTTGACATTCATCCAGAACAAAGGCTCTTGGGTGGTCGTCCCCAGACATAGTGACTACAGTGTCTCTGTCAAAGGCTCCAGTGCGGCTCTGGTCCACAGTGTGCCGTGTGATGGTGGAGGTGGTGTAGCTGGTCCAGTAAAGTGTGTCCCAACCCCGGTGATAAGCCAAACCTTCAACTGACCCTACATCTGTTGAAGGAAATAGAGAGAAACTTAAACTATGGAATTATTTTGAGAATCCTGCTCTGACTGCTTGTTCCTGATCCAAGAAAACCTCAATCCGTTTCTCTTAATTATAATTCTGTGCACAGTTGTAGAAACACTGTATTTTGATTGAACAAACTTTTCACTGCAGCTCTACTGCTTCCAGAAGGACACTCAAAGCTAAAGATTACATAAAAAAGAGAGGCATTTAAACTTCTTGTAAAGGATGGTAAAAACCTCAAACAGAATTAATATCATACATCTTTCAAAGAGTAAATTAATATGATTAACACATTGCAAGTGCAAAACATCTCTTTTAAACGACTTATCCTGTCCTAGAGAGCTGTTTAATCCCATGATACGTGCACATGTTGGTTTCTGCGGGCTGAAAGATAGCCTTTGTTGCTGGTGCTTGTGTGTGTTTAGTGGCTTAGTGTCATCCGGTCATTTCATGGATGGGCGCCTGTGCATACAAGACCCCTCCCTTAGTGAATCTCTTTAACCACGGTGACTAGTTCTTCCACAAAGAGCGGACTGCTGGAAGAGTCTCGGACATAACATTGGGGTGAGAAGCAACATGGTGCAATGTGCTTTAGTCAGCACTGCCGAAAGTGTCTCAATGAGTCGAAGACGCAGTGAATAATAGTCCCTCTCTACAGAATTAATGAGCTCATCTACCTGCGTCACACAAATGACTGCTTTATGACAACAATTGGTCCCCCATAAAACAATAAGGACACTCAACTAAGTACTTTTGCTAAAAAAACTAAACAATCATCCTGTAAAACACAGTCTTTAAGCCAAAGGAAGAATAACAAGAGACTTACGCAATAGCCACCGCCCCCTTCTAGGTTAATAAGTGAGACTTCAGCATCACAGAAACGATGCTAACAAAAGGTCAGTTAACCTGACAATCGATATCTTATATGACGGATATCTGAACAACTACCCATCTTACTTCAAACTTGAAGATCAGAAGGATCTCGCATTAGGACAAACTAAGGAGAATAGTCTTGTGTTTCTTTGCAGACGTAGGTCAAAATCCTACAACAGCCAAGCTCAAGGAATCGGAATGAATCTTGAGAGTCGTTTAATTGATCACAAGAGGAAATTGCAATGGGTGCTTAGATTCAAGTAGAATCGACTGTTCTTAATTTGGCAGCCTTTGACAGATGCAGGGAATCACATTTTGTAAGGTTGCCTGGTTTCACTCAATCAATAAAAGCAAACAGCAATACTGGATGGCCGTAAGGTAAGCACCTTCGATAATTTCAAATAAAAGATGGTTTAATATATGTGAGATGAAGTGTTTTCACATTACAAATTATGAAATAAAGATAATCCTGCATGTATTTGGCTGCATTTAAAACTGTGTTGGTAAATTTTATTGTAGGCAAAAGCTACGTTTTTGTTAACTGAAATAAAGTGGAAATAAAATAAAATGTAAATGTTAGTTCTCGCAGGTAGCATACAGCGATAGGAAGTCATCAAGATAACTCTGAATGCAATAGGCATATTTTTCCAACTCAATTTCTATTTCCAATTCTAGAAACTAGCACTGTAGTCATTAAATATTTGCTTGGTTATCACTAAATCTCTCATGAATTTCTTCTATACCGCTAAATGTGAAAATTACGGATCCTTAATGATGACTGACAGGGCAGTGAACCAGATGCAGTAGTTTTTGAGTGTAGCCTTTGAGTCATTGAAACCTTATAATAATAAAAAGTTTTCTGAAATGTTAAGTCTTCATGTACCAAAAAAAAAGCATTGACATGATTTCTCAACTTCCAGGAAGATGTATCGCTAAATGTTAAACACTATCAACCACCCCAGTGGAGACTGCCTTTATCTCTTGGAGTAAACACTCCAACAACGCTTTGCCGTGTGAGGAAGTTATTAACCCTCAAAGGGGCTAATTATTAGCCCGAAGCAGATGGCAATCTTCATCTTTAGTTAATGTATGTCATTCTACGCTTCACTGTGATCAACTCATGTTGAAAAAGTGTATATCAAGAGAATTAGCAGGGGACAGCATGAATATTAGCTGTGATTATGGGAATCTGAAGTGGGATTTGACACGGGTTTTGGCACCAACTCTGGACGCAATAGTCATGGTGATAGGACTGCTGGGACACTCACTGGTCATCTACGTCCTGACTGGACGGAGGAGGAAGAATGGACCTCGGTCTCTTCAAGGGACAGATACATTACTTTTAGCCTTGAGTGCCTCGGATTTGCTGCTGCTCATTTGCCTGCCCTTCCACACCGCGGCTATAGCACTGGGCTACTGGCCCTTCAGCAGCATCCTGTGCAAAGTCATTAGTTTCTTGGGAGTGGCATGTAACTCGGCGAGCGCATTCACTCTAGCTGCATTAGCGGTAACATGGTACCTGATTGTGGTATACCCTACCTGGACGTATCGTTTCAGAATGCGCCACTGTTGCGGATTTCGGTGATCCTCGTGTGGGTGTTGGCTGTGGCTCTTGCAGCACCTCAGTTTGCTTTCCGCCAGTTGAGAACGACACCTATCCTCTGCTTTGCCTTTTTATCAGACCTCAGCCAGTTGGTCTACAGTGTTATTCTGTTTCTGATTGGATTCGCTTCGCCTCTAATCATCATTGTCATCATGTACACCAAACTCTACTGGTTCTTACAAAAGACGCGACTAGAAGGAAGGGCACCACAAACGGAGCGTTACCAGAACCGGGTGACAAAGACATCGGTCCTATTGGTTTTAGTCTTCACCATCTGCTGGTTACCATCATACATCCTCATGTTCTTTCTAATCGGTACTAGTATTAGCGATACACACGCACATCGCAACTTCGCCAATATCGCCCGGCTGCTAGCGAGCTCTTCGGTTGTAGCCAATCCGCTGCTCTATGCTTTCATGTCAAACAAATTTCGGCGAGAGCTGTTTTCAGTGGGACAGGTCTGCTGCAAAGGCTGTAGGTGCATTAGGTGTCCAGGAAGTACCATAGTGCAGCCCTTTAACCTTGGAGTTGGAAACTCCTCCACAACCCTGACGATAAAGAACCAGACTATTCAGAAGCATTAAATGTGCTTCTGCTATAAAAGGATATATCAGTAATGGGACTAACGATGTACTGAGATAAAGATACTAAATATGTTTGAACTGCATTGATTTGTTCTGCCAGAAATTACCTTCTACCTGAATTACCTGGGAACACGTCAAACATATTATGTAATAATGGGTTATAATGTGAAACTGTATATCCATCATTCTTTGTAAAGCAATGTACTTTAGTTGACCTGAAAAGTCTAAGTCAGATGTTTAATAGATTTAAAACTATTGCTGAATATATGCATGTTTACTTTCTTGACTGATTCATTATCTGGATATCAGGAAGTAGCAGTTTACAACAACAGTAATGCAAACTTTATATATGGTCACCAATCTTTGTTTTCATCTTCAGCACTTATCTAACTGGCTAAAATGAAATACATTGAAAACAAGACATTCAATAATCAATAAAATAAATGTGTGTACATATTAAACGCATCTCTAGAATGCTTCATTATTGTTTCTGATTGCTCATTCTCAATTATGATACAATATATATTGATATTAAAATGATAT
This sequence comes from Rhodeus uyekii, assembly GCA_037043235.1. NCBI lineage: Eukaryota > Metazoa > Chordata > Actinopteri > Cypriniformes > Acheilognathidae > Rhodeus > Rhodeus uyekii. The sequence goes on from JAWRVZ010000034.1 coordinate 4,926,280, forward strand.
TTTAATACATCAATTTAATATAACTATTCATGTGATGTTAAAGCTGAATTTAACATTACTTCAGTTTCACAAGATCCTTCAGAAATCACTCTAAAATGCTGATTTGCTGCTCAAGAAACATTTCTTGTTATTATTATAAAAACTGTTGTGCTGAATAAAATGTTTGTGGAAACGTTTTTCAGGATTATGTGATAAATTTAAAGTTCAAAAGAACAGCAATTATTAGATAGTTGTTTTTTAACAATTAAAAAGTCTTAACTGTCACTTTAACAAATTCTCGCTGAATAAATGATCACTGAAATTTATTTTAATAAAATAAATCTTACTGACCTGAAACAGGTGTGTGTGTGTGTGTGTGTGTGTGTGTGTGTGTGTGTGTGTGTGTGTGTGTGTGTGTGTGTGTGTGTGTGTGTGTGTGTGTGTGTGTGTGTGTGTGTGTGAGTGTGTGTGAGTGTGTGTGAGTGTGTGTGAGTGTGTGTGAGTGTGTGTGAGTGTGTGTGAGTGTGTGTGAGTGTGTGTGAGTGTGTGTGAGTGTGTGTGAGTGTGTGTGAGTGTGTGTGAGTGAGTGTGAGTGTGTGTGAGTGAGTGTGTGTGTGTGTATGTGAAGCCGAGGCAAAACTGAAGAGCAGACCGATTAAAACAAGATATTTGCATTGGATAGGTCTGTATTTACAAAAATATTTATTTTTTTCCCATGAGTTTGGTTTCATTACTATTTTTTATGTTGTTATATTCTTGTTACCTCATCCAGATGGTTTGCACAATATATATAATGAAAATGAACGAAAAGACTGGACACTTACTCTCCACTATGGTCTTGCGGTCAGAGCCGTCATCGCTGATCTGCTGAATGTTACCGAAATGGATGTCGCTGTAGAAGATCCGGTTGGCTCCCTTTCCACCGCCACCTCTGTAGTCGAACGTAAGGGCGATGACGTTCTTCATGTGCTCCGGGTCTTCGAAAGGTTTGATGGGAGCATTGAGGTTTGTTTCATCTGACAGGTGGATGCTCTTCAGTATAGTGCGCTCGGAGTAAAGGAGGTAGCCGTCATAGTCCCTGCAGCTGTGGCCGTCCTCTGCCAGCATGCCGTGTGCACAGGCGCAGGTACGATTGCCATTACCACGGAACAGACACAGCTGTTCACAACCACCGTTGTTCACCTTGCAGACGTTGGTACCTGCAAAAGATATTAGGTTAATTTATGTATTGAATTAACAGTTACTGTTGCTAAAAAATACAGAGATGTTAGTATAAGTTTTCAGAGAAAATCGAGCTGGAGTCTATCGATTGGCTGAGATATAAAAATAAAAAAGGTTTTTAAATTATTTTTATTTAGCAATTTCCAACATCACTCCTCTCATTCTAGAATGATCATCTGATGAACATTCCTATATTATTTATTTTGTAATACATCACAGAAAAAGTAAATATCGCAATGTCAGTATTTTCGAATGTCGTGCAGCACTGGTTCCTACAGATGAATTCCCCTGCTTAGTTGTAATAAAAAGTTCTTGGGAATCCTTGTTTAGGAAAACACACACCTTGCTGCCTAGCACGGTTGAAGACTTTAATGTCTTTGAGCTGCACACCAATGCCTGTTCTCAGATAGACCATATCTGTGGCGTTGTCTTTGTTTCCTCTCTTGATGGAGCCATTGGCATGTGTCCTATTGGAAGCAGAAGATGACAAAAAGCTAACTTTCAGTCAATTCCACTGCAAGAGTAAGGCATGAATATCTCTGAGAAAAAATGAATATGAATGAAGGGTCAAACAGGTCATTATAGACCGTAATAAAAGGAATGATGTGTTTGCACCTGTCACTCCAGTAGATGTAGTCCTCAAAGACAGAAACGGCAAACATGTCCATGTTGTTACTAGACAGCACAAGCTCACGGTTTTCTCCAGTCTCCAGATTTATGCGCTCAATTTTGTCTGTGCGGGCATCACACCAATACAGAAGGCCCTCCTACACATTATATACAACATTAGTGATATGACACTTACCTCAGTGTTTGACTGCTTTTTAAATGTAAATCATTAAATATACAACACTTTTGGACTTTATTGGAAATATGCTTGAAAAGGCTGCATTTATATGATCAAAAATACAGTTCTGATCCATTTAATGCCGATTTGGTCCTTAAGAAACATTTCTTATCAATACTGAAAACAGGTTTTGTGGAAACTGTGATAGATTTTTAAAGAAAGATCGAAAGAACATTTATTTCAAGTTTAAATCTTTTGTAACATTATAAAGGTAACATTTTACAATAGGATTTCATTAGTTAACAGTTAACTATGTTAGTTATGAAATAAGAATGAACTGCTTTTAAGGCATTTATTAATCTTAATGTTAATTTCAACATTTGCTAACATGATTAAAATAAGAAGTTGTATTTGTTAACATTAGTTTATGCACTGAACTAACAATGAAAAACAGTATTTTATTAACTATTTAATAGTTTAATAAATACTGTAACAAACATACATTTGACAATTACTCATTGTTAGTTCATGTCAGGTAATACATTCATGTTAACAAATAAGACCTTATATAAGGGTTACCCATTATAAATGTATTTTCTCTTACTATTGAACAGTTTAATGCAAACTTGCTTAATAAAAAGAATAATTATTTAAAAAAAGAATACCCCTATAATATTTGGGTCTATACTCTTGACCCAAAACCTTTCCCTATTACATTTGGTACTAGAACCAACAAAAAACATGTTCTGGAAAAGAGGCACAATGTACAAACCTGATAATCAATGGATACGCCATTGGGCCAGCTGATGCTGACGTTGACCAGAACGACTCTCTCAGAACCGTCCAGACGAGACCTCTCAATACGTGGATACTGACCCCACTCTGTCCAGAACAGATACCTGTACACGCAAATAAAGTCCAAGACCATTTTTTCCGTTAACACAACTAGAGCCAATGCACAATTTCCTCATGTTCAGACAACATTCACATCTTCACTAAACAAACAGTCACATTTCCCCACCCTTTCGCTGGATGTACAGCGATGGCACGTGGTTTGTCCAGACCCTGAGAGATGACCACATAACGGAAAGAGCCGTTGAGCCTGGCAACCTCGATTACATCAAAACCTTGATCCGTCCAATAGATGTTGCCTATTTAAACAAAAAAACATTAAGTGTTAGACGCAGTAACATACAAGTTTTAATTGTGTGTTTGCACATTCACAGACCTGCGATCCAGTCAACGGTGATACCTTCCACACGTCCAATGCCATTGGTCACTATGTCCTCTCTCCAGGTCTGATCTCTCTTGGCTCTGCTAATAGTGCTCAGGCCCATGTCAACCCAGTATATGGTGTCATTGTCTAAATCGCACAAACAGGACAAATCATCAAAGTTAGTTTTCAGGCTTTTTTTAATAGAATCTTTGTACACAAAGTCATCAGCATACTTACCAGCATGGAAGTCAATTCCCACAGCAAGAGAGGTGCCCGACACTGGTACCAAGGCATCAGATTTATCTGATGGGTCTAGAGGAATGCCACGGATGCCCTCATGCACAGAGTAGAGCAAAAACGAGCCCATGCCTTTATACAAAATAACAATAAATGCAATGTTAAAATATGCTCATATGGAAGCAAAAGGGTACATTAGTGACGCTTGTATGAGATCTTGCCTTCACAAGACTGTTGGCCACTCTTCAGACTATATCCAGCCGTACACATGCAGGCTCTTGTATTTGGTGATGTTGGCAAGCAAAGCTGAGAACAGTCACCATTGTTCTTACTGCAGAGGTTTGCACCTATAGTAAACATAAATCACACATCCAAATCGTATCATCTGTGAATAATAATAGTATCACAGCATATGTATTATTGAATTATTTATAATCATTACATATTTGTATTAATTTGAAACTAAAATGTTGTTATTAAATTATTCAAATATATTAATCTATTATAATTATCTATTATTAATATTTTTTCTGTCCTGTCCCTTAGTTATATGAACTTTTTACAATTAACTGGATATTTTTGTACAAAATATTTTGCAAGTTAAATCATTTTATTATTATTAATAATAATAGTTATTACTGAATTGTTAATTATTCATTCATAATTAATAGTTTCATAAAATAGAATTCAGAATAAGAATCTTTCCTTTTAAATTTTTTATAAAGAATCTATTGTCTTCATCTCCATTATGCATTTATGTGGATAAAGTCACATGCATTTTAGGGTTAAATAATGAATATAAATTATATTAATTAAATTTTAAGCATTCTATAACATAATGATATCTATGATAACATTAAGATTTAATCTGTTGAGCCATCTGACAATACAGGAATTCCTCTATGAGCCATTTAACAATTAAATTGATATTCATCAAATGGAGTATTTAGCAAATTAAGTAATAAAACAACAATCACAATTTTGATGAATTATTAAATCTAAAAAAAAAAAGTTTCTTTTTGAAAATGAGTACATTTCAAGTTAAGGTACATTTCATTGTTAAGGTAAACAAAAGACCGATTTCTCATTTTCACTTCCATATTCATGTATGCAGAAAAGTCACATGCATTTTAGGTTTGCAAAATCAATAAAAATATGATGCACCTTGATGCAGTGTCTCATTATAAATTTTCATATGCATCATGGGTGAGGTGTTATTTCGAAGAACCTTCCAGTTGCCTCCATCGCTCTTGTCACATGTACCGATCTGATCTGTGCCCTTATCGGCCCACCACAACTTATCTCCTACACATAAAAGAGGTCAGTCAGTTATTCCAATTTTAAGATTTAATAATGCAGAAGCTGGAGCTCTAGATATATGCTCCCAGATATAAAGAATCCGCGTGGAGAAACAGGGCGATGGTGCTTTCTCACCCATGATGGCGAGGGCTGTAGCTTTGGTAAGTTTTCCTTTAACGCCCTCAATGATTTCTAGTCCGGAGCCATCCAGCTTACAGTGGTTAATGGTGCTGTTCCCTGAGCTGATCCAGTATAACTGCTGCATGTGAAAGTCTATGGACAGACCTGCCACAGGAAGAAGTCAACATGTAAAACAATCTCCATCAGGCCATTTTTTATTTAGGCAAACAGAAGGTACACAATCAAGGCCGGTCACTCACCCACTGGGCCTTTCTGATTTGAGAACAGCAATGTGTGGTTGGTGCCGTCCATGTTGGCCATACTGATATTGTCCCCATCAAGCCAGTAGAGCTTTCTGTAATGAAACAATATGCAAAACATAAGACGAATGGTAGAGGAGTCCTGGCATAAAGTACATCATTTGCAAATGATTTGCAACAGTGTCATTTTAGCATTATTTTGAGTGTAGGTTATATTTTTAAATAGCTTTAATATATTTTCATTACAGTTTTCATTCTAATGAATTTAGTACTTACTATTTAATCAACGGTAGTTGCCAAGTCAACATTTCCCATTTTCAATTGTTTCTTCCAATATTTACATTTCATTTGAGCTTTAGTTCAATTACCGAAAACATTTTCAATAGATTTGTTTTTAGTTAATAATGGTAATATTTATTTGCAAACAGCACCATGTAGTTAAATGTTTGTTGAGGTTCTGTTATTTAAGACTTCGCACATAAAAAGTCATTGTGACACTTCGTTTTGGATTGGTTTAAAAATAAATGCCAGGAAAGTGTTAAATATCAGCGGATAATGCCCCGAAACGCTGTGATGTAACGTCAGTGACAGAAGAAAACACTAATATGTCAAAAATATTGTAGAGAGGAAAACATACCAAACAAATGAAAAAACAGTTGATGACATATTGTCTGTGTGGACAAGCTCACTATTTTTTATTGGAAACGGGGACAGTGGCACATCTGGTTCACATCAGTCACAACACGACAGATTGTGAAGTGCAACATGAGGGCAGCCATATTGTCCGACCTATAGCTCACACTAATGAGCAACGTCTACATTTCTAATCTAGAGTCTTTAAAATCTCTGCCAGGAGCATACTGGCATAGCATCTGCTCCTCTCTGAATGTGGCCTACTAAACAAGCTGAAAGAGGCTAAAATGATAGTAAAACACATGCTAAGCCTAAACTAGCAATTATGCATGTGCGCGTACTTGTACTGACCCCAGGATAGGATGTAGCACCAAAGAGTGAGGTTTGTCCAATCCATGGATTACAGCATTCTTAAAGGATCCATCCAACCGTGCGACATTGATCTGCTTCTTATTCGCATCATAGCTGGTCCAGAAGAGGTTTCTCGAGACCCAGTCTACAGCTAGACCTTGAGCGTTAGGGAGGTCTAGCAAAGAAATAGAGAGAAATATAATTTATTTCAAAGAAATTATTAAAGTTGGAAACTGATCACACAGGTTGAGTATTTGATATGCAGCATTTAAGAAAGCATTTATTTGAAATGGAAATCTTTTGTAACTCTATAAATGTTTTATGTAATGTTTTATCAATTTAATAGTTCAGCCCGAAACTAAAAATTCTGTCACCATTTATTCACCGTCAAGTTGTGTTGAACACAAAAGAATATATTTTGAAGAATGTGGGTAACCAAACAGTTTCTGATACAGATTGACTTGTGTGTGTGTATCATACTTGTAAACCTTTTGAAACTAATACATACTTTGATAAACAATTCTGCAATACACACACACTGGTCAAACACTTTTCTTTTTACTTTTCAGACTGAGTAAAACAGTCAGTGGGGAAACAACAAAATATCTTCTAGTTCTTCAAAATATCTTTTGTGTTCAGCAGAAAAAAGAAAACACTTAAAGGTTTACAACAACATTGCAGAAGTGTTTATTAAAGTATTTACTACTTTCAAAAGGTTTACAAGTGACATCAAACTCCTGAACACTAGTGTATATACAGTTCTTCATAAAAAGTTCAGTTCAGGTTATAATCTCTGTTTATTGACTTAATTAGGTTATAAAAGATCAAATAGATATCCTATTCAAAATTTTAAACTTTACAGACTATGAACAGTTGTTTTGAGGGAAACTCTTTTCTTTCTAATTTGTCCCTTTGTTCAAATACCTTTTGGGGCCAGTGTATATGTATTGAAGCTCAAACTATTCTCACCAGCTGACACAACAGTCTCAACTCCAGTCCCATTAATGAAGGCTCTTTTGATCGTTTGAGTGCGGACATCAGACCAGTAGATGCGGTGCTCCAGAGCATCATAATCCACCACTGTAACATTGTCGATGTCAGGCACAGTGAACGAGATGATGTAGTTATAATAGGGATTATCAATGTCCACCCCTCTGATTTCAATCTGACGAGCGTACAACAGGAACTGACGGTTCTCTGCAAAGTAAAATCAGAAAAATGTCAATGTCACTAGAAATATAATATTATGTACAGATATATAATATGCTACAAATATACACACATACACAATTATAATATACACAATATAGCGTATGCTAATGTTATGTTTTAGAAATGTATATATATATACACACAGCTCAAAAAAATTATAAGTATAAAACCAAGTCAATTAGACTTCAGGGATATCAATCTGCCCACTCAGGAATCTTAGGAAGTTTCACCTGCTTTGGTGAAAATTAAAGTGACAACCCTCAAAAAGAGAATGATTTTGCAGGTGGTGACCATAGACAATTATTCTCCCCTTACTCTTCCTAACTGAGTTGTCTAGTGTTATGTTTTTTTAGGGTCCTTGTCACTGTCTGTAGCATGAGGCAGTACCTTCAACCCAATCAGGTTGCACAGGCAATTCTGCTCTTCCAGCATGGCACATCCATACATGCCGTTGCAAGTTTCAAAAGCTTGGAGGAGATACCAGGAGAGATGAGTTATGCAAGGAGAGCTGGACAGGGATCAGCAGCAGGACTGATATCTGCTCATTTGCCAGAGAATACCAGAATGGGTAATTCCGCCATCAGACCTTCAGGGTCACACAGACCTTCACTTGCAAGCCAATGGTTCCCTCACTGCTTAGATACCAGGATGAAATCCACAGAGCCATTGACGTCATGCTGGTCTAGTAGGCCCTGGGTTCCTCCTGGTGCATAATAATGCCAAGCCTCACATGACTAGAGTGTGTAGGCAGTTTTTAGATGAAGGCATTGATGCCATTGACTGACCCTCACGTTTCCCAGACCTGAATCCAATTGAGAACCTCTGAGACTTTACGTATAGGAGCATCCGAAGCCACCAAGTAGCACCACAGACTGTCCAGGACCTCACTGATGCCCTGATCAAGGCAGGGAAGAGATTCCTCAAGGACACCATTCGCCATCTCATCAGGAGCATGTACAGACATTGTTGTGAGGAGATACACACAACTGACTAACATTATGAGTTGCTGTGATGAACTGTGAGCCTGTAACTTCCTTTTTACATTGATTTTCCCTCAGCAGATTAGCCTGAAAAGAGGCTCCTACTCCTGTGCTTGCCTCTATTAAATGTCAGAGTAAATACATCACTGAACCTACAGGTCCTCTACTCAAACCACTCAGCTCTCCATAGAGCCATAATGGAGGCTCTACTGCTGAATAATAAACACTGATCATACATCTGGGCGACAGGGTGCACTTTTGTTTTCTTGACTTAAAACAGATTTACAACCCACACAAGGCTACTGACATACTCATTGCCAGAACTGAAAAATATAACACTGAGGATCTAGCGCCAACACGAACAGAATCTGAAAGGTCTCATGCGGTTTCGCAATTCACATACACTCAGGAAAAAAATGAACAAAAGCTGTTACTGGGACAGTACCCTGTACCTAAAGAGTGCATATTAGCATCTTAAATGTACATACTAGAACCTTTTGAAAGGGTTCTACCATCCCAGTGGCAGTTTTTGTAGATTTTATGAAATTATGAAAGTATGTGATACAAGAATGAATGATAATATTCAATAATACATTTAAATAATACATAATACATACATTATACATTTACATTTAATATTACATTTGATAATACATTTCAAATAATAACTGAAAATAGTAAGCCGAAGTATGTTTTCCAATTGTTTATCGGTGTATGCTTTTGGACCTAATACAATTCAGAACCAATAATCAGAGCTTTTTGAACTCTTCAATTGAAGAAAAATGCTGATGCCATAAAATTATATTCTGGAATACTGAAGATGCCACAATAGTTTAAATGTATGAATGAAATGCTAATGAATTTTGCTAACACAAACCGTACACATGGTGAGGAGGTTTGTGGTGGAGAAATTTTGCTTACAGCTCACTCAAATTGGAACGAGTTTTAGGCTGTTCCAAATAGCTTACCATTACTATTACTGCATCACATGTTTATTACTGCATCACAACACAATGCATTCAACTTTCCATTTCAGTCTAATGGATTAAATGGAAATAGTATCAGCAAAAAAACAGATATAGTTAATACATTTGATAGATAAAATGCAGTGAGGTGACAATGTCTTTCTGTTTAAAATCTTTATAGTGGAAAAATACTAACAATTGTTTTATAGTACAATATAATAGGGCATGTTGCCTGCACTGCCAAAATCATAAAGTAATAAATTGTGCAGTATTTAGTAACAAGTAAAACAGTATTCCATTCAGGACTTACAAGGAAAACATGAGATTTTATGATATGTAAGAGCCTACCGTAACAGGTGTGCTTGTCTGCCTTGAGCTTCATAAGGTGTGGACAGGCACAGGAGAAGGTTTGGTTGTAGTTAATGAGGCACAGGTGAGAACACGGTCCCTTCCCGTCATTTGCCGCACACGGGTTTGGAGCTGCAAAGAAGGTAGAAAATTTTCACTAGTGTTATTTTAGTAGTTTTTATTTTCTATTATAGTATTAACACATTTTTTGAATAAGTTTTAATTTGTTTAATTTAATTTAAATTTCAGCTTAAGTTCTAGTAATATTGTTTTTTGTCACTTATATTATACATATCGTACAGTACAGCATATAGACAAGGCCCTCAAGTTGAGTAAGAAGGTAGGAAATTCGGTCAATTATTAATTAGTATTTATAGATCTTATAGATCTTAATGGTTATAATTTTAACTGTAATTAATAGGGTAACAACAACAAAATATTTAAAATGGGCATTTATGGTCATGTGGAACGAATCGAGTGATTTTTAGGGCATTCTTATGGGGAAAATTGTTTTGGTTTTGACTTTTGACGAGCTCGCTCTTGGAACAAAAAACTCGTAAACCGAGGTATTACTGTACTTTTGACTTCATTTAATTAAATGAAAAAGATTTGTAATAGTTTTAGTTAACAGTAACAACACTGATGTTCATAACTTATAAAAGCAACACGAAAAATAAGCAATAGAAGTTTTTCCAAAGATCTTTTTTCAAATCATGCTGGTTCTCACCCTGAGGTTGTCTAGATGGATGAAACACTTGAAGGTCAAAAGGCTGAGTGTTTGTTCTCTGGACGACTGTCACATTTTGTCCCGTCCATTTGTTGGCCTTTGCCAGAGTGTTGGTCCGCCAGTCCGTCCAGTAGACCTCTCCTCCATACATGGTGACCGCGAAGGGGTGTGACAAGTGTTCGTGCCCCCGGAGCACCTCGATCAGGCCGGAACCATCATAAGCCGCAGAGTAGATGGCATCAGACCTAAAGATTCATTTTTTGTTTTAGATCAAGAAAATTAACTGCGGATACTTTTGCATTTTGCGTTACTTCTCTTTTAGTGCCAATTTGTGTACATGCCTGGCATCAATCCACAGGATGCGGCGCTCTAGGTAGTCCACAGTGAGACCGTTGGGCCAGCCACCATTCCCAGTCTCTTTATGGATGGTGCGACGGCCCTCCCCACTCATAGACGCAGCCTCTATCCTAGGGGAGCTGGCATCCCAGTCGGTCCAGAACAAAATACTGGGGGAGAGAGACATTACTTGTAACAACCTAATTCTGCCATTGAGATAACTGAAAAATAACGGCAATGTCAAGGTATAACATGCTTTACCCATCTCTTGGGTCAAGAGCAATTGCACGAGGATGCTCCACCTCTCCGGCAAGCAGCGTCGTACGCATGGTACCATCCAGCTTTGCCACCTCAATCTGATCCAGGTTACTTTCCACCCAGTAGATGTTTCCTGCGATCCAGTCCACAGCCAGTCCCTCTGGAGTGGCCAAACCATACTGGATCACCACCTCAAAACTAGTGAGAGCTGAAAAACATGGAGAAGTTAAACGTAACAAAAGATGATGACAGCGAAAAAGAAATTGTGGAATTGACATTGTAATTCTGAACAATACCAATTAGCGGCTGTTAATAATTTTAATATTATGAAATAACCTCTAAATGAAAAACAAAATACTATTTTGTATTTTTTGTGTCAAATTACATTAAAACACAAAAAAATTAAAAATACATTTTAAACATTAAAATGTATTTCTGAGATTTGCTCAAGATTAAATTTAACAGTGTTAACGACACACTAATCAAATACAAATGTTTTACATTTCATGCAGCTTGAAGCAAAACACACAAACAAAAAATAAACATACACTACAATTTCTCAGTTCAACGTTTCACTCATATTTGAATGCATATAATACATTTTATAATGAAAATTTTATTTTAAACTATTTGAAAAAGCATAGTATAAGGATTTGCCAGTGGTCTCAGACTGTATATTGGCTGAGAAATCTTTTGATTGCTTCCAGCCTGAAAGCCATAAGTCAATGCTGCAATAAATATTCCCCCACTTTGAGCTACAGCCATGTGGAAGAGAAAAAAACAATCCCAATCAAGGCAAGCTGTTCTCTGATCTGTGAGAGAGACTCTCATACAGAGCAGTAATTAAAGGTCTAGAACGGCTCTCTGTTGGACTGGAGACAGCGCAGCCTCTCCGATGGGGGTTGAGAAACAGCACTTTGTTACTTTGTTTCAGTGCTGGCAGACACATTGCTCATATTTTTACTCTGTCAAAAATGACAGCAGGGATCCAAAACTTGGACTATGTATCGTATCGTTGGAAAGAGCTGTTCAGAGAGGGAGGGAGGTGTGTGCGTGTGTTTAGAAGCAACATGGTGCTTCCGACTCTTTACTTGTACTCTGCCTGTAGTCACGCAATGTAGCAATGAGTCAAATGGATAAAGACAGAGGCGTCCAAATTCCTGTGCTACGATCACACGCAGAAGCTGTGGTTTTGTGAACTGAAAATAGTCGTAAAAATGACGCACTAACTCTGTATAGTGAAAAGAAAAGAACAATGTGGGAAAACACAGCAAGACAACAAAGTCAACTCAAAACTTTGAACAAGAGTATAAAACAAAAGAATGCGATTGAAGCTCCCTTTTCCCTAAAGCCATTAACTAACAAAGTTCTCCAGCTAAAAATAATTATGTACACACACACAATTTAAATACACACATAACTACACTAAATATTCCAAAAATAAACGTTCCATAAATTATATAAAAAATATTAAAACTATAACGGAGACTACAACAAATATTTTTTCTTCTAATCAGTAAATTCTAAACAGTAAATTCTTAACAATAAACATTTACTTAAGAACAACCACTTCTCTAAGCACATTCTTTTACCTCCATTTTCCGATAGCTTTCCCCGATAGATCTTGTCTTCCACCACATCAGTCCAGTAGAGGGCACTCTGGTTGAGGTGAAAGTCCAGGGCAATGGTGTTACGTAGGCCAGGCACCAGCACGCTGAACTCGCCTTTGTACAAATCAATCCGACGGATCTCATGCCGGTTGGAGAAGATAATGAAGGGCTTGAATGGATCTAAAGAAAACGGGCATGACACATTAGGACATCACACTGCTAATCTTTTATACTGGTTTTACTACAAAAAGTCCAGAAAGTCATTTTTGTTATGCGTCACACAATATTAAAAAATATACTGTACTGTGACTACTAAAATGCCATTTCAAGAGGTCAGGTAAAACTCAAATATTTTCCAGGTATCTTTTTGCCCTCTTCTCCATCCTGTCTCTCCCTCACCAGTGCTCTTGCAGCTCTCGCTGTCTGGCCCGAGCGCCCAGCCCTCATAGCAGTCACACTTAACAGTGGTCTTCTCCTGCACGCAGCGCTGGCTGCACTTGAGATGCTTGGCGCAGAAGCTCTGAATCTGGCAGGTCTTGTTGTCAGTGCCAAGCTCCATGCCAGCTGGGCAGGAGCACACGATGCCCTCACCAGGAGAGATGGTACAATTGTGGCTGCAGCCTCCATTATCCATCGTGCAAAGATCTGAAGCAAATACAGGGGAGAAAGAAGTGGATGGGTGTTTGTCAAAAAGTAAACAATAAGTTGGAGAGAATGTGCTTGTTTCACTTGAAATCAATCCTGAAATTTCTGTCATATGTTAATTGGAAACATAACTGGAATTGGCATGCTCTGAGCAAACTGTGAAAGATTTAAAGGAATAGTTCATGTAATTCTGTTTATTCAATCAGTGGATCCACAGGCTGTAAACCCAATGTACTATATTTTTTGGAGCGAGTCAAAGTGACTTTGAATTTGACAGCCTACTATAGATTGTCACTGTAGAAATCTGTACAAACTATAGAAATCTTCAGTAACAATAAAAAAAAGTCACCTTTGAGCAACTTAAAACCTCAACAGTAGTATTCATCTCTTTCAAAAGTGTGAAAAAATATAGCAAATAAGTCTAAAATGACAGAAGCTGATCAAAAAATGACAACACTTTGAACTGTAGGTAACTTGTGTGTATGGGCATTACTGCAAAGCTTCTCGTCCGAGCCATCAGGACAGTCGTCCTTGCCGTCGCACAATTTCTCAGGGGGTAGGCAGATGGAGTCATTGCTGGCACAAACATGGTGGGAGAGCTTGCATTCAAGAGCTTCACAGTTTTCTTCATCGGAGTTATCCTCACAATCGCTGTCCCTGTCGCACACCCAGGCCTTACTGATACAGCGAGCTAAAAACACACAGGGAAACAGAAAAGGAAGCCCAAATGTCAGAGATCCCTTCTATTTAGCATTTCAAATTTCAAATTAATCTTTTTCAAACTATATTATCAGTATATAATCAATATTCAGTGTTGGCGGTAACGCATTGTAAAGCAATGTTAGTAAAGTAATCAGTTACTTTTTTTCAAAGTAATGAGTAAAGTGACATTACTTTTAAATTTAAGTTATGCAAGTTACTTTGTTTTCCTATTTATTGACAGACATCTCTTCTGTCCCTTTGTTTAGAGAAATCAGGAGTAAGTGCAGAGACTTTGTGCATGTGAACATGATGTTTTGTAGTTTTAGGCTAAATTTGAGTATTTACTCATGTCACTTGCACAAAAATATTTTTGTAGATTGTATTTTAACTCCTAAAAATGGTAGATTGTAGATTCCTAATGGTAGATTGTATTAATTCCTAAAAATGAATAAAAACAGTTTGAAAGTTTGAAATGCAAACTTGAATGTTAAATAACACAAATATACTTTTTATGCATTTAATCTCATAACGAATTACTAACGAATGTCTTTGCTGCTTACTTAGAATGATCCAACAAGAATCAAATTTGTGTTTCTTTTTTGTTGTTGTTTTTAATTTCTAAAGAGTGAACGTTTTTTTCCTGTGTGCAGGCATGAATTTGTATTTCAGTTTGTATTTGAGTTCAGCCTTTTTGCCTATAAAAAAAAAACAGAAAACGGTGCAAAAATAATGTATTACCTTCCATAAATAGTAACTAATTAGTACAAATAGCTACTTTTCAAGGGAGTTTTGCAACACATTAATATTACAAGTACTTTATATTGTCTCTAACTACTATGTACTAACATTTTAATTAATTATTTGATGCATTATTATTATTGTGTACATGCATATTTTACATTATATTTATATTTGAAAAGAATCCCTGCAAGTAATAAAAGCTGTAATTAAGTTCTGTATTTACATCTATAATTACAGCGTTGCCCTTTCCCTTACACCTACCCAATACCACCAAAAATGTCCCTAACCGTACTCGTATCCTAAATCAATAGCAGTAAAAATGTCTTAGTGTTTGCCGTAACTACATAGTAGTTTAGGACACCTAATATAAAGTGTGACCAAAATTAACTAAATAAAGTCAGGCATTTATAACTAAGGGGAAAGGCAGTCTCATTTTATTGGAATAAAATGGGTATATGATTCTGAGTAATACTTGTCATCAATAATTCTGGTTTATTTCCTTTAAAAGTATAAATGTGCAATCTTCTAAATGTACATTTTTAGGAGTTACAAAATGTTTGATTTTGGGACTTTTAAGGAGTTCTGTTTTGATTTATCATGACTCAGTTCCCACCGTTATGGTCGCTGACATTCAGAATGACCAAGCCTGTACTAACCCGAGTCCTTGCAAGCAAACTTAACGGCAGGGTCACACATATGCGTGACGCCCTCGCAGTTCTTCTCATCACTGAGGTCCATGCAGTCCGTGTCTCCATCGCAGCGCCATCGCATGGGGATACACAGGCCATCCATTCTGCACTGGAACTCATCTGTGTGGCAACCGCCAGGAGGCCGCGTGGCTGCAGAGGAAGACAGAAAATGGACACACAATTACAATATATCCGTAAGAATAAGCATACAAAGGGATAGATACAGATCCTATTATCTGACGGTAATGAGACCTCAGCTTCCTGACGTCAAAAATCAGTTCCCAAGGATGGAGACTGTAACCAGTGTGAGGCACAATCACAAAGAACTCTGAACCAAAGTAAACTTTCTCATGAACAGCGGTCCAGGGCTGGCACTGTGACGGCCATCATTAGGCATCGGACATAAAGGCTTTCCCTCATGACAAAGGTTAGTGTCTGGCAGAGTCTGAAGAGGGGAAGCGGAAAACCAGACCTTGTCTGTAAACAGAGAGAAGTGTGTCCTAGAACAGGGATCTGCTGGAGTGAACTGACCCGAATGACATCATACTGCTCGAGCTGCGCACGCACACACACACACACACAAAGTCACACACTCACTCAGTAGTCAATACTGAAATCTCACTGTAATACTACAATTATCAATGTCAATTTAAATACCTCAGCTAAAATTAATGTCATTTAACACACTCCTCGGTTAAAAAAAGTTATATAAATATAAATTGACAAATAAAATAAAATAATGGCATGTAGCCAAACTACATTTCTGATTTGCTTAAAAAATCCTCAAATATACTGTTAAAAACACTTTAAGGAGTAATAAGAAAATTAATAAAATCCAATATTTTTGCAAATACTTTAAGCAAAAATAAGTATGAATATTGTTCCATTGTTTTTAATTGTTACTATTTTTCAATGCGGCAGAAAAACTACAAAATTATATTTTCTACTTTTGCATTGGCTTGTTACTAAAGTACCGTTATTTTTAATATCCCTACTCCAAAATGTAGACTCCAAAACAAAACTCTCCTTCACAACTCTCTAGCGTGCCCTCTTACAGTTCTACATCCTTACACAGGCACAAACCCACATGCCAGGCTCCCATAAGGACCAGCATTCTCATTAGGCCTCTGGCTTGGTTCTGCTGCATCGATTCCGCGAGTCTATTAAGCAACAGCAAGCCATAGGGATTAAAGAAGCGAAGTAAAGAGCCCAGACCCTGGAAACAGAACTTCACACTATTCCTGTTCCATTCAGGGACCGGCCAAACACTGACCAAATAACAAATATGAAGCCACATGAATGGAACATGTGAAGAGAGGGATAGAGAAGTACAAAAATGCACATGTGTGTGGATACTCCAGCAGCTTATGTGTCAAGAGTCCTGGCACATCTGTGATTGCGTAATCCCAGAAGACAGCAGCTCTCAGAGCAGTCATTAACACTGCGCTCCAGAGGGACTCCCTGCACTCCTCAAACATTCTTCAAGATTTTGTGGTTTACGTATTTCACCACACACCACAAAAAAAGAAAAAGATGACAGTCCGGTTTGTGAAATCTTGATTTACTCCACTTAATGAAGAGCTCAGCTGTATTAGTCATTGTGGTTTTGCTCAATCCAGAGAGATTTCAGAAGGTGCACACCACTAAAATAGCTTCAGAGATTAAACTGTGACAGTTTACATAATACAAACATGGTTTAATAAAAAGAACCTGACACTACTAAAAATATAGATTTTTTTATTTTAAACAAATGATCAGAGAAAGAAAACGATCAACCATATGAACAATTACTTATCACCATTTTGAATGGGGTTTACAGTTTTGAAGCCCTGTTATGACAATTTAGGTATTTTATTTTACCCAGATTTTATTTTAAAATAGTAAACAAAATAGTTAACTTTATTGAAACCATTTATAAAATAAAAAAATAAAGAAAATTAATAAAATAAAACATTAAATTAACAAATGTTTATTGTTGGAAAATAATATTAGTTTATTTGTATTATTATTTATATTAATGTTATATTAATTATTATTTTTTATTATTATTTAAATGTGTTATGTATTTAATTTTTTTAATGATCAATAAACATAAGAAAATCAATAAGAAAAAATAATAATAAAAAGTGGGAATTCAGTAGAGGTGAGCAAGCTAATAGTTGTCATATTTCCTAAAAACTGAAGAAAACAATTTGTTTGGAATTAGACTTATTTCACTAACAGAATGATCCTTGTCCAAACTCACCCTGATTGGTACAATTGGCATGGGTCTCATCGCTGTAATCTCCACAGTCGTTGTCTCCATCGCAGGTCCAGTACTCTGGAATACAGCGGCCGCTGTTGCATTTAAACTGAACACTAGAGCAAGAGTGACTGCAGCCGGCTTCATCACTGTTATCCCCACAATCGTTATCTGAGGACACACACGTACATTAAGGTGTTATTGGAGATCTGTATAACATTTGCAATTTTGTGGATGGTCTTAACTCACCATTATCACAACGCCAGTTGACATTGATGCAACGTCCATTGGCACAGGTGAACTGAGTGAGTGGGAAACAGGTAGGATACGCTAAAGAGAAATATGAGAGGAGATTATTATTAAGGTTTACCATTCTCATTCTTAAAGTGTCAGTATGGCACAAAAAGACGCTTTATATACCACAAGACGCTGGTTCATCTGAGCGATCTCCACAATCATCATCCAGGTCACATGTCCAGGAGACAGGGATACAACGGCCACTGGCACATGGGTACTGATTTGAAGGACAAGTGCGAGCTGGGAGAGAAAATAAAACCTGATTAATTCACAAAGCGCACGTACACAGGACTGCTGTACACCAGGAAATATTTGCAATAAATGCTTAAAAATCATATTATAAAAATCATGCAATAGATGAGTTCACAATACCCAAGCAGGTGCTGTTAGATTCATCTTCATCATTCCCACAGTCATTGTCTCCATCACAAAGCCAGCGCAGGGGGATACAGCGGTTATTCTGGCACTTAAAGCGGTCTGCAGGACAGGTGTGTTGGTCTGAAACAGGACAAATTTGACAATTTATAGGTGCACTTAGTAATCTTTTGTTTCTTGCGATTGCCGATAGAGCACCCAGACTTATACGGACACCTAGTGGTATGGATGCCGAATCGCACAAAAAGAGTGTTTTCAGTTATTGATGGCATTGTAGAAAGCTATTTCACAGTGAGCCATGATTAAGTTATTATAAAATTATATATTATTATTATATATATTCTATAATACTGTACATTGTATTGATTAAAAATTTTAGGTCAGCAAGATTTTTTATGAAAGAAATGAATACCTTTATTCAGCAAGGACACAGAAAATAAAGATTTCTGTTTTGAATCATTTCTGTTCTTTTGAACTTCCTAGCCATCAAAAATCCTGAAAAAATTTATCACTTTCATTCAACATTCATAATAAGAAATGTTTCTTGAGAACTAAATCAGCACATTAGATTTCTGAAAGATCATGTGACACTGAAGATTGAAGTAATGGTTCAGCTAAATAATCACAGAATTAAAATATACTTTTAAATTGCAATAATATATATCACAATATTATGTTTTTACTGTATTTTTGATCAAATAAATGCAGCCTTGGACAGCATAAGAGACTTTCTAAACAGCAGTTGAATCTGTAGTTTTTATCTGAGGAAAAAAAAAAGAAGACTAACGGCACAACTCGGGGGCCTCATCACTGTTGTCCAGACAGTCATTGTCCCCGTCGCACTTCCAGCGGTCTTGAATACAGCGGTTATTCTTACATGCAAATTCTCCAGGCTGGCATTGAGGAGGAGGAACGTAGGAAGGGTTTGCTGGTAAGAGAAAAAAATTATTGTTTTTAGTCAAAAACAGGCCATTTTATAATCATGTCAGGTGATTTGTAGTAACTTTTCTATGCTGGGCCACTTCCAACAAAGCACACCCACCTTTACAGGTCTTGTTGTCAGCGTCTAGTATCTGGTCATCAGCACAGGCACAGGAGCGTCCCGTGGGCGTCAGCAGACACAGACTGCTGCAGCCACCATTATTGGCACGGCACACATTGGAGCCTATGACTACACAAAACAAAAACATCCTTAGCAGATCCCAATAAAATCCCTGAAACTCTGATCTCATTAGTTCGTAACCGCTAACATTATATAAATAATGTGGCTGTTGAAAAGTTAACATACAAAACATAATTAAGACTTTGTTTGATCATGTTTGCATGACTCATAGATGACTAATTTTTCAAGAAAATCTCAGGGTGTTCAGTACTTTGCTGTTGTTGTGCGTCATAGGTGCGAATCTCGTAGATTGGTGGTCGTTCATTGCGTAGCAACGTGGCCTTCTTGGTGTTCTGGTCCAGCTTGTAGATTCCTCCACCTCGATACTCATTCCAGAAGAGGAAGTTCTTATAATGGCACAGGCCAAAGGGATGATTTAGCTCCTGTCCTTCATACACCGTCTGGATGAAGAGAAAAGTATGCTTATGACGATGACTTAACGCAAATTCAAAACATAGGTTAAGGAACAAGACCTCAAAATTAGCTGAGAAATATGGAGCGTTTATTAATGCGTTAATAAAAGATTAGGCATGCTGTAATTATGACTTTAGGTATGTACCTTTCATATACAAAAATATAGATTTTTTTAACAATGTCAAATTAAGATTTTAACAATTGTTCAAAATGCTGGATAAAGAATGCGGATTGGTTGTTTTAGTGAATCTGTAAATATGTGTTTTTACAGTGTCTTTGCTGTCAATAACAAAAACAACAAAACTGACGATAATGACTCTGTAATTCAGCACTCCAGTCATGTCATTTATATATTACTTTACACAATATATATTGCTATTATTCTCATTTACAAGTTCATAAGTTTGTTCATAGAATCTACTAGAATATGTTTTAATTAACTCATAGTATCCATTTAAATTAAGCATCTTTACAGTAATACTCATGAAAAACAGTGTTGCATAATCGCCACAGATCAATGATAGTTCAAATGTGTTTACCGACATACATAAACTATTCTGGAAATTTTGCATTGGTAAACCGTTTCGAACTCCGGAAATGAACTCCAAACAAACTGCTTTTTGGCAAGACTTAGTATGAAATTACATCACATCAGTCTGTTCCTCAATTTCACTTGAAGCATACATGAGCTTCCTTGTTTGCACCCATCCATAGTCCAAGAACAAATTAACCTTTATTTTTATCCTGAATAAACATGGCATCACTGATGCCCTCATCCACCAACAGTCATGCCTTGAATTTGTATGCATTTCCTCACCCTCCGTTCTGTGGTGTTGAGAAGTACCATCTCGATTCGGTCGTAGTATGCATCCACCCAGTACAGAATGCCCTGCTGGATGTCTAGGCTGAGACCATTGGGCCAGAGCACAGTTTTAGACGTAAACAGGATACCAGCATTTGAGCCGTCCATCCAGGCCTTCTTTATACTGCCACGATTGGTCTCTTTAGGCTCCTCCTCCCAGTCACTCCAATACATCATTCTGCAAACATAAATTGGACCATATGGATTTATCCACATACAACTCTAACAGGCTTATCTGCATGTAGGAACTGGTGTCTACATCTGGTTTGATAGCTTTTGAAGGCTGTTGATAGGTTTGGAAGGTTAGCCTGTCATACAGAATTGTCATTGTACAGGGACAAAATAAAATCACTAATATTTTAAATCACACTATAGGAAACAATTTGCAAGTGATTGCTTTTCTTTTTAGGGTTCTTGAAAATGTAAATCGAGGAGAAATAATTGATATACCCATGAGAAGGGTCTACTACTATAGCTCTGGGATGGGTCATCTTGCCCTCAATAAGAGTTTTGCGGGTCTGAGAGGCTTTCTCCAATTTGGCCACACTGATGGTCTTTTTGGGTCCATCATCAGTCCAATACAGGTTTTGCCCCATCCAGTCCACAGCGATACCTTCTACAGTGTGAATACCTATGTGAAACAAAATAAATGGGATGACTGATACATGGAGGAGTAGTTCATCTAATTCAACCAACTTCAATGTCATTCCAACAAAAACCATCCCAGCATCATCCTGCACTCACCATCCTTCACTATGATGTCTCTCTCAGTGCCATCAATCTTCTGGCGGCCGATGATGTAGCTGGTGGCATCAGCAAAATAAATGAATTCGGTCTCAGCGTGGAAGTCTAGTGCTCTTGGGTTATTCAGGTTCTCAATTGGGATGATGTGTTCGTCATACACCCTAGCATGCATGTCCATACCGCGGATGACACCAGGCCGGCCTTTACCGTACACCAGGAAGAGCTCATGCTCTGGTTCTGAGGAAAATCAGAGAAAATCATTATCTGCAAAAAAGCACTGTAATGTGAAATGCAGTTATGTAAAGCCGTTTGGAACTGGTTTGGGATGGTTTGAGTTTTACTCACTCTTGCAGGACTTTCCGTCACTGCCAAGGCTGAAGCCCGAGCGACAGCGGCAAGTTCGGCTCTTGTGACTGTTACCCAGGAGGCAGATATCAGAGCATCCACCTGCCTTTCCAAACTGATCAGGAGCACATGCATGACTGCGGACTGTAAGGACAACAACAAAAGGAACATTTTAACATAAGGCGCCAGTAGGAAAACCACCATGAATAGTAGTTTGAAAAATGTACCATTTTCCAGAAGCGTAAAATGAAGCTGGCAATTATAATGCACTTGCTGAACCCTTGAAATCTAAAACAAAATCCCAGTCATACCTGCAGGCTGACGTCTCTGGTGGTAAACGTGAAGTGCGCCACCTTTATCCACACGTGTCACCACCTGGAAGTCAGAGCTATTGAATCGGTTGACTCTGATCACACTGGTTTTGGGCTGCATGTTGGCATTGTCGGAGTTGGTGGCATATAGATAGTTTTCAAACACTGTTAGACCGTAGAGATGTTCAATCTGCCAAAACAAACACAAAATGTATATTTCATTATAAAAATGACCTTAAAGTTTTAAAGGGCCAGTCAAACAGCCGATCAAGCACGAATCACTCACAAATCACGCACATATTGGGTTTGTGCGTGCTTATGCGTCGAGAAATTGACCAAAGTATTCAACGAACATTCGACGCACGCCCGACGCATAAATCACTGACGGAGCACGTCCGCTTCGCTTTGCGAACGTTCCACGTTCAAGCACTTTCAGAATCCACATTATCAGTGGATGTCAGTGGAATGAACGTGATACGTGCGCGGTTCATGCGTGATATGAAGGTGGGGCGTCAGTGGACGGACGTGGACGTGGACGTGCGCAGTTTCGAACCAGTTCCAACGCATAAGCACTGACGGCCGACATGGGTCCCATGCATAGTCACGCATACTCGCAATAAACTACGCATGGCGACTCATGAATAAACACGACGCACAGTGCGTCGGAAAAATTAACCATTCAAAACTCAAAATCACGCACAAACCGCCTTCGACGGTTCAATCGCCTACAATCACTGATGGTCCATGTTCGTTCCACCGACGAATTATGCATACGACGCACGCTCCACGCAGAAACGAAAATCTGTGCGTAATTAGTGCGTAATTCATGCGTTTTCGCTGTGTGACTGGCCCTTAAGATTTATATAAGGGGGTGAAATAAAATTGACTATATTGAGGGGTTAAAATAAAAATAAGAAACGTATTGATTTTTAATAGTTTTAGCTTCTTTTAAAGTTTGTTTTGTCTGTTTGAGGCACCCATGGAAGTTTGCTGGTTGAGAACCACTGACCTTTATCAACTTAAAAGTTAATAAAAACCAAAAGATCTATTATTTTTTTTAATTCTTCAAGTGAATTTAGGTATAAAATTATTATAATGTACAGTATGAAAAATGGATATTCATTCACGTTATAAATAGTGAATCCCAACGATAAAGTTTTGTAAATAAAAACATGACATCATAGCAAATGGCATAAGACATTGGTTTCTAGTAGGAATCTGTGAGCATCACATACAGCGAACTATACAGTGAATATAAACTAAAAGGACTGAATTCTCATAAAAAGACCTAAAAAAAAGAGTGACACTGTGCACTTGCACAACGCTCAGTTTGCACTGATGCAGCAGGTTTCAAATGAGCTAATGCTGATCTTTCAGCCCTGCTGATCATGTGATGTTATCAGTTCCAGAAACTCATGTCTAATGACGTCAATGAAAGTGACATCCTGAGATAGAGTTCTTGACTCCAAACAAACAAATCTCTTACAACATGTCCAGTTTTAGCTTCCACAAAAGCACATGAGTGTGACACTTCACACGTACCAGTAAACCCTGAATGATGGTGTGTCGGTTTTTGCCTTCGTAGTCTACCACCTCAATGTAATCCAGGTAAGCGTCGGCCCAGTAAACCAGCTTGCTGACCAGGTCCAGAGTGATGCCATGAGGGAAGACTATTTTACTGTCTACAAGTTTGGTGCGGTTTTGGCCATCCATGTCACAGCGTTCCACCTTCGGGATCTGGCCATAGTCTGTGAAGAACACTTTCCTGGAAAAGTATAGAGATAGAAAGGAAAAATGTATGATATACAGCAATCAGCTGCAAAACGAAGTATGCATAAATTGTATAAATTGGGGAATGTCACAAAAAAGCATGACAAATTTTTTTTTAGCACAAGCGTTTTCGCAATGTGACATTTTCATGAAAATTAAGCTAAATTGTATTATTATTATGCATCTGAATGTTTATTTTCTTTACTCATAATGATTCCATTTGGAATCATCCTGTCTAGACCTAAAGGTTTATAAATTAAAATAATAAAAACATAAGACACATTAAACATGTTTACACTTTACAACTTTACATTTTTTACAATTAAACATATATTTTTTTCTTTTATGCACGCTTTATTTTGCAGTAATATGAATTATATTTGTTCCCATATAATAGCACTAAGCATTTAGGGCATAAATATGCTCAATTGATATGAATAATAAGTAAAAATGAGTAAGAACTTTCTCCCCTTTATTTTTTTACATTTCTGCTCTTTGACTTAAAAAGCCTTTGGGAGATGTATTAAAAGATGCATACAAATTAATTGTAGTTGAGGAAGTGAATATGCCATCCTCATGGGGAAAAAAAAAATCATCATAGACCCTTGTAGGAACTGATACTAAAATATAGCATGACCACTAGGTCAGTCACAAGCAAACATTCAGGGTTCAGACTTGTGTCTGCAGAAAACCAAAAAGCGATATTGTTGGTTCAGACAAGGATTACGATGTAATGGTTTTAGGTTTTCACCCCATGGCAGGGTCCAGTGCAATTCCTTTAGGATTATAGAGCTCCAGGTCCAGTAAGATGACACAGGTGAAGCCGTCTTTGCTGCACACAAATATGCGGTCGTCCACATCGTCCACAAAGTAGATGTTTCCTGTCAGCCAGTCAATGGCCATCTGCTCCACATCTGAGTTTGTGAGAGAGAAGCAAGAGAGGAAGAGAGAGTGAGAGTGAGACAGAATAGAGGGAGAAGTTTTCAGAGTTCACTTTATTTTTAGTCGGGAATAACTACATCTTCTGTCTGAGTTTTCAGTATAATGGCATGCAAAACTTGGAGGGACTGGATAACAGAAAACTGAAAACAAGAAGCTACGTAACTTTCAAAGAGTTACAAGGTGTTTGTATCTGTCTACCAGCGTAGTTTGCTCAAATTACAGGCCCTATTATCAGGCTACTATCAAAGGAGAAACAGTAAACCTCAACAATAATCAGACACATCACCTCTGAATAACTGACCACATTGCTGTCAGACTGCTTTTTGAATTCTCACTGGTATACAATAGAATGAATTCATTGGAATTCTCACATTCTCAGTCTGTTTCTTTTAATATTTAATACTTTTTTCCATTTTAAATAACAAAAATGCTTGGATTGGATCAAAGAAAAAAGAAAAATTGGACCATTTTTACTTTCATTGTGGACAGAAAAAAATACTTATCACTAGCTAGGTTTCCATTCAAATTGCAAAATTAATTTAATAAAAAAAGAAGAATTCAAACTAAAATATTTGTGAATAAACCAGAAAATTAAAATGGGCCCCACTCACTAAAAGTGAGCACTACAAATTCAAAGTCCTTTGTTAATCCATTTTGATGTAAAGTGTTGCATCAAATTGGAACCAACAGTTACATTAGAATTGATATATGTTTCTCGTTCTGCTTGTATTTAAATAAGGCGCAATGGGTTTTTAATACATATCAATGCATATGCATAAGTGTGTGCGTATTGTCCCAAATCTGTATCACAGTCACAAGACGATTATTCAGTGTTTTTCCTCCACTTTTTTTGCATTACAGCAATCAAAAAGACAGCAAGCAACAACAACAAAAAACTGCTATCAGAAACTCTAAAAAAGAACTATGATGAAAATATAATGCTAGGCGAGTTAACCATGTTAAAGTTTAAAAACCCGACACAGACACCCGTTCTCCATTACTGCACCTTTCCCTGCACAGGAAGGCTGGACTTGGCCATACAGTTATCCTCAATTCTGGGAAAAGAGTTTGAAATGGTAATTAAGTGAATACTGAGTTTCTCTTTCTCTTCTCTGACAATAAGACTTTCTGTGTATGCCGCCTAGAGCTCCAGCTGTGCAGGCCTCCCAGCTGCCTGCAGTCCCT
The DNA here is from genome assembly GCA_037043235.1 of Rhodeus uyekii. Lineage (NCBI taxonomy): Eukaryota > Metazoa > Chordata > Actinopteri > Cypriniformes > Acheilognathidae > Rhodeus > Rhodeus uyekii. The sequence continues at coordinate 4,952,245 of JAWRVZ010000034.1, forward strand.
CCCATGATGCTTGGTGTTACAACAGCTGCCAACGTACTTCCTGTTAGGGAATTTTGTTTTTTTTGCAGGAATCCACTAATGATCCTCAGGCACAGGGACATGTCCTTGTTGCGTAACCCAGTGTGGCAAGCTTGTGCAAACCAGACAAACCGTTCTCACACTTTTCTACAAAGTCTAGTAAACAGCAGCCCTGCCGGGAAATGCGGAACTACCTCCAGGCCACGCTAACCCCCTCCCGATCCAACAAAACAAACATCCAAAGTACCTGTTGCGCAAAACTGTAAAATAAACGTTATTCCAGAGGGCACCTCCATAGACTCTCGTCCTGTACAAATATGCTAAAACAAAGCTGCCCATCTTTCGTCCTCCTCCCCCGTTTGACCAGAGGACAAATATAAAACAATATGGGCTACATCTGTGACCAACCAGAAAGCTAAAAAAAAGTACATGCAAAAGGTACCACATATGATTATGAACTGGAATTTGTTGTGAAACTAAGGCAAACGCCACAAATTGATTTTGAAAGTAAAGGGAAGAGAAAAAAAGAGAAGTGAAAGATGGCTTGTATTTCCAATTGCTGACAAGTGGATACTGACGCATATTACTGTAAGTGGATATTGATATAAGAATAAGACTATGATTATATCAATTGTAACTGTGGTAGATAAGACAAGGTTACAGCTACCAGTAAAGAGAAGCTTAACAATATCAGAGACAGAAACACAAGAGATTTAAGAAAGGTGAGGAGAACAAAGCAGTGAGTGTCTTTGAGGCCTGGGATTATTCTGGGACTCTTATCAATGGAAGACTCTTTCAATAAGGCAAGTTCTCAATGTATGGAATATAAGGCACTGTTGCATCAAAAAACTGCATAATAATGATCCTGTTATGGAAATCATTTGAAACCGAACCAATATGAAAAAAATCTTCTAATTTTATAAATATCACTATTTAAAATGTAAACGTGTGATTTCAAATATTGACTTTATATCAGTCAACATGCTCTGCAACATTCATGTAAGTCTATACTACTATAAATTAGTATATACTATTATACTATAAGCAAACTGAATTATTTATATACACTAACATTCAAAAGTTTGGAAAAATATATTTTCTTAATGCTTTTGAAAGAAGTCTCTTATGCTAACCAAAGCTGCATTTGTTTGATCAAAAATCGCTGCAATAAACCGTAATATTGTGAAATATTAAAATTTAAAACAACCATTTTCTATTCTAATTTATGTAAAATAGAAAAAGACAAATGAATTCCTGTGATGGCAAAGCTTTATAAATGAATCAGTAGATTCTCGAGCTCAGATCCATCTAGACAAGATGTGGGCCATTCTAAAAACTGCCGGACAGCTATTACACAACCAGTGACAAGGACGTCTTGAGCCGATGACGTGTTGTGACATCCTCAAAGCATGACTTCGAGAGAACTGATATGCATATCCTGGTTCATCAGCCACACAACCCTTCCAAAAACACTGAAGAGGAGTTTGTGCGCGCATCTTGGTCTGTTTTCAGGCTTTTACGGGGGAAGAACGGTCACAGGGAACATCTGGGGTGCTCATCTGCCCAGCAGGCAACCGTTATAAATCACAGCCCCATGTGTAAAACTGGGTTATACAAGTCAATACAGCATGGCCAATACAGTCTGGATACCCCCAGCATCAAATAAACCTACTGCACCACAGGACTATCAGCTGCATATGCCCTCTTTAAAAAGACTCATCCATCTACTGTCCTTCCATTTCTCTTCCTTTCCTGCAAAATGGCCACATGGAGTCATTAGAGATGTGGTTGTCCTATTCACACTGAAGAGCAGAGACTGTTGATTTATAGGTCCAGTTAGAGGGAGATCAGAAGTTTGATAACATCTAATTATCTCAGCCATGGTGGCGTACGGCCTCTGGACACAGCGTAATTGAACAAGGTTACTCTGATTTATGATCTCTTTGAGGAAGTTTGGTGGCTGGTTTTGTAAAACTCCTGGGAAGCTACATAATTGGTGGCGTAGGTGCTCACTGCATTAAACCTACAGAGAAGCAGAACAGAAGAAGAGACTTGCTCTCTTTGAAGACATCAGGGATCAATGTCAAAGGACAGTGACAAAGCAAAGGTGATGATACACGAGCAATGTTACAGAACGATGTTGCTTAGGCACAACAGATTTGCTCCTCTTGGTTTGGTTTGGCAACATTGCTCAAAAAGTTAGCCTATGTCACCTTCAGAAAGCTTTGTCATTGTCCTTTGACATTGACCCCTTATGTCTTCAAAGAGAGAATGTCTCTTCTGTTCACTCACTCACTCACTCACTCACTCACATACATGCATATGAATCATTTTATTAATATTATTAAAAAGTGATGATAATAATATTAAGAACTTGGCTAATGATTAATATTTCTTGTTAAGAATTGTATTTATATATATTTTTTATGTTTATTCATTTTTATATATCATATTTTTGTGTTAAATTGCTATAATCTGTTTCACAGAAATCCTGGTCAAGAACTTATTGTAAAACACATTCTTGTGTGCTCTGCTAGACAACTGAAGCTTGGGCTGGACGGGAGACAGAGCCAGAGTCCATGTTGCTTGATTACTCAAACGGACCCGACCTGGTCTTAAATCAAAACACAGTCTTGGTATTTTACAACTTTACCAAGAGAGGACGTGTAGGCGAGGTCTCTGATTTGCTCTGATACTGTGCCACAATTCTGTGAGTCAAAGTCAGAAATGCTACAGAAAAAGATTGTGACTCACTGTTTCCTCTTGTCTGTCTAGCATGCAGATAGGTCTGAAATCAGAGCGACAGCAATGCACAGAGTCCAGACATTAAAGCTGTTCTAAAACTTAGGTTAGGGTTGTGCGCTGCCTTACGGTCTAGCTAGGTTTTCCAGTTGATGATGATAATAATAATAATAATAACAACAACAACAACAACAATGATGAGGATCCATCATCTGACATTAGTATTGTTAAAACTATTAAATGATTATTATTTACTTTTTCTGTATATGTATTTTTTATTTGCTTTAAAATGTACTTAACATTTTTCATATGTTGCTATAGTAATATAGCATATATAATATTAGTAATTATATTATTAATATAAATCATTACTCATAAAACTATAATTAATATTAGTAGTAAATTCATTTTTATTCATATAAAGCTTAAGTTGCTATAATAAATAAGTACAGTATTACTATTATTATTATTATTGTAATGACACCTCATAAGTAGGGGAGATGGAACACTCTACATGCGAATATACATAAATCATACAAAAAGTGTTTCAAACTTAGAAATACATGAAACTGTGAGCTCCATCAGTCCTAAAGAGTAAACAGGGCGTGATTATTTCAAGCAACAATAAACTACTGTGTGCTAACTCGCCATCCCACCCTGCGCACCCTTCCTGTGAAACTGCTTTCTTGGTGTGCTGGCGAGTGACTTTCCCTGGCCGTCCAATACAACACACACAATGAGAAGAAAGTGTTGCACATCAGACCTCTCTGTGTCTGCACCCATTATCATTTCCTTGTACACACAACCACAATTGGCAGCATCTTCATCAGAGAGCAGCCAATATTTAGTCTGAGCTGGTTTTCAAGACACATTGATTACAGGAAACATCCACCACTGATCAACAACATGCACATATCAGCACAGTATTTAGTGAATCATGTGACTCACTTGGGTTGCTGTCTAAAGTTTATACCATTAATGGAATAAAGTTCTGTAGAAGCGAAAAAGATGTGGGACATGAAGTCTTTCTGGGAAGTTTTCCTGCAGAGTGACATAATATATTTCGAGAACTTGTATAAAAAAATGCATTCAATCAATTTTTGGTGGGGCGGGGGATTGTGCAATGCAGTGTTTGAAGCCAAGAACACGACTTCAGATTGTGATGAGGTATTTTTAACTTGATACACTTCTTGAGTCTTAAAAAACACTTAAAACAATGGTGATGGGAAGCTCAAAGTAAAGAAAACATGCACAAAAAGTGTCAACATCTAAAGACATCCATCTGGATGGACAATAATTTCCAAGCATGGATGAAAAGCACAATGAATTTAAAGAAATTATCCGAGTGTTTAACTTTACAAAGTAGCAGCACAGCACGCCGCCAGCATTATAATTAGTACAGCAGTTAATCACCAAAAATAAGCAAGTTATCTAATTATATACTAGTTATTCAACATGACCCATGCCTACCTCATATAAATATGGAGACTGTCCATTAACTACAAGGTCATTTAAATTATATATTGAGGGCCAAAAAATACATATACATTGATGAGCCAAAACATTATGACCAGTCATGGGTGCAACCAGGTCAAATATTAAGGTCTCGGTAGATTAGGTGATAAGGTTACTAGATAAGAGCATCTCTGAAATGTCTTTGCTCTCAGTGAGCAGTGGGGAGAATTTACCAACAGTGGTCCAATAAGGGACAAAGCACAAACTGGCAACAGGATATTGGCTCATAGAAGATTATCCTGTCTGCTCTGAGCCAACAGAAGGTCTACTGTGCAATAAGTCAAAATTTGAATGATGGGTCACAACTCAGCGCATAGCAATTGGCAAGTGAGCATCTGAACTTAACCTTGGAGCAGGAAGAAGGTCGCCAGTTTCTTTTACAACGTATGGAAGGCCATACACCATTTAACTGGGGAAGTGATGACTCAGAATGCTCACTTTGACACGTGCTACCAACATAAACATTGTTGCAGACCAGGTGCACCCCATCAGGACAATGGTGTTCGCTAGTGGAAGTGGCCTCTTTAAACAGTATAACGAACCGTCAAATGGAACATATTGTTCAAAATAGATTTGATGATGAAGACTTCAAGTTGTTGCCCTTGCCTCCAAATTCCCCAGATCTCAATCCAACAGAGAATTTGTGGGATGTGCTGGACCAACAAGTACAATCCACAGCGGATACACCCGCAACCTACAGGATTTGAAGGATCTGCTGCCAATATCTTGTACATTCAGGGGTCTTGTATAGTCTATGTTTCGGCAGGATGGTGCCGTTTGGCAGCACGCACAGGACCAACACCATATTAGACAGGCGGGTCAATGTTTTGGCTAATCTGTGTACATTATATATGGTATGATAGATTTTAAAAAAACAATGTAATAATGTTCTACAAATCTTGATTTTAATTTGAAAAAAGGATATGGTAATATACTGTATCCATGTACATACTCGTATATATGCCTACCTGAATAAGTTATTCCTGTATCTGGGTGCTGACGAGCAAAATGTGTTTATTTATTCCAATGTCAGTATGCAATTCAATTACAAGTTATATGGAGAAGCATAGTTCCTCCCTGTCCTATTTTTCCCAACACTTGTGTTCATGACGCACTTCTGTTCATGACTGTGGTTGAACTCATTTAAACCCTGCAGACTGTGGTGTCAAAACTGTGGAAACACGCAAGGAAAATATTTTTTCACATTCTAAACTAGAAAACCTGCAGGTTGTTTAATCTTGCCTGAACAAAACCAGACCAGGTGGTAAATAAGACAAACCTAATAATGCAGAAACTCCCTACAGGGCAGGAATGTCCAGGTGATATAACGGTTGAGGTTATATGTTATGAAAGGTGTCGTAGTAATTGCTGCAATGGTTTGGGCAGTAAACAGTGTATCGTTGACATCCTAAATTATAGTTATTGTGTTACACAATTTAGAGCAAACATGTCACTGTCAGTATGTCACCGCAAAACTAATTATGTTATCCAGACAAACATTAAGGCTAGTCTTAGAAAAAGCAAGCTGCATCAAAAGTAATAAACACTGACATAAACAGTCCTTCCACTGTCACTGCAGATGAAAAATGGGAACAAAGACACATCAAGGACGTGTTCACACTTTTAGTTCAGTACTCTTGGTCCAGACCACACGAAAAATTACACATTTAGTCCTGAGTCGCTTAGCATTCACGCTGTCATTTTAACACCAAATATAAAGATATAAAAACGCTGAGATCTCACAAAGAGCTTACAAAAAAGGCAGAGGAGTCAAAACACACCAGGGTTCGATTGGCAGTATTCACACTTGTGAACCGCACTAACAGAGCAATCACACCAGATTGTTTTGATCAAACATTCCAAGTATGAACACACCCTAAAGGAAAAGTTCACATCGAAAGGATTAATATTAATTCAACTTCATGTTGTACAAAACCTTGTAACTTTTCCTTAAGAATTCTCTGGACACTCTTAAAGTTAGTGAATGAGAATTAGGTCCAAAATAAAGCACCATAAAAGGATCACAAAAGTGGTTCAACATGACTTGTGCACTATATGTTTTGTGAAGAACCGATCAAAATGTAAATTGTAACAAAATTTCTTTTAAGACAATTTAAAATATACATTTTAATCACGTTTAAGCGGAATTTAAATAACAGAAAATCTTTACATCAATCTCTAGCTTGCTCTCCTTAAAGCCAAAACCTGATATACTTCAAGCTAAATTAAAGAGCAAACTTTAAACTGCTGACATGTCATTTCGAACTAAATCAGGACAAATTGAAACGTGTTTTGTGTTTGTTTTGGGAGTTCAAAAGAGCTTGCCAAAGTGAACATTACAGAGAAGTTTGCTCTGGCTGGTAAACACCATCAAACTACAGCGGTCAGTTCATAACAGTACACGAGAGAAGTAACAGTGTCTGATTCACAAACAAAATGTTTTTCTGAGTCTGAGAAATTTTCAATAAATCGCTTCATCCAAGTAACAAAACTGGTTTGAGTGATTCATTCATTAATCAGACTGCACTGCTTCTTCAGCTTAGTCTGTTCCTAATGCAAATCACTTGGTACACGTGACAAGTCATGGAACGCTTTTAGGATACGTTCATGGGTCCTTTAAGTTCGAAAGCTTTGGTTTCCATTTATTGTAATTGCATGAAAAAGAATGACTAGAACATTGTTAAAAAATTTCTCATTTCAAAAAAAGTACCGTATTTTCCCACATATAACCCGCAGGTCACACCAGATTAAAAAACCCAGCAGGTGGGGTGCAGGTTATATAAGGGTGCGGGCTATATCACAAATGTTTTACACGTAATAATATTTCAATATATTTGTTACGTCCCTAAGGACGTATGTTTTTTTTTGGCTGTATTTTCTTTCTGTTTTTCTTTCTTGCGAGGGTTGTTGTCTCTGGCGCTTGTACTATCACTCTGACAGCTGCGCTGATAGGCTGTCTGACCTGTAAATCATAAGACGACATGATTGGCTGTGCTGCCATGAGGGCGGGCTCTTCTCATCCGATGATCAACACCTGTTGAATCCGTTTCTTAAGGGACGTGCTGCTGCACAGCTGGAGAGACTGCTTTTTCTTTTTGTTCTGATTCTGACTTGTTTGTTTTCTAATTGTTTTTGAATTTCTCACACAAGCACTGTGTACCGAGCCTGAACAATTATGAATAACTGACGTCATGCGAGCAAAATTCGGAATTTGAAATGTGAACTTACACAAAAAACTTGCACAAAAAAAGTTCATAAATCTATGGGTGCGAGTTATATAAAGGTGCCGGTTATGCCAACGATTTTTTTACACAAAACCCCAAAACCCGAGGGTTATATGAGGGTGCAGATTATATGCGGGAAAAACACTATCATTCAAACATATGTGATCAGTACTTTTTTTTTGAAAGTCATTAATACTTTTAAACAAGAACCCATTAAAATGATCAAAAGTGACAGACTTTATTACTACTAAATAAATAAATGTTGTTCTTTTCATCATATTTCTAGTGAACTTTCTAGTCACCACAGAATAGCACAACTGTTTTCAATACTTATAACAATAAGAAATGTTTCTTGAGAACTAATAATAACGCTAGTTACGAACGTAACTGTGGTTCTATGACTAAGTGGAAGACCGCCAGAGGCAGTGCTGTAGCACTAGTGGATGACGAATACCTACGTAGTCACGAGGAATCCTCTTGCAAAACGTCCGGGCAGGCAGAAAGTACTGCTGCGCACACCGCTGGCAAGGGAGTCATATTAAAGCTGTAAAAACGTGAAAATGTGCTAGCTGAACTCCAAGTTGCAGCAGCACAAATTTCAGAAAGCGACACTCCTCGGAGCGCTGCCCAAGATGTTGCCAATGCACGTGTAGAGTGACAGTGAATAGATGAAGGTAGAGGTTCCTTCACAGACTCGTATGCATGTGAAATTACCTGAGTCACCCAGTGCGCCAGTCTCTGTTTAGAAAGTGCATCACCTTTGCGTGAATCACTAAAACAGACAAACAATTGATCAGTCTTTCTCCAGGCTGCAGTCTTATCAACGTAAGCTTTCAAAGACCTAACTGGACATAGCTCCAACCTTATATCAGCTTGAACAGCCGGCAGTGCAGCCAACACAATAGGCTGGTTCATGAACTGTGGAGACAAGATCTTGGGTATAAATGCCGGGTTAGGCCACAATGAAACACTGAGTTCACCACTCCAGCGCAAACAGGGGGCACTCACTGATAGCGCATGGAGCTCACTGACACGCTTCGCCGTTGTAATGGCCAAGAGAAATGCAGTCTTAAATGACAACCATTTAATGTCAGACTGTGGCAATGGTTCAAATTGGGGGTGACAAGGAATTGAGTACCAAACCCAAATCCCATGTCGGGCTCCGGACGGCCCTTGGAGGGCACAAGCGATTAGCTCCTTTCAGAAAAGCAACAATCATTCGGTCAGACCCAAGAGAAGAGTCACTAAACTCTGATCGGTGAGCTTCTAAAGCCGCCACATATACCTTTAACGTGGATGTAGACCGCCCAAGTTCCAAAAAATGTTGCAGAAAATCCAAAATGCATCCCACTGAGCAGTGTAATGGATCAATAGCACAGCTAGTACACCAGTCAGAGAACACTTTCCATTTACTAGCATACAACTTTCGAGTGAATGCTGCACGTGCATTCAAAATAGTGTCCCTGGCCCTCTCCGAACACTCCAAGAGAGGCCTGGAGGGCCCAATGGCCACACCCACAGTTTCAGTCTTTCTGGATGTGGGTGCCAAAGTCTTCCTTCTAGTTGACTCAGGAGGTCTGGTCTGTTGGGCAGACGACAAGGTGGTCCTATCATCAGTGGAAACAGAGTCTGAAACCATGGCCTCGCAGGCCAATGTGGAGCCACTAACAGCAAACGGTGGCCGCAGTCGCGCACTCGGCACAGAGTCGTCCAAATCAATGGTAACGGGGGGAACGCATATAGTGTCACATCTGGCCAAACGTGCGCTAACGCATCCCGACCCAGAGATCCTGGTTCGTCCATCAGAGAAAACCAGTGAGGGCAGTGAGATGTCCGACTGTCCGCGAACACATCTACTGCTGCGGTCCCATACGTTCTCCATATCATCTGCACCACTTCCGGGTGCATCATCCAATCTCCCTGCAACACCCTGCCCCGTGACAGACGGGTAGATACACTGCTCGGATGGAGAGCAAGTTGGCCTGGGCCCAAAGCAGCAATTTGTGAGCCACCTGAAGTGCACTCTGTGACCTTGTGCCTCCCTGATGGTTGATATAAAAAACAGTCACCTTGTTGTCAGTGCGCACCAAAACATGTTTTCCTCTGAGAACAGTTTGAAAGTGAAGAAGAGTAAGAAATACTGCTGTCAACTCCAGGACGTTGATGTGTGCTGTGCGCACTGTACTCCAAGCGCCATTCACTCCCCTCTTGCGCCAGACTCCTCCCCATCCAAGAAGGCTGGCATCTGTCCTTATGACCTCCCATTGCGCAGGTGGGGGTCCCAATGGTACTCCCCTGACGAGAAACTCCTGGGACCAAGGAGCTAGGGTTTCTATACAACGACGTGTGATTCTGACCTTCTTGTATTTGTCTCGTATTGGACACAGACGCTTCTGAATAATCCAACGTTGGAAAGGTCTGAGCCACAACAGTCCCAGTGGAACTACTGTTGACGCTGCTGTGAGCTTTCCCAAGAGTCTCAGGAGAACAATGTATTTCTGAGTACGGCCAATCTGAAGCCGTCTTACAGTCCTTAGAATTGACCTTACTCTCTCTGGTGTTGGAACAGCCAACATTGTGACGGAGTTGAGAACAAGACCTATGAAGCTGATCGATTGCACTGGGACAAGCTTGCATTTGTCCCAATTTACTGCAATTCCCAAAGCCGCAACATGGTCCAACAGATGACGTGCTTGGTCCACTGCTTGATGGGGTGATGCTGCACAAACATCGTCCAGGTATGGCAAAACTCTCATGCCCGACCTTTGGAGTGGCTCCAACGCTGCCTGGACAAACTTGGAAAAAACTCTTGGTGCCAGAGCCAGACCAAACGGAAGAACCCTGAACTGAAATATTTGGTCCATGAATGCAAACCGAAGGAATCGCCTGTGTTCTGGAACAATTGGAACGTGAAAATAGGCGTCCTTCAAATCTATCGTTACGAACCAATCTTGTGGCATAACGGCCTGCAATACATCGGTTGTGTGTAGCATTCGAAATGGCAAAAACTTTAGAAACTGATTTAGACTTCTTAGGTCTAATATCGGTCGAAACCCGTCGTCTTTCTTTGCGACCAGAAAATAAATGATAAAAATAAAAATCCCCCGGGATGAACTTGAGGGTCGACTAGTTCTATGGCACCCTTGTGCAACAACATCTGAACTTCGTGCACAAGTGCCACTGACTGGCGTGGATCGTGAACTATTGTACGTCTCACGCCAGTATGAACAGGAGGGCGACAGCGAAACTGTATTCGGTACCCTATCGACAGGGTAGTCAGCAGCCACCGATTGGTTGTTATTGATCTCCAATGATCCAGGTGACTTTCTGTGAAACAGCCCACTGTCAACCTTCCTGCGTCAACGGTCCCCTGCACGCTTTTCTGTAGAGGCGGGGGGGCGTCGTTGGGGGCCCGAGTGTCATGTGCGAAAATTATGTCCACGCAGCTGAGTCCCACCACTTCTGGGGGGTGGAGGAGCTTGTGGATTGCGTTGTTGGAAATGCTGAGGAGGCCTATACGTCTGTCTCACTCCAACATTGTGATAACGGCCACCAGATGCTGCTGGAGGGGGCCTGGATCCTGAGGCTCTCCCCACATGACGCGAACGAGATTCAGAGACAGACACTCGTCGGTCCAAAGCTTCCTGTGCAGCTGGGCCAAAAACACGGCCAGGTACCAATGGCAGCCGTCTCAAATTATTCCTACAAACATCTGGCAAGGAGGATTGGGCCAACCACACTTGCCATCGCGCTTGCACAAGAGTCCCTAAAGTTGTGCCACAGTGGTTAGCAATAACACCCATGGCCTGTAGTGCAAGTTCCGTTATGTCCACCACTAGTGGGTCAGATGAAGCTTCACTCAGAGAGGAGTGTAAGGCCACAAGCATATGCGCCAATGAGTTAGAAACACGGCCAAGACTTGCTGTGGAATTGTATGCCCGAGACAGTAGTTCATCAGTGCGTCTACACTCAACATTAGGACAGCGCACGTTTTCACGAAGTGCCTCATCAGGAGACACAATGAGTGCAGCCACACTAGATTCTATGGGAGGCATGCTACAAAGTCCCACTGCTTCTGGGTCCTGCATCACAGCCAGTGTGCGGGCTAACTGATCCGGACGAACAGCCTTTGATGAATTTTGCAGTGCTGACACTAACACTGATGTAAAATCATTGCACTGAGGCATTGTAAAGGATGCTCTCTGTGCACGGCGTAGAAAGACATTATCAGAACCCACTGCTGCTTGGGGGGGATCCAGATTAATGCGGGCCAGCATTGCTTTTAAAGTTCCTTCCAGTGATGCAACAACTGAAGTTGACCCATCCGATCTCACAGACACCATCTCACTACCTGAGTGACGCGATTGATCGGCCGGCAAATTTTCCTCAGCACCTGAGGCTGCTGGAGCAGATTCAAAAAGTGAGTCAGAGGCAGCCACTGACATCACATCTAGCTCCGGTCCCATATGCATGATCGGCGATGAAGCGGATTCAGGCCGCGCTGTCTCTTGAACTTCCATATTAGGTTGCGCTTTAGCCAGGAGCGGCAATAACAACTCTACCGCGGAAGACAGCTGATCGACCTTGCGCGCTAAATCCGACGATTTAGTCTTCTTACCTTTCTTTTCAGTTTGAGATGTTTGTTTCCGCTTACGATCAACGGCAGTAAAACTGGAAGACAGCAACAAACCTTCCGATCCGGATTCCAGGCCCGCGATCCGCGCTCGTCGCACCGCGAGCGGCATTATAGAGCATTCTGGACACGGGTCAGACAAAGCCTCGTTAAGATGATCCATACCAAGGCACGTAGGACACTGGTGATGGCCATCCATAATATCCATCGTGTTAGGGCATGTAGAGCACCTAAGCGCATCCATATCAAGTTAAATACTCACCTCAATCCGAAGGGAAAACTTTGAGATTCGCAGAGCGATGAACAGGCACACGCGTGCGCTCTCTCTCAAGCCAAGGCAACCAGGGCTTCCGAGTGCGTCTTTACTGAAGCGTTCAACTTACAGGCAGCCAGAAGATTGAAGCCTCTCCAATGTATCCTGATTGATGATAATGACGAAACAGCTCGTGATATCCTGAAGAACTCTTCAGCAACGAGCTGCACAGATTATCGTACTCCGATTCAAATCAGGCGAGAATGAGAAAGAGAATGATTATGACGCGTTAAGGTATTTTATAGATGAAGACACGTCATAAGTCACGAGGTGACAATTTTTTTATTCGATTCTCGGTCAAGCGCGAGCACGAGGAATTTTCCACTAGTGCTACAGCACTGCCTCTGGCGGTCTGGAACGATAGGAAATAGAACAACAACAACATGGTAGTAATAATTTGTTACATTTATATAGCGCTCTTTTGGGTACTCAAAGCGTTTTATATATAAAAGGGGGGGGGGGGGATCTCCTCAACCACCACCAATGTGCAGCATCCACCTGGATGATGCAATAGCACCCATACTGTGCCAAAACTCCCACCACACACCAGCTTATTGGTGGAGAAGAGACAGAGTGATGCAGCTAATCAGTATACAGGGAGTGCAGAATTATTAGGCAAATGAGTATTTTGACCACATCATCCTCCTTATGCATGTTGTCTTACTCCAAGCTGTATAGGCTGGAAAGCCTACTACCAATTAAGCATATTAGGTGATGTGCATCTCTGTAATGAGAAGGGGTGTGGTCTAATGACATCAACACCCTATATCAGGTGTGCATAATTATTAGGCAACTTCCTTTCCTTTGGCAAAATGGGTCAAAAGAAGGACTTGACAGGCTCAGAAAAGTAAAAAATAGTGAGATATATTGCAGAGGGATGCAGCAGTCTTAAAATAGCCAAGCTTCTGAAGCGTGATCATCGAACAATCAAGCGTTTCATTCAAAATAGTCAACAGGGTCGCAAGAAGCGTGCGGAAAAACCAAGGCACAAAATAACTGCCCGTGAACTGAGAAAAGTCAAGCGTGTAGCTGCAAAGATGCCACTTGCCACCAGTTTGGCCATATTTCAGAGCTGCAACATCACTGGAGTGCCCAAAAGCACAAGGTGTGCAATACTCAGAGACATGGCCAAGGTAAGAAAGGCAGAAAGTCGACCACCACTGAACAAGACACACAAGCTGAAACGTCAAGACTGGACCAAGAAATATCTCAAGACTGATTTTTCTAAGGTTTTATGGACTGATGAAATGAGAGTGAGTCTTGATGGGCCAGATGGATGGGCCCGTGGCTGGATTGGTAAAGGGCAGAGAGCTCCAGTCCGACTCAGACGCCAGCAAGGTGGAGGTGGAGTACTGGTTTGGGCTGGTATCATCAAAGATGAGCTTGTGGGGCCTTTTCGGGTTGAGGATGGAGTCAAGCTCAACTCCCAGTCCTACTGCCAGTTTCTGGAAGACACCTTCTTCAAGCAGTGGTACAGGAAGAAGTCTGCATCCTTCAAGAAAAACATGATTTTCATGCAGGACAATGCTCCATCACACGCGTCCAAGTACTCCACAGCGTGGCTGGCAAGAAAGGGTATAAAAGAAGAAAATCTAATGATATGGCCTCCTTGTTCACCTGATCTGAACCCCATTGAGAACCTGTGGTCCATCATCAAATGTGCGATTTACAAGGAGGGAAAGCAGTACACCTCTCTGAACAGTGTCTGGGAGGCTGTGTTGCTGCTGCACGCAATGTTGATGGTGAACAGATTAAAACACTGACAGAATCCATGGATGGCAGGCTTTTGAGTGTCCTTGCAAAGAAAGGTGGCTATATTGGTCACTGATTTGTTTTTGTTTGGTTTTTGAATGTCAGAAATGTATATTTGTGAATGTTGAGATGTTATATTGGTTTCACTGGTAAAAATAAATAATTGAAATGGGTATAAATTTGTTTTTTGTTAAGGTGCCTAATAATTATGCACAGTAGTCACCTGCACACACAGATATCCCCCTAAAATAGCTAAAACTAAAAACTACTTAAAATATTGATACAAATATATTCAGCTTTGATATTAATGAGTTTTTTGTGTTCAGTGAGAACATGGTTGTTGTTCAATAATAAAATTAATCCTAAAAAATACAACTTGCCTAATAATTCTGCACTCCCTGTACGGCAGGGGTCGGGAACCTATGGCTCGCGAGCCATATATGGCTCTTTTGATGGCTGCATATGGCTCTTTTGACGCCGCCGCCCGTCGACAGATACTTCCGCGTTCGGAGGACAGGCAGATCGCGCCGCCGCACCCGCGTTACTTCCGCGTTCGGAGGACAGGCAGATCGCGCCGCCGCACCCGCGTTACTTCCGCGTTCGGAGGACAGGCAGATCGCGCCGCCGCACCCGCGTTACTTTCGCGTTTGGAGGACAGAGACATCGCGCCGCACACCCCAACTCCCCCCCCCCCCCCCCCCCCCCCCCCCCCCCCCCGGTCGACAGATCGATCGCTTCGGACTATGGCTCTTCACAGCTTCATATTTAAAAAAAAAAGGGTATATGGCTCTCTCAGACAAAAAGGTTCCCGACCCCTGCTGTACGGGGATGATTAGGGAGAGAGGACAATTAGCAAATTTGTCCAGGACCCCAGGGTTAAACCCCTACTCTTTTTCAAAGGACATCCTGGGATTTTTTTTATGACAACAGAGAATCAGGACCTTGACTTAACATCTCATCCGAGGGATGGTGCTTATTACAATACAATGGCCCCATCACTATTCTGGGCCCCATGCTTGCCTCACTAACACCTCTTCTAGCAGTTAACACGTTTTACCCAGGAGGTCTCTTATCCAGGTACTGACAAGGCTCAACCCTGCTTCGCATCTGGTCTTGGCCTACAGGATGGCAGCAGCCCGCTAAATCAACATATTAGACTGATTTCAGAAGGATCATGTGACACTGAAAAATCAGCTTTGCTACAATAAGAATAAATGACATTTTAAAATAGAAAATGAGTCAATTGTAACAATACTTTGATATTTTAATTGTGCAATTATTGTAATACTGAAGTTTTATGTTTGACCAAATAAATACAGCCTTAGTGAGCATAAGAGACTTCTCAAGTGTTAAATATGTTTAAAAAAATGATATCTTACACGTCACACTGTTCAACATTTGAACAGTAGTAGAAGTCAAACTGGTTTGAAATGAAATGAGGGTTCGCGCATATTACCGGAACTTTAATTTATGGATGAACAATTCCTTTGGCAACACAAATCTGTAATTTCAGTTACACCACAAATGAGGAAGCTCATTAAAAAATGTAAACTATGCAGTTATGAACTATAATGTTCTTGTAAACTATGAAGCCAATTTGTTCAGTATGTGTTTGTTGGATCATCTTGCCCAAAATGGACACCTGATATAAAACACAATTAAGAATATGGTACTGACGGTGGAGGCTGAGGGAGATGTTGATGGTCTTCTCCTCTGTGAAGCTCTTGGCATTGGGGAACTTGGCACACTTGAGTTGAGTGGCAGCGGGAGAGTCACCCATGTGGATCCAGCACACAGTCTCCTGAGCGTAGATGAAGTCCATAGCAGTGGTCTGCTTAGTGTTGATGGAGACTGGGTTGGCTCCGCTCAGAGAGGTGGCTTGGATGTTCTGGGAGTTTGCTATGAGGAGGTAGGGATGTCGATCTACAGGGTCTTAAACAGAGATGAGAAAACATGGGGTCTTGTCACTACAAAAACAAAGTAAATGACCACACAGAGAAGATAAATGAGCAAAGGATCGTGTTCATTCCCTACCGTTCTTGGCCTTGCAAGAGCGGTTGTCTGGTTGAGGCAAGTAACCCTCCACACAGCTGCAGGTGTAGGAACCATCTGTGTTTGTGCATGTCTGACTGCAAGTCCCGTACACCGCACACTCGTTGAAGTCTGATGCAGAGAAAGCCACGTGGTTGGAAAAAGTCACATGCTCCCCGTTCAATACTTCTACAGTCATCACTATAAAGCTCACCTTTGCATATCTTTCCATCTTCTCCCACCTCATAGCCATTCGCGCAGTAACACTTTGGACCCGACAGTGTCACTGAACAGTCGTACTGGCAGCCCATGAGGGTGCAGTTATGGACAAACTCTGTAGCACAAGAAAAAGTGAGAAAAGACTGTTAGCAGAGAATCATCCACTGAGAACTGCTTTGGATATAATAAAGAAATACTAATTAAAAAGGATAAAGCAATGTAAAGATAATGACAATGTAAGATAATGAAGATAATACTATAATAATATAATATTGATAACATAATATTATTAAATGAAGTTAGTGGGTCATCTAACCGTTTCAAGCTGTTTCCAGCTTAACCAAGGTGGTCTACCAGCCCCCCAAAAAGATCAGCCTCAGTCTGTTACAATTGTCTCTCTTGTTATTCATATGCAAATTGTGAAACATGACACTTATCCTAGGGATAAAAAAGTAAATCGTATGTGATTTCTGTGTGGTGTACAGTGAAAAGCCTTTAATGCTCTTATAGAGAAGCCTTTAGGACATCCTGGCAAAATATGAAAGCGCAACAGGGGCTTCACTGCTCAACCAACCAAAAACACATACACACAGAGCGTATGATTAAAAGGTTTGGGTGGACACAGATGAGTGCGCTTGGTTTTATACTGTGGGTATTGCTGTAGTGCCAAACACTGTATCACTGTCCACCAAACTCTGAGTGAACTCAGACTGCGGCTTCACTCAGGCAAAAAACAAGTCTCCATGTGCCCACCGGATACACACAGGTCTGAGAAAGCCACATCCATCAAAACAGTGATTTTGTTTGAGATGCTAATGTGGGAATGACTCAAGGAAGTACAAAATCACAATGGTAATAACTAAATACATGTATAAATGCAGTCTGGTGAATCTTGGTAGATGCATCATGATCCAAGCACTTAAATCACAGAAGAGCAAAATTGCATTTTCAATAGAAATGTGAATCGAGAGCAGAAAAGGTTAAAAAAAAAAGTCCATTTTAAATTCTGATCATAAATGGTCAATGGAAATGCATTTGAGATATGTTAACTTTAGGCTACTTGGATAGCCACGGCTCTCTGATAACATGAGTGAGGCATCTCACTATGAGAAATGCCTTGGGTTTGGTGTTCCTGGAAGCACAAATTACACTCAGTCTGTCAGTAGACAGACCAATCATAACAGTGATGCCCGGGAGTCCCGCCTCCCTCTTACATATCGCTGCATGCGGTCCCCACTTCATTCTCACCTTATCTCTTCTCCGTGCCAGTGCAAGGAGGGAAGTGTGTTGAGATACCTTACTAATGTTATCATAGAACAGGGGTTATACAAGTTCTCTTTCAAACATTTGCTCGGTATCTCACTATGGGATGTAGACAACTCCCGTATTGCAGATATCCTGTCTGAAGCAGGCATGTCAAACAACTCTTTGATGTATGAATAAACAACGCCCATAACTAATCTCAGAATAGGATGGAATTTATTTGAACAAAAACACCACACAAACATGTTTTTTATTTTTTATTTCACACACACTTAGGATGGAATGAGCCAGTGATAGATCAGTTACATCCAGCCTATCAAAATCAGACAGATGTGCGAGGCGAAGCCCAACTTCCTGCAACACTTATGTTCTGAAATGACACACCCTTAATCGGTTCCCATGAGGTAGCCATACCTCTGGTAGAATGAGCCCTCAGCCCTTCCAAAGGACAGAGACCCATGCTATTATAACCTCAGTGCATCGCAGATTTTTCAAAAATATTTATAGAAAAATTTAAATTCAAAAATACCGCCATATTAGCAGCCGCATTGCTGAAAGTAGCGTTGTTTTATCGTGATGCGAGAGAAACTGTTTCCCAGGACGCCAGACAAAGAGAGAAACTCACCAATGAAGCTTTGTACACACCCATGTGATTGGTTCCCGGCGTGAGATCGACGAATGAGAGCACAAGTGGATATATTCCGAGAGCTGATTGGCTGATCCTACTTCGCGGATTTTCACCTATCGCGGGGGGTACACATTAACCGCGATAAACGAGGGATTACTGTAATAGCTTCCACTACCCAATATGACAGGTGATTATGTCAAATAGCTTTACCATGAAACAAATGACTGATTATTCTTCCTTAGTGCTTTCGTTCTGTTTACATAGTGACGCAATGCACGGACAGGGCACAAGCAATGAATCTGAAGGCTGCAGATGGAAAGCCAGTAAATCCATCTGTGCAGGTGAGAATTGACTTGCTTACTTCAGGCACAAATGCTGGATTCGAAAAAAAAAAAAAGAGCGATCTATCATCTGCACTCCCTCATTCTCAACAGTCACAGAGGAATAACAGAAACTGTTGAGCAGCCCCAGAAGATGTAACCACAGTCTGAATGGAACTCTTTTGCTTTCTAAAAAAGGGATAGACAACTGCGAAGCGACCTGATGCACTCCTCCAACAAAAACCAAGCAGCTTTCTGTCTCATTTAACATGAAGCCAACGCTCTCTAAAAGAGACAAGCATTTCTGTCTCTCTCTCTCTCTCTCTCTCTCTGCCTGCTGCTGTGACGAAGCACACAGCAGTAGATCGTACAAATATGCTGACACCCCATTATTCTCAGCGGTGTGAGCACTGCTTCAACACACTTGCTGAAAACCCTCAGAGCTAGTGACAGCCTGAACAGAACTGTCAAAAACTCTTCTCCTCAATCCTGAGGAATTTTCTGTGCTGAGTAGATGCTTGTGAAAATATGCATCCTTCTGATTGACAGATGTGAGCCAGTCTTTGGGACGAATAATCTTTAGTCAAAATTTTGAATTTGTATTTTGTGAGGTGATTGTGGAGGTTCCATAAATCCAGAATTGGATGGAGACCCCACCCTTCTTTTGGGAATGACAAAGTATTCCAAGTAAAAACCATGATGGCTGTCCTCCGGTGGCACAACACGATTTGCTCTGATTGCAGAGCATAGGGCAGTCCACAGACAAAACTAATAGGGGGTGGGGAGGAGGACATTCCCAGTTCCTTCATAGTAAGCACATCCAGCCTAGATCAACCTTTAACAGGGATTCTATGGGAGAAAGGCTTGTCCCAAAAACGGCGCATCTCTGCAACACATGTTGGGACGGCTGTAATCAGCTGCTTGGCTGGTGAAGTGTGTAACGTCAGCCTCTTCCCATCATATAAATCCCTCTCTGCGCTCTTCCATTCCTGTTGTTATGGTCAGTCGATAGAGTTTAGCAGCTGCTCTCCTAGACATTTCAATAAAGGTCTAAGTCTCCCTGTTTGGGACTCACCTGTCCCAATGCTAGGCCTGGAAGAGAGATTAGGAGGGAGAATCTTCCTCAAAATCTTCCAAGAGATGAGCAATCTTCTCATCTTCCTCCTCCTTATTATCCCCCACCAAGGGGTCTGATTTAAAGAAAAGGGGAAGTTAGGGAGAGATTTCCTCCATTAACTGTCCCCAGCTAAACTGGGATTGCTGAGCAGCCTCGACTTTCTTTGTGGATGTTGCAGAAAAACTTGGATCCTCATTCACAGCTGCAACTCACATTCTGCTCCCTAATAGCTTTAAAGGGAAAAAAAAGAGCAGTGCGGGCAGCACTCAGGATTAGTGAGCACGGCCTGCACGTGTCTTAACTCCTAGACAAACAATGCATAGAGGATGACAGTCTTTGGGCGAAATCATGGACCCACAAGTGCACATGCGAGAGGGATCTTTACCCATAGCTTAGCTGCTGGGTGGATTTGCAGTCACCGAAACAAATGAGAACACCAAGATGTTAACACCGTTCCGGGAATTAGCTGTAAAGTCTCGAGATATGAAAAATAAGAACTCTCCTTGACACGCTAGTTCTCACCCAAAAATACAGCAGAAGAAAAACTAAATTTCACTTTTCTATGGGAATTTTCCCTGTCAGAATAAGAAGGAAAAAAAAAGCAGTGTTTGGAGATGAACCTAAAACACCGGCTTTTCAATTGAACGTTTTAGCAGCCCCTCACTGCAAGGATCTGCTGAGGACAGCTTCCCAAAAAGGATCTTCACGGGGAAGTGAACGATAATGGAGTGGGGACTGCTTGCAGCGAGGGAGGCGGGACTCCTGCATCACTGTCGTGATTGGTCTGTCCACTGATGTAATTGGTGCTTCCAGGATCGATCAAGCCCGAGACATTTCCCATAGTGAGATACTGAACGAATGTTTGAAAGAAAATCTTGTGTACATTAATACACTTTTAAAGGTTTCTGAAAGAAGTCAGAGCATTGGTGCTTACAACACCAAGGTCATGAGTTCGATCCCAGGGAAAGCAAGAACTGATTCAATGTGTTCCTTGAATGCAATGCAAGTCGTTTTGGATAAAAGCGTCTGCCAAATGCATAAATGTAAATGTAAGAAGTCTAATATGTTCACCAAGGCTGAACTTATTTGATAAAAAAAAAACAGTAAAAAGTGACAGTTGTTACTCCAGTGTTACATTCTTATTAAAAATGTTAATATTAATATCTTAATATTTTTGTGGAAACCAAATTCTTTGATAAAAAGTTCAAAAGAGCAGCATTTTTAAATAGATTTTATGTAGCAATTTAATGTCACTTTTGATCAATTTAAAGCATCCTAGTAGAATAAAAGATTAATTTCTTTAAAAAGAAAATAATGATAGTTTATATTATCAATGACGTATAAGTGACGGATACGTAGTTGCCATGGTTGCCACTATTAGGCAGTCAGTCAGTTATGATTTGGAGAGAACAAAATGTCCAAAAAGTCCAATCAGCCCACAATGCACTGCAAAAGTGTAGGAGAAAGAGAGGACAGAGAGGAGGAGACAGAGACTCAACCACACAAATGTACGCACAGGGACAATGAGAGTCCTCAACACACAAAAGGCTGTGGCACTGAGGGGGTACAATGGGGCTTTTGTGGAATGTGTAGAGAGGAAGATGTGGAGGCAAAACACTATGGCCTGTATCAAATCAATTCCCCAATACCAACCAACCCCAGCTCATACACTGACCTCACACCCACAAACTACTCCAAACAGAGACAAGGGCGTTCAGGGTGCAACTCTGGCCACCCAAAAAGCAGTCAGTCAAGAAAGAGTCTGCAGACTTTTTCTGGATCTTGTTAATTGATTTCATGGAAAAACTGTGGAATTCTGCAGAATGAATTCTGAGACGCTGGAAGCATTAAGGAATTTAAAAGTTGAATATTTATGAATATGCAAAGTGTGAAAATTGCATAAATGGCGATTCTGTAGAAAGCAGCAGGAAATTGACAGTTAAAGACTTAGAATGGAAATTTATGGAGCAATGTGCAGTCTGTGTCCATTTCTAAGTCAATTTCAATCATCATTGTTTTTTTCTTTAATTCATTGTACGAACCGAGGTACATTTCGAAACAATTTCTGAGGTATCTGGGGCAATACACATTTGAATATAATGGAACAGCAGTGTTTTTCCATCAGGGGGCTGGGCCTTCTAAGGCAGTGGTCCCAAAACTTTTTTGTGCCGCTGACTGGTAAACGTTTGACAATTTTGCCGTGGACCGATGATGCGCTCAATATTGTTAACGGGAGGGGGGGGGGGGGGGGGGGGGTGTTTGGGTGCGCGTGCATTTGTTAAAATAAAAAAATTGTTCAAATTGTCAAAATAACTACAAATCGAATTGTTTGAATTCACCTCTGAACATTTTGTATTTGTGGGAACTGTCTTGAAGTCTTACGTTACGACTTGAAGTCTTAGTCCTAGTCATGTAAATTAATATAATCTTATATCTCTATGGACATTTTCTACACTTCAGCTTCGAAAAAAAGTTTTATATAAAAATCATGCTTACTCCAATAAATCGTAAAAAACAGGAAAAGTCTTGGAGCCTTTGAATATCATTATAGAAAATGTGGGGCCTTGAGAACCACTGCTTCAGACCAGTGGATGACATTCGTGACCACTGGATGACCACTATCATTTTTAAGAGACTGCAGAAGAGAGAAGAATAGAAACAGTAATACCTCGGTTTACGAGTTTAATTCGTTCCAAGAGCGAGCTCGTAATTCAAATTTCTCATACACCAAAAAAAAATTCCCCATAAGAATGCAATAAAAAAAATCGTTCCACATGACCATAAACGCCCATTTTAAATATTTTTAATTACAGTTAAAATTATAACCATTAAGATCTCATAAATACTAATTAATAATTGACAATTACACTTTAAAAATAATTGACAATTTACTGTACTTTAGCTTTGAGTAGCATCGCTGCTGGTGTGATGGAGACGAGAGGAGCGTGTTACTGCTTAGAGGGAGGATTTTTCTTACTCATCTTGAGGGCCATTGTCTATTTGCTGTACTGTACGTATATATTTCACTACGTGAACAATAGAGATCACAATTAATGTTAACAACGCAAGGTAAAACTGCTGTAAAACTGCTTGAGTATGCACTGTGGTGAATCATGCAACCAAACCGAGAGACGCTGAGAGAATGAACGAGTTAAGGGGTGATAGGCTTTGTGAGAGGCTGTCATTAGGACATTTCCAGTAAAAATGTGCACGAAGATGCGGAGCGTTAGGACTTTTACACACAAAAAAAAGCGTTGGCGAGGGAAAAATTCTCGCACTCCGATACAATGCTTGTACACCGATTTGCTCGTACACAAAGTCATTCGTAAACTGAGGTATTACTGTAGATAGTTGGGGGGGGGGGGCAATGCATTCTCCAATTCCCACAGCCTTGCGGGTATTTAGATTGGTATGCAACCCACATGTTTGTGGTTTATTGGTGCAACGAAAATGATTTTTGAACCGTAAGAGTGCGGCCAACATTCCATTATAATTAACAAATAAGGCAGAGTGAGAAAAATAAAGAGATTGGAGACTGGATGTTGGAAGGTTTAATACCAAACCACAGAATCTCTCAAAGACGCTGGCTACAAAAACGCTTGCATCCAGAACTAAAAATCACTCTTTAACCGCACCATATGCAAACCACTCAACCTGTTACAGCACTACTAACAGCAGATCCAGGGGCAGCTCTGTTCCTGATGTCTGGAGCAGGAAAACATCTTCAGAAATATGTTGTGTTACTGAACATACAGCTCTCTCGTTCTCAAGCAAAGAATCAGGACACGCATCCTGCATGCTTCATGAGGAGAACAGGAAATGCTGAAAATTTCATGCCTCCTATTTTGGCACTTGTGATTTCCATTAATATTTCAGTTGAAGAGTGGGAGACGAGGCCAGTGTTGGGGAATGACTAACTAAACACATTTTGCTAGAGCACAGCTGTTCCAGTCAATGCTAGTTTATTCAACAAGTAGTTTTGAAGCATAAGTGATACATCACTGTATTTGTTACATTTACTCACACAGCCACAAAACAGAGCAAACTGCTGCAATAAGCAAACACTTTCCTAAAATCTCAAACAGCTTTGCAATGTAAATGTATTCATGTCAGTGAGTCAGACAATTGTGTCCACTTCATTTCAAAATACTGGTTAAAAGTGACTCATTTTAAAAATGACTCACTTGTTTACTTGGAATTCCTTGAGCACCATATTATAAAGTGTTTTGTCTGGTGAAAAATCTAAATGCCTGATATATTATGATTTATAATATATTATGATCTATGTTGCCACTGTTTATTTAAATAATTTATACGTTTATACACGTAAATTATTTAACAATTAAATCTTTGACAAAAAGTAAAAGATTAAAAACTTTAACAAAAAGTTTAATTTTTTTTTACTTCAGTCCTCAGTGTCACATTATCCTTCAGAAATCATTCTAATATGCTAATTTTCTTCATAAATCTTTTTTTTTTTAATGCTGTTCTTTTCTCTACAGGAGTTTTTTCGTCAAAGAATTCTAAAAAGTACTAACAGCATTTATTCGAAAATATCTTGAGCAGCAAACCAGCACATTAGAATGTTTTATGGTCACTTTTAATACACTTAAATGCATCCTTGCTGAATAAAATTATTTCTTTAAAAATAAATTATACATTTTAATGTACTGACCCCAGAATTGCAAATGTTAGTATATAGTTGAATAGTATTCAAATGTATAGAATCTAGAGATGCACCAACGCGTCGACCTCATCGATTACGGTCACATTATTTACGTTTATTTATAATAAAAGCGGCTTCTGCTCCCAGGCATATATTTATTACATAAAGCCAGACCATGATCATCAGTGTGGGAATACTTTAAGAAAGGACGAATAAAATTGTGCTTTGTTCACTCTGTAAAACCTAAAACCAGCGAGCCAGCTGTGAAATTGTTACAGTGAGTTCTGGGAGTCGTTGTCGCGTCTTTACCTGCTGTGTTATAGCTATTGACTAGTGCGCATGTGCTTGATAAGAATGCTATAAAGCCTCCACAGCTACAATAAACAGTGTTGCCAGATTCCAGCCCAACTACAGCATAATACCCCCCATTAAAAAAAAATACCAGCCCCAAATTACGGAGGGATCGTCTTGTCACGACTTTCCTGAACCTTTTTTGCTAAACTGAAACAATTAAAATTCCAACATTACATATTATACTTTATTGTAACGTTCGTTTTAATGTACAAAATTATAAAATAACATTTCTAGTCAAAAAATAAAACCCGCCAGTTGCATCAAAAGCCAGAACAAATTTTATCAACCAGCCCAATGCATTTTTCCCGGTCGGACGTGACCAAAAATGAGCCCAATTGGGTGCAATCTGGCAATACTGCAATCTGGCAACACAGACAGTGAACTGGACTTTAACTTTTCACTTTAACTTTAGTCTGGCAGTTTATGCGCATGTAGAGTTTCAAAATAAACGGCAAGATTTACATTGATACTATATCATAAAGCTGTTGAATGTGAAAGACTATAGTAACTATAGTAAACTATTTACTATAAAGACTATAGTAAATTTCGTAATTAGGCCTTCACTGTATACATCTTACATTTTATGATGAATAGTATAATTTTTTAACAATTGTTTAAATCGTTCATATATTTCATAGTAAAATAACAAAAACACTACTCTTTCTGAAATACAAATAATATTGTCGTCATTCATAGATTTCATATTAAAATATTTTACTGAATTATTATTGTTTGTTACATGATGCTCTAAAATGGTGTTTGGGTTTTAATTCTAGCGTTTTATTTTAACTAAGTTTAACCATTTGTTAGATGATTAAATAAAACGTTAAATACAAATAGTAAAAGTTGTACTTATTTATTGGAAAGATATCAAAAGCTGCAGCTCTAATAGAATCACTGCAGACGATCAAACAAATGCATTTTGTAACAGTTTATGGCATTTTGTAATGCACTTTGTAGCATGTTTGCGTATGATATTACTCATGTCTGAGATCTTGGGCTCTGTCTGTTGGCAGGTCCCTGCATGCTTGTGTGTGTATGTGTGTTTGTTATAATGATTGAGAATGTGGGGAACATTTTTCTTCTGACAACGAGTTTTTTGTCAGGTCAGGGGGTTGTTGAACTTCATCTTTGGTCTGTGTAGTGTGTTTGTTCAAGCAAGATTGGAAAAGATAAGCAAACTTTTCTTCCGAAAGCAGTTTTAAGACACAAACATACCAATGTTGAAGTTCATTGACTCCTTACCGGATGAAAACTCCCTTGTGGTGCTTGATATGAAAGTATCCTTAAAATGATAATTCACCCCAAAATAAAATAATTTACTTAACCTCATGTTGTTCCAAACCAGTATGAGTTTCTTTCTTCTCTTGAACACAGATGTGGATATTTTAGAGTATTTTGGTACTCAAACAGTTGACGATAACCATTGACAGTAGGATAAAAAAAAAAATACTATGGAAGTCAATGGCTACAGTCAACTATCTGGTTATCAAAATTTTTTAAAATATCTTCCATGTACTGACAAAATGTCCATGTTTGGGTAAACCATCACTTTAAGATGAACTCAAACAAATAGCAGATACAGCAATAAAAACAAAAATGACAGGATGAAAATTGAAAAGGCCTGATCAAACATCAAAATAAGACGTTGTTATGTGGTTGAATCTGACTGATTTTAAATCTGAATTTTGGCCAACCCCTGAAATAGGTCATTAGTAGGGACCAACCAAATTCACGGGTAAAAATTCGCAATTTCACGGAAGGTTTTTAAAAAAACATTCGATTTCACGGAGAATTCACGGGAACAATTTTTAGGCACCAATCACTGCAATCAGTCCATCTGCTGTCACACCCGCTGTTTTGTATTCTAAAACACCACTTTTCGACTGTTCACCTGTATTAAAAAACAAAAAGGAAAATATGACTACAACGCACGTAGCCACACACTCCGCAATACCATGTGACAATGAAATAGTTTACAGTTTTTCGTGGCCAAAACTTGGCCGACCAACGTGGTTGCTGACATATTCTGTCTCTGCGGTGCATTGACGTTTGTGTACTGGCTGACGCTTCTCTCCGCGTCAACGCTGTTCGTTGGAACAGAAAGGTAGCGTAATGCTAGCCGGCTCAGCAGAGGAAACCTCACTAGAGAAAATTTCACTATTTCACACTTGTTGGGTGTTTTCACGGAAAGTGGCCGATTTCACGGAAAATGTCACGGCCGTGAAATCGTGAATTTGGTTGGTCCCTAGTCATTAGCATTATCGGTTAGTTTAATCAAATGGACTATACCATACTCATTGCCTCTATTATACTGACAGAGAACGCGTTTAAAATGCATATACACCGTACAGTTGCCCTCTTTAACCGTGTGAAAATAAAAATGTACAAAGCATAATATACTCAACACTGGCCCACCTGATGACCATTGTGTAATTATCACTCTGAAAAATTACATTAATTATCCTATTTAACAGAGCAGTGCACGGTTCAATCAATACTCCTGATCGCCCTCCCTGTTCTGTCACAATAATATGCAGTGATCGGAGCCAAACTCATCCATCAGTGCAGTGAAAACATTGTGAAGCCCTACAGCGGAACAGAAACAAATGGATAAGCCACTGCCCAGAATGATATGTGGTAGCCAAAGCTGAGCTCAGATAAAGTTGAAAGGCACAGTGGCGTTTGCCAATAGCAGTGCAAAGTTCTATTTTAAAGGGCTAATCGTTCTTGTAAGTGCAGTGTATTTGCTTGCGTGTGTGCACAGCCTCTTGTGTGAATAGGTCAGTTAAACATGAGCAGAACAGATTAACTGTCAGCTAATATGAAGCTAACAGAGCAATAACACAGGATAAACAGAGGCACCATGGCCACATTAACAGACAAAGTCAACAAAACTGCAAACCATTTCGCCTGTAATGGGACGCATTTACAAAAGAAAAGTGGTGTGCAACAACAGAAAAGATTAGTCAGGTTGGGTTGAAATATAAGAAGGCCTTTTAGAGGCAGAGTAAGCTATTATATTTGGACGAAATATTATAAAGAAAAACAAAACACGGAGTGATTAATTGTGTATATGTAAGAAAAAAAGTAGATAGTCATTTTGATTTTGTGTTGACTTATTACTTAAGTAGCTTGACAATCTAGAATCTTTCAGTCAAGAATGAAAATTTGCTACCATTCAAAGGTTTGAGTTTTCTTATGCTCACAAGGTCACAAAATAAAGTAAAAAACAGTAATATTGTGAATGTTGCAACTTCAAATTAAGTTTTTCTATTAAAATGTTATATTTTTAATCAAGACATTTCTTATTATCATTGTTGACTTTACATTAAATTTCCTTAGAACATTAGTATATTTTTATTTTTTTAAGTTTAAATGTCTTGACATTGAGTGCAAAACAGCGCATGTGCAAGGTGAATGTCGAGATAGAAAATTCCACTAGGTGTCGATACACACCTCTATGAAAACTGAAGAAAGAGCGATCGAAAACAGTAAATAAAGCAACGTATAAAATCGTTTTTGCTTTGGTTATTGTTCCAAATCTAAACTATGCCTGCAATAGCGGATCTACTATTCTTCTTCTATCCTTCCGAGAGAATGCCTTGTAAAGGAAATGACTCAGTGCTGCCCTCTGACATCTCAGAGAATAGAAAAGTAATTGCACTCTGCATGTGTCGAAATCGTCCATTCGCACTCATTATGGTTGATTATCGTTTGTAAGCCATGCTGACAGCGATACGGAGTGGAAGATGAAAAATGAAGTATTCCTGGCCTTAATAAATGCAAATTAATGACACTAATAAAGCTAAAAAAACAACACATCTGGGTAAGTCAGAAAACCTAGAACTTTTAGAACTACAGGCAATTAAATTTTGGAAAAATAATATTTATGGGCAGGTATGTTCTATAAAATTATGTTGATAGAAAAAAATCCTACAATCATTAGTCGTGCACATACACAAAATGTAATTAAACAGTCCAATAATGCTCTGCCTTCCATCAATGGTTATAAAATGTCACCAGTTTTCTTATGTCTAATGTCTCTGCCAGTCAGGTCAAAAGTTGGGAAATGACTCATGCTTTACAATAAATATGCTCCTTCATTCTGTTGTGAAATCCATTTTGAGAAATAAATTGTTTTTGGAGTTGTGCACAGGCCGCATTGAAAGACAACAGTTCTTGTTACAACTTTTCAATACAGCCCCAAGTTTGAAAACTACAGACTTGAATTCCACAACAGAAAGTTATTTTGCAAAGAGCTGACTGATTTTGGCCTGTATCTTCATAGTGGGAGGAACTGGACAGACCTTGAAACATCTCTGAGAGGCTTTATCACAGCAAGATTAAATCAAGACTGCAGGGAGCCAATTAAATCTGCCAGGAGGGAAGATGCAATCAAACCAGCATTGAGACGGTTTCCAGCTCAGTGAGGGCTTGGATTGACAAAACCCAGCATAAGATGAACCAGACTAGCATAAGCACGGCTGATATTAGAGGTTGGCTTTCCCATCACTAATTTCTTGATCCTAACCCACTACATTGTTAACATAGCAGCCAGAAATATCAAACAGTCATAAATGCATGCATGCCTCCCTCTCGCCCCACTTGTCAACAACTCTGTGATAATTACTTTGAAATATAGACTGCAGTTTCTCACACAATCTCCACGTCTGTTCAAGGGAAACAACGCAATGCTTGTGTAAAACGGTAAACCTTTCTGTGAAAGCAAGCAAGCATCCAAAAAGAAAGGCACGCAAGCTTTTCTGGTTAAAAACGCGAGTATGTTTGTGTTTGTTCTGTGCATCTGAATGCGAGTGGTTTGCGTAGAATAGTGGGAGACTGTTTACCTCTGGGTTCAAAGAGTCAGCATTTAAGCAAGAGGACAAGTGAAGTGTGTGTGTGTGTGTGTGTAGGCTCAAAGCACTGGCCAAGGGCCAGGTCAGGAAGGTACATTATTTATCATTTGGCCTTTAAAACCTCAAGCCCAGTCTGTCATTCTGACATTCCATCAGTATGGAATGATGGCGGTGGATAAACCAGGACTAACATTACAAGGATTTATTTGACCTCCCTATTTAAGCTTTCCTTTTAAAATGAGATTTAACTGTCGGTCTGATTTCTTTCAATTACTTGCTAAGTGGCCAGATCATTACTTCAAAAATACAGGTCAGCCAAATCAGGCAGTGTATCTCTGGACTCTGAACGCAAACAAGATGAGTGCATGATAACTCATGTTAGGCTGATACTAATCACACTCAGAAGCCAAACCTTTGTGTACATGGGGCTAAAAAAAAAAAAAAAAAAGGTCTTGGCATGACAATCTTGGATGATTACGATATCTCTGCCTAAAAGACAGTCAGTGCTCACAATATGGATTTCTTGTGCTACAGCATATTTTACTTGCCAAAAACCTGTCCCACCAAAACCACTATATATCCCACCAAATTATACTTATATATTATACTTATACTTGTATATAATTACATATACATATATATACACACACAGTTTACTTTTACTCTGGTAAGATGCATTAAATGAATACAGTGATCCCTCGTTTATTGTGGTTAATGTGGACCGGAAACCCCCGCGATAAATGAAAATCCGCGAAGTAGGATCAGCCAATCAGCTCACAGGATACATCCACTCGTGCTCTCATTCGTCAATCTCACGCCGGGAACCAATCACGTGCATCCTGGGAAACTGTTTCTCTCGCGCATCACGACAAAAGAATGCTGCTTTCCGCAATATGGCTGCAGATATGGCGGTATTTTTTAATTCTTCGATTAATATTTTTGAAAAATCCACGATGCACTAAGGCCGCTAAACTTGAACCGCGAAGTGGCAAGGGATATAGATATATATATATATATATATATATATATATATATATACACCCCTTTCCTTCCAGCTTCTGTACAGTGCAGACGTGTTTTCTCTCTGCTCCCGCCCTGGTGCCTTTCGTATTTTGTCTTTCTTTTTCTCTGACCCGCTGCTTGCTGGACTCCTGAGAATATGGGATTGATTAACTTGTCAATCAGCGCAATCGAAAGGATTTTCTATATGATTGGATTATTGATGGCGGGGTTCCTATTCTTTGGCTTTGGGACTGCCCTGACCTATCGAAGATTGGCAAGACAGCTGCAAGCAAATTCACCCAGCCGCTGTCTGTGGAAATTAAGAAATGCTTCGGGGTTGTGTGTGACCATTTGAAGGAATTAGATCAGAGAGTGATACAGATTGAGGAACTGAACCGTAACAACGCAGTACGGACTGCTGAAACGCAGGGAAGAGTGGGCTCCATCGAGAGTCAGACTGGTGAACTTTCACGGACTGTAACCGGTCTGGCCATGAGGCTAGACGTAATGTCTAGGGAACTGCACAGACCGAACGCGACCGGAGCTGATTGATTGATTGATTATGATCCGGACAAATTACCGAAGATCATCAAATGGAATAAAAATTTTATTTGCCCACCCGAACCTCGTCCCTATCTCTCGGTTGGGAGGTCAGCATGACAGCTTGGTCTGCTATCTCCTTGTACTGCCTTATCTCCCTTCAAGGAAAAACCATAGAACTGAACTAGAAAACATCTGAAGTTTTGGCTATCACTCCCTATCCCAGCCCCCCTCCATCTGTCTGCCTGTCCTGTCCTGTCCTTATCTATCTCCTCCCCCACTCCATTCAAAAAATCCCGGTGTTGAGCTCTTCAGTGATTGTTCCGTTTTTGTTTGTTTGTTCATGTTGTGTTGTATATGTGCACTGGAAACTTCAGCACTAAGTCAAATTCCTTGTGTGTGTAAAGCTGCCAAATGTATGTATATATATATATATATATATATATAAATAAACATTGCGTCAACAAAAGTCAGTTTGTTTGAATGTAAGAATATATGTATAGGTCTGATTGGGGGAAAGAAGGTTATATATTGGTTGGCAGTATTAGTTAATACACTGATATTCTAACATGGCACTGATTAGGTGGAAACCGCCTTAAAAAAAAACAGTTCATGATCAGACAGCGTTCTGTGATATGTCTGCATGCGTGTTACCTCGACAGTGCGGCCCCTCGTCACGTCCATCTGTGCAGTCTGGGACACCATCACACAGCTTGCTCAGGTGAATGCACACATCTGTTCCTCGACACTCAAACTCATTGGGAGGGCACTGTGACACCTGGGTGTGATGGCCTGCAAAAGTACACAACAAAGAAACAAGTTAACACGCTCCAACGATACAAAGAGTTGCAGCTTCGTTCAAACTGCTAGTTTAAACATTTCCTTTTGAAGTTAAAGTTACCACCATAACTTGCACACTTCATTGACCGCAGACTCTGTTAGAGTGCGAGTATGTGGATTTCAAATCACTCATTCCATCGTCATTATTACAGTTCTTACCATTTTTCAATGCAATTTTTTTTATGGAACAGGCAGAGAGTGTAAAGCTGTCAAAAACAGACACTTGCTTATAAAGGGCCAGTCACACCGCGAAAACGCATGAATCACGCACAAATTCTGCACAGATTTTTGTTTTTGCGCGGAGCGTGCGTTGTACGCGTAATTCGTCGGTGGAACGAACGTGGACCGTCAGTGATTGTAAGTGGATGTGCGTCGAAGGCTGTTTGTGCGTGATTTTGAGTTTTGAACGGTTAAAACATTTTCCGACGCACAACTGTACATCAGTGTGCGTTATTCATGAGTCGGCGTGCGTAGTTTATGCGTCGAGTATGCGTGACAATGCGCAGGACACGCGTCGGCCGTCAGTACTTATGTGTCGGAACTGGTTTAAAACCGCGCACGCCCACGTCCGTCAACTGACGCCCCACCTTCATATCACGCATGAACCGCGCACGCATCACGTTCATTCCACTGACAATGTGGATTTTGAAAGTGCTTGTACGTGGAACGTTCGCGAAGCATGCGTGTTTGGACGCGCTCCGTCAGGGATTCATGCTGTGCGTGATTTGAGAGTGATTCGTGCGTGATCGGCTGTCTGGCCCTTAAAATGTTATGTTTTGATTGGTACAATAAGTTCTGAATCAATGTTTAGTATTATTTATATACTACTACATTATTTATGAATAGATTTTTATTTTAATCTTGTTTTTTGTTTCAATAATATTAATATATTCTATTTATATCAGTTTTAGGCTTAGTAATTTTAGTGCTTTAACTGAAACCCATTTTATTTCAGTTACCTGCCAAGGCAACATTTCTAATTACTTTTTTAATTTAATTTTATTCCTTATAGTTAAGTATAACAACGCTGCTCCACATCCTCATTGAAAGGCCAATGAGTTTCTTATTAGTTTAATATCCGTGTCTTAATCCGCTTGCACATTTCTAGTGTCAGTAACATCTTTCAGATGTTAGGAGAACAAAAGTCACTCCAGAATGGTTAAATAAAACACACAGCCACAAGTTGTAATTGAGACTACAACAAAGAACTATGGCCTTGTATTTAAAAAACGTATTGGTTTATAACTCTCCCTCCAGGAAAAAAAACCCGAAAGAGTTCATAGCGTCGCTTTTGGCCGGAGTCGTTCTCTCCGTGCGGCCTACACTGCAAATCAAATTGTTTATCTTGGATATTTTTCTTTCTTCCACCTCCTCTTTCTCTCTCCCCCTCCACTCATAACATCTGCTGACCCATTTTAGAAAAACACAAGAAAAGGAGGGGGAATTCACCTCCCATACAGGAGTGAAGTTTTTTAGCAGGGTTAACACCGCTCACATGTCACCAAACAGCTTCTTCTGAAGGTCCATTTGGTTTCTCTGCTCTCTTAATACCACATGTGTGAGTGTCTTCTGGGACGGAAATGAAGGGGCCAACGTGCTTATTTGGTTCATTAAAGCTTGGCAAAAACAGACTGGAAAAAAATATTTCTGTGGGAGGCCCCGACAGAGCTTTAATTTTTATACCATGGGCAACATTATAGCGCTGTTCCAAAAGCTAGTGAGCTGCCTATGTAGGAAGCCGTTTAAGGCCTCATAATGCTACCTACATAAAATGTTCAAAATGTATAATTTCAGCCATAAACAGCTCCCATTTGTGCTCAAATTCTATTGTCAAGCAAAGAAATAAAAGCTAAATGAAAAATATTATGAAAAAAAACATTAACTCATAATGTAACGTAATATACAATTTCATTGTGAGAATGGGATATGATCCATTGGGATTTGACTGGATTTGTGAAAAGTGGGTGAATGAGGGTATTTTTCACCACCCACACAGTCTTCAAACAAGAAAAAAAACTTGTACATTTTGTATAAAGATTACAACAGTCATTTTTAAGTCTTGAGATAAGAATATCATCCCATAACTGCACAATGATTTTGTATTGCCACAATGAATACTTCCATTACAGTACGTAAGCTTTCCAGCAAAATCAACATATTCTGGATCCGAACAGCCCTAATCTTTCCAAACCGGCCTGTTTAATTTCAGCTGTTTCACTATTAACACACTCTGTACCTTTCTCTTTAACTAACCCTCCAGTCTCATATTTATAATGGTTATGATTCATATCACATGAAGGCATTTATCAGCTGTTATGAAGGAAGCGAAACAAGTATCCTAGAGAGATTTAGACAAGGGTTCGGACACGTAAATTAACATTAAATGTTTTTATTTAGCTGTTTATTGCAGATAAGTCACTCGCTTCTGCATGTAAAACTTCAGTTATGAAGTGAACTAAAGCCAAACACTCTACACAACCATGCATGCAACACTTGTATACACGGTCTACTTTTTTTAAATCCTTAGTATAAATCTAAAACCATGAGCAACATTAACTACTTCAAAGTATGATAATGAATCAAAATACACTACCTAGAGAAGTCATATTGTTACAGGAAAGAAATCACATAATAATAAAAAAGAAGGGGGAAAAAACTAATACCAGAGCAAATAATGCCTTGAATAAAAAGAGTAAACAATGAGCAGAGATTTGATGCATGCTAGAACTCACTATACATATGGCAGGAAAAATAACTACAGGCTCTTTCTCTGACCCTCTCTTCACCTCTCAGTGTTTTATATTAAAGCGTTGAGACCCTTCCCTCTCAGGGTTTGCTGGCAATATAATTCAAGCACAGGCTAAATCCAGCTCTTCCCAGTTCAAACATCTCTTCAGCCACCGCTACCCTTCTGAAGCACCAGCCTCTAAAGGATTCTGAGACTAGTGTGGAAAAGAAGAGGGCAAGCTGAACAAAATAATCACAATAGCTCACCAAATAAATAGCTCACCAAATAATCCCAAATCTGCTCAAACAGAGTTACTAACTATGTTGTGTACCCCCAAAAAGTTTAAAGAAATGGAATAGAGAACTATAAGAGGGGTAAAGGGATTAGCAAAAGAGGAAAACAAACAGGGGGAGCAGACAGACGGATGTTCACAATGAGTATGTGTGAGTGAATTAGTGCAGATCTCTGTGATCTTGGAGTGAACTGGGAAGTCGTTGGCCATTTGCTAACAGGAGCCCTCTCAAACAGGGAACGACTGTTTCCTTCCTGCACTGTCATAGACACCCTGAGGCACATACACGAAACACAACAGGGAGGGGGGGGGTCACAAAAGAGTGAAAGGAGAATGGGAGGTAGACATCCACAGAAAAACATATTGCAGGCTTTGCTAAAGAAAACATGCTTTAAATAACCAATCTAACATGTCAAAAGAACACAATAAATGGATGAACCACATGAACCCTCAAAGTCAAGACGAGAAAAGACTATTTAGGATGATTTTTTTGTTTTTACAGTGATATTATTTGACTGAAAGTTAAGCCGCCTGGAATTTTCATTATACCTCGGTTTACGAGTTTAATTTGTTCCAAGAGCTCATAACTCAAAATTCTTGTACACCAAAACAATTTTCCCCATAAGAATGCAGTAAAAAAACAAAAAAAACACTCGATTTGTTCCACGTGACCATAAATGCTCATTTTAAATATTTTTTGGTTTTACTCAATTAATTAGTTAAATTATAACCATTAAGATCTCATATAAATACTAATTAATAACTGACAATTAAACTAAAAACGCTTGACAATTTACTGTAACACGCACTTTAGCTTTGAGTAGCGTCGCTGCTGGTGTGATGGAGACGAGAGGAGAGGGTGTTACTGCGAGGGAGAATTTCGTACCGTCTTTCTTACTCATCTTGGGGGCCATTGTCTATATGGAGTACTTTACTATATATTTCACTACGTGAACAATAGAGATCACAATTAATGTTCACAACACGAGGTAAAACCGCTGTGGTGAACGATGCAAAAAAACCGAGTGACACAGAGAATGAACGAGTTAAGGGGTCATAGGCTTTGTGAGGCTGTCGTTAAGATATTTCCAGTAAAAATGCACGTAAAGATGCTGAGCGTTAGGACTTTTCTACACAAAAAAATTCTCGCACTCCGATACAATGCTCGTACACCGATTTGCTCGTATACAAAGTCAAAATAAAGCTGACTTTGACTTGATAAAGCTGTAATAATAAAGCTGTACAATAAAGCTGACTTTGACTTGACTCAATCGTAAACCGAGGTATTACTGTTTTTGTACTATATCTATACTATACTACTATATTTTGTACCTCGCACCCTCCTTCCACTATAATCTTCCTTTGCGCATGATTTGCATGCTATCTTTGGACAAAGGACCTTACTTCAAGTCCTGCGGCGATGGACTCATGGGCGACGGAGACAGATTCAAGATGGAATTGGAAGTCTCTAGTCTGTGATCTGCACGTAGGCGGTTCTGGAGTGATGGTCGTTGAGGTTCGGAATTTTGGATCGACGAACTTCCTCGGCAGCTTCCAGAGCGACTGAGCAGCCCTTTTTAGGATCGCACTGCTCACCTCAAATGAGGAGGGGTCTAGAAAAGGTGGCCTAAACATTGTTCGTTCCAAATTCTCCCCCTAATGGGTTACCGCGCTCATTGGGCATCTTTTTTAACTGCGGTCGGAAACTATCAAAAACTCAAACGTCTTTACGATTTGCGACCTGGAATGTCAGAACCTTATTGGATAGAGCCAATGCAGACCATCCCGCGCGACGGACGGCGCTCGTTGCTACTGAACTTGGCAGATATAGAATCGATATCGCTGCTATATCTGAGACCCGCCTTTCGGATGAGGGGTCCTTGAATGAGATTGGGGCTGGTTATACCTTTTTTTGGAAAGGCCTACCTCTTGGCGTCCCGCGCATGCACGGTGTTGGTTTTGCAATTCGTACTAAGCTTCTCCGGAACATCACTGAATCTCCAGTGGGCATCAATGAAAGGCTTATGTACATACGAATCCCTCTGGTGAAAGGGCATCATATGACTGTCATAAGCGCCTACGCCCCCACACTTGATGCAGATGACTCGGTGAAGGACACTTTTTACGGGAGTCTTCGCGCTCTTTTACAAACAATTTCCCGCAATGATAAAATCGTGGTTCTTGGTGACTTTAATGCAAGAGTCGGATCAAATCACACAGTCTGGGCTGGTGTGATCGGCAGGCATGGTATAGGAAATTCAAACAGCAATGGTATCAGGCTGCTCAATCTTTGCGCAGAATTTGGGCTGACCGAAGCATTGGCATTTACTGGACTACATTATCACCAGATCCCGCGATGTTTCTGATGTTCATATAACAAGAGTCATGAGGGGTGCAGAATGTTGGACAGACCATCGCCTCGTCGTCGCAAAATTTTCAATCACACTTTGCCCTCCAATCCGCAAACAGAAACCAAAAAAGAGGCTAAATCTCAGAGCATGCCTTGATCCGGTAACACAAACTAAGCTTCAAGATGCCTTCGAAAATATTCCCATGCCAACCGATCCTCGGCTGTCGGAACCGGACGCTTCCCAGAACTTTTCAACTGGCACCCACTCACTCTCTGACAGCTGGGCTTCATTTAGTTCTCATGTTATGTCGGCAGCCTCGGAGATTCTCGGCTTTTCTGCCAGAAAGCAGCCGGACTGGTTTGATGAAAATCGTCCCGAGATTCTCAACATGCTACGAGCCAAAAACAAAGCGCACGACGCCAAACTTCGCAATCCGGGATCAGCTAGTCTCCATTGCAAATGGAAGGAATTACGTACCAAAATAAGACGGGATCTTCGTCGTTTGGAAAATGATTGGTGGACAATGAAAGCTAAGGAGATTCAAAACAAGGCAGATTCAAATGACATGCAAGGTTTCTATGATTCCGTTAAAAAGATCTATGGTCCCTCGCAACACTCCATCCATCCAGTAAAATCTAAGGATGGTAAAACAGTCTTTAAAAACGTGGAAGGCATCGTTTCTCGCTGGGCTGAACATTTAAGAGACCTACTAAACTGCCTTAACCCGGTGGATCCTAACTTTGTGGACATCCTTCCGCAGTTCCCGGTTGTGTCCTCACTGGATGATCTTCCAACCCTCAATGAAGTTCAACAGGCTGTGAGGGGGATGAAAAACAACAAAGCAGCTGGTCCAGATGGCATCCCCGCAGAAATCTTCAAGTATGGTGGTCCTCACCTGTGCTGCAGACTCCATCAGTTCATCATTCAGGTTTGGTCGACCGGTGATGTGCCTCAGCTATGGAAAGATGCCAATATCATAACTATCTACAAAAAGAAAGGGGACAGGCAAATCTGTGGTAACAGTCGCGGGATATCTCTATTGTCTGTTGCTGGTAAGATCATTGCACATATCATGCTTAAACGTCTTCAAACCAGCATTGTAGATGCTGTCATTCCAGAATCCCAGAGTGGTTTTCGCGCTGGTCGAAGCACATCTGACATGATCTTCCTTGCGCGCATACTACAAGAAAAATGTCGCGAGCAAAATGATGATCTGTTCCTTGCCTTTATCGACCTAACGAAGGCATTTGACACAGTAAACAGAGCGCTACTTTGGAGGGTTCTTGGTAAATTTGGCTGCCCACCGACTTTTCTGACCATACTTCAAGAGCTTCATGCTGGTATGAGGGCCAAAGTGGTTGTTGGTGGTAGGGAATCCGAACCCTTTGACGTGTTGGTTGGAGTAAAACAGGGCTGTGTCTTGGCACCCATTCTTTTTAATCTGTTCCTCACTGGAGTGGCTCTTGCTTATCGTGGCGGCCTCCTTTCGGATGCGGGCATCTCTTTCAACTATCGTCTTGATGGTAGTCTTTTCAATTTGCGTCGACTTAAGGCAAAAAGCAAGATTTCTGTAGATAAAATTTTTGAACTTCAGTATGCTGATGATATGGCCATACCTGCCCACACCGCTGCTGGCCTCCAGAAAAATCTGGACATCCTATCGGATGTTTACAGCCGTGCTGGCCTTGTTGTTAACACCGGAAAAACGGAGGTTCTATCACTTGTCACAAACCGAAACTCACCTTCTCATCCATTTATGGTTCGTGGGAATGCACTTGTTGATACACAAAAGTTTATGTACCTTGGTAGCATACTCAGCAACGACTGTAATTTAGATAGCGACATTGAGCATCGTATCAAGGCCGCATCTTCTGCCTTTGGTAGGCTATTGAATCGAGTCTTCTTGAATCATAACCTTACGGTACACACCAAAATCTCTGTGTACAAAGCAGTATGTGTTTCCGTTTTACTGTATGGAAGTGAAGCCTGGACCCCTTATCGTCGACATATCAAGGCCCTTGAAGCCTTTCATGTACGATGCCTCCGAAGCATCCTCAGAATAAAATGGTGGCATAAAGTTCCGACCATAGAAATGTATAAGAGAGCCGGCATAACCCCAGCCGAACACCTTCTCCTGCAACGACAGCTGCGATGGGTGGGTCACATTATCCGAATGCCTGATAACCGACTCCCACGTAGATTGCTTTATGGCGAACTAAGTTCAGGTTATCGATCAGTTGGTCGCCCAAGAAAGCGCTTCATGGATCATATAAAATGTGTCCTACAGAGGTGTGACATCAACCCGACTGAACTTGAGGATATTGCCAAGGACAGACTCACATGGAAAACCACTTGTAAGCTGGGTCTCGAGACATTCACTAATAAGTGGAATGATGATTCGCATAAGCGCCGAATGATCCGACACGAGGCAGCATCAAGAGTAGTGGTGCCATCTGGACCGCGATGTCCTCACTGTGGCCGTTTATGTGTGTCCGAATTTGGTCTAAGAAGCCACCTTCGTATTCATGTTGAAAGATAGCATTGCAACGTCGTCGCCGTTCCGGCGGACTTCACTTACTTTTACTTACTTACTATATCACTCTAAATTTGCTACATTGTTAATTTGTACGATCTTCAATTTATGCTTATAATAATATCATAGCGCTTTATCACAATAATATTAATTACAAATAAACTCAAAAGTATTTAAAAGTTTTAAATAGGATTTCTTAACTGAACATATAACATGTAACAATGGTCTTATATTTTAAGAAAAAGACAATTAAATAAAACATATACAGTAATACCTCGAGATACGAGTGTCTCTACATACGAGTATTCCAAGATACGAGCAAGCCTTCTGGCAGATTTTTGCCTCTAAATACGAGTAAATATTCAAGATATGAGCAACTACTACTATTCAACTACTGATACTGACGCCGACGCACTTTCACTTCACGTGTTTACCAACTTCTGTAAGCATCGCCCGTGAGTAGCTGATTTTCTCTCTATTTTGTGTATTATTCTTCAAAATAGCGATGAGTTATAAGAAAGTGAGTGGTGAGGATGGTAGTGAGAAGAAGAAACGCATGACGACCATGGAAATGAAGCATGAAATTGTGGATAAATATGAGTGATGATCGCAGTACATTCACAATATGTACCATTCTAAAGCAGAAGGATGTTATCAAGGGCGTGACAATTATATCGAAGTTATGTTCGCATATAAATGATGAGATGGAGAGGTTTCTATTCTTGTGGATAAAGAAGCAGTAGATGTCGATAGCTCGATAGTTATTTCGTTAAAAGGTCTTCGTTAAAAACATGTTTTTTTTTCCATTGTTACTGATCTGGAACAGATTAATTTGTTTTCTATTATTTCTTATGGGAAACCATGATTCTAGATACGAGCAATTCGTGTTACGAGCTCTGCCCTGGAACGGATTATGCTCGTATCTAGAGGTATTACTGTATTTTCAGAAAATGCATGCATCCAAAACTAGCTTTCCCCATTTTTTCAAATCATTTTTGGTCATTATTACAAAGTTTGCGTTCCCACGGCTGGAAAAGATGACTGAGTGAAACTGGGCTCATGCTGTCAAGATGAGCTGTACTTAAGCATGAGCAGAGCCACAGAGACTCTAAACACCATGTGAGCCGTCTGTATACGCGTCTAAACTCAGCTTACCCTATCCTTACTTCGTTACATAATGACCTCCCATTTGGCTTCCCTGTTGTGCTTTTGTTAATTGTCTGTTTGTGTAAGATGCACGTTTCCTCCCCCCACTTAAGAGGGCCGTTTCTGTCAATCTATCTCTTTCATCCTACTTTCAGCTCGGATGAACACACCCAGCAAACTGACAGACCCATAATAATGTCTGCCTGCACTGGCCCCAGCAGTAATACAAACGTTCTTCACATGACATGTAAAATAATGTACTATTTAAACAGACATCAATTATGGTCTTAATTGCATTACAAAACAACCTCACTAAACATTTAAAACTACCGTATCTGATTTGTTTATTCCTCCAATGGCTGCTATCTATTTTTAAGCTTGAGAGCAGAACAAATTGGTCTTTAAACAAATTGTCCTTGACCTTCCGTTATCTTCACCGCCACAGCGGAGTCTCTTTTTTGACACTTAATTTTATGCCGTCTTTAGCCAGCTGATCCAGGGTCAGCAATGACATGTCATTAACCCAATGTCCTTGCAAACCTTCTGTTCCCTGTTCCCAATAACAGATGAATTAGGTCAGCAATGAAAAGCACCTATGATCTTGGTATCTGCCATCCAGAATACTCTCTACACCTATTAGCTACCAAGGTCATTCCTCAAAAGACCTTAGAAAACAGAGAATAGTTCATTCCTACACTTCTATTAATTTACATATTCTATTATACTTTTGGTCTCTTCCTCATTCATGAATTTCACCTCCCTTCTATCACTCTCCCTCTCTAAATTTAAGGTTGCGTTAAATAATAACTAAAAAATATTCTTTATTCTTAAAAACATTGATAGACATATTCAAAGTAATGTCTGCAAATTTGCCAAAAAATACAGAACTTCACCAATGTAAAAAGAATAAATAAATACAATGCATATGGCAACTGAAATGCATTTATATGACTACTAAACCCTGATTGGTTTATGATTTCATACACTTTTGGACATATTAAAGATAACCTTAACATTAAAATAAAAGATAGAACGAAATCCACTTTTTACGGTTTTATGACTCATAGGCGATAAAAAGACATAATATTTTTTATTGTGCTTCACAATGGGCTTTGTTTTACAAAAGATCAAGAGCATGGAAAAATAAAATTACTTTCTAAATTTGTCGTTCGCAAAATGTCCATCTGCACTTTAATGTATTTTCCTTACATTCAATTTGGTCAATCAAACATCCAATATTCTTAAAATAAATAAATAAAGAACATAAACATTTGAAAATATGACATTATGTGCCTTATTTGTCAAACTTATTCTAGACAATATTTTTAGGGTTTAAATGAATACAGGGTTTAGAGTAAAATTAAATACACACACACACACACACACACGTATTCAGACCACCTTACATTTTTAACTTATATTGCAGCCATTTGCTAAAATCAAAGTTCATTTTTCCCTCAATGTATACACAGCACCCCATATTGACAGAAAAACACAGAATTGTTGACATTTTTGCAGATTTACTAAAAAAGAAATAAGTACAATCATCCCAAGATCAAAGTCACTTAAACCCTTTGACGCGTCCGATCACACCGGTGTGACTAGAACGTTCCGTGCAATGTGTTTTTTCTCGTTGTCTGCCGCTGAGCCTGCCACTCTTCAGTATTTTAAACCCCATAATGTTTATTTTAGGTTTCAGACATTTAAATACTCAAACGTACTGGCAAAACAATACATTTATACTTTGAAAAATGCACACTGATGCCCATGGAAGCGGAAATAACAATCGGTTCAATTATAAGTTTTATTTATATCAGATACACATCACATGGGGAACTATAAAGTTCACTCTATTCTTCTCCCACTACGCCAACCACTTACTGTCATGTATTTCAGGAGAAGTGAATGAATTGACGTGTTGCAAATCAAACAGACTCTCCAAACTGAGTGCAAACTAACATGGTGTTACAGATCAACTAACATGATTATCAAAGTTTTTTTTAAATCGACAAAGCGCACTCACCTCCACATATAAGAGAATCTGAATATCAGGTAGTTGATGACTTGTTGGGTATGTTTGTGAATATTTTTAAAAAGAAAAAAGAAATAGTGATACATCTGTCATACAGTGCTATT
The DNA here is from genome assembly GCA_037043235.1 of Rhodeus uyekii. Taxonomy (NCBI): domain Eukaryota; kingdom Metazoa; phylum Chordata; class Actinopteri; order Cypriniformes; family Acheilognathidae; genus Rhodeus; species Rhodeus uyekii. The sequence goes on from JAWRVZ010000034.1 coordinate 4,995,467, forward strand.
GTGGCTGCGGTGTGTCACATGACAAGCCGCAATGGAAATAATGGGAAACTTTCTAAAATAACAGTCAGGGGGGGGGTCAGCGAGACTAGATTTAAACTTACGTGCGAAAGGGTTAAGGCATTTTAGACTTTGTAAAGAAACCATAGTAACCACGTGTGCAATACTTTTCAGAACTGTGTCAGAGCAAAATGTTATGAGCGATTGTGTGTGTGTTGTGACGCGTTTACGCTGTGAGCGAAATTGTGTTTGCAATGTTGGAGAATATAATTATAGGTTTGTATCGAGAATCGAAGGTGTTTTTTATCGTATACTGGTAAATCTTGTAACGACTGTCAGCTTGTAACGGCTGTAAATGACAAACTGGTCACACAAGCTTTATAGATGGGTTTCCTACCAGCACACTCTTCTCAAACATGTAAAGAGCGCAAGAACAAACCAGGAAAAAGAAAAGACTTTTTAACACAATCTCTGCTGTTAGTTGGTGCACATATGCCTTTTGTTGTTATCAAACATATACAGTGTATGTACATTTTTATAGCATGCCGATTGCTTCATCAAATAAATCGCCATATTGGCTTTGGGTTCTCTTGATCCTCTGTTATCCCGACGCTTTTTTGCAACCCCAGGCTACAACGGTAAAAATTAAACTGCCTAAATATTTAAAGTTATGAAACTTCACTTTGCCCTGAGCTGTAAAGTGATTTACAAGAGAACAAATTATAGATGTATGAGACCAAAGATCGCTTGTTAGATATACAAAAGAAATTATTTCTCATGTTTAACCATTAGAGAGACATCAGGGCCAGTGGCAAACGTAGGAAAGATTAGCTGAAGTAAGGCTATTGCAGGTGGGGTTAATGAGCGCTGAGTGCCTGTGACGCAATAACAGTACAGTAGAACCCCGACTTACGAAACTCTCTACGTACGGAAAATTTGACATACGATAAAAGATTTCGGGGGTTTTTTTCGCCCGAGTAACGACAAAATGATCGAGATGCGAAAAACGAAATCTCGGCGAGGCAACGATTTCTGAGTTTTGTTTTGAAATTCGCGCTGATTTTGGTTCGGGTTGGATGAAGGCTACAGTTTGTCCGGTCAGAACAATGATGTCTCACTCAGGGAATAATCCAAAACTGGTATTTATTAAAGGTGCATAGATGTGTGGTTAAGCACGATCGATAAAACCTCAACGATTGGCACCAATTCCCTGTATTTCACTCAAACTATATACAATCTTCAGCCAATCTATTTTACCTTAATCATCCATCAGCTCTCTCTCGGTCACTTCCTGAAACTCCGATGGAAAGTTTTGGAATAGTCCATTTCGCACTGAATGACAGGGATGGCTGGAATAGTCCATGTAAGAAGGGGAACACTTTTGACAATCCTATTGGTCAGCATCGCTCCCACCAGCCTGTGCATAGGTGTTTCGCTCACGTTTTGTCTGTTCTACCATTTCTAACGCTAAAGTTCTTCCGCGCTTTCGCATACAAGTTTTGTTTTCATCGTGCTGCATCGCCATTATTTTGTGCCCAGTTAACAAACTTTTTTCTAATCACTACCCATGGATGTGAAGATTGTTGCTGAAGTCAAAGGGAAGAAGAGGATGCTCTCCTCAGTGATGAAAAGGGAGATAATTGAGAAGTGTAAAGTTGGGATGCGCGTCATCCAATGCAGAATGTGGTGTTTTCGTAGGGCTTGGAACGGATTAGGCAATTAACATGTAAAAGACTGACCGACTTACGAAAAGATCGACTTACGAAGCCAACCTCGGAACGGATTAATTTCGTAACTCTGGGTTCTACTGTATTTCAGTATCAAACTTCCTCCTCCACTATTGATGCTTGCTGGTTGGTGCGAGATGCATTCTGGGATATCTGCAGGCTCAAGTCTGCTCAAGTCACCTCTCGAGGCATCCTCGATAAAAGGGACGGACCAATAATGCATATGGGGATTTAAACTGTGCACATTGAGAAACGGCTCATGTTCACATGCCTAAATCCACTGGAGTAGCTGCCATGTGATTGGCTGATTAGATATTTGCATTAAACTAGCAGGTGAACAGGTGTACCAAATAAAGTGGCCGGTGAGTGTATATTATACACACACACACACACACACACACACACACACACACACACACACATACACATACGAAGCTAAAGATGATCATCGGTTCAATGAAGCACTGCTAGCAGGATATTTACCTCAAAGAAACGTGATGATTATGATATTAAATACACACACAAAAACTATTACATTACAAGGGCACAAAAGGCTGTGAATGCACAAGCACACTTGACTGTGCTGGTTATGGTGTAACTACGTACACGTGCTCTTTCCACAACAACGTGCTGAAACACGAGGGCAAAGAATTCACAACATTCTTTCAGTCGGGTTCTCATAATTTTATGAAGTATATATGACAGATTTGTGCTGCACAAGTTGGCCTTAACTGCATCTTCCTAGTGAATCCAAAACCATCATATCAAACAGCACACATCTGAATGGCTTCAACTAAAGGAAATAATCCATTATCTGTCAGCTTGAATATATCGACGTAATAATATATAAGGCCAATAACATTCAAAATTAGCATTTTAGACTGACATGGTGGCCGATATAATGTGCATCCCTAAAGGCTAGAATTATTATTGAATTAACATTAGGACTTACATTTTTTTTGCCTTGCTTAATTTAATAAAATCACATTTGAAACAAATTAGTATTGAGGTAAAAATAGTTCAGTTAACATTTTAAAACAATCATAAATGCATGTGGTCATCTAAACAAGTTAAACCATTTCCTTTACCAGAGTTAAGTCATAGGAAATATATCAAAAATTCAGACTTACAGAAATTATAAAAATGTGTTCTCATCGAAATGCTGCAACTCTAACGCGAAAAGTAACCCATCAAAACAAATATTTTCTGTTTATGTAATCCATGTGAGACGAGAAATACAAATTACCTCATTATCGTTAATGTGACCACATACACACGCTGCACAGCCTTTCGCATGCTAATCGTTCATGTGAGCTAACAAAAAGCGAAGCATCCAACTTCAACTCCATACCAAGTTTAACTTGGATTTATCTCAGAAGAAGAACGGGATTGATCCAGCGAAGGGAAATTTATTCTCATTTACATCAGTTAACGTAATGTTATTGTTACAAACTTCACATTGTACTAGTACTCAAACTATTGCCTGACTAAAATGTGTGAAATCGATGGAAAACAAAGTATAGGTAACCAACATTTAGCAATGCTAATATAAATTTGAAAAATAGAAAAAAAAAGAAAAGAGAAAAACAACAGAACAATATGAACAGATGATGTTTTCATGGTGTATATAAAACTCAATATACAAATAATGTGAGTGGTTACACTGTCACTCGTGAATATCTGCTCAAACCACGTTTATGATTGGTTTATAATTAGACAATACTTCATAGAGTAATGGTTTCTGTAAGTCAACCATTAGTCTATATGCATTTGAAAAACAAAACATGGCAAGCATTACTCACTTCATAAATGTCAGTCATTTAGAAGTATTCTATATATAATTAATGCTATATCGATTATTGCATCATAAATATACTTTAATCTTATGCAAATACCTGAGAATTTTTGCAGTTTTTTATTTTTGTCTTTATTCATGTTACTTTCTAATGATTTATACTTATAGGCCTGCATTTCCCCCCTCAATATATTGTTTTGTCAATGAGTGGGTAGGATGATTTTCATATTGTTTTGAAGCAAAAAGTCTAGGTTACAACAAGAAACATTTATCTAAAGTCTAGTGAAAAAATATTCGGTATGGGTTTTATGGCCTTAATTCAGTGACCTTTTTCACAAACCATGCATGAACAATTCTCTCAAAACTACAAACTTTTACATTCATGCCACTTACATATTGCAGCAGAGTTTGTCCTGAATACAGTCTAATCAGATTTTACAAGTACTTGTTATAAGTACCATAAATAAGCACTAATGTCAGGGCATGCCAAAAAAACACCTCAGACCCCAGAGGATGGGAGGGAGGAATAGATGGAGCAACTGCGTGGATTATAATACCATTTAGAGTCATAATAAAGCTCAGATTAGCATCATTTAAAAATGCAGATTAAAAAAATAACTACAACTGTGTAAATCAAAGACATGATTTCCCCTGACGACCTTCTCTCAATCTAAGTAATCGCTGTAATGACACAGGCATATATCGTCTCCTCAGGGGTGGCTGTGGGAGGCAACAGCCTTACACAAGTGCAAATTACACTGAATAATCACTCCTCCTCACCCATTCAATCAAACAGCATCTGAATGTGAAAAGACAGCATTTACATACAAGCTCAAATGCATGTGGCCCCACTCGGAGTACTCTCCTTTCCCTAGAGCTTTTTGGAAAAAGATTGCGGATTTACCAATACATTTGGCGAAGTTAGTGTCTCTTTATTAAAATTTATAAAAATGCATTTCTTTTATGGCCCAACAGTGACCAAAAAACATCAAAGTTTATTCTCCAGTAAAGCATTTTTGAGCACATCTGGTCTTGTTTGCTGCCTTGACCACAATCATGCTGGCCATATTCTACACAATATATATTGTGAAGAATATCACGGAATGATTTTATGGCCTGCATGAAGCAGAAGCATTCTCATTGTAACTGGAGTTAATTAAATGGGGCATTCCCAATTCAAACCATTTACTCCTGCAAAATGTTTCTCGACTTAGAAGAAAGTGTAATGGGTTTCTGATAAAAACAAATTTGTAAAGTATGCTATGTAAATATTTTCAAAATTAAGGTAAAAGACTGTTAAAATGCTATGGTAAAAACCTGTTTAATTGGTTAATTCCAAGTTCCCTTACACTATATCATGAAAAAATAGATCTAATAGTACATTTAATGTACTTTTATAGTAAAATTAGTACAGTTTTCTTAAGTGAGAAATAATTCAGTGATAAACTAATTTGACATTCCCAGAACTCTGTGTAACAGCTCACATTTGATGACTTAACATCGAAATAACGATTAGGGGAAAATAATTAAACATATCTACATCTTAAGTTGTTAAATTAATATTTATTGTATAATTTTAGAGTTATGCTCTTTGTATTTGCATCACAATTTGCACCTATATTTGCATGTAACTCAAAATCTAATTGTGAGTGATGAACTAATTCATCATGTTTTTAATCTTCACCATCTGTCTTTTAAGTGGTTGATCAATATATTATAATTCTATGAAGTATATATAAAGTTATTTGGTATGTTTATATTATTTAGCTAATGAATATGCTTTTAAACCTTAAACATTTAATATTTAAAAAAAAAAAATGTCTTCATATTTTGCTACAGATTTCTGGCAACCACAGCCGACATTTTTTTAACCATAAATTACCCAATTTTTTACAGCCCATGTAAATATGACAATTTATTAACTATCCCTTTAAAACAAAGTATACATTTGCTGCTTATTGATTGGGACAGCCAATGACGCCTAAACTTGCCTTACAGCTGGCAGTCTCAAGGTTTTGGAACATAGCTGAAGAGTACATTTAAAGGCAAAGACAGAAACAAAGAGAAGCCACAAATGAGAGAGGAGAGGAGAAAAGAACAAAACTGGAAAAAAAGAGATTTTGATGTCTCATTTTCCTTCTTTGAGTCTGCCTGGGAAAGATGAGTCAGATGAGCTACACGGACATGCAGCGTGATGCCCTGAAACAGCCAGACTGTGAGAGTCTGTCTCTGCCTCTGGAGGGTAATTGCAGCTTAGGTAAGACACCTGGGAACAGTCGTGCAATTAAGACAAGACTAAATGAAAAAGCGGCATGACTCACAATGGCATACCTCCAAGTCTGGCTCAGTATAATGTGCTAACACACACTAAGAATCTAGGTACCATTTAACTAATATTTCATTTCACACTAATCAACGAAAGCAAAACAACTAAATACAAACATGCCAAAAAGGGAGCCTTTAAAAATCCATTGATTATTATTATTAATAATTGCTATTTTACTGCATATATTATTAATTACCTTTACATTCATGCATTTATCAGTCGCTTTTATCCAAAGCGACTTACATTGCATTCAAGGAACACATTGCTCTCCCTGGGAATCGAACCCATGACCTTGGCGTTGTAAGCGCCACACTTTACTGTTTGAGCTACAGGAAAGCAATATAATTCATATATATTATAATTCATATAAATATTTCAACACAAAATGACTATACTCTACAAGCATCTGTAAAACTTAAATTCTACATGCATATAGCGCTTCCTTCACATTTATGCATGACGCAACAGTTGACTTTCACTACAGGTGCATTAGAGACTGTGATAGATAACATCACCATACCCTTCCCAATCTTCTTTCAGTTTTTGAGGGAGAGAGAACAGGAGTGCTCTTGTCTCTTATAATGATATACTGACCTACTTAAAGATATAAACAAGACATACATTGGGCGCCAGGATTGTTGAAAAAACTGATTTAAACCCAGAGAGAAAGTGAGGGGGAAACAAAAGAGAGAGAAAGAAATAGAGGTGAGATTTATGTGCTCTGGCAGCACGGCACTGGTGGGAACTCAGTCTGTTAGTTAGAAATTAACCTGAACTAGAGAGACGAAGCAAAACACGAGAAAAGCCTTCAAGCGCGCACCGTAGGAGCACAAAACAAGTCTCAACTGAATCCTGAGCTTTAGCCACCAGACTTGGTCTGAATGAGTGTGTTTGGTTTACAAAAACCAGAACAACTGAAGTTTCTGCAACTCATCTCATTTTATCTCTTCCTCTTGAGTCAAATATATAAGGTGTTACATCCAGCAGACACCGCCTAGTGACCACAAAAAAGGCTCTAATAACAATGACAGTTAAGACCAGGATTAGATCCAACACCAACTCAAAATTTTATATATATTCTCACTTGAAATGCTGACAGCCGGTAGAGGCCTTTCTCTTGAATTTGAAGTGTTGGAAATTGCTTTAGCAAAGAAGATTAAGTGTGTAATGTGTGTAATTGGCAGAAACAGATCATGATAAATCAAAAGGTCAGAGCTTGAGTCTAATGAAAAGCCTCCTTTGTGTGTTCAGCCAAACTGTATTAGCGCCCTTGAAATGATATTAGTGGCGCTTTTTGAGTGGCAGATGGTGGGATGGCAGCATAAAGTTTATTTGCGGGTGGAAAATTCTTTGATGTTTATGTGCTTTGAGGACCTCGTTCTCAGACGCCCAGGAGCTACTCTGTGTTAGATGTCCAAATGATGAGCCACTCATTTTGGAGGAGTCCTGAATTTCTCATCACACCCCTTAAACTACGGCTGAACATTTCATGTAATTCTCTTGGAAGAGGCTTGATGAAACAAGTACCATGTATTGGAGTACCATGTCAGTAAAGTGGTACATGAATATAAATATTAAGTGTTATAGTACACGGTCTACCATGGTATTAACACCAGACAGTATCATGAAAACAGAGTATTTTTTTGTAAATTAATTTAGAAAAAAAAATGCCAGTGTATTACCATGAATTTTGGATTTTCAGTAATAATTGCCCTTACAAAAAGTAGAGTGGTGGTACTATGGTACAGTAATAGTATTAAGGGCCAGTCGATCACACACGAATCACTCACAAATCACACACAGATTGGGTTTGTGCGTGCTTGTGCGTCGAGAAATTGACCGAAGTATTCCACAAACATTCGACGCACGCCTGATGCATGAATCACTGACGGAGCGCGTCCAAACACGCACGCAACGCGAACGTTCCACGAACAAGCACTTTCAGAAACCACATTGTCAGTGGAATGAACGTGATACGTGCGCGGTTCACGCGTGGTTCATGAGTGATATGAAGGTGGGGCGTCAGTGGACGTGTGCGGTTTCGAACCAGTTCCGACCTATAAGCACTGACGGCCGATGCGTGTCCCGCGCATAGTCACGCATACTCGACGCATAAACTACGCACGCCGACTCATGAATAACGCACACCGACGCACAACTCAAAATCACGCACAAACCACCTTCGACGCACATCCACTTACAATCACTAAAAATAGCATTGTTCTACAATGGTACACATCCAAAAAGTGAATTGATACGATACTTTTAAAGACTGTTTCTTGGATACGAACAAATGGTAATATCATAGTTTTTTTCCGAAGTACTTAGGAATACCATGGTAATAAAGTATTGCAACTATACAGTGCTATAGTATAAATCACCACAGTATTACCTTCATATACTATCAAAGTGTGTATTTCATTTACCGGTAGCAGATTAATCTCAAAAAGCAAAGAAAATTTGTTTTTCGAATTCGAATAAAATCAGCATTCGGAGATCAAAATAAAATAAAAAAAATGTAATTTACGTTTCAACTAAAAATTGGTGCACCACTAGTTTCACCATAAGAACCCATGGGTCATTCCCAGTACTTTATTTGAAAGGAGAGCGGTAAAACATCAACGCTTTAAACAGTAAAAGAAATAACAAACAAGAAAAAGCATCCCTTATTTACACAAGAAATTAGTATAATTTAGATAAAATCCATTAGATGTAAATATGAACCCGTGAACACAGTAAATAAAGCATGTTTGCGGTTTATCAATAAGCATCTGAGGATGGAAAGGCAGCTGTAATCACAGAAGGTCATATGTAAACACTTAACTAGCTCTGTCTGTTCTCCTGGACAGTAAAGCACTACCCAAATACTGATGGTGAATCCATCATGGCCGCCTGCTGTGGGGCCATCCTGCTTGTGTGACAGATGTGAGGTAAGGTTCGCTACAACCCGCTTCATTAGGCCTGCATGTGCCTAAGCATTTAGGAGCCGGTCAGAGCTAAATATAAAGGGCCGGTCTCATGTTTTTGCATTTGAGATGAGCTCACAGCACTTGGCTGGACAGGACTGTGTGCAGTCAGCCAGACTAAACAGAGCAGTTAAATTAGTGCCATCACTCAGAAGGGACACCTAGAACGTCCTTCAAACACACACTTTATAATTTGTGTTTCCCGTGTTTAATATTATTTGGCAGCCTACTTAACATTATGCATACATTTTGGTCGATATACATCTCAAATCAATGCTCACAGCTAGAAGTGATGGTCAATCATAAAAACATTTCACAATTCTCAAAATCAGATCTGCGTGATATATTGGTGCCATGTCAGTTATCAGTGGAGTCATTACAGATTTATGTATTTATTTAGTATTTCTTTCACATATTTATGTATTTATATTTAATATGCTCACTAATATCTACTGCTCCCAAAAACAATCTTGGAAAACCATTTAATTTCATAATATTTCCTTAGTTAACTTAATTAATAATAAGGTTAAATAATCTTTGGCAAATTTCAAAATTAATATCCATTTTTCATACAGGACATTAAAATGTTGTGACGCTTGTAGCACATAAAACAATTGTTTCACAAAACAAACAAGCATAAACATACAAAATGTATAGAATTTTAATATCAATCATCCATTAATTAATTTTTTATTGGTAATGATAGTCAAATACAAGAGAAAATACTTACTGCTCTTGAATGAACAACTTTAGTAGCTTTAATAAGAATACATTTATATATTTTTCATAGTGAAAACAGTAAAGACAAAGCAGTAACTCATTTTATTTTTTATATTTGATTAATCAATTTCTGTACCATTTCTAAACATGTTAAATAAACCTATTGTACCTGAAAAACTTAATTTAATTAATATTTTTGTTATATTGTGTTTGTAATTTGCTTATTTGCTTTTATTTAAATAGCAAAAATAACTATCGTTATAGTGAAATAAAATTGTGGTCATAACCTCCACTCTTGGATGCATTCTTCCTTTCACAAACAACTAGGCAGAGACCAACAGGTTTTGATATGACTTTAAAACTATTTTAAACTTGACACACAAAAAAAATCATTGATTTGTTTATAACATCGCAAAACAAGCCAAAATATTTCAGCTCTTCCAAGATAACGCTCATCATATCATATCTTTGCGTCATGTCATGCACATCTGTGAAAGATAAACCAGTTTACTCACAGATATCTGCAGCTTCATCAGAGCCATCGGGACAGTCTTTCTCTCCATCACAGCGCCAGCCTTTGGAGATGCAGGTTACCTGGTCTTTACACACAAACTGCTTCGGACTGCATGTTTTTGGAGCTGGAAGAGAGAAATAAATTGCAAGCATGAAATTAACCTCTCAGACCAATTATTCTAACAACTGTTGGGACATTTTGAGTTTCTCCCTTACCACTTGACTCAGTTATCGGAGCAAATTAATTAGATACCATGTAAATTATGATGAATTTTTAATCCACAATGACAATAAAATCAAACATAATAAACTGTTCTAGTGTTTAAAAATCCTACAATTAAGAAATGCTATAGCACAAAATGAATCAGAATCAAAAATCAGTCATGATATCAGCAACTGAACAACCCCTGTGGTCAACCGCTAAATGCTTCAGCAATAATAAGTAACTTTTTTTGTTGTTGCGGAGAACATCTAGACGAACCACTTATGAATTAAGCAAATGTGACAGGACAAGACTTTCAGAAGAAAAAGCTTGTGGATGTGGTCGAAGGCTTTGCTGAAACTACCATTCCTCATGCCAAAGATAGTTGGTTTCAACAGAAATACAGCTGGGTCATGCCAAGTTCACAACAGAAAACTGCTTTAATATTAACCCACTTATTTCAGCATAGGTGATTTATGTTTGTTTCTCTTCCAAGCGCTGCCCACAAACAGTGGTTTGCTTTTGCTCTTTATAACCTGAGAGATGTTTTTTCTCGACGTGTGGACAGAGGTCTTTTCATTGCCGGTGGTAAGTATGCATCAGTTGTCTAACCTCGGGGAGAGCCTGACAATCAGAAGAGTATTTTTGCTCAGTCGGTCTGATGAGATTGTTGAGGTAAACCGCAGAATCGCCTCAGGACTGTGGGTAATCTGGCCCGCCCCACTGCTGACACTGGTCCACTCAGCTGGAAGTCAGAGAGCCTCAGCAAAACCGCTGCTGTATTTAAGCCATTCTTAGCCTGTCAGTGTCCCAGTAAAACACTGTAGCTCCAATACCTACTGTGGGTGCGGCCCACTTGCACATACAACTGACCACAGGCCTTTTCCAAATACAATACGCAGACAAAACTGCTAAATGGAAAGATTTTAGAACAATCATCCTTACAAGCTTTGCATGCATTTTAAACTAGAGCTAAGCGGAACGGCTTAAAAAAACGTCTTTTTTAAATACAGTGGAACCCACTTATCTCGAGCTCGGTTAACTCGCCTACCCTGTTATGTACACTTTTTTTGAAGTGGAACTGCCAAACTCCCTATTTTTCTTAGCATTTTCTTATCGGTTATGTTGATTTATGTCGCCGAATCTCGAGCACAAAAAAGGGACAAAATCGCCACTTAACATCAGTTATCTCGGAGTGCGCGTTGCACGTGTATCACGGCCTGTAAGGACGCTCACTCCAATAACGCTTCACTCACTATTGTGGCGCAGTGCCGTGCAGCTGCAGAAGAACTCGCGCAAAAATCAAGCCTTACAGATTCTATCTTGGAAGAGGAGGTGCAGGAGTTCACCTTCACTGTCCAGGAATTCCCAGATTACATTGACATCGACAAAGACGTCGTTACTGATAGAAGTATTTGTTTTCAAGCAGACCGTTAAAGGCAAAAAGCAACAATGCATTTTAGAGTTTGTAAAGAAACCATAGTAACCGTGTGTGCAATACTATCAGAACTGTGTCAGAGCGAAATGACTGTGTTATAAGCGAATGTGTTTATGTGTGTTGTGAAGTGTTTACGCTGTGAGCGATCATTGTGTTTGCAATGTTGGAGAAAATAATTAAAGGTTTGTATCGAGAATCGAAGGTCTTTTTTATTGTATACTGGTAAATCTCTGCTGTTAGTTGGTGCACATATGCCTTTTGTTGTTAGCAAACATATACAGTGTATGCACATTTTTATAGCATGCCGATCGCTTCATCAAATAAATCGCCATATTGGCTTTTGGTTATATGGACGATTTTTTGCAACCTCCGAGGTCGTCGAGAGAACCGGGTTCCACTGTAATATATAAACATTTATGGATTTGCTCTGAAAATCTCTGATTACAGTAAGTCAGAGTAGCCTTCATCACTTCATATCCTTTTGATTTATATGCACCAATTTATCAATACATAGATAAATATATAAGTAGGTAACCCTCAGTGTTTATTGCTAAAACATTTAAACACATGAGGGACATCTGGAAGAAAAAATTAGAATTAATTTTTTGAAAAAGACAGAACCTAACTTGACAGCGACATTTACAATGTTGTGTAGTTTTAAATCAGCAAAACCATTTTGAAGTTAGAATGTACTATAGTACTATAACGCTGAAGCACAGAACTTCAAAAACAAATTTATTGCAAAAATTTGGCCATAAAAAGAGACATCATGGCACATGGCCATACTTTTTGATTTTATTTGTTCAATGTTTTACTAAAATTAATATAGCGTTATACACTGTATCTCAAGAACAGGAGTAATTATTTGATTGTGATTCTGTACAGGATCCTCCCTCTCGAACACATACCTCTCTACACATTTGGCAGGAGGAGAGGTGTTTTGGGAAAAGCTGCAAGGGGGAGAAGATGTGACTGCAATCACAAGAGAGAGGAGGGATGTGCATGGTATCAGTCACGCTTCTATAAGTTTTTGAAAGTGCTGAGAAAGCAGGACCATTGCCTCAATTCTCAGACCATCACTTCTCAAACTGTCGGTCAACAGCTGTTTGGTGTAAGATGATATCCCCATGGACAAGAGTTCAGAATAGGGGGGTGCGATATTGACAAAAAGTGATTAATAATGCGCCGATTCCAATTTCAGATTTTGTTTGTAAGTGTGGCCTGCGAATGCCGAATTTCTAAGAACTATGTATAACAGCGTATACAATAAAAAAATCTATATAATTTTCTTCAATGCATTTCTTCAAAAGTAAAAAAAAAAAAAAAGAACAAAAACATTTCAAACGACAACACAAATAAATGCAATAGAATAAAGAGAGATACGTTTTCAGCTGGGTATACAGTATATTCAGGTAAGAAATATTACAGAAATTAAAGCATTCAAAATATAAAATATCACTGGACAGTCCTCATTGTAAAGTTCAAATACAGATGCTTACAATTAGTTAAAGGTTATTCAGTCAAGAACTGTTCTTAAGTGTTTAAAGGTTATTCAGTCAAGAATAATCTTTACATTCTATATTCGTTACTAGTTTGTTTACATGATCAAAGATTTTATTTTAAGATACTTTAGTTGCAGTGCCCTAAATTATATTATTATATTTTTTATTTGTTGCGCTCTTTCATACTATTTATGTAGAAATGTGTTCTATGTTAAATAAAAAAAAAAAAAAAAATTGTTCAGTTCAGCAATAAACAAATATTGATTCTGTATATCTGTTATCGGTCCCAAAGACATGCAAATAATTAACAAACACATCTCCTCACCGCCAAAGCTACAGCGTCACAGCCGCTTGCAGTCACTCACGGACTGGTCCGCCCACCGGCCCGGGGGTTGGGGACCACTGCCTAATATGACCACTATCTCTCAACACATTGACTATCTTGGATGGAAATTCACATTAGACACGTTCAAGCATTCAAATATAGTTATCTGGAGTACAAAGTATGACGAAAGAAACATTTAGCATTAGCTCAGGGGTGGGCAAACTATTCTCGCGGGCCACATTGGTTTCTTGGGAGGGGGGGGGGGGGGGTCGCGCCGCGATTGTTGACTGGGGGGGGGGGGGATGCGCGCGCGATTGTTGACGGGGGCGCGCCTACTCTCCAGCAAACCTTCAGCATCACTGCCGCTTGCAGCCGCGACAAAATGACGTCACAGGGAAGTGTGGGCTGGATTAAAAAGCCCGCGGGCCGTAGTTTGCCTGGTCTAGCTCATAGTAACAACATACAAAAACAATTGCAAGAAACACACACAAGAACGAGTTCTGTGAATATCCCTGTACAATTTGGCCAAAATGGGATCTTCAAAGCAACTACTACACCACAAGAAAGTGCTTAAAACCTTGCTGTTAGTTCTCCTTCAGGACCGCTCTCAGGATCCAATAAACACAAGGCATGTCAACAACCAGGACTTTTTATCCGTTCCCAAACAAGCTTGTAGAACTATGCTTTATTCCAGAGCACCAGTTAAGCTCTCCGAGATCTGGTCAGCAGGATGACAGATACAAAGTGCATATAAAACTTTACAAGCCATAAATAGAAGTTCAGGAGAGGAGGACTATATAAGAGAACTTCTAAAACATGGAGCTAGAGCAATGGAGACAAGCAGATCTACTGGGACAACTGGGAAATATTGAAACTAAGAATACAAAACTAACCAAAATAAAATGTCTACAAAGGAATTTAAAATGTATTTTAAGAAACCCTTACAGCATGAACAACAAATAAACTGAAATTAAACAAAAATGGAAAGCAATAACCCAAAATACACAAGTAATTTCATCCATCAATATTCAGTACTTTAGCTCATACCATTAAAGTTAAGTGTTCAAAGTCATGGACTGCGCTCTTAAGGGCTTAAATCTTTCAACCAGACTAGGGCATTCTCATCGCTCAGGCCACCGACTGTACATAAAAAGCAACGGTAAAAACATTCAGCATCTAAATTTAATGCACGCTCACACAGCGGCAGCGAGCGACCACGAGGAGAGTCTGCGACTCTAATTGGAGGTTTTGGGGTCGTTGGGGGGAACCAAGTACACAGGCAACTTTTCCCACAGAGCTTGCCTTCATTCAAAGTGCACAAATATTTCAGACAGAGATGTGGATTGTTAATTCAGACCCCTGTTTTTTTCCAAACACACAGCCAAACTACTGACAAGTTTTTGAAGGTGCAAATCAAGGGGGACTGTTAATCATTTCAGAGCATCTTGGTCTATGGGGAGGAATGAAGAAGGCCTTTATTTGTTCCTCTGGGCCTGCACCCAAATGCAAACATCAGGAGCATCCCAAAAAGGTGCACCAGCCAGGACTCCTTGAGCTAAGCGACCCAACATCGCACTTCAGTCATTCGAAATGCCACAGTCCTGTTAAAACAAATGCTGTTTCCACACAAGGGCTGGGAGCCGTCCAGAAGGCCGGGCAACGTGGAACAAACTTCCGTCTCATTCATTTGCGCTTTGTCTTGGGCACTTAAAAACGGCAGGAGTGTTTTACATCCAGGCACATTCACAGGTTAAAACCATTGATGTTTTCTCTCAATTCTGGCCGAGGCAGTTTAACCAATTTATAAGTTTGTCCTCTGATGTTAATTTTCTAGGACAACTCTTAGTTGAGTTGGGTGCTACAAAAAGGGGTCAGTTTCTAATGAGATGAAATTCCAAAGAAATGAGGCTAAAAACCAATCATTTATACATCAGCGTCGTTCAACGTTCACCCGTACCCTCCAGGCTGACAGCAGAATGAAAGGCACATCATTGTTTTTTCACTTAAGGAAGTATCTACTTTACAGATAGTGGGAAAAACACTGGATGGATGCCAAAAGAAGAACTAGCATGCTTTAGCATAGCAACATGCAGTCATGTACACGTGTGTTGCTGCTTTGGGGCTGTAATCAGGATATCAAACTTAGATTTTGAACATGCTCCTGGTTCATTCCAAACAATACTCACAAGATACATTGGCACACTCAACTTACAAGGACTTTTGTGTAGATCTGTTACATTTGCTTGGATTTGCTTCCAGTGTCGTTGAGAGATAATATGAAAATAGACAAACAAATGCTGCCTTGGTATATTTTGGTGCATTTACAGTAATATTTGACCATTGAACACCTGGAATGTGGGAACACCTTCACAAATCTTCTGGACAGTTTTATCAGATTGGAAAGTATCTTTGACCAACAACCTCAGGACCATCAGGGCCTCCAAACTTAATTTGTTCATTATGGTTTGTTTGGAAACCTCAAGCTGACGTCTTTTTGCCTTTGGATAACTTCTGAGACTGTGAATAGGTACCGGCAGTCGGGAGGTAAAAACCCCGGAAAAAAATGAAAACGCGCTCTAATTAGTGAAAACATACCAACTTTCACCTTCGCTAGCATCAAACCTATGCTACCAATGTTATATTGGAATATATCAATAAAAACCTGCTTAAAATACCTTTCATATGGTGTTTGAATAATTTTATTTCAATAACATTTACTCCCTCTTTGACTGAGATAAATTAGACCGATTTTGAAACATTTACCGCGTCAGTGACGAGCAGATGAAGCAGTGTTTTGGAGATCGTCACGGAAAATCCCCAGCGCTGTCTTGGAATTAGGTAAAATAAAATTATAATTTGACCACATTCTAGAAGGTACCTGGACCTTTCTGTACATACCCAACACATTGCACACCTTATGAATAAAACGTACTAAAAAAATCAAGATTTGTTTGTTTACATATTTCAGGCGTAATTTTTCATACGATACCAGAATCAAAACCTAGACAAACTAGGTACCAAAAGAAAGCTCTTGAAATGAATTTTTATAAAATCAGCATTTTAAAAATGCGTTGTTAAGTCCAAGATAGCGCCGGACATTTGAAACTGAGGTGCGCTGATCGGCGCGGCCAGACCGCAGACAACAGTGGCATCCAGCAGCAGCTTGCTTCGCGAAAAGGCTCGCATACTTTAATCAGTTTTAAATCAGTTTTGGATGCGGGTTCAACCGATCAACGGTAGAATTCCAACAAAAACTAATCAAAGGTAAGCTTTGTGTCCAATTTTTAAAAGGAAACTGTATTTAAATGAATGAAATATGAGGAGTTAAAGCGATGATTTTCCAGAAATTTCCTCAGTTTCAAAACTGAGGTAATCAAATTAATTTGAGATCAATTGGCGCAAATTTATCAACACTACAATTTATTTTTGACCCTTTGGCATTGATTCCATAAAGGAATTGGCGATCTCAGCTGTATTTGTAGTGAAAACGATCTGAAAAATGTCTGTGGTATTGACCGAGTTTTCCATCTCATTTTGAAATAGGGGAGCGCGGGGCACAACGTAATACTTTTGGGTTTTAGCCAAATAACGAACAAAGTAATAGGGTTAGACAAACCATATTTTTATACAAACAACATACAAGCCTCTCCTATAAATAAGTACTGTTTTTATGTTCGTCTGAACTACCGTTTCTGTGCAGTATCGCCAAAAGCGTCAGGAGTAAAATGTTACTTCTTGCCCCGTGAGCGGGGCTCGTTGTAACAGACAGCGGGTTAATTGTAACCCATGTTATCCAATGCATGTTCATTCACGTATTTGTATTTCTTCAAAAAAGTTATTTAAAAATGATCATAAGCATAACTTATGAATGAAATATCTTTTTTTCATTTTGTTTTTTACATTTTTTATGCTTTGAACAATGTAATGACATGAAAAACTTTTTAATAGGTTAATACAATGCAAAATATCTGATTATTGATGCAGCCTATTCAATGTTGCTGAGTTTATAGATATATAAAGACACCTTATAGATATATGTAACCAACCTCTTCCACTGGACTAGTAATTGACCACCATGGCCACACAGTCACTGGCCAGAGATGAAGAATCAACCATGCCAGATGACATCTTTCCTCAGTCACTAAGAGACAACCTTGGTATGTTTTTTTTCTTTTATGAATTAAAGCTTATTGTCATGTGGCGGTGGCAGTGGTCGTCATTGTCCAGTCGGTAGTCCCCCAACTTTAACATGAAATTAAATGTTGCTCTATAACTTGAAAAGAACTTGTCCTATTCACTTCATAATCATACTTAGAATATATTATCTCCATGAACAATCTCTTCAGTGACAACAAGAATGATTACTTCTGTGTCACTATCTTTTGAGTTATGGCCCTTTAACATGAAACTTTGTTTCAGCGGATGACAGTTTTGATCGACTCAAGAACTGGTTTGAAGCAAAAGGACGAGGAAGGCGACGTGCCCTTCCTGACATGACAGCCGATTATCGTCTGTTCCTGCAGATGCATCTGCTGAGGCTGGATTACGGCAAAACCTGGCAGTTTGTAGAGGAGCTGTTGTGCAAGATATTTCCTTTACTGTGTTCATGTCCGGTAGAATTTCGAGGCATCTTTGATCGTTGTGTACGCGAGTTCAGGAAACAGCTACCTAAAGAGGCAGAATATCAGGCATTCCTTGCTCAACCTGCTGTAAACTTACCACCACTTGTGGAATATTCCAGACAGAAAGGAGTGCTAATTGGCCCAGAGGATCTGGTAAATTTAGATATCGTAAAAGCAAAGGTCAAGGACAGTGGTGAAAATAGTGTAAGTGTTACCAAAGAATTTGTGGTTAAAGTTGAAAGGTTTCGAAAAAGTCTGGATCTGCCGCAAAGTTATACGTTTAAGCTATTGGAATGCTATGGAGTTCCTTGCAATTGTGATGAAAAAAAGGGGAGAAAAGAAATTGAAACTGTGCTGAAAGACTATGAGAAAAAAGTCAAGTCTAGAAATAAGACCTATGGAGCTGATGCTTTTAAGAAGTTTCGTCAGGAACTCTTCCATTTCTCTTTTGAGGCCGACACAACAGATACCCCTCTAAACTTTGAATTATCTACATGTACAGAGGACATGCAGGACTTGAACATTGATGAAATAAGTAAAGGTAATGATGGGATTGTTGATTTAGAGCAATCTTCTCACTCTTTTGATGAGAACTGTGCTAGTGGTGATGGTGCCTGTAGTACTACTACTAGTGTTGATGTGACTGGTCAGATTTCACCAAAAGTTATGCCAGACATTTCCAAAATAAGACTAGGGATTGCTCTAAAATTTAGTAGAATCAGGGTAAAAAAGCTTGAGACGGAAGTTCAAGACTATAAACTTAAAGCTGATGTAATCAGTCAGGAACTTCAGAGTAAGCAGGAGATTCTCTACAAAGTTACAAATGACTTTGAGAAATTGCAAAAACGTCATTCAGACACGGTTATAGAAAACAATCAGCTGAAAAATGAGTTACAGGTTTGCCAGTCTCAGACACATCTTCTTAAGCTTGAGGAGGAGGTTCAGCAGAAGGACAAGGAACTAATGTCAGTTTTGAAGGAAAAAGAAAAATTACAGAAAATTGTCAGTGAGCATGAAAAAGGACTATGTGCAAAGGTTGAAGCAGAACTCAAACAAAAATTGAAAAACACTCAAACGAGTTTGAGTGACCAGAAACAGATCAATCATGAATTGCGTGCAAAAAACAAAGCAATGAAAGTGAAAGTGACGAACCTAACTGAAGATTGTGATCGTTATATCCTTCAACTCGATGAACATTTAGAGAAAACTCTGGAGACCAAAGAAGGAAACAGATACTCAGATGAAATTGTTAAGTGCACAATACAATTGATTGGTGAAGCTGGAATTCCAGCACTCAAATGCCCACAGGTAATACAGTGTGTTGGCAAGTGCATTTTTGAAAAGGACATTCCATCAAACAAGTTGCCTTCATTAAGAAGTTCACTTCGATTTGCTGACAGGGGTCATATACTGGCAAAAATGCACTTGGCCGAAAGTCTTCAAACGACCAAGGGGTTTGATCTTCACACAGATGGCACCACACGTGATCATCGGAAATATGTAGGTAATCAAGCCACGTTATCTGACGGTTCTGTGATGTCCCTTGGATACACGATGGTAGTAACAGAAGATACTGAGACTCTTATCGATGTGGCAACCTCCCTCTTGACTGAACTAGCTGATGTCTATGCAAGTAGCCAATATGAACTGGAGGCATCCTTCAAGCTGATGCTAAAGAACATGGTCGCTATGATGTCAGATAGGGCCAGCGTGATGAAGTCCTTCAACAATGCATTCAATGCAAAGAGAGATGAAATCCTTGGAGATGACACCCAACTCCAATTTATTTATTGCAGCGCCCACTTCCTGCTTGGCCTGAGTTCAGAAGGGGAAAAAGCAATTAAAGACGTACAGGTCACCCTTGGCAAGTTGATTGGAAGGGACACTCTAGCAGTTTTCAAGTCATTTAAAGGATCAGGGGAGTCAGCCGTTTCTCGATTGGTGCGCACAGCCTGTGATGTACTTGGTCCTAGAGGAGACGATAAGTCCGGTTGTCGTGATGCCTGGGAAGCCTACTGCCAGCTGTTTGAGATTACATCTAACATTAAGAGCTATCGTGGGAACCGCTTCAATAACTTCTTTGAAAGCGCTGCAGCCATTCTCTATCATCGCGAAGATATCATCATCTTCTTCTCCCAGTTCAGCAGCAAGCTTAACCTCAAGCTACAGAGCGTCCTAGCTGATCTTAAGTCGGATGAAGTTGTGTGCCTGCTGGTGGCTATTGGCATTACTTACTTTGTCGTCACTGGTCCATACTGGAACTTAATCCGGAGTAGCACCCATTACCTGGACTTGTACCGTTACATTGAACCGATGACGGAGAAGTTTGAAGCCTTTGGTCATGATCCCTCACCATTACTTAAGGACAAAACTTCGATCATTCCTGGTTTTGAAGTCAAAGGACAGGATCTGATGCTACTCTCGCTGAGCAATGTTCCAAATCAAGAGTTGCTGCACTCAACCCTGCAAAAGGTCTTCAGAGGATTCCATGCTGTGGCACTTCGACAGCTGAATGACTTTCTGCCGGGTGGAATCTACCATGACGTTAAAGACCCTGACCTCCGCGACCGAATGAAGCACTGTCAGCTGACAAATCTAACAGGTGAGGCCAATCTGGCAGACCTAGACTTTAGCATCTTCACAAGGCGCCATTCTTCACTCCATTATCGCAGTTTCCTAAACATGAATCGAAACAAAACAATGTCTTCCTGGTTCAATAAGAAGTCTGCTGCTGAACAGGGACGCCTTTTGAAACTTTCTGCCAAGAAAGCCAGCATTTTACGGAGGAAACATGTCCAGGAGGAGAAAGAAGTCATTGTGAAACGTCAGCAAGGTCTGGAAAAAACCAAGCAAAATCTGGAGGCCCAGAGACTCAAGATCGCACAGAGAAAGTCGAACATCACAGCAACTGTTAAGAAGAATGGGGGACCCTGTCTTTCTCCAAGAGATGTGGATGCCCTGGTCAAGAAATTCGAAAAGGTCACAGCCCAGAAAGTAGCACTCAACGCCGAGATTCAGTTTCAGAAGTCTGTTCTTGGAATAAAGAGTCCTCTTCTTAAGACATCCAGACTTTCCTGTGACGTAATAGCCAGAAACCTGAAGGCCTTGCTCCTACAAACAGAAAAAGAGATTGACATTTTTGATTCAGAAGTCATTCTAGAAACCGCTGATTCTGACGATGAGGAGAGACTGAGCCTACTGAATGAGCCCTCTTCCCTCTCCGAGTACGAGTCTGAGCTGGAAGATTCTGAGGATGAGTCCTGGTCTGAGCAAAAGTCCGATTCAGAGCCTGAGCATGCACAGTCATCAAAATTGGAATCTGATGACGAGTCCAGCCAAGAAAATGAGGATACGGGAAATGATCCAACCAATGCCACTGCTAATGAAGGTTTGGGTATAAAGCGCAATGGTGAAAAGCCAAAAGATCAGTCATCATCAAAACGAGCCAAGTACGATAGATGCACGTTTACCAAGCAAGGAGCCTGGGTTGCTGTCCTCTACACTGATGATGACCCACGGAAGAAACCAACTTACTTCATCGGTCAAGTGCTTGATGTGAAGGATAACCAAATGGCCTCTGTCACCTTCATGGAAAAGTGTGGACTGAAGAAAAATACATTTAAATTCTCCCCATCACCAGACATTGATGAGAAAGTTGATGCAGCATTTGTGTTTTATAGTGACTTCGAAGTTACATCTTCAAATGGCAGACTGTGGTCTGTTAGTGTTACAGACATGAAAAGCTTAGAACAAAAGTTCAAAGACTATGTGAAAAGGTTTTGTGACTAAATTGTTTTGTACTGTTACTATTAGTAGTACTGTAGACAGAGATATCATTAAATATTGGAATTTTGAAAAAAATGATTTTTGTTTGAAATTTATAAAAATGGTGGGGTTAATTATCCTTCAAACTACTTATCTAATTGCAAAATTTATGGTTTCTACAGACTTGTCAGGCCAAAAACCTTAAAGGGGACAGGTTTTATGTAAAGGACTCCAAAACTGTCTGTGTTTTGGATTTTGAAAGAAATTTGATTTTCACGATTTTTCACAAAATGGTATCTCAAAGGGGTTAATTACACCCACAAGCATCTGTCTAATCATAAAAATGATGGTTGCAATTGATTAAGCAGGCCAAAATACATATAGGAACCAAGTTTCAAACAGATAGTAGTAATACCAAGAGAGTTATGGATATTTTAATTGTGCCCAATTTTCACTTTTTCGGCTACGTTTTTGCTGCGGGCAGAAATTAAGGTTTTGCCATTTTTGAGGGCTGATAGTTTAAAAAATACTGAAGTCAGACATCTGCAATTAAATAGGCATACTTTTAGCCTCACTAACTGTTCAGACATCAAGTTTCATGCCTTTGTAAAGCTTTGTTTTTGAACAGTGATGGGACAAAAAGGGCAAAATTCGCGTTTTCCTCGAGGTTTGGACTTCGAAATTGCAAAAAATGCCATTTTGACAGGCCAATATTTCCCAAAGTACATTTTCAGGGCAAAGAATTCTCCTGGAATGCAAACCAGATTGCAGTCTGCTCCAGAAAAAAAACTTTTGATGACTCTGAGCTGCTTCGTTAAGATTTTATAGATACCCCAAAACCCTCAACTTTGAATTAGGACTTACAAATCTTTCAAAAATGTGAAAAAAAATCAATTTTTAAGGGCTCATATTTCTAAAAGTTGTCATTTTAAGAAGCCCATTCTCCTAGAATGCAAAGTAGATTCAAGAAACAAGTGGAAAAGGCACAGTTGGTTAATGTGAAATATGTCCTTTAAATTTTATGGCTGCTTCAAAAACCTTGAAAATAAGATTTCGCGAGACTAAAAAACTCGAAAAACGTTAAATGGCCGTAAAATCTGAACCGTTTGAGATAATCAAGTAATTTTTGTTTTGTTTTCTAAGTTTCAATGTTCTTTATCATATTAAATATAAGTTAACATCATATTGTAAGTTTAAATTTTTGACTGCCGGTACCTACTGTGAACAAATGAAGAAATTGCAATTCATTTTGTCCATGGTTTATAACAATCACTCAAAAGTGCCATTTAATAAAATTAAATAAAAAGAATGATAGTGAATGACAGTAAGTCTAAGATTTCAAAAGTGAATTATAAATGAGACAACAATCCACAAGTTGACTAATTTATCAAAACATTTTTCTTATACAATTTATTCCTTAAAAATTGCATAGCAAACAAGCAGAGACGGGTCAAAGGCGAGGTGGAGTTATACGTTTTTACCGACAGTTTGAGAATATAATGCATTACGAGATTTAGTCAAAAGCTCTGTTGATGCTTTACTAGTTAAACATTTGAGTGACTAATAATAATAATAATGATTTATGAAAAAAATTAAAATGATAGAATGCATTTGGATGGAGATGCCAGGTTTTTTGGCTGACAGCAAGATGCATACATTATATATAGTGCTTTTGTCAACATTTTTGAAAGCAAGAATGCCTTATTTATATAATGCCACAAAGAAATTTATCCATTTTGGTCATATCAACCCACAACCAGCCTAAATGTTTTTCTTTAAAGGGATAGTTGACAGACATACAAATTTGGAATGACATGAGATTTTGTAAACGAGGACAGAATATTAATTTTAGAGTGAAGGATTTAATTAGACAAATAATCTTTCAAGAAACCCATGGACCAGTTGGTTATGAAACATTCAGCACATTTCTCATCAGAGGTTCACCTCAAACCTAATCTTAGCTGAAATGCAAGAAAGACAATATTGAGGGGGTGGCAAGTGATAAAAAGAGAGGGAAACCACAATAGACACAGAGAGGAAAAGGGAGAGAGACCTCCTGTGCTCATCTAGGGTGCCCCATTTGAGCCAGCTGCTGTTACCTTTCTATGTTGTGGTGGCAGTGAGGCCAGCTGTGAAAAGAGTGACCCACTTTCAGCCCCTCAGTCCCAACTTCCCCCCGCACAGCACAGCACACCACCCCTCCAAATCAAATCCAGGCCTTGGCTACACATTCCAGCACCTTTTAATTGATTTCATCTGCAGACTCGTCCTCTGTGAGGACACGGGCTCGTAAAAGGCGAGTTTTCGGGTTTAACCCGGGTCTTTGGAGCCCACAATGGAATTTTGGAACAGAGTCGAGATTTTTGCTCAAAATGACAATTATATCAGGGTGGTTCTTATTAAAGTGCAGAACATTTCTGGAAGTTTCACCAAACGCTTCTACATAACTTTTAATTCTCTGGAAATTCCTGAAGATCCTGTTTGTAATCAGAAGTTGTAGTCTCAAATACAGATAAAACATGCAAAGGGAGGGAAAAAATAACGGAAAGACAGAAACAAAAACAAGAGATCAGTTGCAAGACTGGTTCTCATCAGCTTACACTGCTCTCCTCCCTTTCGGAATGTTCGTCTGCCTTACTAAACACGATGTGTAAATTACAGAGTCAAAGTCCACTTTCTAAATACAATCAAGCTCAGCAACTATTCATTCAGCAAGAATCCATTGATTAAATCAAGTGGGAGTGAAAACATCTCTAAAAGTTTCAAGATTTCTATTTCAATTAATGCTGTTTTTGTTTTTTTGGTTGCAGAAGCCCGAGTATGATGTGTTTAACATTGATAATAATTGTTTCTTGAGCAGTAAATCATCATATTAGAATGATTTCTGAAGGATCGTGTGACACTGAAGACTGGAGTAATAATGCTGACAATTCAGCTTTGACATCACAGGAATAAATTACATATTACAATATACTAAAAAAGAAAAAAAGAAAAAGTTATTTTAAATTGTAATAAAACTTGTAACAAATCAGGCGACATTCTCCGTTCATAGAGCTCTATTTCTATGCTGAGAGCCAGTATCAAACACAGCCCAGTGACCAGTTTGAGAAACCACATTGAGCAGGTCGGAGGTCCACCTCATTTGAAACCTTGAAAATGTTTTTTTTTTTAAACATTGGGTGCACTTACACACACGGGGCCTCCCGCTTATACGTGATGTAGTCGGACCCTCTGAACAGTCACTCCGAGTGACCATTAGTGAACACCAGACGTGCATATGAACACATTTCAGCTACATTTCGGCCTGGTTTTCATAAAGATCTTGCTTCAGTATGAATTCATGACCTCCTAATCAAACACAAAGGCAAACTTTGTACCCATGTTTGCGAAAGTAAGATCCATTCCAGTCTCTAAAAGAGGACATATGACTCAACTGTTATGTCCAATCCCAATGAGTTGCATTCTCTAATGAGGAAATAAAAGGCCAGTTCAATTTTTTAATAGACTGAACATCCCAAAAGCTTAAAGATGGCTTCCAGATAGCAGGTTGTGTAGGCAGAAGACAATAGCCAAACATTTATCAGAAAGTACAATCTTTAGCCATATTCACACTGTCAGTCCAAATGCGATTATTTGCATATCCAATTAGAATCTGATCAACAAATATTTATGTCTACAATGTGTATCGCAACTGTTCAAATCTAATTTGTGTCCAAGCCACTTTTTTGTTTTCGTTTTATATTTGGATTTTATGGCAATGACGTTGTGTTGGTAGGCAATATATTTGTTGTCACTTATTATTGTAAGCATTATTAAATCACAGAATTAAAAAAAAATAGATTTGCTTTAGCCGTTTTATCTGCACGTTGAAATGAAAAACACAATATAATTGTAAAACAAAACCTTTGCTATATAGTGGCTACGCTCCTCCTCTGAACTCACAAATAATCCAGTCATAAAAGGTCTCACCCTTCTCCTCGTTATTGATCAACTGATTCTCTTTTAACATAACATTTAGCTATTATTTGCTTTGTCTTCCTTTCAGTTTATGTTCATTGTATTTACTAAGCCATCACAAAGAGTTTCTAGTCTTAATACAACATTTTAGATCCGACACATGGATCAACGAACAGGATTTTCAAAGATTGCAGGAGCTGCCCAGGCAAGTTCCCATACATGTAAACTACCCATTGAAACTTTTAAAGGGCAGGTCTGATGATCACAGAACATCTGTTTCTTTCCTAACACCGGTCATTTCATATAAAAACACGATGACTGATTACAAGTCAGGCATTTTAACTGTACATTTCTAATAACTGCCGTCCGTCTCCAGGATGAGTAAGTTGAAATATTGAGCAAAGATACAGCTTTAGGTGTGGTGCAGACAATCTTTAGTCACAGCACCAAAGATTATTTGGATTTTAATCGCTTTCAAACAAGCAGTTCTCTGATGGCCAGATGGTAAGGAGCGACGGTAAGGAACGTTAAAATACAAGACAAAAGCTTCAATGAGTTAAAGTGATCTGGATTATGAGCAAACAACATGGAAAATGGCTTCTTAAAAGGACAGGTTACCCACAAATAATAATTTGTGATAACCAAACCCCTAAATGAATTGATTTTATCCACTGAACACATAGGGAGGTATGTGGGGGGGGGGGGGTCTGCGCTCCTAAAATGACAAAAAAGGAATTGTAACTTGCACAAATCAAGGCAAATTCCGCATCTTCACTAAAGTTTATAGCTTGCGTTTGTTTTTAAGTCTTACCAGTGTTTAGACCACTCAATTTCTCGAGGTGAAGCACTCATACACACATAGAAGACCACCTCACAAACAGTTTGCATGTAACAAATTGCACTTAAAAGGTCAAATAGACACAAACATATGTGCAAAATTACCATCCTGACACGTGATCACAGTCGATTTTGTCATAAGTGAACGTAAAGAGCTGAGAAAGTTGTGTAACAGTACAATGAATCAGTACAGCTCTTAAAGTGACAGCAGCCTAATAATCATGCTGCTGTATCTGATTTTTCTGTTTTTTGATTAACATCAATGGCGCTTGTAAGACTTTAACTCAGGGTCCAATTCTCACTATTAACTAGTTGCTTATTAGCATGCATATTCCTAGCATATTTGTTCCTTGGCTGTTTGTTTGGACCACATATTAATGCCATATTCTGCATTCCTTAACCTTTACCAATACCTAAACTTAATGCTGCTTAATAGTTAGTGAGGCAGGAGTTTGAGGCAAAAGTCATGATTAATAGTGAGAAATGGGATCTAAACTAAAGTGAGTTTGAAATCAGGAATATCAAGTATCAAGAAATTTTACTTGAAGGCTAAATCAGCATATTAGAATGATCATGTGACACTGAAGACCGAAAATTAAGCTTTGACATCATAGGAATAAATCACATTTGAAAATATACTAAAAAGGAAAACGGTTTGAAATTGTAATAACATTTCACACTATTATTACTGATGAAATAAATAGTCTTGGCAAGCAAAAGAGGCTTCTTTCAAAAACAAAAGTACAAATCCCAAACTTTTTAATGGTATAGGGTATATATTTTAATATGTAAATGAGAAGAAAAAAAAAGGTAAATAAAGAGAATGGTATAAAAGAGTTCTAGTGCGTGAGTGTGGGAAGTTGAGAAAACATGACAATTGGCCTCAACATTTGAGCAGCCATGTTTGCACCTCATGTGAGGAAGGAAGAAGGCAATCCATTAGAACCTTCAATAGTATTAGATCTTCACACGCAGACTCTAAAGAAACCGCTAAACACTACACACAATTTCTCATCTCTGCGATAATCACTCCACTCCTAAAAGGACATAGTGGTTGACAGAAGCACTTGCTAACACTCGTTTATGTTTCCTGTCCCTGGTACATCAACAGTGTCAACCTACTTCGGTTTTGCTACATGAAGCCATGTCCTCCAGGGTGTAGCAGTTAAATAGGGTGAAGACTAATACTGCGAGCCAAAAACACCAATTATAGCACACTTAACTCAATACCATCAACAATATCCTTTCATCCACAGGTTCAAACCTCTCAAACGAGGAGGAACCATGTGATTTCTAGTCGTTTATGCAAATCCAGGTTTAGCCCTCAGTCACAGACGAGTCTACCGTGTTTCCCTGGAAGAAGGGAGGTTAAAAGAGTGAGATTAGAGCTTCCTCGGGCCCTGGGTGGTAAGACTCTAGCTGAGCAATCGAATGCCATTACATTGCGCTTTTCTTATTTCAAAAGACAATTCCTGTACACCAGGGGTGTCAAACTCAATTGCACAGGGGGCCAAAATCCCAAAAAAAAATTAGGTCACGGGCCGAACAGGATAAACATTTATTGAAAACACTAAAACTAAACTTTTAAAACTTACCTTTTTTTAAATTAGATGTGAATAAAAACAGACAGAAATATTATTCTGGAATAAATCAAGTTAAATAAATAATAAATCTAGAATAAATCTACCTTAAATAACTTAAAAATATAAAAATATTTAAAAAATACTTACAAAAATTAAAATATATCCTGTCTAAATTATACAAGTTAGAAATAAAGTAAACAAGTAAAGTAAAAGTAAGTAAAAGTTAAAAGAACAAACATTCAAATTTCTTTACTCTTATGTCATTTTATATAAAACTTAAAAAGATTTATATATAAAAGATTTTGCTCTCCATAAAAATATATCCTGTCAAAATTATACAAATTCAAAATATGGACATGCTGCATAACGAAACCTGGAAATCTAAATAAAATTTTTGCTTTTCAGCAATAACAAATCAAATCATTCAATTGAATTAGCTCTTATGTCATTTGTCTTATAGTGCCGTCTTATTAAATTATTTAATTACTGCCACATTAGCTCCGCAAATGAGACACACGGGTATACCGGCAGTATGTCAGTAAACATATACCGTATTTTCCCGCATATAACCCATGGGTTATCGCAGATTTTAAAAACTATATCACAATTTTTTTTACACGTAATAATATTTCAATATATTTGTTACGTCCCTAAGGACGTAATGTTTTTTTAGTTTTTTTGCGCTGTATTTTCTTTCTGGCGCTTGCCTACTATCACTCTGACAGCGGGCGCTGATATGCTGTCTGACCTGTCAATCATGCAAGAAGACGCGCTGCCATGAGGGCGGGCTCTTCTCATCTGATGATCAACACTTGCATTTCGCGCACAAGCACTGTGTACCGAGCCTGAACAGTTATGGATAATTGACAATAACAATCGCGCGGTACTAGTGCGAGCGCGAAGCATCATTAGCCACTTCCTGTTTAATACAGGAAGTGTTCGGCGGGTCAGCTGGAGTGCGGGACATCTCGCGGGCCATTAATAAATGCTCTCGCGGGCCGGACATAATTACACGCCGGGCCGGATGTGGCCCGCGGGCCTTGAGTTTGACACCTATGCTGTACACCAACAAAAATAAACATCAAAACCGTGAATAACCTAAAAGGTACGGTTCCGGATTCATGGCAAGTCAAGGTATACAGACAATATTCAAGGCAAACAAATCATGTTGGTACTTGTTATGCTCCTAAGGGTCTAAAAGCATATTTTTTGTTAAAAGCACTTATTAATTTATCCTTACAAAAAATTGTGTAAAACGT